>CM055123.1:19625596-20329346 GCA_029206835.1 Rana muscosa | reverse complement strand
CACAGCAGGTGAACGGGCTCATAGGATGCATTAAGGTGAAAAAACACAAACCTTTACAACCACTATAAGAGAGGTATGGACTCCAGAGAGATATCATTTTGTAGAGTTGCTTTTCTTATAATTACAATACATTACAAATGTACAGAAGTTGAACATATGTAAGGTGCATACATATAGCAAGCTGTAATTCAAACTTCAATACAGAGCCAAAAATAGTCTTTGTCACTACTTTGTAACTTCTGCTGGTGGTCTTTGGGCACTGCCTCGTACACACGATCCGATTTTCCGACGGGAATTGTGTGATGGCAGGGTTTTGACGGATAATCCGACCGTTTGTATGCTCCATCGGACATTTGTTGTCAGAATTTCCGACAACAAATGTGGGATGGCATGCTTTAAAATTTTACGACAACAAATGTGTCTTGTTGGATTTTCCGATCGTGTACACAAGTCAGTCGGAAAAAATCAAAGGTACAAACACGCATGCTCAGAACCAATGCTAACCATAAGACAACATTAGCAGAAGTTGCCAAAAGGGTGGCGCTAAAGAGCAGAAAGACCACATAGTTTCGTGTTTGTTAGCCAACAAAAGTTTTGCCGTTTGTATGCAATACAAGTTCACGGCCAACGCCCTTCGCACATATATATATACTGTATATCATGAGAATAAAGAATAACTACATTAAATGGCCAGTTATTTAATTGTAGGTCAAGTCATCCTCTGCTTTATTTTTTCCTGGATACTCAAGTGTGGAGCTATGGAAGAATATCTTACTTGAGTGTTATGCCGCGTACACACAACCATTTTTCTCGTCGGGAAAAATTAAATTTTTTCTCTGACGAGAAAAACAACCGTGTGTGTGCTTTTGGTCATTTTTCCAGACGAGAAAAACGTCATTAATCATGACGAGAAAAATTAGAACATGCTCTAATTTTTCTCGTTGTGATTCCCGTAGTTTTTTTCCGCTGCAGTTTTCCCATAGGAAAACACTGCCAGGGAGCCCACACACGGTTGTTTTTCTCGACCAAAAAAAAAATGTCGGGAAAAACGGACGTGTGTAGGGAACCAAGCCATTCCCTCATTTTTTCCGTAGATTTTCTCAACAGTGTTTTCACCGTCGAGAAAATCGATCGTGTGTACGCGGCATTACAACTGGAATATCTTTGTATGAACTGACCTTTTACATAAAAAATAAAATGCTTTGAAGCAATGTATTTTCATGTATGCATATACCTGGTCTTGACAGAATCTTCTCTATTTGCAGTGAACTAGG
The DNA here is from genome assembly GCA_029206835.1 of Rana muscosa. Classification (NCBI taxonomy): domain Eukaryota; kingdom Metazoa; phylum Chordata; class Amphibia; order Anura; family Ranidae; genus Rana; species Rana muscosa. Next base: position 20,328,072 of record CM055123.1, on the reverse strand, counting down.
CTTGTTGGCTATTGAACCTCCAGTAATAGATGATATTGCTGTGGCCATGGATTCACCCATAATACACCAAGGTAAGAAAATCAGCCTTACTTAAACAGATTAAAAAAGAGGAATCGTATTACAAGACTACAAACATTATATATCGAAAAGATCAGACCATTAGCCTTTGGCTTATAAAAACCTTCCCTATTATTCTTGGGAACACTTTTTTTTTACCAAAGTTTGCCCACCACCCACTGTGTGGCAGAAATTAAATTACAAAGTTTTGTTGACAATATCAAGAATATTGTATGTCCCACGTTTTCAACCGTGTTTATAAAGAAATCAGCAAATGCTAGTAAGATAAAATGGATACATTTTGTTTTAAAGCCTAAGGCCATACATTGTAAAATCTTATTTGTTGAAGGAAAGAAAATTACTCGGTTCCCAGAACGTTGATGGATCCTTCCTGCAGAGCTTTTGTATTTTGCAGGTGGGTCGTCTTTCCCACCTGCAAAACACAATGATCACTGCTGGAGGTTATAGCTGCCGGGAGCGATCACACCAAAATAATCCGACAGACTGGTTGTACTGAAGTTGATCTATAGATCGACTTCAGTACAATCAGCCTGCCTATAGATTGGTCGAAATTCAGCTGAATTTCGACTCATCTATGGCTGGCTAAATGTGGTATTTGTTCATTTTCAGGCAATCCCCTGTCTTCCATAATACGTCTCCACTGTATATGCTTTATTAAAAAAATTCCGTTCTATACCTTATTTTATAGCACTCACATAACCAGCCTCTCCCCATCTGACGGCTACAGAAGGAGGGGCAGAGAATCCCCTGCTGATGTCGGGAGGAGGTAAGGAGAGATGGAGAGAGGCAGCCGGTCACGTGAGCGGCGCTATGAAATAAGATATAGAACTGCATTTAATGTTTTTTTTTTTTTTAATAAAGCATATACAGTGGAGACATTGCATTATGGAAGACAGGGGATTGCCTGAAAATTAACAAGTTATTTCAGCAGGAGAGGGGGGGGGGCAGGTACTAGTATAAGCAGACAGGCAGGAGGGGGGGGCATGGGGGTAGAGGAAGACAGAGGAGAGCTGCAGATGATGGAGGCATGTAAACTGACCACGGTGTCAGGGCTCAGCAGCCATGATAAACCATGATCAGTTTACAGGGGAGAGGGCCGAACCAGGCAGGATCAGCCAGGTATTTCAGGTGATAGAATGGGCCAAATTACAAAGCACAAGCCCTGTGCTGTTATTCATACTTTAAAGGCACAGGATCCAATTTTTTTTTATTTTTTTTAGGGTAACAAACACTAAGTGTAGCTAAAATCAGCACAAAAGGACATAACATACAATCAGTAGAATGTATTCCTTGTGATTCTATTAGAAATCCTCCTCGTCCATGACCTCCCTTTCTTACCTGTGTAAGTCTGATCTAAAAAAAAAAAAATCTTCATTGGCAGTAAGATGTGAATTCTGTAGTTCCATGCAGTTTTACTTTTAATATAATTTATTGTTGTATGATTTTTTTTTATTGTGTATCATGTCTTACAGCTGAAGAGGACAGAGACCATCTGCATCATTCCCATCGGAGGTTCCAGCAAGAGTTTCAAAGAGAACCTTTGAGAGTACCGGCTCGTAAAGTCCTTGATGGTCCTGAAGAAGATCGTGATCAGATGTACCATGGCAGGAGAAAGCCATGAACAGACACATGCTTTATCTGCAAATGTATCTGTCTCAATATCACAAGGGGTTATAATTAAGCATATGTTTTGCATATGTTAATCTGTGCAAAGCATCAGATTGAGATATTCATATTGCAATAAAAATATTAGCTGGTTAAATTGTTTTTTGGGATACATTATATTTCTCTGCAAACCTGCTTTAGTGATTTAGAAAATGGTAGAATAAAGCAGGCACTTTCTACTAAACGTATAATTTCTTCAATGTCTACATAAAATGCACCTTATTTATTTCCATATGCTGTAGGCATTAGAACACTGTCTAGTGCATACAATTTTGTTCTGAGCTTTCGGTATTTTTCATGCACTGCAGGCAAGTGCCGCAATAAAGTAGTTACTGCTCCCATTGGGATAATCTGCATCCTATCCCATGGTGCTTCTAGTCTGATACCTTTGAAGTAAGGTGAAAGGGTTGCTATGGCAACAGCTTTCCTCTGAGTGACAGCATATCCAGCCAATGCTGACCCAAGCGCACAGGCTCACTGGGAAGGAACGTTTGTCATTGGTTGGCCTAATGTCTAGTGTCTGGATGCACTGCCACATGTTTTCATATTACATAATAGCTAGCAGGAGGTTAACCCACATACAGCAGCACTGATTTAAACAATACAATTATATGATATATATTTTTTATATACTTGAATTGTATGTAGGACATACAATATGCTAAATTTGAAATCTGTAGCAAAAATGTATAGTCAATATACACTAAAACATCAACACTGATTATACCTACAGATGAAGATAATGTAACCCTATTTTCCATCAAACCAGACATCAGAGTAAGAATAACTCATTACTAGTCCCTAAATCAAGGTACAGTGCACTAGGCAAAGTGCAGTAACCCACAGCAACCAACCACTTTGCAAAAGCAAATCCAGGACAAGATGTAGTCTAAATGGTTAATATTGGAATTGAATTTTTCCCTAATCGTCTTTCAGGACAGCCACCTGAGAGACCTTGGCTCTTCCCCTCTGTAGGAAACACCTCCTCCCCTGCTGGCTCCTCAGTTATTTGTATTTCCTCCAGAGGAGAGACACCGTTTGGAACCAAGCAGGAGAGCCAGGGAGGCTCAGGCAAGCAATCCTGAAAGGGAGCAGCGGCTCCTTGGACAAGCCAGGTAACATACCTGGTGAAGACCGCCACCCCTGAGAGCAGGTGGAGGTCGGGGGGCTCCTTTGGCCATACCGAGTGTGGTGGATGGAAGGGCAAGTCCCAGCAGTGGCATCCGGACCCTCAGGCAGCATGGTGGCACAGTAAGTGCAGAGACCACGCCGGGTTCTGGGACTGAACGGAGGCGGGTGATGTCACGTTCCGGTTGACCCGCGGCTTCCGGTTCCGGACGCGGCACGGTAAAAGGAGCCAGGCATGGGCTTGAGAGGGGCTACGACTGCTGTAGAGACAGCACAAGCTTCGGTGGCGGCACCAAGATGTTGGAGGCAGAAGGGAGGGACCAGACTGCTCCAGCTGGTAGTCCACACTAGACTGATTTCCTGGTTTCCCCACTCCGGTTTCATCTTAGCGTGCCCGGTTTCAGTCAGTCTTGCTTGGCACTTCCCAGTCTTACCCTCCAGCAGCGGACAGCACCACACACCAGCGTCGGTGCAATGGAGCTTACGCCCGTTATTCACCATAGAGCCGCCCGCCAATCACAGGAGATCTCCGTGCCTTTGGGCTGTTCCCCTGTTGAAGTTCAAACATCAGCTGGAAGCTGCGAGTCAGTCCTCTGCCTCTGACCACTGGGTTTCCATCTGCCACCTATAATGCCCATTTTTTAAATTGGGCATTAAAAACGATTGTGTAGGCCCCAGAGCATTTTTAACGTGAAAAATGGCCTAAAAAAGAGAACCTGCTCTATTTTTTCACGTCGTTTTTTTTTAACAACGTGAAAAACGGTAGTGTATATGCTTTTACGAGGGGAAAAAAAACGCGCATGCTCAGAATCAAATATGAGACGGGAACGCTCGTTCTGGTAAAACTAGCGTTCGTAATGGAGATAGCACATTCGTCACGCTGTAACGGACTGAAAAGCACAAGGCAGAAAAGCGCGAATCGTCGCTCAACAAACTTTACTAACATGAAGGGTGGCGCCAATCGAACGGAACTTCCCCTTTAGAGTGCCGTTGTACGTCACTGCGCTTTGCTTGAGCGTTTTTTTTAATGAACGTGTGTATGCAAGACAGGCTTGAGAGGAAACAAGAAAAATCACATCGAGAAAAACGTTGTTTTTGAAAATGACATTAACCACTTAACGACCGCTCACTGTATATGTACGTCGGCAGAATGGCACCGACAGGCACAATCACGTACAGTGTACGTGATTGCCTATGTACAGTTGGGGGGTCCGATCGGACCCCCCTCCTATACAGTGAGCGGTCGGTATTCGTTGGGGAGCGATCCGAGATGAGGGGACGGCCGTTCGATTCCGGCCACCCCCCCACGATCGCTCCCGGCGAATGAAAATGCTTCCTCTGTCCTGTAATGTAAACACAGGCAGAGGAAGCAGGAGGAAGTGATGTCATCTCTCATGCGGCGCTCACATATACCGAGCGCCGTACAAGAGAAGACATACAGGTTAGTGCACAAACAGCACACTGACACCAGGACACATAGGCACACAAATCGCTCCCCCAGGCCCCCCCAGATCACCCCCCAGCTCCCAGTCAGTGTCACTGATTGCAGTGACCATTTATTTACTGATCACTGCAATCAGTGACATTTGTGACTGTAAAAGTGTCACTAAAGTTAGTTTTAGGTCCAGTGTAGCCCCCTAACCCCCCCTAATAAAGGTTTAACCCCCTGATCACCCCCCAGATAACCCTTTCACCCCCTAGCACCGCCGTCGCTAAGCGATCATTTTTCTGATCGCTGTCTTAGCGTCGGTGATGCAGATCGGTAGCCAGTAATTTTTTTTAGGTTCGCCGCAGGTTTTTATAGCGTCAGGTACCCCCATACCTTATCTAATAAAGGTTTTAACCCCCTAATTGCCCCTAGTTAACCCTTTCACCAGTGATCACCATATAAGTGTTACGGGTGACGCTGGTTAGTTAGTTTGCTTTTTATAGTGTAAGGGCACCCGCCGTATATAACCCAATAAAGGTTTAACCCCCTGATCGCCCGGCGGGTAATATCAATTAGGTTTTAGCGTCAGAGAGGGTCTGCGTCACACCCCAGGCAGCGTCAGGTTAGTGCCAGTAACGCTAACACCCACGCGTGAAGCATACACCTCCCTTAGTGGTATAGTATCTGAACAGATCAATATCTGATCAGATCTATACTAGCGTCCCCAGCAGTTTAGGGTTCCCGAAAACGCAGTGTTAGCGGGATCAGCCCAGATACCTGCTGGCACCTGCGTTTTGCCCCTCCGTCCAGCCCAGGCCACCCAAGTGCAGTATCGATCGATCACTGTCACTTACAAAACACAACACACATAACTGCAGCGTTCGCAGAGACAGGCCTGATCCCTGCGACTCCAGTGCTGTAGGAGGTGATTTCACCACCACAGTTAAAAAAAAAAGCATATATGCCGAAGCATTGGGGCAGCAGGGGCGGAGGAGCGATTTTGCTCCTAATGCCGCGTACAAACGGTCGAAATTCCGAAGGAGGCTTGCCCGTGGAAAAGTCCGACCATGTGTGTGCGGCATAACTTTTTTGCGGGAGGATGCCCCCATGCTTCGGCATATATAAATGGTGCATGTATGCCCATCATTAGAAGTGGGTGGATGAAGGGCGGTATTCTAATGGTGGGCATACCCACCGATCAATCTCTTTTTTCGTTCAGCCAACTGGCTGCATGAAAAAAAAAGATTACAATACATGTCCAACAAGGACCAGCAACGTACTGGTATGTTGCTGGACTTTGAATGGTTATACCAGAATGATGCCTGCGGGTTTAGGTATCATCTTGGTATCATTCTTTTCAGCCAGCGGCCGGCTTTCATGTAAAAGCAATCCTAGTGGCTAATTAGCCTCTGGACTGCTTTTACAAGCAGTGGGAGGGAATGTCCCCCCCCCCCCCGGATATAAAAAGCGCCATTGGGAAATTGGGAAAGCATTTTATCACACCGATCTTGGTGTGGTCAGATGCTTTGAGGGCAGAGGAAAGATCTAGGGTCTAGAAGACCCCAGTTTTTTTCAAAAAAAGATTACCTGTCACTACCTATTGCTATCATAGGGGATATTTACATTCCCTGAGATAACAATAAAAATGATAAAAAAAAAAAAAAAATATGGAAGGAACAATTTAAAAATAAAATAAAAAAGCAAAATTAATAATAAAAAAAAGCACCCCTGTCCTGCCCTGCTCTTGCCCAATGGCGAACGCAAGCGTCGGTCTGGCGTCATATGTAAACAGCAATTGCACCATGCATGTGAGGTATCATCGCGAAGGTCAGATCGAGGGCAGTAAATTTAGCAGTAGACCTCCTCTGTAAATCTAACCTGTAAAGGCTTTTAAAAATGTATGTAGTTTGTCGCCAATGCGCGTTTGTGCGAAATTTTAAAGCATTTCGTGTTTGGTATCTATGTACTCGGCCTAAGATCATCTTTTTTTATTTCATCAAACATTTGGGCAATATAGTGTGTTTTAGTGCATTAAAATTAAAAAAAGTGTATTTTTTCCCCAAAAAATGCGTTTGAAAAATCGCTGCGCAAATACTGTGTAGAAAAAAAAATGCAACACCCACCATTTTAATCTGTAGGGCCTTTGCTTTAAAAATATATATAATGTTTGGGGGTTCAACATAATTTTCTTGCAAAAAAAAAATAATGTTTTCATGTAAACAAAAAGTGTCAAAAATGGCTTAGTCTTCAAGTGGTTAGAAGAGTGGATGTAAGCTTCCTAATGTTGTGTATAAAATGCCAGAACAGTTCAAAACCCCCCCAAATGACCCCATTTTGGAAAGTAGACACCCCAAGCTATATACTGAGAGGCATGTCGAGTCCATGGAATATTTTATATGTTGACACAAGTTGTGGAAAAAAGACAATAAATTTAATTATTTTTTGCACAAAGTTGTCACTAAATGATATATTGCTCAAACATGCCATGGGCATATGTGGAATTACACCCCAAAATACATTCTGTTGCTTCTCCTGAGTACGGGGATACCACATGTGTGAGACTTTTTGGGAGCCTAGCCGCGTACGGGACCCCAAAAACCAAGCACCGCCTTCAGGCTTTCTAAGGGTGTAAATTTTTGATTTCACTTCTCACTGCCTATCGCAGTTTTGGAGGCCATGGAATGCCCAGATGGCACAAAACCCCCCCAAATTACCCCATTTTGGAAAGTAGACACCCCAAGCTATTTGCTGAGAGGTATTGTGAGTATTTTGCAGATCTCGCTTTTTGTCACAAAGTTTTAAAAATATATATATATGTTCTTTCTTCATTTTCAAAAACAAATGAGAGCTGTAAAATACTCACCATGCCTCTCAGCAAATAGCTTGGGGTGTCTACTTTCCAAAATGGGGTCATTTGGGGGGGTTTTGTGCTATTTTGGCATTTTATGGCCTTCAAAACTGTGATAGGTAGTGAGGAGTGAAATCAAAAATTTGCGCCCTTAGAAATCCTGAAGGCGGTGCTTGGTTTCCGGGGGCCCGTACGCGGCTAGGCTCCCAAAAAGTCCCACACATGTGGTATCCCCGTACTCAGGAGAAGCAGCAAAATTTATTTTGGGGTGCAATTCCACATATAACCATGGCATGTGTGAGCAATATATCATTTAGTGACAACTTTTTGTAATTTTTTTTTATTATTTTTTTTAGTCATTATTCAATCACTTGAGACAAAAAAAAAAATATTCAATGGGCTCAACATGCCTCTCAGCAATTTCCTTGGTGTCTACTTTCCAAAATGGGGTCATTTGGGGGGGTTTTGTACTGCCCTGCCACTTTAGCACCTCAAGAAATGAGAGAGGCAGTCCTAAATTAAAAGCTGTGTAAATTCCAGAAAATGTACCCTAGTTTGTAGACGCTATAACTTTTGCGCAAACCAATAAATATACGCTTATTGACATTTTTTTTACTAAAGACATGTGGCTGAATACATTTTGGCCTAAATGTATGACTAAAATTGAGTTTATTCGATTTTTCTTATAACAAAAAGTAGAAAATATAATTTTTTTTTCAAAATTTTCGGTCTTTTTCCGTTTATATCGCAAAAAAAAAATCGCAGAGGCAATCAAATACCATTAAAAGAAAGCTCTATTTGTGGGAAGAAAAGGACGCAAATTTCGTTTGGGTACAACATTGCATGTCCACGCAATTTACAGTTAAAGCAGCGCAGTGCAAAATTCTGAAATCACCTCTGGTCCTTTAGCTACCAAATGGTCCGGGGCTTAAGTGGTTAAAAACGATCGTGTGTACGTGGCATGAGGCTCACTACATCTTTTCTATTTTGACATTGGCAAACTAATCGGCTGGAGTTAACCCCTTCTCACCCAGAAGTCTTAGTGGTACCGTTTTTTGTTTTGTTTCGTTTTTTCTCCAAACAGTGTTGATATCAGCATTTTATATTGGTCATTTTGTGTTTGATTGTTCTGGCCAACTCTGCTAGTTATTTTTTTTTATATTAGCAGTTGCTGTCTATTGAACTTTTTATGGTGCAATAAACCTTACCTTATTTAGACCCCTTTCACACTGAGCCGCCCATAGCGTCGGCTGTAAAACGCCGCTATATTTACGGCCGACGCTATGGGCGGATTTGCGGCACATTTCGGGCGTTAGCTGGGCGCATTTAACCCCCGCTAGCGGCCGAGAAAGAAGCGCATTGCGGGCGGTATAGCCGCGCTGTCCCATTGATTTCAATGGGCAGCAGCGGTGGAGGAGCGGTAAACACACCGCTCCAAAGATGCGGCTAGCAGTACTTTTTTTACCGTCCTGCTAGCGCAACGCTCCAGTGTGAAAGTAACAGCTTTTTAAGGGCGGATTGCAGGTGCTATTTTTAACGCTATAGTGCCTACAATACAGTGTGAAAGGGGTCTTAAGGACTACTAGTATTAATGCTATACCCATTGAGCGCTGCTTCTTTGTTCCTTGTTATCCATTTTTCCAGTGGTTGGCAGCTGCACAGGGGTTTTTAGCTTATTTTATATTTTCCAGAGTGACATATCCACATCTACGGCTGACAGTCTTAGCGCTGACGGAACTTTATGTATGTTTGAATATCTATCTTCGCCTATCTAGACTATCTTCTATTTGCAGATTCTCCCGTAAGATTACTAGAGAACCTGAAATACACACAGGCATTCCTCGAAAATCTAGGCTGGTTTATAAACAAAGAAAAATCCAATCCAAAACCCACTTAGCAATTAGTATACTTGGGGTACATACTAGATTCAGCGCAACAAAAAGTGTTTCTCCCCGGTGAGAAGATACAAAAATCCAAGAGGCGATAAAAACATTACAAGCCAATCAACCATGCTCAATAAGACGAGTAATGTCGACATTAGGATTACTAACATCGGCAGTACAATGGGTGGGTTTACATTAAATTTTCGACCCCTACAGATGTTCATACTAAAAGGTATGGGATCACAAACAAGAGTCCTTAGACACACAGGTTATGATACCAACAAAGTTAAAAAGATCTCTGTGGTGGTGGAGGAGAGCAGAAAACATAAACAAAGGACGGTTGTGGGCCTTACCAATCACCCAAATAATAACTACAGATGCAAACGGCATAGGATGAAGAGCGCACCTAGGCGCCCGGGTAACACAAGGAACTTGGAAAGAGGTAGAGATGACGAGATCGGAAGGAGTTGAAGGCAGTACTTCTGGCACTTCGATCCTTCCAAGAAGAGTTGAACGGTCATCACGTACAACTCAGGTGCGACAATTCATCAGTAATCGCCTACATCAACAAGCAGGGAGGAACAAGGAGCGGAACCCTTTGGACCTTAGCAGAGAAAATCCTAATTTTGGGAGAGAAAAACATTCTCTCCTTGTCAGCAGTACACTAAAAAGGGGATTTAACCAAAGGGGCAGATTTCCTCAGCAGAAGAAACTTGAGAGAAGGCGACTGGGCACTAAATCAGGAAGTTGTCAAACGGATCACACAAAAGTGGGGAACACCTCAGATAGACTTATTTGCCTCAAAAGAAAACAAAAAGGTTCAGGCTTTCTTCTCCCTGAAAAGGGAAGATGGTGCAGTAGGAGTGGACGCACTAGCACAGAGGTGGGCATTCAACAAATGTTATGCCTTTCCCCCACCAGTGCTCATACCAGCAGTACTAAGGAAATTGCGTACAGAGAACAAGTCACTGATTCTCATTGCGCCACACTGGCCCAGGAGACAGTGGTTCTCTATGCTAAAAGAACTTGCTGTAAAACCCCCTTGGTTACTACCAACCCAGAAGGATCTCCTCTCCCAGGGCCCAGTGTGTTGCCCCCAAGTGGAAAGGTGGAACCTGGCTGCCTGGTTTCTGAGGAGCAGCTGCTAAAAGAGAAAGGATTCTCAAACTGCTTAATTGAGACACTGCTGAAAAGCAGGAAAATGGAGACTCGCAACATCTACCAGAGTGTATGGAAATGCTTTAACAAATGGTGTACAGAGAACTCCTTTAGAACACAAAGTTCAGTAGCAGTTTTAGAGTTCCTACAGAGTGGGGCAGATAAAGGTTTAAGTCTCAGCACACTGAAAAGTTGGGTTTCAGCGCTGTCCGTATATCAGGAAAGAAAACTGGCATCCAATCCTCGGATAATTAGACTCTTTAAATCCTTGAGTAGACAGAGACCAATACAAAGTCAGACCAAAGTGGGACCTGTCATTAGTGCTACAAACTATGACAGCGGACCCCTTTGAGCCACAGGAAAATTGCAGTTTGAAGATGCTGACACTTAAAGCAGTCTTCTTGGTAGCAATTACTACAGCTAGAAGGGTCTGTGAGATAGAGGTCCTATCTATCAGACCCCCCTTTTTTCAGATTTTCCCGGATCGCATAATTTTTAAGTTGGATCCAGCTTTTCTACCTAAAGTGGCCTCAAGATTTCACAGAGATATTGTTTTACCTTAATTTTGTACAAACCCTTCCAGGGAACAAGAAATTAAGTTCCATATGTTAGACGTCAGGAGATGCGTCCTACATTATTTGAATGAAACAAAAGCCCTTAGACAGATTCCTTATTTATTCTAATTCCAGGGGCCAGGAAAGGGCACAAGGCCTCAAGACGGACCATAGCTAGATGACTAAGAGAGGCTATTAGTCAGTCTTATACGTTGGGAGGCATGCAGATCCCAGAGGGTATCAGGGCACACTGCACAAGACCAGTGGCAGCGTCGCCGGCAGAGAGAGCTGGAGCAACGCCGGAACAGATTTGTAAAGCGGCAACTTGGTCCAGCTTCACCACTTTTGTAAGACACTATAGAGTGGATCTTTGGACACAAGGTCTTACAAGCCATAGTCCCAACCTCAGGGTAAGTGCTCGATTATCCTCTCAGGTGGCTGTCCTGAAAGACAATTAGGGAAAAAACGAAGTTACTTACTGGTAACGTTCTTTCCCAGAGTCTTTCAGGACAGCACAGGTACCCACCCAAATGTATAAAATGCTTGAAATTTCCTTACAGGAAATGTGATATAACTTGATTATGTGTATTGTATGTTCTTGTGTCTCCCCAGTGGACTGGAGGTGCTCTTTTAAAAAACCAGAAGCCAGCAGGGGAGGAGTAAATTTAAAGAAGGCTGGCGTAGTGTTTCCCACAGAGGGGAGGGGCCAAGGTCTCTCAGGTGAATGTCCTAAAAGACTCCGGGAAAGAACGTTACCAGTAACGTTGTTTATTTTTTATATTTTAATGCCCTACTAGATATATAAGTAACGACGACTAAAAACACAAAAAAAACATTGCTTCATAGTTATATAGTATACAGTATTTTAATCAAGGTTGCACATACAGATATTTCAGACATAAGAACAATGTTGTCATTATCATCAAACTTGATCGCTGGGGCTTAGAACACCTTTCTTTAAGATAAGGTTTCCATAGAGAGCAGTTTCTCTGCAACAGACAAAATAATAATAATGTAAGATAAAACAGAGTCTAGCATAGTCTAAATAAAAACATAAGTGTGCGCAATTTGTTTTAGTTTTTTTAAAGTACCGGTATGCATTTTTGGTGACCTTTTTGCTCATTTAGGGGCCCATAGACAACAGGCTATATTCCCTGGATCTGGCAAAAATCATCTATAGGAGCTTTACCCCTGGGGAACCCTTGAAATCATTTTTCAAAACATATCAAGGAAGTCGTGCTAAAACAATTTATTGGGAGTGAGTGGGAAGAACACTCCTTACATCGGTGGTCAGTGGGAAGGATGCCCCGATTACAGTGGTGATCAGAATGCTAAAAAAGATCATTGGTTTATTGGCGCTGGCTCTACCAAGTGTAGATAGACACAAAACTATAAAGGTGCCAATAGAGGGTCAATCAACCACAGCTCAAGGAACCCCTAGCAACCTCTGGAGGAACCTCATGGTTCCACTGAACCATGGTTGAGTATAGCTGGTCTATAGGGTACAACAGACATAGATGGCTATGGATCAAATGAAGGTATAATGAGTACAGATTGTTTTCTAACCTAAAGGATGATGTTTACCATATGGAACAAAACTTTGTGGGCCACTATTTTCTTGAAACAAAGTAAGGAATCAGCATCAAGATCTCAGTGCTAGATTATCCACTTCAGCTCTGGAAGTTTTACCCCCCTTTCTGACCAGGCCATTTTTTTTTTTGCCACTGCATTATTTAACAATTGCGCGCGGTCATGCAACGCTTTCCCCAAATGAAATTCATATAATTTTTTTCACACAAATAGAGATTTTTTGGTGGTATTTGATCACCACTAGGTTTTTAATTCTTTGCGATATAAACAAAAAAATACTGAATTTTTAGAAAAAAAATAAATACAATTTTACATTATGCTATAAAACATATCCAAAAAAAAAAATGTAGATAAATCAAATTTCTTCATAAATATTTAGGCCAATATGTATTGTGCTAAATGTTTTGGTAAAAAAAAATCAATATTGTGTATATTGATTGGTTTGCGTGAAAGTTATAGTATCTACAAACTATGGTATATACTGGAATAAGAAATGTCAGCGCTCAGTGACTTATAGTGGGACTGCAATAGTATGACGGCCAATCTTATACTTTGTGGGAACCAGTGACACTAATACAGTGATCAGGGCTAAAAACATACACTGATGCTAACCTAATGGCACTGGGTGGGAAGGGGTTAACATCTAGGGCAATGAAAGGGTTAAATGTGTGCCTAAACATTGTTTATGTATGTATTGTGAGCTGCTTTTACTAAGGAATGTGCCACTTTTTATTCCCTGCTTTACAGGGAAATGAAAACCGGTACATCCCTGTTTGCATTGACAGAGCTCTGTCCTGTCTTCCTCCTTGCTGATCAGCAGATGTCAGCGGTCAATAACTGGCCCAGCATCTGCTGATCGGCTTGTGCGATGACTAATCACAGCATAGCCAGCACGCTGGCAGCCTGTGGGTGCACCCTCTACCCGGGAGTGATGGATCATGTACTAGATAGGTGATCCAGCACAGGAGAGACACTATGCTGCCATACTCCTACGTGTGGCAGTCGGAAAGTGGTTATTGTTCTATTTTAATATTTTCTGTGCCAGTTAAGGTAAGCATATAGTTTGAGGCATTAATCCATTAGCCAGTAGGTTGAGGGTCAAGTAAAGGTAGGATTAAGGAGTTAATTTTGGGGCGTGGCCGGGATGGAGACCTGAACGGACGCACTGCTCGGAGCTCTGCTGGCTACCTAGCTATTTATCCATCTCCAGGCGGGATACCTTGTGCGGGTGGACCCCATTTCCTGGCAGATGAGACGCCGCACACGTAGGGGAGGCACAGGTGGAGGAAAGGCACTCCGGTTCCCACCGCAATCCGAGATACCAGCGGACTCTCCTATGGCCTGTGTGCGGCCTCGTGGTGAGCGGCTGTCCAATATGGCGTCCCAAACTGAGCAGCCTGAAGAGACTCCGCCGCAGCCCAGCTATGTGGCCGACATTATGGCAGCGATCGCAACATGTCAGGCGACGCTGACCACTAAGATTGAGGCTGTCCAGCTTGAAATGGGCATCATGAGACAGGACGTTGACAAAATCCGTTCCCGGGTCTCTGAGGCGGAACAGCGGGTTGGTGTCGTGGAGGACTCGGTGACTGAGCATTCCTCTGCCCTCCGTGTCATTCACAACATTATTAAGGCATTGGAGTACAAGGTGGACGTCGCCGAGAACCGTAATAGGAGAAACAATCTCCAGATCGTTGGTCTGCCAGAAGGTGCGGAAGGTCAGTCCCCTACTGTATTTGTGGAAGGCCTACTGCGTGATCTGCTACCCGCTGCACACTTTTCCCCTTTCTACGCGGTGGAGCGAGCGCACCGGGTCCCGCCGAAGCCGAATCCGGCGGGGGGGGCCCCCCGCACATTTATTCTCCGCTTCCTCAATTTTCTGGACAGGGACGAGGTGCTGAAAGCAGCGAGGGCGAAGGGGGAACTTCTTTTTGAGAACACCAAAGTGATCATCTTCCCGGATTACTCCATGGAAACCCAGAGGCTGCGAAAGTCGTTTGACCAGGTTAAGGCCCAGCTCCGCGCCCGCGCTATCGGGTACAACATGATGTTCCCTGCACGCCTCCAGGTGCAGGACGGGGAGACTGTCCGGTTCTTTACCTCCTCCTGGATTGACACCCTACAGCCTCATCGCTGATCTTGTTTTTGCTCCCCCTCTTTATTTGAGATATCACATCTGCCTTTTGTGATTTTTATCCCATGCTTGCGGTTGTACCTGCCTTGTCGTTCCTTTTATTGGCTTTAGTGCTGCTACATGCTGGAGGACTTAGGGGATGTTGTATGGACTGTGTTGGTTCCCTCCGACACCTCAGGTACTGTTCTGTTTAAGTGATGTGCCCCTGCTTGCAGGAGAAGTTTTTGTCTGACCTACCACCTACTGTTTTGTTCTGTTTCGCTAAGATGGTGGCTTATTGGAATATTTTTGCTTTGTTCCCACAATACTATTGCTACTGAAAAAGCCCTGGAGAACTGCTGCTGTAAACTGCATTTATATGTACTCTATGTGGTGGCCAGCGGCTACGGTGCTGACTCAGCACCTGGACTAGTGTGTGAACTCCTCTGGTCCACGGCCCTCCACGTTATTGACTTGTTCTAACAGATCTGTTGTCTGTGGTTAAGGATGTATGCTCTCCATGATTGGGATGGGGTTGCGGGGTGGGGGATTTTATTGTTATTTCCCTTTTATGCTGCCGTTGCAGTGGGGCGGGAAGATTACTGTGCTGGGTTTCTGCGACATGACATGCTTAATCCTTTTCTTCTGCAGCTTCCTTGATTTGGGTGTTTGGGGAGGTGGGGGGATGGCCCTGTCCTCGGGCCTGTTGTGCTCTGTCCTCCTAGGGGGTGTTAATGGTTTATTCCCTATAAATGCTGATGGCTCAGATTAAAATTGTTTCTTGGAACACTCGGGGTCTCAACTCTGCGGTCAAGAGATCACTGGTGTTTCAATATCTGCAAAAGACCAATCCCCATATATGTATCCTATTGGAGACTCACTTGACGGGCTCAAGGTTTCTTGCCCTGCGCAGAGCTTGGGTTGGAGCGGCCTACCACTCCACCTACTCCTGCCATGCCCGGGGAGTTAGTATCCTGATTAGGAAATCCCTGCCGTTTCAGATTTTGGATGTGCGCATTGACCCGGGGGGTAGATATGCGGTTCTACATGCTCGTATTTTTGATAAACGTTTGGTGCTGGCCAGGGTGTACCTACCTCCTATGGCTTTGGTGCAGCTGTTATATGACTTAGTGGGGATTGTTCTTACTTTTTGGTGATTTTAATATGGTTCCTTCCCAGGATCTGGACAGGCTACACTGTGTGGCTCGGCCCTCCCCCGATGGGTGGATGCCTATGGCTTGACAGACGTGTGGCGATATTTTCATCCCCACACCAGGGAATACACGCGCAACTCGGCTACGTATAAAACTTTGTTTCAAATTGATCTGGTACTGACGCTGCCTACCATACCTGGCAATGGGCCCTTCGGGAGCTCGCCCCGTGCCGGACTGACCAAACCAAAAAATCTATGTTGCACTCTGCCCAACGGGTTTTTGAACATGGGAATAAGAATGGGCGGTTGTTGGCATGGCTGTCCAGGGGGCTGACTCACTCTACACACATAGTTGGTGTGTGGGATGAGGATGGGTCTGTGCTCACTTCCCCAGAAAACATTAACTCAAGGTTCTCCCAATTTTTCCGGGGGGTCTACTCCTCGAGGGCTCAGTAGCCTCCCTCTGACTTGCAAGACTTTTTGGACTCTGTCACCTTCCCTGTCCTGTCCATAGATGCAAAGGCTGACTTGGAGAAAGACATTACCTTGGAAGAGGTGCAGGGGGCCATCGGGGGGTTGCAGGGTGGTAAGACTCCGGGGATAGACGGACTCCCGACCAAATTTTATTCACAAAATATGGAAACCCTCGCCCCTAAGCTGACAACTCTGTTCTCTGAGTTTAGTAAACAGGGTGCCCTACATGACGCTATGGCAGAAGCGGTTATTGTGTTGGTGCCCAAGCCCGGTAAGGATCCTCTTGATTGTGCCTCCTACAGACCCATTTCCTTGCTGAATGTAGACGCTAAAGTACTGGCGAAAATCCTTGCGAAGCGTCTGTCGAGAGTGATTGCTGATCTGATCCATGTTGATCAGACTGGGTTTATGCCGGGCAAGGGTACTGACATTAATATTAGAAGGCTTTTTTTTAATCTCTCTATGACTCATGACCGGATCGGATCTCGCGTAGTGGCCTCCCTGGATGCCGAAAAGGCCTTTGATTCAGTTGAATGGGGTTATCTATGGGAGGTCCCCGGTAGATTCGGCTTCGGTTCTCGCTTTGTACACTGGATTCGGATGTTGTACGGGAGGCCAGTGGCGAGGGTACGTACCAATGGTTGGGTTTCTGACCCCTTTCCGCCTTTCAGAGGCACTCGTCAGGGGTGTCCCTTCTCACCCAGCCTCTTTGCCCTGGCATTGGAGCCTCTGGCGATTGCTGTCAGGGAGTCCCAGACGATTAGCGGGCTATTGATCGGTAGGCTGGAGGAGAAGATATCCCTTTATGCAGACGATGCCCTTTTGTTCCTAAATGACGCTGGTCCCTCGCTGTTGGCTGCCCTGGAAACGTTTGAAGTCTTTGGGAAATTTTCTGGTGTTAAAATCAATTGGTCCAAGTCGGTGCTCTTCCCACTGAATGCTCAAGCCCCTTCTCTGGCTAGCCCATCCCCTTTGCGGTGGGTTTCGGAATTTAAATATTTGGGGGTGGTGGTGAAAAGGGATACGGCCCAGTACTTTGCCCGAAATATTCTCCTCCTTCTGACTACACTAAAGGAAAAATGTTTGGCTTCGTCTGGTCTCCCCTTGAACCTCATCGGCCGTATTAATATTTTTAAAATGGTTCTGCTTCCAAAGTTTAACTATATTTTTAGAAATAGTCCCGTCTGAGTCCCGGCTTCCTTTTTTAAGGCAGTCAGTAGTTGCATTACCTCTTTTCTTTGGAATGGGGCGGTCCCCAGGCTAGCTAAATCCACCCTTCACCTTCCTGCGCGGCTGGGAGGGCTTGCTTTACCTGACCTTGTGGTTTATTTTTGGGCGGCCGTCCTAGTAACGGCGTATTGGTGGTTTGAGGGTGATCGATCGAATGCAGCGGTGTGCCTTGAGGCGGCCTATCTGGGCTCGTTGATGGACCTACGTAATCTGGTCTACAGAGGGGCAGGGGCTTATCCAAGTGTTCCGGCCCCTACTAAAACTACCCTTAGGGTCTGGGCGGCTGCTAGGAAACGATTTTCCCTAGTAAATAGGTGGGCCCCGGTTCAGCCTCTGTGGGGTAACTATACTCTGCCCCACTTTATATTGCTTCTTGACCCACAGATTTGGGCCAGGTTTGGAGTAAAGATTTTAAGGGATATCATGCCGGATGGCGTGCTGTTACCGTATGCTCAACTCAGGCGTCGGTTTCAGTTGCCGGGATGGATGCTCTTTCGGTACCTTCAACTACGACATGCAGCCAATGCAAAAAATCTGAGGAAAACGCTTGGACAGCCGCACTCCAAAAAAGGTTATTTTATTTAAAACAAAAGCACAAACAACATGCCACAGCAAAAAAACAGCAAGTATGAGCTGACGTTTCGCACTGCGATTCAGTGCTTAATCATACGACATGCAGCCATGGCACAGTTTCCTACTAGACCCTTGTTAGAACTAGATCCCGTTGAGGTAGTCCTATCGCAGGAAGACCTCAAAAAGCCGCTCTCTGTCTTATATGGGACCCTGCTCAGGACCGACTCGTCGAAATTAGAAAAACTGTGGGACCACTGGAGGGCTGATATTCCATCACTGGATAGGGAGGATTGGGAGGATGCGCTAGAAAACTGCCCTAAGCTAGCTTACTTACTATTCTATGCGAAGAAGGCTATTCTTTGTAAGTGGTTATCCTCTAGCCCTCCGACTGTGTCCTCCTGGTTGGCTATGATCGATGCTGCGATTCCAATGTACAAATTGACATATATTAGCAGAGGTTGCCCATGGAAATTTGATAAAGTGTGGCTACCGTGGATTTCACCGTGATAATTCCCTCCCTCCCCTTCTCAATCTTCCCTGATTGGGTTGTCCCGTGGCCTTTGGTTGTGAGCCCCCCCCCCCCCCCCGAGGCTACACTTGCGAGTCTACTGTCCTCATGTAGCACCTTGAATATGGTTTAATTTTTGTACCTGTGTATTTTCTTTTCCGCTCAATAATATTGGAGCTGACCTGGGGCCACCTCCCCACTACACTATATCGTTGTGGTTATACCCTGCTGCCTTGATTGGAATGTATGTCACCTGTTGCATTGTCATGTCAGTCGGCTATGTCAGCCGAGTTTTCTGTTCATGTATACATAACTACTTAATAAACACAACCTGATTGTAAAAAAAAAAAAGTTAATTTTGAGAGTTGGGCTGGGCATAGATGGGACAGTTTTTTCAATCAGACTGGCTGACTGAAAAAAAAAAAGAATTGACAGATTTCCCCATCCACACAAGCAAGGTGGATGGAGGAAACTTCCCCACTGTGGTGTTAGATTCCGACAGTGGGGACTCCTTCGCTTGTCAGAATACACTGCTCAGCGTTGCAGCTAACTGGCTGCTACCTACCGAGCTAAATAAAATTACCAGCATTCGTGTTACACAGAAGTTAGTCATTAGATAAACTTCTTTCGAGTGGGAACGGCAATAGATGGATCGAAATTGGTCTAGTCCATCTATGGCCAGCTTTAATTTGGGAGTCAGTGTAAGGTGGACAAATAGTTAAAGCGAAGTTCCACCTATTTAAAAGTCAGCAGCTACAAAAAGTGTAGCTGCTGACTTTTAATAAACAGACACTAACCTGTCCTACGGTCCAGCGATACAACCGTCCGAAGCCTCGCTCCTCTCCCCCTCCTCTCCGCGGCGCCGGCATTGTAACTGTGGGCTTCACAGCCGGGTGCGCACTGCGCATGCGCGAGCCGCACTGCGCATTGTGAATGGCCGGGCAATCTTCTGCGACCTGTCCCAGAAGATCGCAGGAAGGGAGGGGGGAAATGGTGAACTTCCGCTAGGTGCCAGGAGAGGAAGTGGGAGCTGGGTGCCTGTTAAAAGTGGGTACCCGCTCCCCCCCAAAAAAATTAAATGCCAAATGTGGCACGTTAGGGGGGTCACAAGTACTTAAAGCTGAGGTTGCATTTTTGGGTGGAACTCCGCTTTAAGTGTAGCTGAAGTTTTAAGTTAGGCTAGAGTGGGTCCTCAAACCATTTCATTTAAGGCCAGTTCACTGTTCTTCAGTCAGGGGCCAAGTGGTGGGTGAAACAGAAGGAAAAAAAACAGTTTGTCATGTGCACCCCTACACCGTGAACACTGCCAGTGTCTCCTGGCATATAAAACAAACAGCTCTCTTCTTGCGCTACAAGTAAAAGTAACAATAGGTCGATTATTGGTTGACTATTCTGCACTTGGAGCCAATTTTGTTTTCTTTGACATGATTTCAAGTGAACTTGTATGAATGTGATATAAACATAAATTATGATTCTTGTGATAGTGATGTAACTGACCTGCCACTATGCTGAATATTGACTGAATATTAATATAAGATGAATATGGTTTTGCATCTCTTGGCTGTATATACAGGAACAGGGAGGGAATTTGAAGGGAGTTTCCTCAAAGGCTAAGGGCTTATTCACACTACTGTATTGTGCTAGGGCGTGCAGTAATGCACATTGCATGAGATAACATGATGCGGTTCAATTTACTCTGAATGGTACCCCAGCACACCCTTCTGATGGATGTGTTGCAGCACAACGCAAGGCAGCACCATGATGTGCGCTGCCAGAAATGCTACATGCAACTTTTTGGTGTCTGCCCATTCAAATGATATGACCACCTTAACCACTTGCCGACCACCTAACGACGATATACCTGTACGTTGGCAGAATGGCACGGCTGCGAAAGCAACGTACCTGTACTCGATGTCTGCCGGTTTCCCGCGATCGGGTCACAGAGCTGCAGACTAGACTATGTAAACAAGGCATTTCCCTGTTCTGCCTAGTGACAGGACAGTGATCATCGGGAGCAGTGATCACTGTCATGTCACTTGTAGCCCCCCCCCCCACAGTTAGAATCACTCCCTAGGACACACTTAACCCCTTCATCGCCCCCTAGTGTTTAACCCCTTCCCTGCCAGTGTCATTTACACAGTCAGTGCATTTTTATAGCACTGATCACTGTATAAATGACAATGGTCCCAAAATAGTGTCAAAAGTGTCCGATGTGTCCGCCATAATGTCGCAGTCAATATAAAAAAAAAAAATCGCTGATCGCCGCCATTACTAGTAAAAAAAAATAATAATAATAAAAAATGCCATAAAACGATCCCCTATTTTGTAGAAGCTATAACTTTTGCGCAAACCAATGAATATATACACTTATTGCGACTCTTTTTTTTTTACCAAAAATATGTAGAAGAATACATATCGGTCTAAACTGAGAAAGAAATATGTTTTTTTTATATATTTTTTGGGGATATTTATTATAGCAAAAAGTAAAAAACATTGTTTTTTTTTAAAAAAATTGACACTCTTTTTTGTTTATAGCGCAAAAAATAAAAACCGCAGAGGTTATCAAATACTTCCAAAAGAAATTTAATTTGTGGGGAAAAAAGGACGTCAATTTTGTTTGGGACAACGTCGCACGACCGCGCAATTGTCAGTTAAAGCGGCGCAGTGCCGAATTGCAAAAAGTGTTTTGGTCAGGAAGGGGGTAAATTCTTCCGGGGCTGAAGTGGTTAATGCAATACACGTTAATGAGCGTGCACTATTAGAGCTCAAAAAATGGACCCTGAGAGTTCTGCTTTCTATGCAACCAACTAGCTATTTACTTGAAAAGGACAGCTGTAGCTATTCTGAGTATGAGAATAAAAAAAATGAATTATATTGTGTGGCTATTTTACACACAAAGAATGTTTAATGGAAAGCTTTTTTAGCACTGAATTGAACTTGACTAGGTTTGATTTTTGATTCAGAATTACATGTCGCTATTGGATTCCTTTATTTTTTAAAGTGGCGTGAAGTCCATTCAAGGACAACTCTCCTATACAACCATTCTGCTTGTTTTTTTTCCTCTCTCTTTTTAACTTCGGACATTTTTATTTTTAGAAAGTGAGAAGACAAGTCAGTTTCATATAGTTATGCCGCGTACACATGACCGTTATTCATGTCATGCAAAAAAACAAAGTTTTTCTCGTCGTGATTCCTCTCAAGCCTGCCTTGCATACACACGTTCATGAAAAAAAACGCTTGAGCAATGCATGGTGACGTACAACACGTACGACGGCACTATAAAGGGGAAGTTCCATTCGAATGGCGCCACCCTTTGGGCTGCATTTGCTGATCCTCGTGTTAGTAAAGTTTGGTGAGAGACGATTCACGCTTTTCAACCTCGTGCTCTTAAGTCCGTTACAGCGTGACGAATGTGCTATCTCCATTCTGAACGCTAGTTTTACCAGAACAAGCGCTCCCGTCTCATACTTGATTCTGAAAATGCGCGTTTTTTTCCCCTCGTAAAAGCGTACACACGACCGTTTTTCACTATGTGAAAAAGAACGACGTGAAAAACGACGAAAAAAAATAAAGCAGGTTCTAATTTTTTTTCGGGCAGTTTTTTCTTCGCGAAAAATGCTATGGAGCATACACACGACCGTTTTTCATGACCAATCTAAAAAATTGCATTTTTCTCGTCATGAAAAACGGTCATCTGTACGCGGCATAAAGCTGCAGTAAAGAATGCTGTGAGCAATCATTATTTTTCCACAGCCAATCGCAGTGATCACATAATTGTGAAGTCTGTCCCACCTCCCAGTGTTAAGACTGACTTAAAGGGCTGCTAGGAAGGGAGCAGTAAAGGGTTAAATACAAACCAAATGTGATTAACCTTTTCATAAACTAGAAATAATTAAACATTACTGCATAAACAAAAACACAAGAATTTTAGGGAGAAAAGCCCAAGACCTACTAAGCTAATAGCCAATATAATTTTTTTTAGATTTATAATTTTTTTGTCACATTATTCACATACCAAATTTATTACTGAACTTTGTTGTTTTGAATCCTCTTAAGATAAGAGGCTATATGTATATAAAAGAAGAAAACCAGATCCACACAAAAACAACATTCTGCATATTAGTATGCTCATGCTATCAATATGAGAAATCATATTTTAGTATAAAGAAATGTTAAACGCTGCTGAGATCTGGCTACAGGTTAACGTCTTCTAGTAGAATTTTGTTTGAAATTTGAAATTTTAAGAATGTTCGTTCAATTTTCCAATCATAAGTTGGGTCAAAACGACATTTGTTTTCGACCGTAGTGTCGAGAAAATTGAAGGAGCAGAACAGAAAACATTTCTGTTACAAACACATTGTTAAACGGTAAACGTGGCTTTTGTTCTAAAAGTCCATTTACTCCAATATTGAATGCTAAAAGAAAAACGTTTTTAAAAGTACTTTTGAACAAAATTTGTCAAGTCATTAAATGTACCAATGATAATAATATCTTTACGAACATTTTCTTCGAAAAGCTACTAGTGTCTGGCCAGCTTAACCTCTTGACGGCCGTGCTATAGCCGAATGACGGTTACAGGGCGGATAGCTAGTTCTGGGAGGCCGCCATATGACAGCCTCCCATAATCGTGCCCGCGGCACGTGTGGTATGCTCTGTGATCACAGTGCCCGGAGGACACTGCTGATCACAGATCGGGGTAAAGAGCCAATCAGCGCCTTTTTACCACGTGATCAGCTGTGCCCAATCACTGTTGATCACGGATGCAATTAGAAATCAGCACACTTGAATTTAAATGACAATGCAAATTGATGACTGGTGGTGTAAAGGCTAAACTAGAGCAGTGATATTGAACCAAGCACTACAGTAACTAACGGCATGCACACAGGATAGGAGGTACTCTCATTTCAACTAATGTTTATACTATTTCTACGACTATTCTGTTCAGACAACTCGGTTCCGGGATTATAACTACAATATACCCCATGAGTGACTCGAACGGCCATATTCTGGGCCGTACTAGCAGTACTAGGACTTACTTTTAGCCAGCCTGCTCACAGCATGATCCCGGAAGGGGTGACAGGCTCTTCAGTCTAAGATTATCCGTATTTGAGGCTCCAAGCCCAGTACACTGGAGCTAACGCTCCCTAGACAACTTAGAGTTTTTAGAGGAACCGAGTTGCCTTCTGGTGACTGATATATTGTTCACTCTTTTGTACTTTATGAATATGTTGGTACCTACACTGTAGATATTCCAATGCGTATGTACCTGTATGTAACTTTTCTATTCTCACTGAATAAAAATTTAAAGTTAAAAAAGAAATCAGCACACTTTTCCTTATGCTTATAGCATGAGGAGAGGAGAAGAGAGACGATAACTGGCTTCTCTAAAAAGGGACATGTACACCGATTATCAGGGCACTGATTATCAGTGTCCTGATTATCAGTCCAGCCCCTACAGTGCCCACCAGTGCCTCCTCAACAGTGTCACCTATCGGTGCCTATCTGTGCTGCCTATTAGTGCCCGTCAGTGCCACCTCATCAGCACCCACCAGTGCTGCCTCATCAGTGCACATCAGTGCCGCCTCATCAGTGAACATCAGTGAAGGAGAAAAATTCTGTTTGCAAAGTGTTATAATGTTATAACAAATTATAAAAACAATTTTTTTCAAAATTTTCTGTCTTTTTTCGTTTATTTACCAAAAAATTAAAAAACCCAGTGGTGATTAAATTTGTGATTTTTTTCCAATCTGGATGGAGTTATAACCCGTCAGATTTTTTTTTTTGCCATCTGTTTTCCATTTGGGATATTTACCTTTGCTTTCTGTCTCATAGGCAAAACAGGAAGTGAAGGGAAATCCCTGCAAATTAAGAGAATCCCTTGGGGCCCCCCAGGTCGCCAGAACTAGTATCTCCATTGGCAGATATGAGAATGGTAAACAAGACAAATAGAGAGGGTAAATCTCCCCAATGGGGACACAGACAGTTAAAAAAAAACTAATGCCGCGTACACACGATCGTTTTTCATGACGTTAAAAATGCCATTTTTAAAAATGGGCATTAAAACCGGTCGTGTGTAGGCTCCAGAGCATTTTTAACAACGTGAAAAACGGCCATTAAAAATTTCGAACATGCTCTATTTTTTCACGTCGTTTTTCATGTCGTTTTTTTTAACGTCGTGAAAAACTGTAGTGTGTATGCTTTTACGAGGGGAAAAAAAACGTGCATGCTCAGAATCAAGTATGAGACGGGAGCGCTCGTTCTGGTAAAACTAGCGTTCGTAATGGAGATAGCACATTCGTCACGCTGTAACGTTGGTATTAAAAACGGACGTGTGTACGCAGCATAAGGCTGGATTCACACTGGTACGACACGACAATCATACAACTTTGAGGCTGGGTTCACACTGGTCCGACAAACGTTCCGACAATGGGAGCTCATGTCGCATGGCGTGTGAAAATCAATGTTTCCCTATGGGAGCCGTCTTAACTGGTCCGACACATGTCGGTTCGACTTTGAAAATGCTCCCTGTACTACTTTGGTCCGACTTTGATCCGACTTCAGCCCATTGACTATCATTGAAGTCGGATGCCCCCCCACCCCAAAGCACCCAGCCCCCATGTTGATGGGGACAAGGGCCTGTTCCCGACAACCCTGGCCATTGGTTGTCGGGGTCTGCGGGCGGGGGGGCATATCGGAATCCAGGAGCCCCCTTTAATAAGGGGGCCCCCAGATCCCGGCCCTCCCACCCTATGTGAATGAGTATGGGGTACATAACCATTCACCTGGTGGAAAAAAAGTCAATACAAAAACACTACACGTGTTATTACACAGCTCCGGGGGTCTTCTTCCGACTCCGGGGGTCTTCTCCCGACTCCAGGGGTCTCTTCCGACTTCGGGGGTCTCCGCGCTCTCCGGTTCTTTCTTCCTTCTGCAGGGCCTCCGCTATCTTCTTCCAGCTCTTTTGCTAGCGGGGCCCAGTCTTCTTCGTCGCCTTCTTCCCTCTTCTCCTCTTCGATGTTGACACGTCGCTTTCTCCCGCTGTAATGCCGGGTGTGCGGTGCGCAATGATTTATACAGGCCTCTCATGATGTCACAGTCACAAGCTCCGGGTGGCCCCGGAGCATGTGACTGTGACGTCATGGGAACATGTGGCCACCCGGAGCATGTGACTGTGATGTCATGAGAGGCCTATATAAATCGTTGCGGACCGCACACCCAGCATTACAGCGGGAGGAAGCGACGAGTGAACATCGAGGAGGAGAAGAGGGAAGAAGGCGACGAAGAAGACCGGGCCGACGCTAGCAAAAGAGCTGTAAGAAGATAGCGGAGGCCCAGCAGAAGGAAGAAAGAACCAGAGAGCGAGAGAAGAACCGGAGAGCGCAGAGACGACACCGGAGACCCCCGAAGTCGGAAGAAGACCCCCGGAGTCGGGAGAAGACCCCTGGAGTCGGAAGAAGACCCCCCGGAGCTGTGTAATAAAATTACTTTAAAAACCTGTGTAGTGTTTTTTTATTTACATTTTTTTCCACCAGGTGAATGGGTAGGGTTACGATGTACCCCATACTCATTCACATAGGGTGGGGGGGGCCGGGATCTGGGGGCCCCCTTATTAAAGGGGGCTCCTGGATTCCGATAAGCCCCCTGCCCGCAGACCCCGACAACCAACGGCCAGGGTTGTCGGGAAGAGGCCCTTGTCCCCATCAACATGGGGGCAGGGTGCTTTGGGGTGGGGGGGCCGCAGGTCTCCCCCCTGCCCCAAAGCACCAAACCCCCCATGTTGAGGGCATGCGGCCTGGTACGGTTCAGGAGGGAGGGGGGGCCGCTCTCTCGTCCCCCCCTCTTTTCCTGCAGCCTGCCAGGTTGCGTGCTCGGATAAGGGTCTGGTTTGGATTTTGCGGGGGGACCCCCACGCCGTTTTTTCGGCTTAGGGGGTTCCCCCTTAAAATCCATACCAGACTGAAGGGCCTGGTATGCTCCTGGAGGGGAACCCATGCCGGATTTTTATTTAAAATTTGCCGTGGAGTTCCCCCTCAAGATCAGCAGAGCACAAGTCGCATGCCAAAGTTGGATCATGCAAGACCGCGGTCCGTCTTTGATCCGACTTCAATGATAGTCAATGGGCTGAAGTAGGATCAAAGTCGGACCAAAGTAGTACAGGGAGCATCTTCAAAGTCGGGCCGACATGTGTCCGATCAGTTAAGACGGCTCCCATAGGGAAACATTGATTTTCACACGTCATGCGACATGAGCTCCCAATGTTGGAGCGTTTGTCGGACAAGTGTGAACCCGGCCTAATAGATGTTCTAATCCATCTCCACACTATCCAAAACCAAAATAAAAGTTTTATTTTTAGCCTCTAGCAAACCCAAAAACCTGAATAATAATATTAATTTGTCAGCATATGAGTCATGGCTTCTATCTGGGAAGATGAAATAAGGGAATTATGTGAATTCGAGATTTCCAACATCCCACTGACGTGTTGCAGATCACATATTGTGCTATCCCCCTTATACCTTATACATTGTAAAGCGCTGTGCAAACTGTTGGCGCTATATAAATCGTATATAATAATAATAATATAATATTAATAACATGCAATGCCAAGCTGCGGTTTCCAAAGCGAGCAAAGTCCTTTCTTGTATTAAGAGAGGTATGGACTCCAGAGAGAGAGATATCATTTTGCCCCTGTTCAAATCATTAGTAAGACCTCATCTGGAATATGCAGTTCAGTTTTGGGCACCAGTTCTCAAAAAGGATAAAAAAAAAGAACTGGAGAAAGTGCAGAGAAGCGCAACCAAACTGATAAGAGGCATGGACGAGCTCAGCTATGAGGAAAGATCAGAAGAACTGAATTTATTCACTCTTGAGAAGAGGAGATTAAGGGCGGATATGATCAACATGTACAAATATATAAGGGGTCCATATAGTGAACTTGGTGTTGTGTTATTCACTTTACGGTCAACACAAAGGACAAGAGGGCACTTTTTACGTCTAGAGGAAAAGAGATTTCATCTCCAAATACGGAAAGGTTTCTTCACAGTAAGAGCTGTGAAAATGTGGAATAGACTCCCTGCAGAGGTGGTTCTGGCCAGCTCAGTAGATTGCTTTAAGAAAGGCCTGGATTCTTTCCTAAATGTACATAATATTACTGGGTACTAACATTTATAGGTAAAGTTGATCCAGGGAAAACTTGATTGCCTCTCGGGGGATCAGGAAGGAATTTTTTCCCCTGCTGTAGCAAATTGGATCATGCTCTGCTGGGGTTTTTCGCCTTCCTCTGGATCAACTGTGGGTCTAGATTGGGTATATGGGATTGTATGATATTATTTAATTTTTGTTTGTTTTTTTATGGTTGAACTGGATGGACTTGTGTCTTTTTTCAGCCTGACTAACTATGTAACTATGATACTAAGACCCCTTTCACACATTTTTTAGGTGCTAAAGGGCTAAAAATATTGCCTGTAAAGCGCCTGAAAAACGCCTCCCCTGCAGCCCCAGTGTAAAAGCCCGAGTGCTTTCACACTGGAGCGGTGCGCTTGCAGGTAGTTAGAAAAAGTCCAGTAAGCAGTATCTGTGATGCGGTTTAGAGCGTTGTATACACCGCTCCTCCACCGCCCCTGTCCATTGAAATGAATGGGCACCACTGCCAAAGCGCTTGGGCAGTGGCGCTTTTTGGGCCCATTTAAGTTAAAAAAGCCCCGCCAGGGGCCGAAAAGCACCGGCAAAACAATGGTAAAGCGCCGCTAAAACTAGCGGAGCTTTACCGCTAATGCGGCCCACTGGCAGTGTGAAAGGGGTCTTGCTATACACACATACAATGGCTAAGAGAGTCACAATTTTAGGGAACAAAGAGATATCAAGTTTCTTCCACCTTTGTATGATCCACAGTTTCCTGTAGTCATGCAGAAGACCCCCCCCCCCCTGAGCAATCCGGGGCACTGAGCAGGCTAGCACATCAGCACAGCTCTCCCCCTGTGAAATTACCCTAATGTAACCCCCCCCCCGTGTAATCCCACTAATGTTGCCTCCCTCTGTAACCCCACTAATGTAGCCCCCCCCTCTGTAATCCCCCTAATGTAACCCTCCTCCCCGTGTAACCCATCGGCTCTGAGGAGTGTAATTGTGATAGGCAGCCGGCACGTCTCCCCGCTGCCTGTCACAATAATAGGCAATTGCAGTGCCGGTTCCCAGAGGGCATGCGGGTGCCGAGCACTGGGCTATGGGACTCCAGAGCTGTCTGCCTCTGCCTCACAATTCTTTCTCCTCCTCCCTCCCCGAACATTGCGGGGAGTTAAGGAGACACAGCAACAACAGCAGATATACCAGGGAAAGGAGGAAGAGGAGAGGAGCTGCGGCGCCTCTCTCAAACCAGTGCTGTGCCGGGTGTCACCCTCTGATGGGTGTCACTCGGGTGAGGTCCGCACCCCCGTTTCTCCCCTAGCGACGCCACTGATTCACATAACAACCCAGCATGATTGAGATGCAAACTATCTTCAGACACACAGACAAGAGGTCGTTTAGAAAATTGCTTCCTGGAGATGTCTGTGAATACTTACCCAGTGGCCACAACAGCAAAAGCATTTTTTGCTCTCTCATAAAAAGAAAATCTTTCCACTTTTTTAAGGGGAGCCTGTAAGACATAATATTACCAGATTTATGGACCACTTGTTTAAAACAGATGATAGAAATATAGAAGAATGATGTTATGATGAAACACGTAGGGCAGATCCTACGCTTGTTAGGTTACCACATACTAGGGAACAAGGAAGCAATATCCCAGGATTACATTGGTATTACAGTGCTGTTTCTTAGTAATACTGATTGCTTTTGTTTACAAATTATTTTCATTAGTGAATAAAAAAACAGTACAAGTGACCCAGAGGGTCGTAAATATACAAGCTATTACTAAAGAGAACAAGAAGCTTTCAAGAAAAACAACCAATTTAATATACAAATATAAGCCATATAGCATCACAGTACAGTATGAGACAGATACACAGCATGTCATATAGCAAAGAACAAAAAATAAATAAAAAATGCATGAAATAAATAGCTTAATATATGGTAATATTGATCCAACAGAAGTTATGACAAAAAAAGTTGGCTGAAGGCCTTCCAAGGATTCCATTTGGCATCAAAGAGGTGCATTGTATCAAATAACATATGATGTATTCATTACATCAGCATAACATAATCCACTCAATCAATAATAAGAGTAAATGGTACAACAGTTAACTTCCATTGAAGAGCAAGGGCACATTTTTGCAATGTACACAGTATTTATAAGTCGTTCCTCCTTGTGTGTGGCCCCAGAAATAGAATTAAACATTCAGCACATAGAAGAGGTCAATTAAGGTGTGTGGCCCAAAATCTTAGTAGCCATCTCAGTGATCTTCCGTTACAGAGGTTGTAATACCTCACATGACCAAAACATATGATATATTGTACCCCAGAAGAGGGGCAACCCCAAAAGCATAGAGGTGAGGAATTAGGGAAAATAGCATGGATATGGACAGGAGTAGAATACCATCTAGTTAAAACTTTAAAGTGGAAGTAAAGGCAAACCTAACTAACTGTAAACCTACTCTCAGCCACATTCTAAGCCTAATCAATCTAGGCCCTGTAAAAAAAATAGCTATACTTACCTGTTCTGCAGCCACTCTAAACCAGACTCCCACAGCACCCTCTGTGTGCAGGAGACAGCTGACAACAGCTAGGAAATGCCTGGGAGGTGATGTCACCCGTAGAGTTACTATGGGACTTCTGTTATTGGCTGCTTTTCCTACACACTGAAGCCGCCTCTGACAGCTCAGCCTGGGACAGGACCGGAGCGGCTGCAGAACAGTTATAGTGTTTTTTTTCTTAGTGGGCTAGATAGATTATGCTTAGAATGTGTCTGAAACTAGGATTAGTTAGTTAGGCTTTGCCTTTATTTGCGCTTTAATTGCTATCTCCCCAACAGTGAGGGATCTAGTGCATGCCCAGAGATTGTCCATAAATTCATCCCAATCCTGTGGAGTGCATTTTAGGTTGCAATCCACTTACATTTGTGCTTATAGGAAAGGGACTCAGGTGCTAAAGCACTAGCTATGGAACTGTCAATGTCAAAAATAAAACCCTTTCCCCTGGCTGAGGAACCACATATACGGTCATAAAATGTTTTAGGAGATGTAGGAGTAAGGACATAACGAGAAGCATAAAAAAGTGTCCAATTTGAAGGTATTGCAGAAATTCCCGTTGAGGAACGTTCATGAATTGGCAACGTTTTTCAAACTAGATAAAAGTCAACCCATCCAGCAATGTGGCTAGATTAACCAGGTTATGGACTTTCCCTCAAGGGAACCGCTGATCAGTAGGGAAAGCCGCAGAAAAGAAAGGGTCACCAAAAAAGGATGTCAATGGCGAGGCTGGGGTGGCCAGATCAAACTTAAATTTATAACTGGACCAGAGGCGAATGGATTGAGAGACCAAAGTAATGCTTTGTGCGATATAGAAGAACATAAAATACAAGAAAGGTAATATGGGTGTACCGAGCAGGCCTCAATCTGATCCATGGTACTTTGGCGTGCCATTGGGCCAGTTGCGAAAATCTGGCGGCCAGAAAATAAAGGAAGGCCTAAACCCCCATGGTGTTTAGCAAGATAAAGTACCAGTCTGGAAAACCTAGGGCGTTTGTCCTCACAGATAAATCTAATAATATCAATTTGTAGTTATACCGATTTCAATAAACTTTATGAGCGTCTGGCTCTTTTTTTGTCTTCCCATGTATGCTTCTTTGATCATGAGATGACACACATTATGGATGGAAGCGGTGATACCCCTGACTTACTGCCCAAGTTTGTCGGATACTCTCAAGCATTATATGACTTCTCTATATCAGAGGGTCAAACTCTTGCGGTAAGAACCTGTGTGTGGCACCAGGTGCAGAAGCACATCTCCTTTGCTCACTTCTTCACAAGTTTTATAGTCACAAGCAAGATTTTTTTTTTTCAACCACTAAAGGACATTGATTTAACTTCATTTTTATTTATTTTTTATTTATTTTAAAAAGAAATTATATGCATTTTGGGTGATTTGGTTACACTCATTATTTTTTGATCATTTGGGGTTTCATTTGTTATGTATTTTTAATTTTTTTGTAATTTGCTAAAGGACTAAACTAAAGAACTAGAATTACTGAATAGCCTGCCAGTAAAGGGAACATCATTAGAAGACTTCTGTGTAGTTATGATTAATGATCTGTTTCTTCATTCTATAATCACCAAATATTGTGTTATCCAACTGAACTTTTTTAATGTATATGTAGGATGTAAAATCTCTTTCCACTTACATAAGATGTTTTTAAATGATAGAAAACGATTCACTGTGTACAAGACTGCAAAAAGAACTTACTCAAAACTTAGAATTTGTGGATATGACCTACTTCCTATAGATGGTTCTTGAAACCATCTACACCAGGTGGGAGCAACATGTGAAGCAGGTAGACACTTTTTCTGAGTGCTACCATTCTCCATCTGAAAAGCCAGCCAACATGGATGGAAGTCTTTCATGGAAGCCTAATTCCCTCTTGTGCTCCCCTATCCTCATCTCTCCTTTCAAAGCAACTTGTCAAAATTAGAAGCAGTCAAGAACTGCACAATTTGTTTCCTGACAGTAGGTGGACAGTGCATGCATGTCCAACTGCCCTCTAAAGTACCCTCCTACAGTCTAACCAGACAACTGTCTCAGAAGCAGGGGGAACTTGCAAACAGTATTTTTATCAGGCTCAGCATGGCAGAGAGCAACTTGTAATATAAAACTATAGCACAAGCCTTGCTCTGTGGTTCATGGCGTACATCCTACTTACTCTGCTCCGAGTTGTAAAAACATCCAATGGTTGTTCGGAATTTTCTGCTATTCCAAGCACTGTCTGGTATACAAACCAAGACTTGCCATGTGTTACTTTTCATGGCAAGAAGTTCCTGTTATTTTAACTTTAGTTTAGCCTAGAGAGTAATGAGTGACACATATACTATATGACTGGAAATTCCCCTCTAGTGGCTGTCACCCTAGCACATGCTCATGGGTGCCTATACTAAAAATATGAAATCCCTTCAAAGCTATAAAGTTGCAGAGCAAAAACTTCCACTGTAAGTGTGCCATGTGATAACAGAGTTAGGTACTTGTTAACTATTTTTATGGGGGTCTTCCAGGGCAGCATCTGAGAGATAGGGCTCCTCCCACCTGCAAGCAGGAAACACATTTGTCCACCATTATAGAATGAGCTTTGATCCCGCTTGGGGAGCAAGGTTTTCCACTTGATAGACTAAGGTCATGGCCAGCTTGATTCATCTTGCTATTGTGCTTTTTGAAGCCTGTTTTCTTTTATTAGCCCCTGAATATGAAACAAACATGGTCGTTGATCTCGGCCACTCCTTGGTTTTCTCTAATTAGGCTATGAGGATATTCCTACAATCCAGTTTGGAGTATGTTTCCCCTTTCCTTCTGTCCCTAGCGGCCGGTTGATAATATTTTGTGACCTATGAAAAGCCGAAGGGCCTTTAGGTAAGAAAGCCCAATCTGGAGAAAGAACTATTTTGTCTAGCCGAATTGAGCAATATGGCTTAATCGTAGATAGTGCCTGGATCTCGCTCACTTTCCTAGCTAATACCAAGGACCCTAACAGTACCGTCTTAAGCACCCTTAAGAACCCTTTCAGGACCATAGATAGGTCCCATACTGGACACTTTTGGTTCCTTATTGGTTTAAATTTCCCCATGGAATAAAGGAACCCTTTTATGAGTGGGTTACTTGGACCTTTAGGGCATTATGCAAGAGGTTTTTATCCACCCCCTCCTGAAGGAAGTCTAAGACTGTGGGAACAACTCCCCACTCCATTCCCCCTTTTGTCTTCGCCTCAGGCAATAAACTTTTTGCAGACTTTTTTGTATATATGGCCCTGGTGACCTTTTTCCTGCTGGCCTGTATGGTGTTTGCTACCTTATCTGACAGCCCCTTTTCTGCAGCATTATCCTCTTCGCAGCCTTATCTCTCAAATGCTGCCTTGGAAGACGACTTGAGAAAATAGGTTTCAGTTGCATCTCTGTGCTGTCACTGACATAGGCTCCTCTAGGTGTAGAGTCAGGGGCGTACCTAGAGCATTTGGCACCCGGGCGGATCCTATATCTGGCACCCCTCCCCCAACTTTAAAATGTAAAAACACTGTGCCCCCTGCATCCCCCCATATCTCTTTGTCACTACTTTTTACCCCCTCTCCACAACTGGACCCTTTTACATTACACAACCCCCTGCACCCCTGGACCCCTTTACATTACACAACCCCCTGCATTTCTGGACCCCTTTACATTACACAGCACCCTGCAGCTCTGGACCCCTTTTACGATACACAACCCCCTGCACCTCTGGAACGCTTTACATTACACAACCCCCTGCACCTCTGGATCCCTTTACATAACACAGCACCCTGCACCGTGAAGCCTTTGGGTTCACACTGGTGTCCTGGAGTTTGTCGCAGTGCTGGGGTATACGCAGTTTTTCTGCATTCCATCCCCATTTTTAGCTGCAGTCCCACAGACTTCTATTAGTATGTATAATTTTACTGTGTTTTCTGAAAGCACACCAAAGATGCAGTATAGAGAATAATTGGTGCGCTTTCAGAAAATGTTGCAAAAATGTGTAACACATGCGATCCGATTCCAGTGCGGACCAAAAAAAGGGTCCTGCACCGTTTTGGTGCAAATGCGATTTCAACCATACAGATTGTATGGCTGAATTCGCATCTCGCACAGACATCGCATGTAATCTGCACAGCAATGCAGTGCAAATCACATGCAATATCTATGATCGCACTACTGAAAACCCTGGCTAAAGGAACGTGATGGGGCCAACTATTGGCATGGGCTGGTTAAAAGAAAACTCTTTGGATAGAGTTAATGAAAGATTCTGCTGGAGGACAACAGAGGAAAGAGGGGGAGTGAAAAATATTTGGGAGAGAGAGAGCAGAGTCTGGACACAGTGACAGTGCTGTTAACTCACTTGGATGTTCCCAGGATGCTCACACTGGTTCAGTCGGCGGCTTCTGTAGCTGTCGGCTACTTGTTTAAACGTTCCCGCCCCCACATTCCTTTCAGATGCAGCACACGGGCTGCACGGAACATGTACGGACACAGGAACAGAGGGGAGGGAGGGGGCAGAGCCGATGTAGCCTCTTCCATTTCTGTGGAGCGGGGGGGGGGGGGTTGTACTCACTGGGCTGTTAGAATGTAACAGAGATACACAACATTGTGAAAAGTACAGCCAACATCCCTATATTTATGGATGGCTGGCTCAGATCCACCTGAGCTGGGATCTCCCTGCGCTGTAGGTGTAATACATCGCCGCTGCGCTACCCAGCCCACCCCGCTGTCACTGTTTCATACAGGGGAGGATGGGGGCGCCACCTGACACCGCCCCAGTGTGTGGAACCCGGGGCGGACCGCCCCCCCAGGTAGTACACCACTGCGTAGAGTCAAATAATTTCCCAGTCTTCCAGTCTTTGCCCAAGATCACCCGGAGGTGGTTGGGATATCTTTGTGGCATGTACAATCATAGTTTTACCACATTGGTGGCAGATGAGTAAACAAAGCTAGATACCAAATTATCTAACCAGATATAGTGCATAAACTCTCAGAGATAAGGGCATGAGATGTTAAGACTGTGTAGTCACATCAGGTACAGTAGAAGTACAAGGCAAGTGGGCAGGTCCTTACAGATGTATTTTAGGTAACCAGCTGAATTTAAAAATTATTTTTGTAAGGAATACAGAAGTCAACTAATGGTACTTTGCTTTAGAAAAAGGGAACATTATTCATGTACTGAAAAATGGGGATCATAAAAGATCCAGGCAGCTCCAATCTCAAGAAGCATGTACCAACAAAGTTATCTTTACTTAAGGGTGACAAAACATCCGATGACAGTGGCTACCTCACCTCACATCCAGCTTTGCACAGCAGTCTCTTGTACTCATCCCACACTGGTACTTTCAGGCCTTTCTCTTTATCACTGTCCACAAGGTCCATTACAGCTGCCTGCCAAAAAAGAAAATTAACAACAAATCAAAGAGGCACAACATCTAAAACACAATTCACTTATGAAAGAGTCTGAATGAAGAAACAGGGTGGCCATAAACAGCCCAAATCTGCCTTCCGTTAGATAACCAATAAAACAAGTGGACAGATTTGTGGAAAAATCTGTGTTCTCCTGGTTAGTGTGGGAAGTTTTTTATAGGAAAGCAGGAGGGACTGGCAAGAACACCAGGGATTTCACATAAAGGAAGCAATACAAAGAGACCAGGATACTTTTTCAGACAAGTTCGTGATACAGCAGGCACATATCAGGAATATGAAATGTTGGGGTAACAAACACAAACGTTGGGGCTACAACAGCAGACCACAAGAGGTCCCTCTTCTGTCAGCCAAGAACAGAAAGCAGAAGCTTCAGTGGGTACAGGCAGTGGCGTAGCGTGGGTTGTCAGCACCCGGGGCAAGGCAAGTAATTTGCCCCCCCCCCCGAACCTGCAGACTTAGACACTCCCAGAGTCCCTTCCAACAATACAATAGTACTGACCAACCTGATTACTTTACTGACCATTACACACTACACTGATAACTACACTATCCACTACACTATCCACTACACTAACCACCATACTACACCGACCACCATACTACACTACACCGACCACCATACTATACTGACCACCACACCACAATACACTACACTACACTGACCACCATAATACACTGACCACCATACTACACTACACCGACCACCATACTATACTGACCACCACACTGACCACAATACACTACACTACACTGACCACCATAATACACTGACCACCATACTACACTACACTGACCACTGTATAATACTGTACACTACACTGACCACCATACTACGCTACACTGACCACCATACTACGCTACACTGACCACTATACTATACTACACTGACCACCATACTATACTACACTGACCACTGTATTATACTGTACACTACACTGACCACCATACTATACTTTACTGACCACCATACTATACTACACTAACCACCATACTACACTGACCACCATACCACACTACACTAACCACTGTACTATACTGTCCACTACACTACACTGACCACCATACTGCACTACACTACACTGACCACTGTACTATACTGTCCACCATACTATACTACACTACACTGACCACCATACTACACTACACTGACCCCTGTACTATACTGTCCACTACACTACACTGACCACCATACTGCACTACACTGACCCCTGTACTATACTGTCCACTACACTACACTGACCACCATACTGCACTACACTACACTGACCACCATATTATACTACACTGTCCTGCTGCCTATAGTATGTCATTAGCAACCCACTTGTGTAGTGAGTTTCTGCTACAGCGCTGAAAATTAGAAAGCAGGATTAAATTGTAAAGTTATAATTTCCTCTTTAAGTACTGTTTCCACATCACTGATAGAACAGTCACAACTTCACAGAAAAAGGTGGGAGCAAAACAACCACATTAAGTTTTGCTGCGGATAAACTTTAAATCATAAAAGGACCGGTAACGTGGCTACACAATGGAATATAAAGGGGCTCACTCACGAACATGTGAACACTCTCTTATCCCCCCCGGGGCCAGTACCCACAGGGAAGTCTCACTCACCTTCTTGTCCTGGCCTGCATCGGTCCGGTGGATAGGAGGAGGAGGCGGCAGCGGAGGAGGAGGCTTAGGCGGCGGCAGCGGTGGCGTTTTCCAGCGGAGGAGCAGGGTTAGGCGGTGGCGGTTCTGGCGGCGGCGGAAGGGGAGGCTGCGGAGGAGCAGGTTTAGGCGGTGGCGGTTCTGGTGGCGGCGGAGGAGGAGGCTGCGGGGTTAGGCGGTGGCGGTTCCGGCGGCGGCGGAGGAGGAGGCTGCGGGGTTAGGCGGTGGCGGTTCCGGCGGCGGCGGAGGAGGAGGCGGCTCACATTTTCGCTTGGCTCCCCTGCGTTCTGGCCGCCATCATAGCGCCATGTTTAGTGTCCGGCGCACTGTGATTGGGCGTATGGTGGTCACGTCTGGAGGCGAGTCTTCAGGAGCAACCACGATCACAGACAGGCCAGCCCTACGCCTCACATGACCCCCATACGCCCAATCACAGGGCGCCAGACACTAAACATGGCGCTGGAGCGCTGGGGACACGGAACCAAAAATGAGGAGGAGGCAGCCAGTAGTCACACACACTAGCGTGAAAATGCGCCCCCCTAAATATCGCGCCCGGGGCCACGGCCCCCCTACGCTAAGCCACTGGGTACAGGTTTTCAAAGACCAGGAAAATGTAGCCTGGTCTGTTGAATCTTGATTTCTATTGCGTCACACAGATTGCAGGCCAGGGGCCATAAGAAAACTTTTGATATGTGAAAGAATGGGAGATTTGCAGCATGAATATGCAGCTGAAAATCTGCAGAAATTATTTGATGCAATCATGTCAGGATGGAACAGAACCTCAAAAAGGAATGTTTGTGGAATGCGAAATCCATGCCATGGGGAATAGAGTCCTGTTTAACACAGGCTTCAGCTTGTATAAGAGCAGTGTGAACAACAAGCTTTTACAAAGCATTTGCAGAGCTGTCAGCAAGATTTGTTGAAGCATTTAAAGCAGCCTACAGACACATTTAAAAAGATAATCTTTTTAAATCTTAAAAAGATTTAAAACCATTACAGGTTCATTTTAATATTTTCTAACATTCAGTTCCTTTTTTCCATTTTATTTTTGACAGAATAAAAAAAAATGAACTTACCTTTAATATTTTCTTCTCTTTATTTTTTATTTTTACAGAATAAAATGATACTTTACATAAAAGACTATTACGTTCCTACAATTCCTCCCATATGCATAAAAAAACTAAAAGTGGCTTAAAGTGGAGTTCCACCCACAAAATTAACTTTACATTAATCAACTGGAAAAAGCTTAAGAATTTTATTTATTTTTTTACATACTTGTTCAGGGCTGTTGCTATGGGATCTCTTGTAATCTGCCCCCTTCCTCTCCATGGCGCCTGACATCACTTCCCTCTGCAACTGTGTTCGCTAGTGCTCCTGGGAGATGTGTGTCATCATTTCCCAGGAGTCACTGGGCAGCGCCGAGGGCTAGAATCCCAATATTTGATAGGCTTATCATGGTTGCCCTCACAACGGGGTGGGCACTTCAGACGACGCCGCCCGTTGTGATTGCAACCTGAGAAGTTTCCTGCGCTGCTAAATTAGCTTACTGCACATGGGCGAGAACGGGCGGTGCATGCTGGTTATTCAGCAGCAACAAAACCTGGAAGTTTATGCTTGTGGGCTTCGCCTGCCCACAAGAAAGATGGGAACGCCCGAGCATAAGAAATATAAGGTGAGTTTTTAATTTAAACAGTAACTAAAGCCGCGCTATTTACAACACAAGCCAATGCAAAAAGAATATCATATGATAGTAACAGATATATATATAAAAAAAAATTGTTGTTGGAACTGCCTTAAAT
Organism: Rana muscosa; assembly: GCA_029206835.1. Lineage (NCBI taxonomy): Eukaryota > Metazoa > Chordata > Amphibia > Anura > Ranidae > Rana > Rana muscosa. Next base: position 20,289,137 of record CM055123.1, on the reverse strand, counting down.
CTCAAAACTGACAAAAATAGAAGGCTATGGGTTGTTCATGGCTTGTTCCTTTAAATTTTTACCTAACCTTATAGCAGCAATCATATTAGAGAATGTAAAGGTTACATTTTAGAGTAAGATTCAGAGGTTTGTTAAATGTTACCAAAAATATAAGCAATTTTGTAATTGTAAGTTATTAAATTACCTTTAAAGTAAATGTAAACCCGATTCATGAAATTTGAGCTGGGCACATATATCTGCAGTGTTTTTTATCTCTCTTCAAAGCCCTAAGTCCCATGGCTTTCTCCTGCTCTGTTCTTCTGTTAACATGATAACTTCTGACAAGTTCTCCGACAACTAAGATAAAACCGGCCTGAATTTTGTGTCAGGGTGGGTGCTATAGATTAGCAGAGAGCTGGTCTATTCACAGCACAGCTCTGCAAGTCTCTGCCTATGTGGAGGGGGGTGTGTGCGCCTTTCCTCCAATCAGCTGTCTCACAGTGTATGGCACGAATCCACATCCTCATGTGAATCAGGAAGAGAAAATTCTAACAGGACTTTCTAAACAGTATATAAAGCTGGAGACAGCAGATATACATGTAAAACTTATGTAGGATTTGTTTTATCTCTGTGTATCATCTGAGGCTGTTCACTTCACTAGGTATATGTGAGGGTTAACATCCACTTTAAGTCTTAATGTGCGGTCACTTCGCCTTTTCTAACTCTGTCAAACATTTTTGACAAGTCCTTCTGAGAGCATTCTGTAAACCATTTGTATACAGAAATCTGTCCTGCTTCTGTGATTGGCTTATTGTTTTTCCCAGAAATGTGCACACAGGATCTGTCTTCATTATCACCTATTTTTTTTCAGAAGAGGGAAATGTACATGTATCAATAAAGTGTTCTGAAGTCCTAACAATCTATACTGTTACAACCCATACATTTATGTGACTACAAGGAGTCCAGTAAAACACCACAGAAAAAAATCTGTTTTCTTGTTCATACATCACGGGACACAGAGCGGCATAGTCATTACTATGTGGGTTATATAGAATTACCTTCAGGTGCTGGCACTGGCAACTTCCAAAACAGGAAGTACCCTCCCCTATATAAGCCCCTCCCATCCGGGAGTACCTCAGTTTTTTGCCAGTGTCTAAGGTGTTGGCCAAGGTTAACATGTATTCATCTGGGCTTGTGTACAGGTTCTCTGGGCCTTAGCAAGCTATTCCGGACCCGACCAAAAAAGCTTCATAGCTAAACGGTCGGTACCCGGGCCTTGCAGAGAAGAGCAGGGTTTTGCCTGTAATGCCTCTCTTAGGAGGGCTGGACCCTGGGATCCAGAGCTCTGGTCATACCCAAAACCAAGAGGCTATCTGTGCAGGGTGCTATACAGGTCCAGGGGAGTGGAATCCTTGGGAACCCGGTCCCTGAAGGTCTAGTACAATGCCTGCCGTGAGAGGTGAAGTTTGGGCTTCTGTGGACCAAACAAAGTCCTGCGGCGGGGAAAAGGTAAGTGGGGGCCCCTCAGGAACTTGGTTCTATTGAGGGGACCCCCAAGCCTAATATGTCTTTCTGCCTGTTACCTAAAGGTATTCCCGCTAATAGCTGTATATGCCTAAGAAATCCTAGAAATGTCTTTTCATAAAGGAAGTTTTAAAAAAAAAAAAAAAAAACCTGTAAACCTGGAAATGTTTTTTATAAAAGAGGTTTTAAAAAAAAAAAAAAAAAAAGACAAAAGTGCGGTACCTGTGTTTGTCCACTAGAGGCCGCTGTGGAACGTCTTTTTTTCTTGGGACTATTCCTTCCATGGTGAAAGTCCAGGCAGATGAGTGAGCTCTCTATCAGGGAAGCTGCATTCCTCTGTCATGCTGCCAAGTAGTTTCCTTCCATCCCCGAGTCCTGGTGAAACAGGGACCCTGGCTCCTCTCCCTACATGGCGCCAAGAGCGCACACGTGCACGCGTGCGCGCACACACGCTTTCTTTTATAGATTTAGCTTTAAAAAAAGGGGGCGGAGCCTGGCGGATGACGCGCTCTGTGCGCCTAGCGCTTCTGCGCATATGCGGGCGTCCCGGTAAGATAAAAGGACTCAGTCCACGCTGGTTGCTATGGACACAGAGCATGAAAAGGAGCTGGTAGCATGGTATAGGGGCTTACAGCGGGCGGTTGATACAGGCATCCCCAGAAAGACGCATTGGTAGACACCCACTGATGTACATAGCAGCAAATTGCATTAGACTATTTCAGTAAAGGGGTGTATTGCGGCTGGAATACCTCAGCTTTGAACTAAGGAATATGCCGCCTAAAAAACTCCGGGATATACCTCTCAGGAAGTGTAGGGGGTCTCCATCGGGCTCTGAGGATCTTGAGCAGTCATCTGCACCTTCCTCCCCTGAAAAATCAGAGGTTAATGCCCATAAGGAACCCCCGGGAGTGCCAGGTACTGCGGCTGTCCTCAGTCCACCTGCTCCTGCATATATAACAGAGGAGGTTTTTGCCTCAACTCTGGAGGGATTGGAACAGAGATTGGCAGCATTGATTGCTTCTTCTCTACAGGAAAGAAAGCGCGCCAGATCTCCATCACCTCCATCAGAGTGCCTGTTGGCAGAGCAACAGTCCCAGGAAGGGATTGACCTACCTGAAGGGGATCAGGAGGAGGTTAACTCTGTTTTTGAGGAATCGACAGTAGATGAACCATTTTCAGCATCGCAGACTGAAAGATTGTGGGTCCAGACCCTAACTGACATGGTTCGATCTGCATTTAAAATGCCTCTTGTTGAACCATCAACTACTGCTGTCTCCTCATTGGGGTCGCTAAAAGCTCCCCAGATTAATTGCTCCTTTCCAATTCATCCATTATTGGAAGGACTTATATACCAGGACTGGGAACATCCTGATAAACTATTTGTTCCACCTAAGAAATTTCCGGTGATCTATCCCATGGAGGAAAAGTTCACCCAGAGATGGAATGTTCCTACGGTGGACGCAGCCATCTCTTCTGTGAACAAATCACTGACATGTCCAGTAGATAATGTTCAAATGTTCAAAGATCCAGTAGATAAAAAATTGGAATCTTTATTAAAATCTGCTTTTTCCACAGCAGGGGCTGTTACACAGCCAGCAGTGGCAGCTATTGGGGTCTGCCAAGCTTTAAAGGATCAGATGAAAATGGTCCTGAGGGATTTGCCAGACCAGCAGGCCCAGGCTCTGGCTGATCTGCCTAGAGCATTATGCTTTGCGGTTGACGCCATCAAGGATTCCATCCATCAGGCCTCCCGCCTCACGCTGTCTTTGGTACATATGCGTAGGCTTCCGTGGCTCAAGAACTGGTCTGCTGAGGCTCCCTGTAAGAAGCTCTTAGTTAGCTTCCCATTTCATGGGGAACGCCTTTTTGGCGAAGACCTGGATAAGTATATCCAGAAGATTTCCAGTGGTAAAAGTACTCTCTTACCAATTAAAAAGAGGTCTAGGGGTCCATCTTTTAAGAGGACTGCCTCTCCTATCCCTGGGACGTCTGCTACTCAGCAGTTCCGACGGCCCCCTCGGTCAAACTCAGGGGGTAAAAATCAGGGACAGTCACAGGGTAAAAAGAAACCCTGGATCCGAAGAGGTACTAAACCAGCCTCCAAGTCAAGCCTATGAAGGGCTGCCCCCACTCAAACGGGTGGGGGGAAGACTTCAGTTGTTCGCAGAGACCTGGCGGGAGACGACCAAAGACAGTTGGGTGCTCTCCGCAGTAACTCTGGGATACAAGTTGGAGTTAAAAGAGTCTCCTCCTTCCCATTTTATGTGGTCAGGCATGCCAAAAGACCCTCTGAAAAGAGGGTCTCTCCTAGTGGCGTTAGAACAACTATTGCTCCAAGGAGTAATTATGGAGGTTCCTATGGAAGAGTGGGGGTTGGGTTTCTACTCAAACCTTTTCACAGTCCCGAAACCAAACGGGGACATAAGACCCATATTGGACCTAAAGAGTCTAAACAAAATTTCTAAACATCCGGTCCTTCCGGATGGAGTCGATCCGATCGGTCACCGCTGCCCTACAGGGGGAGGAATGGTTAGCCTCGATCGACATCAAAGATGCTTACTTGCATGTTCCCATCTTTCCAGGTCATCAAAAATTTCTACGCTTTGCAGTAGAAGGGCGCCATTTTCAGTTCAGAGCCTTACCATTCGGTCTGGCCACAGCACCACGAGTGTTCACAAAAATTCTGGCCCCACTGTTGGCCGATCTAAGAACACGAGGTGTAACGATAATGGCATACCTAGACGACCTGTTGTTGATGGACCACTCAGTTGCCAAGCTAGAAGTGGTAATTGTCGATACAATCAAGTATCTAGAGTCTCACGGTTGGGTCATCAACCTGGACAAGTCAGCCCTACAGCCAGTAAAAAGCCTGGTATATCTAGGGCTACGGCTGGATTCAGACCAGAGGAAGATTTTCTTACCTCTAGACAAGGTATCCTCTTTGAGGGGCTTGGTCCGTCTGCTTTGTGCAAAAAGACAGCCGTCCATACGCCTGTGCATGAGGCTGCTAGGAAAGATGGTAGCATCATTCGAAGCTGTGCCATACGCCCAATTCCACTCAAGGAATTTGCAGAGGGCCATATTGTCAGCCTGGAACGGAAAAATTCAGGCTCTAGACTTCCCGATGGCTTTGTCCCCTTCCGTTCGGAAGAGTCTCTGCTGGTGGTTGATCCCCCAGAATCTCCAGAAGGGAAAACCCTTCAGTCCGATATCCTGGAAGGTGGTCACTACAGATGCCAGCCTTATAGGCTGGGGGGCAGTACTGGAGCAATGGTCTCTCCAGGGCAGATGGTCAAATGTAGTAAAAACCCTGCCCATCAATCTCTTAGAGATACGAGCAGCCCGGTATGCCCTAGTAGCCTGGACATCCAAACTCCAAGGGTCCCCTGTCAGAATTCAATCAGACAATGCCACAGCAGTGGCATATATCAATCATCAAGGAGGCACCAGGAGTCGTGCAGCCCAGAGGGAAGTAAGTCACATCCTGGAATGGGCAGAAAAGCATGTCCCATGTATATCAGCTGTCTTCATTCCAGGGGTGGAGAATTGGAAGGCGGACTTTCTGAGTCGCCAACAGTTATGCCCAGGGGAATGGTCCCTTCATCCCGAGGTCTTCCGGGCAATATGTCAGCGGTGGAGAACACCGGATGTAGATCTGCTAGCATCCAGATTCAACGCAAAGGTGGACAGATTTGTCTCCCGGACAAGGGATCCCCTCGCTTGCGGCTCGGATGCTCTGGTGTTCCCTTGTGATCAGTTCAGACTGATATATGCATTCCCTCCGCTACAATTGTTGCCTCGACTCCTTCGCAGAGTCAGGTTGGAAAAGAAGCCGGTGATCCTGGTGGCTCCAGCGTGGCCCCGAAGGGCCTGGTACGCGGAGATCATCAAAATGTCTGTGGGGAGTCCTTGGACCCTTCCACGTCGTCCGGACCTGCTTTCGCAAGGACCGATATACCACCCTTCCTTACTAACTCTAAGTTTAACGGCCTGGCTATTGAATCCCACATCCTAAAGAAGAGAGGTATCTCTAACTCTGTGGTATCAACTATAATCAATGCCAGGAAGCCTGTATCCAGGCAGATCTACTATAGAGTTTGGAAGGCGTACATCACTTGGTGCGAGGCCAGAAAATGGCATCCACGTAAGTACGTTATAGGCAGAATTCTGGACTTCCTACAGTGGGCTGTAGACAGGAAGTTTGCCTTAAGTACTATCAGGGGTCAGGTTTCGGCCTTATCAATACTATTTCAAAGGCCCCTGGCTATGCATTCACTTGTCAAATCCTTTATGCAAGGGGTGACTCGTATTATTCCACCGATTAAAGCTCCCATATGCCCATGGGATCTAAATTTGGTTCTGTCAGTTCTGCAGAAGCAGCCATTTGAACCTTTGCGGCACATTTCCTTGGTTCTACTCACCAGAAAATTGATATTTTTAGTAGCCATATGCTCGGCTAGAAGAGTGTTGGAATTAGCCGCCATGTCCTGTAAAGAGCCATATCTGGTTATTCATAAGGACAGAGTAGTATTACGTCCTCACCCAGCCTTTCTTCCTAAGGTGGTATCGAGGTTTCACTTGAACCAGGATGTGGTTCTTCCTTCTTTTTTCCCCAAACCAAGCTCGGTAGAGGAAAAGTTATTGCATTCTTTGGATGTAGTAAGAGCAGTTAAAGCTTATCTAAAAGCCACTGCTCAGATTCGTAGAACGGATTCTTTGTTTGTTCTGCCGGAAGGCCCCAGAAAGGGTCAGGCAGCATCAAAATCTACTTTAGCCAAGTGGATTCGACAAGTCATAATACAAGCCTATGGCTTGAGAAGTAGACCGCCTCCGTTCAAAGTTATGAAAGGAAAAATAGAAAAGCGCCTCTTAGCAAAACAGATTTATTATGTAGCAGACAATTTGTATCAAACACTTACATCATGGTAAGTTTCAGGTGTCATCCAGTAGGATTAATGTTTATATTGCGTCCAGGATCTCTGACGCTACTCCACGGATTTCCCAGGTCCCGGTTATGGCGGCCGCAAGTAGCCGGGATACAGGCTGGCTTGTCCGTGATAGGAGACAGCAGCGAAAGATGGCAACGGTCGGTCCGGAGAGGAGCGTCTGACGTCAACTGGATGGTGCAGGGAACCTCCCTGCACCATCCAGTTGACGTCAGACGCTCCTCTCCGGACCGACCGTTGCCATCTTTCGCTGCTGTCTCCTATCACGGACAAGCCAGCCTGTATCCCGGCTACTTGCGGCCGCCATAACCGGGACCTGGGAAATCCGTGGAGTAGCGTCAGAGATCCTGGACGCAATATAAACATTAATCCTACTGGATGACACCTGAAACTTACCATGATGTAAGTGTTTGATACAAATTGTCTGCTACATAATAAATCTGTTTTGCTAAGAGGCGCTTTTCTATTTTTCCTTTCATGTCATTTTCCTTGAGTCGGCTTCAACTTGGAGAAGAGCTGCCCTGGGCAACTGAGTTTTTATTAAAGACTTCCTATCCACAATTGTTACTATAGAGTTTTTCAAAACCTTATGCTACCTGCCATCCCTTGGTAACAGTAATAACTTTATGTCCATCTGATTGGAATACTTTTTTTGTTTTTTTGATTTTCAACCTTTGTATAATATCCTTTACACATTTAGGATTAATCGTGTTTGTCTGTGCAGGCTTCCCAAGCGCTTGCATTTGCTATTGTTTTTCCGTTCAAAGTTAGGGCGCACTCCACGAGAGCAGTTGGAACTTCATGGGCAGTGCATCACCAGGCCTCCCTGGCTCAAATTTGTAAGGCCGCAACATGGTCTTCAGTACACACGTTTACTAGATTCTACCAGGTGGACATTAGAAGTCAGGAGGATATCGCCTTTGGGCGCAGTGTGTTGCAGGCCGCAAAAGATCCTCATGCCTGATGGCGCCCAGCTTATGTATGGTGTATCCCCCCCCCTCATTTGGCATTGCTTTGGGACGTCCCACATAGTAATGACTATGCCGCTCTGTGTCCCGTGATGTATGAACAAGAAAATAGGATTTTTAAAACAGCTTACCTGTAAAATCCTTTTCTTGGAGTACATCACGGGACACAGAGCTCCCACCCCTCTTTTGGGGACACGTATTGCTTTGCTACAAAACTGAGGTACTCCCGGATGGGAGGGGCTTATATAGGGGAGGGTACTTCCTGTTTTGGAAGTTGCCAGTGCCAGCACCTGAAGGTAATTCTATATAACCCACATAGTAATGACTATGCCGCTCTGTGTCCCGTGATGTACTCCAAGAAAAGGATTTTAAAGGTAAGCTGTTTTAAAAATCCTATTATATAAGATCACCAGGTTGTAAAAGTAAATATATTGATCTCTCAAAACAGGCAAACACAAATAGCTTTCTTCAGCAAATGTAAAGCAAACCGTCCATAGTCAAGGTATAGGAAATTCATACAACAAGCTCATCGCCAGACTCTTGGTCCAGCACTGGGGTTTAGGGTCCCACAGATGTCACAGGGATTCACCAATAAGCATTTGTTGCCAGAGAGTACACACTTGTCCACAGCATGTGAACCACTCCACTCTCCACTGTTTCCTTCCTGCTGTTTTTTAGGGCCGCTATTGCATGTGGCTTAACCCCTTCACGACCAGAGTCCCTGTAATCAGGGTTTGGAGGTTCTTTCCTCCAAAAACTCTCCCAGTGTCCTGTACACTACAGTACATAAACACTGCTGTTGCAGGACGACAAAGAATGAGAGCATGTTGGCTGAATAGGAACTGACAAAGAAAACAGGACAGTCTTGTAGTTCCATAATAGTACATAGTTTTTTTTATCAAAATAGTTCACCTAGAGAGAGTGAACATTTTTTTCAAAGCAGACAACTTTCACTTAATTTGAGAACTTAGGTAACATTTTAGGATTTGGGCAATGGGAATTATAACTCCAATCATACTGATGCGTTGAGAGAGAGGGGGTCAAACTATCTAAAATGGGTCAAATAGCTTTGTACCCTGCAGTAAAGTTTTGACCCTTTTATAAAACCATTCTATGTTCACCAAGGGAATACAACAGTTTGTCTTTTTTTCAACTTCACCTTAACCAACCATTTTTCGCCATTTTAACCATACTAAAACAAGCCACATTTAGAACTTTGAAAAAAAAATTTAACATTAGAAAGGTGATAAACAACGTATATCCAATTAGAATTGTTGGCCTTTTCAACATATTTGAATAGGCATACATTATATTTTTTCAAATGATGCTTAGTGATAAAAGGTGCTACACTTCAATAAAAACAAAAGCAAAATTAGCTTTCATCAATTTATACATATGACAACTTGTCTATTTAGGATCATGATAATGGATACAACATGTTAAAGCGGAGGTCCACACAAAAAGTGAACCTCCACTTTTTGGAACCCTCCCCCCCTCCAGTGTCACATTTGACACCTTTCAGGGGGGAGGGGGTGAAGATACCTGTATAATACAGGTATTTGCACCCACTTCCGGGCATAGACTCCCGCGGGAGTCACACCCCTTCCCGTCCCTCCCCCGCTGTCTTCTGGGAAACACACAGTTCCCAGAACACAGCGGGGACCGGTGAGGAAACGCAGGACAACTCGTGCATGCTCAGTAGGGAACTGAGCAGTGAAGCCGCAATGCTTCACTTCCTGATTCCCTCACCGAGGATGGCGGCGGGGGCAGCTGAGAGACGAGCGATTGCTCGTCTTCTGCTGCCGACATTGCAGGCACCCTGGACAGGTAAGTGTCCATTTATTAAAAGTCAGCAGCTGCAGTATTTGTAGCTGCTGGCTTTTAATATTTTTTTTTAGGTGGACCTCCGCTTTAAGAAAAAAACATTTGTTTGTCTGTTCAGATAGTCAATAATTTCAATAGGATGTACCTATTTTTTTTGCATATGACTGTATGTAACCAGAGTGCAGTCTCTATATCTTCCACTATCCACAGGTTTGTGTGTTTTTTCTTCAATACTATTAAAAATGCTGCACTGTTTATTAAAAGGTTAGCCGTTTGATCCTTTACAATTGTTTGTGCTGGCATAAGGATTCCAAATGGGGCATACAAATTTCAGTACAACAACTTTAGGGCTCATTTACATATGCTTTAAAATGTGACAATAGACACACTTTTTAAAGCGCTCTGAGGCTGGGTTCACACTAGTGCGACACGACAGCCGTCCTACTTTGGATCCGACTTTGCCCCGCGACATGAAGCCGACATATGTCCGACTTTTAGGCCCCTTTCACACTGAGGCGTTTTTACTGCGTTTTCGCGGTAAAAATAGCGCTGTAATAACGCCTGAAATAATCCTGCCCCAGCATTCTCAATGTGAAATCTCTGAGGGCTTTCACATTGAGGCGTTTTGCTGGCTGGGCGTTGAAAAAAATCCTGTAAACAGCTTTTTTAGAGCAACTTTAGGGCGCATAAAATAGCGCTGTAAAAACGCCTATCCCCATTGATATGAATGGGATTCGCGGTAAAAACGCGGTAAAACGCATAGGCATAAGCGTTATGTTAAAAAATAGCGCTAACGCCTATGCGTTTTTACTGCGTTTTTACCGCGTTCGCGCTAATTTTAGCGCGAACGCGTTAAAATCGCGGTAAAAACGCATACGCGTTAGCGCTATTTTTGCCGCGATCGCGGTAAAAACGCGGTAAAATAGAGGTACAAAATCCTATAATTTTTGAGCGTTTTTTCAACGCCTCAGTGTGAAAGGGGCCTCGATGAACTGGGATCCGACTTGGATCCCCGCCAATATCAGGCACTGTGTTTGGTATGAATCTTGAGGGGGAACTCCAGGCCAAATTTTAAATAAAAAACCAGCATGGGTTCCTCCTCCAGGAGCATACCAGGCCCTTGGGTCTGGTCTGGATTTGAAGGGGAACCCCTACGCCGAAAAAACAGCGTGGGGGTCCCCCCCAAAGTCCAAACCAGACCCTTAGCCAAGCACGCAACCTGGCAGGCCGCAGGAGAAGAGAGGGGGGATGAGAGAGCGCCCTCCTCCCTCCTGAACCGTACCAGGCCGCATGCCCTCAACATGGGGGGTTTGGTGCTCTGGGGCAGGGGGGCCACCTGCGGCTCCCCCACCCCAAAGCACCCTGTCCCCATGTTGATGAGGACAGGGCCTCTTCCCGACAACCCTGGCCGTTGGTTGTCGGGGTCTGCAGGCGGGGGGCTTATCGGAATCCGGGAGCCCCCTTTAATAAGGGGGCCCCCAGATCCCGGCCCCCCACCCTATGTGAATGAGTATGGGGTACATCGTACCCCTACCCATTCACCTGGTGGAAAAAAAATGTCAATAAAAACACAACACAGCTTTTTAAATTAATTTATTGCACAGCTCCGGGGGTCTCCGGTGTCGTCTCTGCGCTCTCCGGTTCTTTCTTCTGCCGGGCCTCCGCTATCTTCTTCCAACTCTTTTGCTAGCGGAGGCCCGGTCTTCTCCGTCGCCTTCTTCTTCTCCCGCTCTCCGGTTCTTTCTTCCGCCGGGCCTCCGCTATCTTCTTCCAGCTCTTTTGCTAGCGGAGGCCCGGTCTTCCCGTCGTCTCTCCGTTGTCCTTCTGCCGGCCCCTCCACTATCTTCTTCCAGCTCTTTTGCTAGTGGAGGGACCGGTCTTCCCGTCGCCATCGCCGTCTTCTTCCCTCTTCTCCTCTTCGATGATGACACGTCGCTTCCTCCCGCTCTAATGCTGGCTGTTCGCTCCGCTCCAAATTAATATAGGCTTCTCATGACGTCACAGTCACATGCTCCCATGACGTCACAGTCACATGCTCCGGGGCCACCCGGAGCATGTGACTGTGACGTCATGAGAAGCCTATATTAATTCGGAGCGGAGCGAACAGCCAGCATTAGAGCGGGAGGAAGCGACGTGTCAACATCGAAGAGGAGAAGAGGGAAGAAGACGGCGAAGGCAAGACCGGCCCCTCCACTAGCAAAAGAGCTGGAAGAAGATAGTGGAGGGGCCGGCAGAAGGACAACGGAGAGCCAGACGAGACGACGGGAAGATCGGGCCTCTCCGCTAGCAAAAGAGCTGGAAGAAGATAGCGGAGGCCCAGGCCCGGCGGAAGAAAGAACCGGAGAGCGAGAGAAGAACCGGAGAGCGGGAATAGAAGAAGGCGACGGAGAAGATCGGGCCCCGCTAGCAAAGGAGCTGGAAGAAGATAGCGGAGGCCCAGCAGAAGAAAGAACCGGAGAGCGCGGAGACCCCCAGGGCTGTGCAATAAATTAATTTAAAAAGCTGTGTGTGTTTTTTATTGCCATTTTTTTTACACCAGGTGAATGGGTAGGGGTACGATGTACCCCATACTCATTCACATAGGGTGGGGGGCCGGGATCTGGGGGCCCCCTTATTAAAGGGGGCTCCCGGATTCCGATAAGCCCCAGACCCCGACAACCAACGGCCAGGGTTGTCGGGAAGAGGCCCTGTCCTCATCAACATGGGGACAGGGTGCTTTGGAGTGGGGGGGCCGCAGGTCGCCCCCCTGCCCCAGAGCACCAAACCCCCATGTTGAGGGCATGCGGCCTGGTACAGTTCAGGAGGGAGGGGGCCGCTCTCTCGTCCCCCCCTCTTCCCCTGCGGCCTGCCAGGTTGTGTGCTCGGAAAAGGGTCTGGTTTGGATTTTGGGGGGGACCCCCACGCCGTTTTTTCGGCGTAGGGGTTCCCCTTCAAATTCAGACCAGACCCAAGGGCCTGGTGTGCCCCTGGAGGGGGAACCCATGCCGGTTTTTTTATTTAAAATTTGGCCTGGAGTTCCCCCTCAAGAGCAGCACAGCACAAGTCGCATGCCAAAGTCGGATCATGCAAGACTGTGGTCCGACTTTGATCCGACTTCAATGATAGTCAATGGGCTGAAGTCGGATCAAAGTCGGACCGAAGTAGTACAGGGAGCATTTTCAAAGTCGGACCGACATGTGTCGGACCAAGTTAAGATGGCCTGAATGCAATCAAAGCACCTGTCACTAAATATAATGGTAAACTTACAGTCCTGTTTACACAGTGTGTTTCCTTCACTTCAAAAATGATGCCGCTTTTTGGGCAACAGGCATGAAAAGTTTTACTTTATTATAGTATTTTTTTGACAGTTGGGTTTTGTAAATGTTTTATTTTTTGCAATTTTTGTATACATCTGCAAAAAAACTTTAATAAAAAGAATTTACCAAAATAGTTGAAAGGTTGCTGACTAGCACTTACAGGTTCAGGGACATAGGTATCCATTGGGAAAAGTTGCAAAATGGCCTCCAAAAGTCTAGGAATTCCTAAACCTGAAAAATATACAGAGATCATGTGGTTTGTTATACTTATAGTTGTTTATTGACCAACCACTGCCTGAGTACACAACAATAAATATTTCATTGGGCCCTATTTTAATGGCATTAGTTTGAGCATCTTTTACTGCAGCATACTTCAGATAATTTGCCTAAGTTTCATAGGGGTTGATCTACTAAAACTGGAGAGTGCAAGATCTGGTGCAGCAGGTTTTTTTTTGTCAAAGCTTAATTGAACAAGCTGATGTTAAAAGCTGATTGGCTACCATGTACAGCTGCACCAGATTTTGCACTCTCAAGTTTTAGTAAATCAACCCCACTGTGATCTAACAAAAGACCTCTTTAACCACTTCCAAACCGGGCCTTTGTAAAATGACGCAGGAACCCTCTCTCCCTCCGGGTGGGCATCATATGACGTCCTGGGCTTTGTGGGGGGATATCTGAATGATGCCTGCTGCTAGAGGCATCATTCAGTTATCCTACTCTTCTGCCGGCGATTCTGCGCACGATAAGAATGATCATAGCGGCGGTTCCGCCGCTTGATTGTTCTTATAGGCGGCGGGAGGGGACATCGCCCCCTCCCGCCGCCATCCGGTGCTTCTCCGGGCTCTCCTGTGCCATCGGGGGCCCCGGAGAAAGAATCGTCCGGCGCCGGTGTATGGTCACACGACGAGCATAGAGATGACTGGTGACCAGATGGTCACCAGTCATCTCTATGACCGTCGGAGGCCCGGGTGTGGTGTGATGACGTCACGCCCAGGTTCCCAAAAGTAAACAAAGCCGGCGAATTGCGGCTGAACGCATGAGATCAGTGATTTATTTTTCCCAATCTCATGCTTTCCAGCCTGGAGGAGAGAGGACCTGTCACACACCATTCCTATTACAAGGGATGTTTACATTCCTTGTAATAGGAATAAAAGTGATCAAAAAAAAAAAAAAGTGTAAAAAAAAAAAAAAAATAATAATAAAAAACATTTTTAAACGCCCCTGTCCCCAATAGCTTGCGCTCAGAAGCGAACGCACACGCAAGTCCCGCCCACATATGTAAACGCTGTTCAAACCACATATGTGAGGTTTTGCCGCATGCGTTAGAGAGCGTGCAACAATTCTAGCACTAGACCTCCTCTGTAACTCTAACCTGTAAAAATATTTATAAGTACCGAAGTTTGGCGCCATTCCATGAGTGTGCGCAATTTTAAAGCGTGACATGTTAGGTATCTATTTACTCAGCATAACATAATCTTTTATATTTTACAAAAAAATTGGGCTATCTTTACTGTTTTGTTATTTTTTAACCACTTGACAACTGGGCACTTAAACCCCCTTCCTAACCAGACGAATTTTCAGCTTTCGGTGCTCTCACATTTTGAATGACAATTACTCAGTCATACAACACTGTACCCATATGAAATTTTTGTCCTTTTTTTCCACACAAATAGAGCTTTCTTTTGGTGGTATTTAATCACTGTTGGGTTTTTTATTTTTTGCGCTATAAGAGAAAAAAGACTGAAAATTTTGTAAAAAAATGAATTTTTCTTTGTTTCCGTTATAAAATTTTGCAAATTAGTATTTTTCTTCATAAATTTTGGCCAAAATTTATACTGCTACATATATCTTTGGTAAAAATAAGTACAAATTGGTGCATATTTTTTGGTCTTTGTGAAAGTTATAGAGTCCACAAGCTATGGTGCCAATATCTGAAAATTGATCACACCTGAAGTACTGACGGCCGATCTCATTTCTTGAGACCCTAACATGCCAGAAAAGTACAAATACCCTCCAAATTACCCCTTTTTGGAAAGAAGACATTCCAAGGTATTTAGAAAGAGTCATTGTGAGTTTTTTGAAGTTGTCATTTTTTCCCACAATTCTTTGCAAAAATCAAGATTTTTTTTTCTTTTTTTTTTTTTTCACAAAATTGTCATATTAGCAGGTTATTTCTCACACACAGCATATGCATACCACAAATTACACCCCAAAACACATTCTGCTATTCCTCACGAGTATGGCGATACCACATGTGTGAGACTTTTACACAGCGCGGCCACATACAGAGGCCCGACATGAAGGGAGCACCTTCAGGCGTTCTGGAGCACCCAGGCCAATTCTGACATTTCTCTCCTACATGTAAAAATCATCATTTGTTTGCTAGAAAATTACATAGAACCCCAAAACATTATATATGGTTTTTTAGAAAAGACCTTAAAGAATATAATGGTGGTCATTGCAACTTTTTATCTTGCACGGTATTTGCGCAGAAATTTTCTAACGCGTTTTTTTACGGAAAAAAAATGTTTTGTGCTTAAAAAAACAGTAAAGTTAGCCCAATGTTTTTGCATAATGTGAAAGATGAAGTTACGCCGAGTAAATAGATACCTAACATGTCACCCTTAAAAATTGCACACGCTCGTGGAATGGCGCCAAACTTCGCTACTTAAAAATCCCCATAGGCAACGCTTTAAATATTTTTACTGGTTACATGTTTTGAGTTACAGAGGAGGTCTAGGGCCAAAATTATTGCTCTCGCTCTAACGTTCGCAACGATACCTCACATGTGTGGTTTGAACACCGTTTTCATATGTGGGCGGGGCTTACGTATGCGTTCGAGCTCGCGGGGGCAGGGGCGCTTTAAAAAAAAAATATATATTTTATTGTTCATTTTACTTTATTTATTTTAGTTTGACATGTTTTTCCACCCCAAATTTTTCTTTGATCACTTTTATTCCTATTACAAGAAATGTAAACATCCCTTGTAATAGGAATATGGCATGACAGGTCCTCTTTACAGTGAGATATGGGGTTAATAAGACCCCACATCTCACCTCTAGGCTGGGAAGCCTGAAAAAAAAAAACAATCTTGGCTTTGATCGTAGCGGTGAGTCGGTAGAAGCACCGGAGGGCAGCGGGAGGGGGGGCATCCCCTCTCACCTTCCGTAAGAGCGATCAAGCGGTGGAACAGCCGCTATGATCGTTCTTCCGGTGCAGGGAATCGCCGGCTGAAAAAGCGAATATCTGAATAATGCCTGTAGCTGCTCCCATCATTCAGATATACCCGCACAAAGTCAAGGACGTCATATGACGGCCGGCGGGCGGGAAGTGGTTATTGCGGAGTATTGCCAGGTATTGAGGAGTATTGCCGGGTATTGCGGAGTGTTGCGGAGTATTGCCGGGTATTGCGGAGTATTGCCGGGTATTGTGGAGTATTGCCGGGTATTGCGGAGTATTGCAGGGTATTGTGGAGTATTGCAGGGTATTGTGGAGTATTGCCGGGTATTGTGGAGCATTGCCGGGTATTGTGGAGCATTGCCAGGTATTGTGGAGTATTGCCGGGTATTGCAGGGTATTGAGGAGTATTGCAGGGTATTGAGGAGTATTGCAGGGTATTGAGGAGTATTGCGGAGTATGGCAGGGTATTGCGGAATATGGCAGAGTATTGCACAGTATGGCAGGGTATTGCACAGTATGGGCAGAGTATGGGCAGGGTATTGCACAGTATTGGCAGGGTATTGCAGAGTATTGCACAGGGTATTGCAGAGGGTATTGCAGAGTATTGCAGAGGGTATTGCAGAGTATTGCACAGGGTATTGCAGAGTATTGCACAGGGTATTGCAGAGTATTGCAGAGTATTGCACAGGGTATTGCACAGGGTATTGCAGAGTATTGCACAGGGTATTGCAGAGTATTGCACAGGGTATTGCACAGGGTATTGCAGAGTATTGCACAGGGTATTGCAGAGTATTGGCTGGGTGTATTGCAGAGTATTGGCAGGGTATTGCACAGGGATGGCTGAGCAGGGATGGATGGATGGCTGGATCTGTGACTGCAATTGTCACAGATCCAGCCCACAGCTGACATGATCTGACATGGGGGAGGGAGCGGACATGATCCGCTCCCTCCCCTCTCCTCTCACACTGTACCGATCGGTACAGAGAGGGGAGGGAGGAACCGGCGTCAACACATTTGACGGAGCGATCACGATTAGCGGCCATCTACCGTGATCCGTGATGCGCCGGGTCTTCCGGACCCGGCGGTCACGGACATATCCTGGAGCGCGCCCCAGGGGGCGCACGGGAGCAAGATTCTGTGAGGACGTCCCTGGGACGTCCACTCAGGATAACTCGACCGCGCTGTGGATGTCTTTTGTACATGGCGCGGTCGGCAAGTGGTTAATTCATGAAACCATTTTTTTTCCAAAAAAAAGGCGTTTGAAAAATTATTGCGCAAGATAAAAAGTTGCAATGACCGTCATTTTATTCCCTAGGGTGTCTGCTAAAAAAACATATATAATGTTTGGGGGTTCTGAGTAATTTTCTAGCAAAAGAATGATGATTTGTACATGTAGGAGAGAAGTGCCAGAATAGGCCCGGTATGGAAGTGGTATAAAAAGCCCGGTGTTGAAAGGGTTAAGCAAGGTGTAGCTCTAGATTTATAAACCAACCAAACTGACCGGGACTGAGGACATAATGTAAAAATGGGACTGTGATAGAAGCCTTGGTTCTGATCTGTACATGTGTATTTGCGCTTGCACGTTTTGGGTAGGTAAGCCCATTCATTTTATTGGGCTGCACTACCTACAAGAAATGTGGGCAAATAAGTCGTCCGCTCCCCTATCTCCCCCACCATCCCCATATGCTGCGGCAGCATACAGTTTGGCGCTCACGAAAATAAGCCACAGGTGCCGATGTCATTAAGAATAAATGACTCCACTGCATATCTGCTGAAGTGCAGCACGCTCCCCTGTGGGTTGGGAATACATGGGATTTTGAGTGGGTTCCCCAGCTGCAGAGATGGGAACCTAGCCTAAGAGAAGAGGGGGACTGTGATGTAAAGGATCCGAGTCATCACACAAACATGCGATGCAGACCACTGCTGGAAGAAAATGTTATTGGCTGGACCTCTGTGAATTTTAATTCAATGTCCCTTCTTTAGGCCATAGGCTTAAATGATGGGCTGTCTTATCCTCCTAGCAAAGGCAGAGCAAGAAGCAGGGAGCCCCCTGCGGGCACCTTTAAGAAGTATAAAAAGGGAATTGGATTGCCTAAAAAAGGCTGTAGCCGAGAGGTAGGTGTGTACCATGTCCAGACAGTGAAGAGAAATATTCCTTGGGATGTTTCAGAGCAGTACATAGGGATGGGAGCTCTCAAAACAACATTGTCTTGTGTAACACTTGGAAAGGCTCTTTACAGGATAAGGCAGCTAACTCAGAGACCCTCCGCACAGAAGTGACAGCAATGAGAGAGGCCACCCTGCAAATGAATCAAATAAAAGAATATCGCTAATAGGTTGGAAGAGGTCCCAAAGAACCAGGTTAAGCTCCTGTACAGGGGGAGAGATGTGTACAATAAGAAGCCAACAGTCTCTTAAACAGAATGGCCTAGGCTGAGATTTGCCCTTTGATGACACTAAATGGCAAATGCTAATTTATACCAGACAGCAGAAAAGGACAAGATGTGTCCTATGGAGTACTTTCTAGGATGAAATTTCCTGGTCTGGCACCTGGCAAAATAGGTCTTTCAGTTGCGATAGTAGACTTTGTGTAAAGTCAATGTCCTAGCACTCAAGGGGGCTTAATTATTTCTGCCTTACTTCCTGGACAGACTTTAGGTCATGACACAGGAAGGGGTTGACCAGCTGAGGGCAGAATGCAGGGGGTGTGATAATAAGATCAGCTGGTCAACTTCTTCCTGTGTCATGACCTAAAGTCTGTCCAGGAGATAAGGCAGTAGTAATTGAGCAGTGTTTTTAAACAGCTATGAAGAGAGTGAGGTAAGCATGTGCAGAATAAATGGAAAGCTGTTTTATTTTTGCAAAAGAAGTATATTACCAACAAGGGGGTGTGATTATGTCTCAAAGTGGTACAATGTTTTGCATAGAAATTTGGCGATTTATATTGTAGGCCTGTAATTCTTAGTAATAACACACTTAAATCTGTCCAAAAAAGAGTCTAGTAGACATCCCGGGTATGATAAAGTTTGAAACACGAAATCATAAATTATAAAATAATGAATACCTATAAATAATTATAAAAATAATAATAATATAATAATAATAAAATTACATTTCCTTACGATTCACTATTGCTCAATTCTGCAAGTGTTCAAATTTACGATTGCTGTTTTCTAGCTGGTCTAAAACCACTTTTGATGTAAAGGGACACTTTTTGGTTGCCATGGACAATCTCAAGTTTCCAGGCAGAAAGAACAGTATATACGGCATGCAGGGCACTGGACAAAGCACTGGGGACAAAGGGCATGTGAAATGATTTGATACCAGTAATGTAATCCTTATGATTACAGTGTACTGTATGTGTTATGTTTTGTGTACTTTTTGAATTTGCCGCCAGGCTCCGCCCCCATGAGCCCGGCGCACAGAGCATTGGTCGGAGGACACAGCCAGCAGACACAGCGGGGTGACATTGCAGGATCCTGGTGACAAGGTAAGTATACTGCACCAGGATTCTGCAATGCAATCCCGATTGTGGCTCGGGTTTACCACTAATGGTACTAAAATTTAACCCCCGAGCCACAATCGGGATTACCGCCAGGGAGGTTAATACTATATTGGTACATATGGGGGCTGGAATTTAGAAGAAAAAACGGTAAACAAAAAGGTGAACTTAACTTTAAAGAGATGTTAAAGAGGACTTTTTGTCTACTGGGTCCTTGAACACAGGATTATACTCTACAGCAGGGATATGCAATTAGCGGACCTCCAGCTGTTGCCAAACTACAAGTCCCATGAGGCATAGCGCGACTCTGACAGCAGCAAGCATGACACCCAGAGGCAGAGGCATGATGGGACTTGTAGTTTTGCAACAGCTGGAGGTCCGCTAATTGCATATCCCTGCTCTACAGGAACCATTAGCATGTGGGTATTACAAGAGATGGCAGAGTCCACGACAGGGACTGTTTTTAATTTTTGCAAGAAGCAAAACATTTTGGAGTAGCAAACAGCTTTACAAGGTGAGGCTAATCATCATATAGGGCGGGCTCTAAAACAAAGTGAACTTGGAAGGAATTAGCAGGCTTGAGCAATTGTAGGGACCCCATGCAGGAGACCCTGGGGTGAGCTAATTAAGTCTGCTGTAATGCCAAAAAAGAGCGTACAGCATCAAAAAGGGTAGCAATGGTATCCTTAAAGTGGATGTAAACCCCAAGCATAAAATCTAACGTGGGCACATATCTGTAGTGTTTACTTATCTCTCCCCAAAGCCCTGTGTCTTTCTGCTGCTCCGGTCCTCTGTTTTCTTCCAGAGATTTCTTTTTTTTAACATTTTTCTAAAGCTTTGTGTAGCAGTACTGCTTGGACCTTAGAAGAATGAGATACACTCTATACAGGGGTGCCCAACCAGTGGCCCGCAGAGCCCTCTGATGTGGCCCGCGACCTCCTGCTCTGGGATGGCAGGTTGGCAAGCCCAGATTATGGGTTGCCGACCCACCATCCCAGAGCATCAGTCTTGTGAATCAAGCGGCTGCAGAGCAGAGCCACATAAGCCGATGCTTTCTGTAAAGCACCAACTCCTGTCATAGGTGGAGTGATATCAAATGCACTCTACCTGGGACAGCAATAGCTGGTGATACCTGAATGGAACTCCGTTATTAAAGGTAAGTTTATTACTAAAATCAAAGTGTATATACAGTGGGTACGGAAAGTATTCAGACCCCCTTAAACTTTTCACTCTTTGTTATATTGCAGCCATTTGCTAAAATCATTTAAGTTAATTTTTTTTCCTCATTAATGTACACACAGCACCCCATATTGACAGAAAAACACAGAATTGTTGAAATTTTTGCAGATGTATTAAAAAAGAAAAACTGAAATATCACATGGTCCTAAGTATTCAGACCCTTTGCTGTGACACACATATATTTAACTCAGGTGCTGTCCATTTATTCTGACCATCCTTGAGATGGTTCTACACCTTCATTTGAGTCCAGCTGTGTTTGATTATACTGATTGGACTTGATTATGAAAGCCACACTCCTGTCTATATAAGACCTTACAGCTCACAGTACATGTCAAAGCAAAATGAGAATCATGAGGTCAAAGGAACTGCCTGAAGAGCTCAGAGACAGAATTGTGGCAAGGCACATATCTGGCCAAGGTTACAAAAAAAATTCTGCTGCACTTAAGGTTCCTAAGAGCACAGTGGCCTCCAAAATCCTTAAATGGAAGACGTTTGGGATGACCAGAACCCTTCCTAGAGCTGGCCGTCTGGCCAAACTGAGCTATCGGGGGAGAAGAGCCTTGGTGAGAGAGGTAAAGAAGAACCCAAAGATCACTGTGGCTGAGCTCCAGAGATGCAGTCGGGAGATGGGAGAAAGTTGTAGAAAGTCAACCATCACTGCAGCCCTCCACCAGTCGGGGCTTTATGGCAGAGTGGCCCGACGGAAGCCTCTCCTCAGTGCAAGAAGCATGGAGTTTGCTAAAAAAAACACCTGAAGGACTCCAAGATGGTGAGAAATAAGATTTTCTGGTCTGATGAGACCAAGATAGAACTTTTTGGCCTTAATTCTAAGCGGTATGTGTGGAGAAAACCAGGCACTGCTCATCACCTGTCCAATACAGTCCCAACAGTGGCAGCATCATGCTGTGGGGTTTTTTTTTTCAGCTGCAGGGACAGGACGACTGGTTGTAATCGAGGAAAAGATGAATGCAGCCAAGTACAGGGATATCCTGGCCGAAAACCTTCTCCAGAGTGCTCAGGACCTCAGACTGGGCCGAAGGTTTACCTTCCAAAAAGACAATGACCCTAAGCACACAGCTAAAATAACGAAGGAGTGGCTTCACAACAACTCCGTGACTGTTCTTGAATGGCCCAGCCAGAGCCCTGACTTAAACCCAATTGAGCATCTCTGGAGAGACCTAAAAATGGCTGACCACCAACGTTTACGATCCAACCTGACAGAACTGGAGAGGATCTGCAAGGAGGAATGGCAGAGGATCCCCAAATCCAGGTGTGAAAAACTTGTTGCATCTTTCCAAAACAGATTCATGGCTGTATTAGATCAAAAGGGTGCAAATACTAAAAACTGAGCAAAGGGTCTGAATACTTAGGACCATGTGATATTTCAGTTTCCGTACCCACTGTATGGCCATATCTATTCTGCAGTGGTTACTGGGCTGCTTTCAAACTGATCTGCAGGTGCACTGCAGAACACCTGTGGGTTAGCTGCACTTTGCCATAGACTTCTATTATTACCTGCGGGTTTGGTGCACTTCAGAAAGTGTGCCACACCTGCAGGATATAATAGAAGTCTTTGGCAAAGTGCAGCTAACCCACAGAAAAGCCACAGGTGCACTGCGCTGCACCCTCAGTGTGGGTGAACCACAGTGCACCAATGTGAAAGCAGCCTTAGGCCCCTTTGACACGATCAGTCTGACCAAATCGGACCCCCTGGTCACCTCTTTTGAGCCACAGATGTAAACGGACTTGTGGCCATATACCCACCTACCTCCAATTCAATCTAAAAAAAGGGGGGGATCCGTTCCCTTCCATCTGGGCAGATCGGATCAGAGGGCCCATAGAGTATAGTGGGCCATGTCCATGTCCACTCTGCATATGCAGAGTGGACATGGACCTGTCATCCGCCCCCTCCGCTCATTGTGGCCCGCGACCGGTTACCAAGCCGCTTAAGTGGCCCTCGCTCTTCAAAAGGTTGGGCACCCCTGCTCTAAAGGCTTGTCCAAAAAAAAAGTATCATGGACTGTACACATCTATGTTGTTTCAAATGCTTTAATATTCACCTTAAGAATGGTGGACGAGTTTAATGAGGAGGATAAGGAAGCTAAAGCTATTCGTTCTCTTCGTTCTTCGCAAGACCTCCTGCTCTCTAGCTCTCTCATCACCTCCTCCCACGCTCGCCTCCAGGACTTTTCCAGAGCCTCTCCAAGCCGATGGAACGCCTTACCCCAATCTATCCGTCTATCTCCTTCTCTATTAGCTTTTAGACAATCCCTGAAAACCCTTCTCTTCAGAGAAGCCTATCCCACCCACACCTAACAACTGTTTTTTTTTTTTGTTTGTTTTTTTCTTTTCATCTTGTCCATCTGATCATTCCCCACAGCTACTACCCTTTGTTCCACTTGACCCTCCCTTCTAGATTGTAAGCTCTAATGAGCAGGGCCCTCTGATTCCTCCTGTATTGTAATTGTACTGTCTTCCCCCGATGTTGTAAAGCGCTGCGCAAACTGTTGGCGCTATATAAATCCTGTATAATAATAATAATAATTTTAAAAAATCACTTACTCTTTAAATAATCTGCTAGCACCAAACAGATGTGCATATTAAGTAAATCTAAATCACCAAGAAATGGGTAAACTTAAAATTTACCATCTGCTCGAATAAGTTCTGGTCCAGAACGGCTTATTGAGGACACTGGGAAATTGGCATCTGCAAGAACTGAGAAAGAAATGTAAGGATCACAAAAGCATAGAAAATAAATTGGGGTGTATATATATATATATATATATATATATATATATATATATATATATATATATATATATATACTGTATATATATATATATATATATATATATATATATATTTTTACGCAACATAGAGATCATCATTGTCTTGCTAGTGGTAAAGCAGTAAACCAAGTAATGTCATTAGGGGCATTAGACTTGACGAGGAACTTGTCTCTCTGAATCCTGAGTCCACCTACGCCCACCCAGCTTCAAAACTCCTTGGCTGCCGTGTTTTCTGTGTAACAGCTGCTGCAGCAGGAGGGACCTCGCCTGCACTGGGAAAGGGATGTCCATATGGACAGTCCAGTCTCAGTGCACCTCCACACACGGTGCTTGCCCCAAATTCATGTACCCGTTTTCAACCAGGTACATAAATCTGTCACCTGCACTGACATTTGTTGAGTGGAGCCATGATGGAATTCTAAAGAGTGTTGTATACACCCTTTATGACTTCCCTTGCTCATTGGGATAATATAATAAAGCATTTGTGATGCTTTTCTGGTGGTATTGGCCCATTAGAGATTCCTGCACCTAATTCATGAAGGCCTTGAGAAATTTTGATACATACGACAGATTTAAGTAGTTCTAATTTGTGCCATTTTCACATTGTGTCACTATAACTGCGTTAAATTTATATAGAATTACTGTCAGTTCATGTCTTTTTATAATCAATTCTAAGTTGGTTTAACCCCTTGCCGACCGCCGCACACCGATGTACGTCGGCAGAATGGCACAGCTGCGCACATTGGCTTACAGGTACGCCCCCTTTAATGTGCGAGCTGCGGGTCGCGTGCGCACCGCCAGCGGAGCGCTCGCGACCCTGTCGGGTACACCGTGACCGCGCCCGCGGAACCCGCGGACCCGATCGCCGCCGGTGTCCCGGGATCGGGTCACAGAGCTGAAGAACGGGGAGAGGTAAGTGTAAACAAACCTTTCCCCGTTCTTCCTAGTGGCACTGCCAGTGATCGTCTGTTCCCTGTCATAGGGAACAACGATCAGTGACGTGTCACGCCAAGCCACGCCCCCTAGCAGTAAGAATCACTCTTTAGGTCACACTTAACCCCTTCAGCGCCCCCTACAGGTTAACCCCTTCACTGCCATTGTCATTTTTACAGTAATCAGTGCATTTTTATAGCACTGTTCCCTGTAAAAATGACAATGGTCCCAAAATGGTGTCAAAATGTTCGATGTGTCCGCCATAATGTCGCAGTCACAATAAAAATCGCTGATAGTAAAAAAAAAAATATTAATAAAAATGCCATAAAACGATCCCCTATTTTGTAGATGCTATAACTTTTGCGCAAACGAATCAATAAACGCTTATTGCTATTTTTTTTACCAAAAATATGTAGAAGAATACGTATCGGCCTAAACTGTGGAAAAAAATATATAATTTATATATTTTTGGGGAATATTTATTATAGCAAAAAGTAAAAAATATTGCATTTTTTTCAAAATTGTCGCTCTAATTTTGTTTATAGCACAAAAAATTAAAACTGCAGAGGTGATCAAATACCACCAAAAGAAAGCTCTATTTGTGGGAAAAAAAAGGACGTCAATTTTGTTTGGGAGCCACGTCGCATGACCGCGCAATTGTCAGTTAAAGCGACGCAGTGCCGAATCGCAAAAAGGGGCCTGGTCCTTTAGCAACAAAATGGTCCAGGGGTTAAGTGGTTAAAGCGCAACTAAACCCTCATATCCTTTTCAGCCAAGGAAGCTTCCAATCCTAGCCTCTGTTTGATCTGCAACTTCCATGATGATGCACATTTGATCAGTTATGACACAAGCCATTTGATGATTTGACAGTTTGGTTGAGAGCACAAGCAAATGTGACAGTTAGCATTTCCAGCATGTCAGGAATGTAACTTTTAACTGTTTTTTGAAACCGCTAAATCGATAGGTTTATTTTCGCTTTTGGCCCCATTTACACCTGGGCGTATTTGTATCACAGCAGAATCGCTGAGATTTTGCCCACACTCTCAAAACACACTACAATTGCAAAACACAGGTTCAAATCACATGACAATTGCAGCAAAACCACACTGCGTTTTAGGTGCCATTGAAAATAATGGCACCTGAACCTGTGTTTTGTGATCACGGGCAAAATTGCAGCAATTCTGCCACAATCCGAAATCACCCAGGTGTGAATGGGGCCTTAAGTTGGGTATACACACTTTATTTTCGTTGAAGAACTAATGGATTTGCCCATCCACACATATAAAATGAATGGAGGAATAGCTTTGCTATTGTATTCTGACAGCAGGGACTTCTCTGATGTCAGAATACACTGATCAACGTTGTAACCAATCGTCTGATCCGAAGAAACTAGTCTTTCAGAATTCCATATCAGTATCTGCCCACCCCACAACAAAACTCCTCAGCTGATGCACCCACCTACAGTGAATTGTAAAAGTATTCATACCCCTTGAAATTTTCCACATTTTGTCATGTTACAACCAAAAAATGTAAATGTATTTTATTGGGATTTTATATAATAGACCAACACAAAGTGGCATATAATCGTAAAGTGGAAGGAAAATTATAAATGTTTTTTTATATTTTTTTATAAATAAATATGTTAAAAGTGTGGCGTGCATTTGTATTCAGCCCCTTTTACTCTGATGCCCCGTACACACGATCGTTTTTCATGCCGTTAATACTGTCATTTTAAAAAATGGCCCTGAAAAATTATCGTGTGTATGCTCCAGAGCATTTTTAACGACGTGAAAAACGGCCATTAAAAATTCCGGACATGCTCTCTTTTTTCACGTCGTTTTTCATGTCGTTTTTTTTAACGACGTGAAAAACGATAGTGTGTATGCTTTAACGACGTGAAAAAAAAACGCGCATGCTCAGAATCAAGTATGAGACGGGAGCGCTCGTTCTGGTAAAACTAGCGTTCGTAATGGAGATAGCACATTCATTACACAGTAACGGACTGAAAAGCGCGAATCGTCGCTCAACAAACTTTACTAACATGAAGGGTGGCGCCATTCGAACGGAACTTCCCCTTTATAGTGCCGTCGTACGTGTTGAACGTCACTGCGCTTTGCTTGATCGTTTTTTTTAATGATGGTGTGTACGCAAGGCAGGCTTGAGAGGAAACATGAAAAAAAACGAGGAGAAAAACGTTGGTTTAAAAAATGACATTAAAAACGATCGTGTGTACGGGGCATTATACTCCTAAAATCTAGTGAAACCAATTGCCTTCAGAAGTCACCTAATTAGTAAATAGAGGTCACCTATATGTAATTTAATCTCAATATAAATACAGCTGTTCTTTGAAGCCCTCATAGGTTTGTTAGATAATCTTAGTGAACAAACAGCATCATGAAGGCCAAGGAACACACCAGACAGGTCAGGGATAAAGTTGTGGAGAAGTTTAAAGCAGGGTTAGAGTATAAAAAAAAATATCCCAAGCTTTGAACATCTCAAGGAGCACTGTTCAATCCATTATCCGAAAATGGAAAGCGTATGGCACAACTGCCAACCTACAAAAACATGATCGTCCACCTAAACTGACAGGCCGGGCAAGAAGAGCATTAATCAGAGAAGCAGCCAAGAGGCCTATGGTAACTCCGGAGGAGCTGCAGAGATCCACAGCTCAGGTGGGAGAATCTGTCTACAGGACAACTATTTGTCGTGCACTCCACAAACCTGGCCTTTATGGAAAAGTAGGAAGAAGAAAGCCATCGTTGGAAAAAGTCCCATTTGCAGTTTGCGAGAAGCCATGTGGAAGAAGGTGCTCTGCTCAGATGAGACCAAAATTGAACTTTTTGGCCTTAAAGCAAAACGCTATGTGTGGTGGAAAACTAACATACCATCCCCATCGTGAAGCATGGTGGTAGCAGCAGGGACAGGGACGCTGGTCAGAGTTGATGGAAAGATGGATGGAGCCAAATACAGGACAATCTTAAAAGAAAACCTGTAATGCAGCGTACACACAACCGTTTTTCATGACGAGAAAAATGCAATTTTTAAAAATGGTCGTGAAAAACGGTGGTGTGTATGCCCAAAAAAAAAATTAGAACCTGCTCTATTTTTTCTCGTCGTTTTTCACATCGTTCTTTTTAACGTCGTGAAAAACGGTCGTGTGTAGGCTTTTACGAGGGGAAAAAAAATGTGCATGCTCAGAATCAAGTATGAGACGGGAGCGCTCGTTCTGGTAAAACTAGCGTTCATAATGGAGATAGCACATTCATCACGCTGTAACAGACTGAAAAGCACGAATCGTCTCTCACCAAACTTTATTAACACGAGGATCAGCAAAAGCGTCCCAAAGGGTGGCGCCATTCGAATGGAACTTCCCCTTTATAGTGCCGTCCTATGTGTTGTACGTCACCGTGCTTTGCTCGAGCATTTTTTTGTATGTGTGTATGCAAGGCAGGCTTGAGAGGAAACACGAAAAATCACGTCGAGAAAAACTTCGGGTTTTTTTTCCATGACATGAATAACGGTCGTGTGTACGTGGCATTAGAGTCCGCAAAAGACTTGAGACTGGGGCAGAGGTTCACCCTCTAGCAGGACAACGACCCTAAACATACAGCTGTTGATTTGACAGAGCTTGAGCTACAGTAATTTTCAAAGAAGAATTGACAAAAATGTCACTCTAGATGTCCAAAAAGATTTGTAGCTGTAGTTGCAGAGAAAGGTGGTTATACTAAGTATTGACTCAGGAGGGCTGAATACAAATGCACACCACACTTCTCACATATTGATTTGTAAAAAAAAAATTAAAACCATTTATCATTTTCCTTCCACTTCACAATTATGTGCCACTTTGTGTTGGTCTATCACATGTAGCGGGGTCTTTAAATTTAGTTTGGGTACACCTGGGGGTAGTGTGACCCAGGTGTGTAATTGTGAAGGTTCTGGACCCCTTTTTGTAATTTGTGGAGGATTGGGTGGTGTATTATTCTCCTTGGCCTGTGGGTGGCGGGGTACCTACAGGCTCAAGGTAGAATCACTGCCGCAGTGCTACCCTTTTTGTCCCTTTCCAGAGATGGTACGGCCGGGGCGGGGAACCCGCCGTGGTGTTGAAGGGAGGAGATAAAAGGGGGAGACGCCCTCGCCACGAGGTCTTCGAGGATTTTCTCTTCACGCACCCAGGCACCTTAGGCCTGGGTGCGGGCGGTTAAAGGTTCCGGCCCAGGCGCCCTAGGCCTGACCGGAATGAAGTTGGGGTCCATCCCAGGCACCTTCAGCCTGGGGTGAGGTACTATATCGTAGGCCTGGGGCCCAGTAACTTCGACTGGGTCCCGCGAGGGCGAAGTGATCCGAGGGTGCCGCCTTGCGAGGGGACCCGCATCTGAGGTGAGGAGGCCGGGGAGGTCACCCGTCCGAAGATTCCGGAGCAGCATCAACCCGGTGATGGATGGGCCTCTGGTAACTCCCTTGGAGGGACATCTTCCCCTGATAGGGGCCGCAACGCAGCGAAGGTACTCCCATCTGTGTTCTATGGAGTTGCTGGTAGAGACTCACAAGTTCTATGTTCTGTGCTAAGCAAAGCTGCTATAACCCCTGGTGAAACCACAGGGGTTTAGATTGAAATCAGGATAGTGCCTCGGCCTGCTCATCCCACCGTTTGCATTATGTTATGGGTCGCAACTAATCGGCTGTGAAAGAGCGGTTTGTTGTGGAAGTATAATAAACAAGTGTTGGACCCTGCATCGGTGTATGGACTCTGGTTAATGGGAGAAGGGAGGTTTCAGCATAGCAGGACTGAGCTTCATAACTAACACACATTGGCCCGAGGAATATACTGATACTGGCCTTCACCTCACCCACAGCTATGGGGAGGACATGGGCCGTCACGTGACATACCCCTAGAAAAAGGAGATGGGGTGAGGCCGCTACACGTGGGGGCTCGTCCGGGATAAAATGTGTGTTGACTTTGAAATTTGAAATGGCTGTGTCTGGACTTTGCTGCCCGGAGGAGGTCCGAGCAGGTCGGCCATGTGATTGGCCAAAGTGCGTCCCTGTGCTCGAAGTCGTGGAAATGACCCCAAGACGGGAAAGGCCCATGCAGAAAGAGCGGGAAGAGGGAAAAGCCCAGCCGTGTGACGTACTACATGTGAGGGTGTTTGCTGCACTGCGCCATGAGGCACCCCATGACTGCGCAATTCGTGGGCGGGGACTGTGGGAAGCCTGCGAAAACGTGCAAGTCGTGGGAGGAGTCTGGCCATGTGTGGAGATGCACGTGGAGACTCCGGCGCGTGGTCAGCGCGTGATGGAGCAGCAGGTGGTCGGGATGGCCTCAAGCTCCCCGTGGATGCCGGTATCATACCCCACGAAGATGACTGCTTTTGCTGCTCCCCTTACAGACACGGGGATAAGACTCAGGCCCCGAGGACAGTTGGCTTTGTACTCATGCAGAGACACGGAGGCCCTCGGTGTGATCTGTCCCGGATGCTCGGGACTGGTGGTCCAACTAAAGCCATTTGGGCGTTGTGAAGCGTGTAAAGAATTTCTGTTTGAGGTTGAATCATCCACAGTAAGGCCCCGGGCCCTTCGCCTCAATTGCATCACAGGGACCGCCACTCCGGAAGGGGAGATCCAGGCCTTTGCGGAGGTCCCCGTACGCGCTGACCAGGGCGACGGGACTGCCCAACCAGAGACTGAGAGAGAAAATTCCGAGGATGCTGCTTCGGTCACCACAGATTCCCTGCTGCCACCTCCGAAGAGGAAGATAGGCCTGGTGCAGGCCTCCTGTGGTCGTGGTCGAGCTTCACCCCGCCGCTTGCCGGACCTGGATGGATCCGGTTGGAAGAGTCCTGGACATCCCAGTGCTGAAAAAGGTCCAGGTGAGCCAGGGGCTGGGACTGTGGTGATGGTTGGAGGTGTCGGGGGTCCGCTGGAGGTGGAGCCCACAAGGGAGGGTAGTTCTCCGTCTACTAAAGACTACCTTCCCGCCGAGATGTATGACACCTCCGACCTGGAATCGCTGTCGGACTGTGGGGATGACGGGGAAATAGATGAACTGTTTCACAGGAAGGGCTTGGACAAACGCCCGCTACCTGTGCTATGCAAACCACAGGATTCCCCTATGTCTATAGAAGACAGTACGCCCCGGGCGCAGGCCCCGGAGCTCAGGAGGGAGTCTAGTCCTCCGACTGACTTTCCACATCCCACAACATCACCTGCTTTGGTTGTGGGGATGCAGCGCGCGTCATTGCGTGCGCCAAAGGCAAAGCCACCCGAGGTAGTGAAGGTACCTCGGCACCCGGAGGCCATCGTGCAGCCGGGAGAAGGTGAGCGGGATGTCATGCCTCCTTTGGCCAGATTGCAACGACTTTTCTCCCAGAGAGTCGCCCGTGAGTACGGATGGGAGTATCCCTACTTGCCTCGGGACTTACTTTATGAAGTGGAGGTCCTGCGACAGAGATGGTACGAAGAATTTGTCTGGGAGAAGCTCAAAGTGCCTCAGGCCCGGCGATACTTGTCCTGTTCGCCGCCTGTGTCCAAGAAATTCAAGGACTGCAGAGCGGACTGGAAGTTGGGGCGCCATATTCATGCTGATAAAGTGCTTATCTGCAGAAAGGAGGGAGAGGATGTTGAATATTCAGTCGAAGTGTTTGATAAGCATCTGAAGCCATTGTTCTTACCTGATCAGAGGTTTTACTTGTGAGGAGAGACTCATGAGTATGTTTTCAGCTACAAATTTTCCTGGAAGAGCCTTTGCTAGAACGTCTGAACAATACCCTGTTTTTTTATTTGGTTTTTTTTTCTTCCCACTCTCTTTTTCTATGAATCAAGGACAGACTTTGGGGTAGAATTAGTGTAGGGACGCATGAAGAATGAAGGAGCACCAAGTGTCATTACCGCAGCGCTGTCACCAGGTGGCAGTGTTGTGCAACGTTTGTTTTTCTACACGCTTTTACACCACACTAGTTGGAGCAAATGGGTCCCTCGGCTGATGGACCCATTCATTACAAATTTGCACATGATGTTAGGATGTTGTCTATTTTTTTGTTTCCCTTCTGCAGGAGATTCGTCGGTCAAGACTACTGAGTATGGGGTGGTTCTTAGACAGTGACGGGAGGGATTGTATATGTGTACATGATAGATGTTTATACAAAAGTTTTATTGTTTTATGGTTCCCTTTCCCCTTGAGCAGGTCTTGGCACACATGGGATTCAAAATTTTTAGGGATAGCCTCTGAGGCTCGCTCCATGTCATCACTCCTTGGGAGACATGGGGTTGCACCAGACGCTGGGGACCAGCGTCAAATCACAGGGGGGAGTATGTAGGTCTTTAAATTTAGTTGGGGTACACCTGGGGGTAGTGTGACCCAGGTGTGTAATTGTGAAGGTTCTGGACCCCTTTTTGTAATTCGTGGAGGATTGGGTGGTGTATTATTCTCCTTGGCCTGTGGGTGGTGGGGTACCTACAGGCTCAAGGTAGAATCACTGCCGCAGTGCTACCCTTTTTGTCCCTTTCCGGAGATGGTACAGCTGGGGCGGGTAACCCGCCGTGGTGTTGAAGGGAGGAGATAAAAGGGGGAGACGCCCTCGCCACGAGGTCTTCGAGGATTTTCTCTTCACGCACCCAGGCACCTTAGGCCTGGGTGCGGGCGGTTAAAGGTTCCGGCCCAGGCGCCCTAGGCCTGACCGGAATGAAGTTGGGGTCCATCCCAGGCACCTTCAGCCTGGGGTGAGGTACTATATCGTAGGCCTGGGGCCCAGTAACCTCGACTGGGTCCCGCGAGGGCGAAGTGATCCGAGGGTGCCGCCTTGCGAGGGGACCCGCATCTGAGGTGAGGAGGCCGGGGAGGTCACCCGTCCGGAGATTCCGGAGCAGCATCAACCCGGTGACAGATGGGCCTCTGGTAACTCCCTTGGAGGGACATCTTCCCCTGATAGGAGTACCTTCGCTGCATTGCGGCCCCTATCTATGTTCTATGGAGTTGCTGGTAGAGACTCACAAGTTCTATGTTCTGTGCTAAGCAAAGCTGCTATAACCCCTGATGAAACCACAGGGGTTTAGATTGAAATCAGGATAGTGCCTCGGCCTGCTCATCCCACCGTTTGCATTATGTTATGGGTCGCAACTAATCGGCTGTGAAAGAACTGTTTGTTGTGGAAGTATAATAAACAAGTGTTGGACCCTGCATCGGTGTATGGACTCTGGTTAATGGGAGCAAGGGAGGTTTCAGCATA
Organism: Rana muscosa; assembly: GCA_029206835.1. Taxonomy (NCBI): domain Eukaryota; kingdom Metazoa; phylum Chordata; class Amphibia; order Anura; family Ranidae; genus Rana; species Rana muscosa. Next base: position 20,256,735 of record CM055123.1, on the reverse strand, counting down.
GCAGGACTGAGCTTCATAACTAACACACATTGGCCCGAGGAATGTACTGATACTGGCCTTCACCTCACCCACAGCTATGGGGAGGACATGGGCCGTAGCGCATCTCACCCTGTCACGTGACATACCCCTAGAAAAAGGAGATGGGGTGAGGCCGCTACACACATAAAATACATTTACGTTTTTGGTTGTAACATGACAAAATGTGGAAAATTTCAAGGGATATGAATACTTTTTAAGGCACTGTATGCGACAGGCGCACTGGCCAAGCAGGGAGCTCTGTAACGCTACGCCTCAGTGCCTACTGAGTTGGATTCATGTACCTGTTAAGCCCTGTACACACGATCGGATTTCCTATGGATTTTTAACCGATGGATTTTTTCATCGGAAATCCGATGAAGCTGACTTCCATCAGTCTTGCCTACACACCATCAGTCAAAAATCCGACCGTTCCAAACGCTGTGACGTAAAACACTCCGACAAGCCGAGAAAAATGAAGTTCAATGCTTCTGAGCATGCGTCGACTTGATTCTGAGCATGCGTGGGTTTTTTATCCGATGGAGTTCCCCGCAGACGATAGTAATTTGCTATTGTTTTTTTTTCCATCGGATAAATTTAAAACATGCTCTATTTTTTACACCGATGGCAAAAAAAATGATGGGGCCCATACACGATCGGTTTGTCCGATGAAAACAGTCCGATGGACTTTTTTCATCGGTAAAACCGATCGTGTGTACACGGCTTTACTGGAAGGTATACGATTATGTTGTAAGCACCAACAATTGTGGCATGAAGGTGTGACTATCTACGACACTCTTTATAAATTCCTCTATGTACAGTATGTCTTGTATATATAATATAATCCTGCCCCCTGCCTGCTAGCATCTTTTTGGTACATGATTATAAGGCATAGGAGATATATATCGCTGTGTGCAGTCCAGAGTATGTGCCAGGAAAACTCCCATGGTATAGCTCAGATGGGTTCGGACTCAGGTCTGAACATGCTTGAGCTCATCCCCATTGGTAACGTCTCCATCTTCTCCCTGGCCTCTTGTGGGTTCAGAAGTCTTCAGCCTTCTTGATTAGCTGGACACTGTTTATGTCTATACATGTCCATGGAAGCTTTTTCTGGCACTTGATTCGCGTCCTGACCCACCTGAGCTCTTCCCTCGTCACCAACAGAGCAATGACGGAGCAGTGTTGGAGGGGGCACCTTAAAAGACAGAAAGTGTGCCACAAAGTGCACACATTACAGCAAAAGCTTCTGGGAGGCTAAAGTGTCTTTCCTGACAGACTCCATGGCAGCCTACGTGTGGGTTAATCCCGCCCCTCATACCTCATAGGACCCTTCTTCCATAAATCTTTGCTCTGGGCCAGAGGCCGTGTTCCTTTTTTTGTCCTCCTCCTAGGACCAAGATATAGTCTTACCTTTTCATGAAGTTTTTCTGTAATCCAGGCCTGGCGGTGTGCACGGCGATACGTTGGTGGTTAGCGGTGATCCTCTCTGCAGTCCAGCAATCCTAGCTATTAGCAGGTGGACATGGGCGATATGATGTGATACCATGAAGAGCTTACTAACCTGGCCATTGGCAGGCAAGCGGCAATATGGCCAAACGTCCCAGCTATTAGCGGGAGGCTTTGTAAACGCCCGATCGTGCGGTGGGTCGAGCGAACAGCTCCCCAGTCCCAGGTTCTGGTCCGGATCGTGCCGTGGTGGTGGTAATGTACAAAGATATTCCTTTTATATGGCAGCCGTATCTCTGTGTTTTGTGTGTCTCCTTATTTTCTATCAAGCTCCAGTGAGTGGCCACGGTGGCTGGAGCGCAGCTGCGTTCCAGCTCGCCGTTTCAGGAAGTCGCTGCGCATCCGCAAGCTGCGAACAAAGATTCCGTGCTTGGTTCGTGCAGGCGCAGTTTCGCCAAAATGGCGGCGGCGGTCGCACGTGCGATTGGCCGCCACCGGATGGCAACCGCTATGGGGCGGTGACATCGTTAACGGTGGCAGATTTAAATAGCTGTCAAAGCAGCTATTACTTGGGATGACTTGCAGGCTTATGCGGTATTTACCCAGGCACTGGGCTCTGGTTTACAAGGTAAATTGTTTGCTGCAGGCTCCCTGGGTGCTGGCTTCTGGCTATGTTTTGTTATGTGCTCTCATGCCTGTTGTCACTCCTGTTTCTCATAAGGCTGTAATGATTCATTTCACTTTCAAACTGCCTTGCCATGGATCTGTCACCGCCCTCTTGTGGCCAACCCTTGCGCTGCAGGTAGGATTTATTTATTTTCTACCTGTGATGCTTGGGTTCACTTATTCAGGAGCTCTTAACCCTTTCTTTTTCACTCAGCTCTTCTAGGTCTGAACACCAAAGCACAGCAAAGACCGTCCTAGGTCTCAACGTTGTCACTCCTCTTCAAGGTCCAGACGTCAGATCTTCCTTTAGATCTAGGTACCACAGATAGGAGTCTAAAACCACCTCTGGGCGTCACTCTCACCGCCACTCCAGCCGCTCTGTGAGGAAAGCCTGCTGGTTATGCGGGGCCCAGGTTCCTGAAGGCAAATCGCTCCGCAAGCAATGCTTTTCTAAAGTCGCATAAGAAAGAGAGGGTGGAGACCAACAAGTGGAAGCACTGGTCAGAAAGGTGGTCCGTGAGTCCCTGAGTAAAGGGGATTCTGGTCATACCCACAACCCTGCTGGCGACACTATGTCAGTCCCTATTAGGGATGATCTCAAGGCTCCAGGCCCTTCACAGCCGAGCCATTCCTCAATTGAAGCCTCAGACAGTGAGGTGGAGGTAGATGACCCTGGTGCAGGTTTTGAGTTTGCCCAAGTACCACAGCTGGTCAAAAGCTGTCAAAGAAGCTTTGAGATGGAAGAGCCAGTGGAGGCACCCTCCAAATAGAGGAAATATTTTAAACACCTCAAAAAAGAACACCCTAATTTCTCCTTTTTGGGTGAACTCAGCGCAATAATTACCGACGAATGGGGTGGTGTTGAAAGGAAGAATTGCCTGTTAATGAAGGTATCAAAAATGTACCCATTTAAAAGCAAGGATGTAAAACACCTGGAGTCGGCTCCTTTTATTGACTCAGCCCTAATGAGGATGGTGAGGCACGTCACACTCCCATTGTAGGATACTCTTTCCTTTAGGGATTGCCTGGAGTGGAAAATTTATACCGCCCCCAAGCGGATCTACATTACAGCGGGTATGACCTGCAAACCAGCTCTAGCTCTCGCAGCCCTTTCTAAAGCGATGGAAGTCTGGGCAGATGACGTAGATGCTTCTCTGAGGAGCATCTCGGAAGAACTGGCCAGGAGCTCACCTATTCATGGGCTAAGGTTGACATTGGCTTTTCTCGTGGGGCTTCCCTAGACATAATTCGCCTGGTGGCTCGGATCATGCTGACATCTGTCACGGCTAAGCGTGCCTTGTGGCTGCGCCCATGGGTAGCTGACCCTGCCTCCAAGCAGGCATGGTGCAGGATTCCATTTGGGGGTTCGTCCCTCTTTGGGAACATATCGGACAGTGCCATCACCCGTGCCACAGGGGGCAAGTCGGGGTTCCTTCCCCAGGATCGCCGTCTGCTAAACCAGAAGAGAACACAGCCCAGGCAAAGTTCAGATCGAGCAAGGAATGCTCGCTACTATAGGCCTGGCCGTGAGTTCAAGAAGACCTAGAAGAAAAAACAGCCTTCAGGCCAGAAGTTTTCAAAAGGGGCATCTTCCGGTGGACAAGAATCCCCTAAGTCTTTATGATATTGCACCTGCCTAAAACAGAGCGAGTCGGCATCCTTGCCTCTCTCGGAAGAGAAAAAGCTAATTCTCCTGTCTCTCTTGTGGCTCAGGGCGCTGCAATTCCAGTTCCAGATGACAAAAGGTTTTAAGGGGTCTACTCGCCCCTCTTCATGGTGTTGAAGAAAAACGTCTCCTGGAGGCCAGTTATAGACCTAACCCACTTGAATTCTTTTATCTAGAAGGAGAAGTTCAAGATGGAGACACTACTCATGATCAGTCAAGCAATCCAACCAGGCGATTGGTTTGTCTCTATAGACCGGAAGGACGCCTACTTCCATGTTCCGATAGCGTCAGAATTCCAGAAATACCTTCGCTTTGCTGTCGATCAAATCCGTCTGCAGTTTACCTGTCTCCCCTTCGGGCTTACAACATCGCCTCGTGTGTTTTCAAAACTTGTTGGCTGTCGTGGCTCTGATCAGGACCAGAGGTATCCGTTTGTATCACTATCTAGACGACCTGCTGTTGTCTCGGGACAAGGAGCAGTTGCTAATCCACAGATCCCAGGTCATCTCCACTCTACTCGAGTTTGGTTGGCTTCTGAATCTGTAAAAGAGCCATCTGGATCCTACGCAGTCCCTGGTATTCCTCGGGGCACACTTCAACGCTATCAAGAGCACCATCTTGTTACCCCTGGAAAAATCCCAGTGATCCGGGACAGAGTTTGGCTTGCAATGTCGTTCTCATCTCCAAGCCTCTCAATGCCTAAAGTTCATTGGCACCATGGTGGCAACACCACCCATGGTAAAGTGGGCTCAGTGGAAAATGCGGCCCTTCCAGAAGGGTTTCCTCCAGCAGTATAATCCAGGGCTTCGGGATCATTTTATCCAAATAACCTCATCCATGCGGGAGAGCTTTCCTTGGTGGCTACAACAGAGGAACCTCCTCAATTGTCAGTCCATCGCACCTGTGTCTTGGGTCACCATCACTACAGATGCCAGCAACAGGGGCTGACAGAAGTAGCCCAAGGCATATGGAATTTTCCCTCTCACAGGATAGTCTCCAATGTTCTGGAACTCCGGGCAGCGTTCTGCGCTCTGCAGGCCTTTCACCACTTAACAGCAGGAGACTCAGTCCTCCTAAGACTGGACAACACAACGGCAGTCGCATACATCAAGAGACAGGGGGGTACTCGCAGTCTCTCCCTGTCAACGGAAATAGAGCCCATCATGATCTGGGCCCAGAAAAACCTGGCCAACCTGACAGCTGTCTATCTCCCTGGAGTCCCGAACGTTCAGGCAGATTTTCTGTTGAGTTTCTCTGGACAACGAGTGGACTTCCCCCCCGAAGTCTTCAGGTGGGTCCTGTCCCTGGGAGTCATTCCGGAAGTAGACTTGTTCGCCTCCCCATGCAACTTCAGACTAGAGAGATACTACACAAGGTCTTGGTATCCCCAGCCTTTTGGGTAGATGCTCTGACAGACCATTGGCGGTTCCACAGGGCCTATGCCTTTCCCCCGATTCCTGTCATTCTCCGTTTTTTGTTGAGGCTCAGGATGGAAGAAGCAGAGATAGTGGCAATAGTCCCGTACTGGCCAAACAAGCCATGGTTTCCACTGCTGATGCAACTCAGCTTCCGGGACCCAGTTCCTCTACCCTCCAGACCAGATCTCCTATCACAAGGGGCATTTCTACATCCATGCCCGGCCCCATCTACATCTGATGATCTGGTTCTTGAGAGGGGAAGGTTAGAGGCCCTAGGCTGTCCAAGTAGGGCCATCTCCACAATATTGAATGCCAGAAGAACAGGCACCAACAGGGTCTACCAGAGGATTTGGAAAAAGTTTTCAGACTACACCTCTTCCACTGCAGGTTCTTGCAATAACCCAAAGATACATGATATCCTGGGCTTCTTACAATCAGGATTGGATCTCTCATTGTCAGTCAGCTCGCTGCGAGTCCAAATCGCTGTAATCTCTGCCTTTACGGGTGTTTCCTGGGCTAGACACCCTCTTACTCAGTAGTTTTTCAGAGGAGCAATAAGGCTCAGACCTCAGAGCCAAGTTTTTCTAATTGGGATCTTCCCCTTGTCCTGGATTTTTTCTTGGGTAGAGAGTTGGAACATGAAGATCAATCTTCTGTCAAATGACTCTCTCTAATAGTTGTCTTCTTGGTGGCTATAACATCGGCCAAGAGGGTCTCTGAAATCAGCTCTCAGGGATGCAAGGAGCCATTTCTAAACTTTTTAATTCCTATGTTGGGTTCAAACCCCAAAGTGGCATCTGTGTTTCATGACAATCAGGAGATTGCTCTTCCAACGTTCAGATCTACCAAGGATTCCAGTGTTTATCCCTTAGATGTTGGAAAAGCTCTGAGTCAGTATCTTGAAGCTACAGCTTCTTTCCGTCAGACCGACCACCTGCTCGTTCTTTTCACAGGAAGTATAAGGGAATGCGTGCCTCTTCCAGATCTATCGGAGCATGGATTGTTCAGGCCATTCAGTGGGCCTATAAAGCCAAGGGCTTGGCGCCTCCAGAAGCGGTGACTGCTCACTCAACTAGAAGTGTCTTCATCATGGGCGGCATCACGTCACGTGCCTCCAGAAGTTATTTGTAAGGTGGCCTTGTGGTCTTCAATTAACACGTTCATGGCACACTACTGCGTAGTGGTTTACGTATCTTGTCTGTTGATGGTGCCAATTAAACCTTTTTTTCTTTTGTCCAGCACTCTGCCCACCCGGGTGTGTATGGCTAGTTATTTCCCACACGTAGGCTGCCATGGAGTCTGTCAGGAAAACGGAAAATTTATATCAAATACTTACCGTAATTTTCCTTTCCTGATGGACTCCATGGCAGCAGGAGTTCCCTCCAGGTGCCTGGAGTAGGCTAAATTATGGAACACGGCCTCTGGCCCAGAGCAAAGATTTATGGGAGAAGGGTCCTATGAGGTATGAGGGGCGGGATTAACCCACACGTAGGCTGCCATGGAGTCCATCAGGAAAGGAAAATTACGGTAAGTATTTGATATAAATTTTCCGTTTTACGTTTTAAATAAACCATTGAAAGTGCTTTTTATACCTGTTCTATAAGTGCAAAACGACCCATTGCTCCAGCTTGAGATCTTTCCTCTGCTGCACCCTTATCAGTGATCATTGTTCTCAGCTCTCTCTGTGAACTACAAAGGCTCCTTCACACTAGTGGCTGGGGGACAATACCCCTTTAGACCCCTTTCACACTGGGGCGGTTCTCAGGCACTTTAGCGCTGAAAATAGCCTCTGCTAAGCGCCTGAAAACTGCCTCCCATTCATTCAAGTGTGACTTTTCACACTGGGGCGGTGCGCTTTGTGGCAAGCAGCATGTTTGGGGCAGTTTAGGAGCGATGTATTTAGCGCTCCCAAAACGCCCTGCCCATTGGAATGAATGGGCAGCGCTTCCAAAGCACTTTTAAAGTGCCGCAAAACGGGAGTTTTTAACCCCTTCTTTGTTGTTAAAAGCGCCCCGCTAGCTGCCAAAAAGCGCAGCTTAAATAGCGCTAAAGCAGTCGCGGCCCCAGTGTGAAAGGGGTCTAAGGCCGGGTTCACACTTATGCGAATTGGATGTGGCTTTTCTTCGCATGACAGGAGAGTGTGCCCGTCTCTCAATGGAGACAGTTCCCACAGTTCCGGGTGGCCGTGGTCTGCACTAGAAAAGGGTCCTGTGCGTCTTTGGCACAGTTTCAGGTCTGAATTCAGCCAAAAAATCAGACTTGAAACGGAGACCAGGGACGCACCTGACCCCCTGCTGCGAGCTGCGGCCGCAGCTAGTGTAAACCCGGCCTTAGCAGCAGAATCAGCAGTCGGGGGCGTCCACATGCTGCAGCTGTCATGTTTTGTTTTATAACCACAGCAGGAATTATACCCCCTGTAGCTTTCAGTGGGCTTAAAGTGGAGTTTCATCCAAAAATTGAACTTCCGCTTTTCGAAATCCTCCCCCCCCCCCTCCGGTGTCACATTTGGCACCTTTCAGGGGGGAGGGGGGAGCAGATACCTGTCTAAGCCAGGTATTTGCTCCCACTCACGGGCATAGATCGCCGCGATCTATGCCATGTATGCCCCCCCCGCTGTCTTCTGGGAGACACACAGGTCCCAGAAGACAGCAGGGACCAGTGGGAACGGGCAGCGCAGTAGGGAACCAGTCTGTGAAGCCGCAAGGCTTCACTTCCTGATTCCCTTACCCAAGATGGCGGTGCCTCTACCCAAGAGCCAGATTGGCTTTGGGGGAGGACATCACGGGAGCCCTGGACAGGTAAGTGTCCTTATATTAAAAGTCAGCAGCTGCAGTATTTGTAGCTGCCGACTTTAAAAAAAAAATATTGACGGAAACCCGTTTTAATGCCCGCCCGCCGTTCAAGTGAATAGAACTGCTCTCCAAGTGTCCTGCAACCCGCATGCAATGTATGGGGATCAAGGGGTTAAAGCAGGAAGTAAGGGGGTGTTTACAAATGCTCTCTGAAGGGCAATCTGAATGTGGATTGCTCTTCAAGCAGGACTGTAAGTGTGAACGAGCCCAAAAAGGTCTCCCTCTATATTACGGAGATGAGGAGAGTGGGGGTGTTCTGTAGTCTTGTCCTACACACAGGTTATACTAACAATTGTATTGGTAGCAAGAGCTTGCCAAACTAATTAGTATACAGGGGTGAAATATTCCCTACATTCCATGTATCGCTCCCTCTCCAACTGGATGAGCAAGGCATCTTGTTCATCCAGCCAGAAACATGGAAGGAAGTGTTTTTCTCTGTGGTTTTTTAGCACACCATCCAAGTGTGACACGGCCCCCAGGGTGACAACGCTGCGCCTCCATAGATACAGTACAGTGAGCGTTGTCAACCAAGGATAGGAAGTGTATTACATTCCCCCATACAGTTATAGAAGGATTCCCTTTATGCAATAGGTTGTCAGTCCTGAAAACTAAAAATCAAATTTAATTGCCAGGCAGGCACACATATTCAAAACCTGAGAAGGTTCCTGCAATCAATGAGGAAGAGGTGACATTTCTGCTCAGAAATCTCTTCCCCTCCTCTGTCTGGGCTCTGCTGGACTCTCAATGAAGACTCCGAGCCTAGAGCTCCCCCTGCTGGCCGCACCTGGCTCTGCAGCTTTGTGCTGTCACGTTCAGCATTTACAAACTGACAATTCCTTTCCCCATTGGAGTCTCACCGATCTCATCCCCGTGCCCCATGCGGGCCAGTGTGTACAGCAGCTCCGGGGACAACACGGACGGTATACCCTTCAGAACAACCATTTCTGATGGCTGTGTGTCACAGACTACAGGAACCCGGAAAACCGGCCTATTCCCAGCATGCTTTGCACCGGTCTGCTGACTCACGATGTTAGCTGCATATTTACTTGTAAATCCCTGCTGGATGACGTCATAGTTTGTATCATTAACATTGTTGTTGTTTAAAATAAGTTTCCCCTCTTTTCCCTTCTTTATGGCATCTCAGAACTGCTAATCCTCTGCAGCCTTTTCACAACCACTTCCTATGTAATTGCACAACAAGCCACCTTTTGCATGTTATTTCACAGTGGTGGTGCGTCCATTAAGGGCGCACGGGGGCCGCCCCCTCTCTCCAGCCACCCTCCTATATGAATAATGGATAGATTCATGCATTGCATGAATCTATCCATGGCCGCCGCCACCCCCTATTCAGGCGTCCGGCCCCTTTTCGGGCACCTGAATTACAGTGGCGGGGGTGTATTTTTGAAGCACCTGATTAGAGCCATAGGTTCTAATAGACTTCCAAAAAGGTAAACTGTGAGCACAGAGCATTGCGCTCGCAATTCACCCAGGTGTGTTAGAACAGCGAATGAATGACTGCCTGCATGGGGACGCATGGAACATCAATGCATCCCTGTGCAGGAAAACAGTCCTCGCAAAGGTGTACACAATAGTATGCCCGTGTGAATGAGGTCTAGGTCCCTCTGCCATGGTGACAGATGGGACTTGTAGTCTTCTATTCACAAATGAATATGGGGAAAATGGGGGGGGGAGGGGGGTTGAGAGTGGGAGCTGCAGAATGGGACCATGATTCATTTTACACCCTAAGGCCTGGTTCACACTAGTTCGAATTGGATGTGAGTTTCTCCACATCCAATTCGCATGACAGAAGAGTGTGCCCGGCTCTCAAAGGATCACAAGGATCCTGTGCATCTTTGGCTCAGTTTCGGGACAGAATTCAGGCAAAAATTCGGGCCTGACTCGTTCCATGAAATGGTGAACAGGGACGCACCATACCCCTACTGCGAGCCGCTCCACACTAAGTGTGAACCCAGCCTAAGGCCAGGTTCACACTTGTGCGACATGACAGCCGTCCTACTTTGGATCCGACTTTGCCCTGCGACAAGAAGCCGACATATGTCTGACTTTCAATGAACGGGGACCCGACTTGGATTTCCGCCAAACCAGGCATTGTGTTTGGTATGAATCTTGAGCGGGAACTCCACACCAAATTTTAAATAAAAAACCGGCATGGGTTCCCCCTCCAAGAGCATACCAGGCCCTTGGGTCTGGTATGGATTTTAAGGGGAACCCCCTACGCCAAAAAAACGGCGTGGGGGTCCCCCCAAAATCCAAATCAGACCCTTATCCGAGCACGCAACCTGGCAGGCCGCAGGGGAAGAGGGGGGGATGAGAGAGCGGCCCCCCCTCCCTCCTGAACCGTACCAGGCCGCATGCCCTCAACTTGGGGGGTTTGATGCTTTGGGGCAGGGGGGCGACCTGCGGCCCCCCACCCCAAAGCACCCTGCCCCCATGTTGATGAGGACAGGGCCTCTTCCCGACAACCCTGGCCGTTGGTTGTCAGGGTCTGCGGGTGGGGGGCTTATCGGAATCCGGGAGCCCCATTTAATAAGGGGCCCCCAGATCCTGGCCCCCCACCGTATGTGAATGAGTAGGGGTACATCGTACCCCTACCCATTCACCTGGTGGAAAAAAATGGCAATAAAAAAATACACACAGCTTTTTAAAGCAATTTATTGCACAGCTCCGGGGGTCTTCTTCCGACTCCGGGGGTCTTCTTCTGACTCCGGGGGTCTCTTCCGTCTTCGGGGGTCTCCGGTGTCATCTCCGTGCTCTCCGGTTCTTCCTTCCTTCTGCCGGGCCTCCGCTATCTTCTTCCAGCTCTTTTGCTAGCGGGGCCCGGTCTCCGTCGCCTTCTTCCTTCACTCTCTGGTTCTTTCTTTCTTCCTTCTGCCGGCCCCACCACTATCTTCTTCCAACTCTTTTGCTAGTGGAGGGGCCGGTCTTCTCCGTCGCCGCCTTCTTCCCTCTTCTCCTTCTCGACGTTGACACGTCGCTTCCTCCCGCTGTAATGCTTGGCTGTTCGCTCCGCAGCAATTTATTATAGGCTTCTCATGACGTCACAGTCACATGCTCCGGGTGGCCCCGGAGCATGTGACTGTGACGTCATGGGAGCATATGACTGTAACGTCATGAGAAGCCTATAATAAATCGCTGCGGAGCGAACAGCCAGTATTACAGCGGGAGGAAGCGACGTGTCAACATTGAGAAGGAGAAGAGGGAAGAAGACGGCGACGGAGAAGCCCGCCCCCTCCACTAGCAAAAGAGCTGAAAGAAGATAGTGGAGGGGCCGGCAGAAGGAAGAAAGAAAGAACCGGAGAGCGAGGGAAGAAGGCGACGGAGAAGACTGGGCCCCGCTAGCAAAAGAGCTGGAAGAAGATAGCAGAGGCCCGGCAGAAGGAAGGAAGAACCAGAGAGCGCGGAGACCCCCGAAGTCGGAAGAAGACCCCGGAGCTGTGCAATAAATTGCTTTAAAAAGCTGTGTGTGTTTTTTTATTGCCATTTTTTTCCACCAGGTGAATGGGTAGGGGTACGATGTACCCCATACTCATTCACATAGGGTGGGGGCGGGATCTGGGGGACCCCCTTATTAAAGGGGGGCTCCCGGATTCCGATAAGCCCCCCGCCCGCAGACCCTGACAACCAACGGCCAGGGTTGTCAGGAAGAGGCCCTGTCCTCATCGCCCCCCTGCCCCAAAGCACAAAACCCCCCATGTTGAGGGCATGCGGCCTGGTACGGTTCAGGAGGGAGGGGGGGCCGCTCTCTCTCCCCCCCCTCTTCCCCTGCGGCCTGCCAGGTTGCGTGCTTGGATAAGGGTCTGGTTTGGATTTTGGGGGAACCCCCATGCCGTTTTTTCGGCGTAGGGGTTCCCCTTAAAATCCATACCAGACCCAAGGGCCTGGTATGCTCTTGGAAGGGAACCCATGCCGGTTTTTTATTTAAAATTTGGCCTGGAGTTCCCCCTCAAGAGCAGCAGAGCACAAGTCGCATGCCAAAGTCAGATCATGCAAGACTTTGATCCGACTTCAATGATAGTCAATGGGCTGAAGTCGGATCAAAGTCGGACCAAAGTAGTACAGGGAGGATTTTCAAAGTCGGACCAGTTAAGACGGCTCCCATAGGGAAACATTGATTTTCACACGTCATGCAACATGAGCTCCCAATGTCGGAGCGTTTGTCGCCCCAGTGTGAACCCAGCCTAAGGATGGCTGTAATATGAAACTGTGTCAGAAAAGTGGAACTAGCCATTAAAGTGTTACTAAACCCACAACAGTAAAATCATGCCTTGTACACACGATCGGATTTCCGATGGAATAAAATCCGATGGACTTGTTTCATCAGAAATTCCGATCGTGTATGGGCTCCATCTGATATTTTCCATCAGAGTAAAAAAATAGAACAAGTTTTAAAAAGAGAAAAATCCATGCATGCTAGAATCAAGTCGACGCATGCTCGGAAGCATTGAACTTAATTTTTCTCGGCTCGTAGTGTTTTACGTCACTGCGTTTTGGACGGTCGGAATTTAGTCTGACAGTGTGTATGCAAGACTGATGGAAGTCAGCTTCATCGGAAATTCCGACAGAAAATTCCATCGGATTTTATTCCATTGGAAATCCGATCGTGTGTACAAGGCATCAGTCTGTATATGCAGTAAAGCATGCTTGTTTACTCACTGTGGAACCTAAGGCATTGTGTAAGAAGGCTGTTTGATCCTGTCTTCTCTGATCCTCCCCTTCTTCCACGGACTCCTAATAACTTCCTGATAACACAGAGTCTATGGAGTCAGGCCGCACATGCTCAGTTTGGTGTGTATTGCTAGAGAGGTTTTGTTTTCTTGGGAGGATGCATGTGATCAGTACAGGGCCAATCAGCACTGTCCAGACAGAGGGTCAGGGGTTTTGCATTCGCGTAGCAGTCAGAAAACTCCTCCTACAAGCTTTAATCAGTGCTTGGCTGGACACTGATAGAAGTCACAAGACTGCTATATATTGCTGATGAGAAAATGTATTTAGCCTTTTATATTTACTAAAATAATTGCATTTCCATGTTCTGTGTACTGTGGGAGACCAGTTATAGTGAATGCAGGGTCCAGGGTTTAGTAACACTATTAACCACTCCCCGCCTGCGCTATAGCCGAATGACGGCTACAGCGCGGCCCTTAATTGTCGGGAGGGTGTCAATAGAGTCTCAGCATCAGCAGGCAGCCGCCGCTCTGTTCGCACGTAGTGTCAGAGGCGCGGCGGCAGAGGACTGTGTCTTTGTCCCGACTCCTGAATTAATGGAAGCAAGAAAATATTCATGATGGGCACTGGTAGGCTGTATTGATGGGCGCTGGTAGGCTGCATTTGATGGGCGCTGGTGAGGCTGCATTTGATGGGTGCTGGTGAGGCTGCATTGATAGGCGCTGGTAGGCTGCATTGATGGGCGCATTTGATGGGTACTTCATTAAAACGGTGGGGTATACATGGGCAGGGCAAAGGGGGTGGAGTCAGGGGTGGGGCGTCAAAATTAGATTTCGCCTAGGGTTTAAAAAATCCTTGCACCATGCCTGTGCGTGGTGCTCTCTGTGATCACCGAGTCAATGAGATCCGAGTCACAGATCCCGGCCCCTTTCCACGTGATCAGCTGTCAGCTGATCACGTGATGTAAACAGAAGATCGGTAATATTCTTTTTTTCCCCTCACGCTGGAACAGGGAGAGCCGCCTCAGGGCCCACCAGTGCCGCCAATTAGTGCCACCTATCAGTGCTGCCTATCAGTGTCACCTACCAGTGCCCATCAGTATCACCTCTCAGTTCCATCTCTCAGTGCTACCCATCAGTGCCACCTATCAGTGCCCACCAGTGCTGCCCCATCAATGCCACTGCCTATCAGTGCAGCCTATCAGTGCCCATCAGTGCAGCCTCATCAGCGCACATCAATGAATGAGAAAAATTACTGTATTTTCCGGCGCATAAGACAACCTTTTACACTTAAAAAAAATTGTTAAAAAGCGGGGGTCATCTTATACACCGGTCATCTTATGTCAGCCCGCCGGATGAAGCTGGATGTGCGGTATTACTGTATGTAGCTTTGGCTACATACAGTATTACCGCAGTGTTTCACCATCCCTGTACTGAGTTCCTGGGTCTGTACACCTACTTTGCCCATTATGCGGGGTTCCCACCATCCCTGTGCAGAGTTCCTGGGTCTGTACACCTGAGGTGCCCATTATGAGGAGTTCCCACCATCCCTGTACTGAGTTCCCAGGTCTGTACACCCGCTGTGCCCATTATGAGGGTTCCTCCCACCATCCCTGTACACCTACTGTGCCTATTATGAGGGGTTCCCACCATCCCTGTACTGAGTTCCTGGGTCTGTACACCTGCTGTGCCCATTATGAGGGTTCCCACCATCCCTGTACTGAGTTCCTGGGTCTGTACACCTACTGTGCCCATTATGAGGGGTTCCCACCTTCCCTGTAACAAGTTCCTGGGTCTGTACACCTGCTGTGCCCATTATGAGGGTTCCCACCATCCCTGTGTTGAGTTCCCGGGTCTGTACACCTGCTGTGCCCATTATGAGGGTTCCCACCATCCCTGTACTGAGTTCCTGGGTCTGTACACCTACTGTGCCCATTATGAGGGGTTCCCACCATCCCTGTAACGAGTTCCTGAGTCTGTACACCTGATGTGCCCATTATGAGGGTTCCCACCATCCCTGTGCTGAGTTCCTGGGCCTGTACACCTGCTGTGCCCATTATGAGGGGTTCCCACCATCCCTGTGCTGAGTTCTTGGGTCTGTACACCTGCTGTGCCCATTATGTGGAGTTCCCATCATCCCTGTGCTGAGTTCCTGGGTCTGTACACCTACTGTGTCCCCCCCCCCCCATCTGTCTACTAATCTCTGCATTCTTATCTCCCATCAGTACAACTCTGCCCCTAACTCATCATCTGCTAGCCTCTGTCCCCCAAACCCCTACTTTGCTAACCTCTGCAATCCAACCCTTCCTTCCCATCCACTCTGCACCTCTGTACACCACCTCTGACTGCACACCACCTCTGCACCTCAAGCCCCCCTTTTTGATTACCTCTACATGCCCCCTATGCTCACCTGTATGCTGTCTAGGTGGGCGGCATGCAGCGGATGGGGCGTGATTTGCATATGAATCGCGGCAGCCAATCTAATTTGTGTAACAATGCCCGCGCAATTTACATGTGAATAATGTTAATTTAAGAACAATGCCTTTTTTTTCTCTATAACAGCTGAAGGCAGGGGAGAAAAGGGAAGGTGTACAGACTTGCATTACATGGAGAGAGGTGAAGTAAAGTTGGAGATTAAAATGCTGCTTTACAATCTCTCAGGACACCGTGATAATAGCCCCTTCTGCCCCCCTCCCCCCTCCAGTCCTGGCATGTAGAAATGTACCTGAAGATTTCTGTGTGTGATCCCTCTGTGTGCACTGCTGGATGCCGAGTCTGTGTCACAGGGAGATGAATAGAGCTCCCTGTCTGCCCTGACCAGTTCTTTTCTGCTGGTGATTTCCCCCTCACTTACTGAAGGAGACAGGCAGCCTGTGAGTCAATAACGCTGCAGGTCTGATTAAAGCCCCACCCTATGGACCCAATCAATTACAAGCACTGGAAACCTAATGCTAGAGCCTAGAGGTGGAGTTTTCGTGGCTACAAGCTTTGCGCCCCGAACACACGCTAAACTACTCCAATAGAGCTTCTTAGCCCCAATCATGTGTTTACACACGGGTCATGCCTCCAATAGCACCCCATGTCCGGCGCCCTTAACACACCCACTTAAAGGGACACTTTAAAAAAAAATGTTTTTTTTTTTTTTTTACATTTTTAAGTAGCTTTGGGGGGGGGTCGCCACTGACTGTATGTACAAAACATGCATCAGTTTACTTAAAAACAAAGCTGTGCAACCACTGGAGGCTGTCTTGACTGAGCAGTAGTGGTGCAACGGATCAGTGGTGATCCGGGATCCGAACGGGTCACCCTGTTCGGATCGGATCACCACGCGATCCGCAGAGCGCTCCGGAGCCGCCATCTTGCTCCACCCCACACTCCTGCACAGTAATGATAGAGAAGGGGCCAAGCGGACATCTTGTTACACCCAACAGAGTTTTAGATTTCAGTTCATTTCAACACAAAACGGAGCTTATCAGCTTTAATACATTATTTGGAAATCCATCGGACTGTTTACATGTTAAATTTAAAAGCAGCAGCAAATCTTACATGCTTGCTAATGTGACGGAACACCTCTGATTTTCACATTTAACATTTAGTTAAATGTGAAAATCAGAGGTGTTCTGTCACATTAGCAAGCATGTAAGGTTTGCTGCTGCTTTTAAAATTTAACATGTAAAAAGTCCGTCGGATTTACAAATACTGTATTTAAGCAAATAAGCTCCGTTTTGTGTTGAAAATAACTGAAATCTAAAACTCCGGTGGGTGTAACAAGATTGTCTTTTTTTTTTTTTTTTTCTGATCCGAAAAATTATCCGATCCGTGACTCTGATCCGAGGATCGATCCGATCCGTGAGTTTTTTGATCCGTTGCACCCCTACTGAGCAGTGCTACTAATAGGAATGAATGGGGCTGCTGTGCACATGCATAGAACGAAGGGGAGCTGGGTCCATTTTGCAGATGAGATCACTGCTGAAGGGTAATATAAACTCAAACTGTTGTAGTGAAAGGCAACTTGTGTGAAATTGTTCTGTAAGGCAGCTCTATATTTTAAAGTGATTGTGAAGGCAGAAGGTTTTTTATCTTAATGCATTCTATGCATTAAGATAAAAAGCTATCTGTGTGTACTAGAGCTTCGTCTCGATCCATGTCCACGAGTGCCTCGGCCACCCGGAACTCTCCCCCCTGATTGGCTGAGACACAGCAGCGGAGCCATTGGCCCTGCTGCTCTCAATTAAAGTCAGTTAGCTAATAAGGAGAGAGGGGGCTGGGACCAAACCAAGGCTCCATGTCTGAATGGACACACGGAGCTTCAGCTCGGCTCGGGTGACCCAATTAGCAAGCTGCTTGCTGTGGGGGCACTCAACAGGTGGGAGAATGAACATTTGCAAAATATACCCAAAGTGTAAAGCGTGCGGGAGGAGCCAATTTCTGCTGACGTCACCCGCTGCCATCTGACCGGATCGTGTATCGGAGAGAGCTCCTTGGCGGTAATTTTAAAAAGTTTATACACAAGATGAACAAGCTTGTAAGTTTTATTCAATAAATAGTGTATATATGCATTATGACAGAGTGCACTTAGATTGTGTTTTTATGTTTTATGCCATCGGGATGACGATCTTCTGAAAGGGCTCAGACTATCTGCCCCCTTTCCCCCTTGTGATTGGGAAAACTGCTTGTTTGACCTTTCTGTGACAACAGAGGTCAACTTATTGAGGTGAGCGAAGCACTACTAGGATTGGTGGTGGATCTCTTCTCCCTGGGAGTCTGGTGTGCTCATATTGGTTTTCCAGCACTGGGATATTGTCAAGGATACCTTTCGGCTGTGTCTGTTTGCTCACCATTGGATATGGACTTTTAATTAACACATATATGCGCTGCACCTATTTTTATTTATATGACTTATAACATACTTCTTTCTAACAGTGGTGGCCTCCTATGGTGTTTTACATCTTCATCAAGGAAATCTCCACTGACACTGGCCCCGTTCTTGTCTCTGGGGAATTACTAGGAGGATGGGGCTACCTGCAAGGCATATCTTTATTGCTTTACAGTGTATGACCCAAGTTGGGAATGTTGTGTCGCGATACCTTCAGCTAAGAGTACCGCAGATTTAGTTTGGGCCCTGAAGACAGCTCCGCCAACCCCCGGCAATTTACTCGACCCCCTTCTGGCACAGTTAGTCTAGGGTAATATATATATCTTATGCTCTATGGTTAAATTCAGACACCAATGCAGTGATAGAAGAATAACGAGTTTACTTTCTACTGGCAATAAAATCAACAGTTATAACAAATCACAGGAATATCTCTGCAGAGCCCTGCAGCAATAGGCACACCACAACTATTAAGATATGGCGCACACGCGCCACGTGTAACAGTACTTCACTATGCGCCCTATGGCGCAGCAAATAAATAATCTATCTAGATGGCCAGGCCTTACCATATAACTCAGTCTCTAGGGGGGTAAAATTCTTCGCATGCAGTCTTTAAACGGTGGTGCACATTTCAGGAACACATTTGTAATCCAAGGAAAAGAAAATGCCAACACAGTACACTCCACTAGAGATCGTTTGACTCAGTTCAGCTATGGATCTCCAGGGGAGGGGAAACTGAAATAGGAACTGGTGGGCCACGGCAGTCTGTAGGCCTAACAATGGTATACAGTATTTGTGGATTGAGCATGTGCTCGCTCACCCCTCCGGACGCGATCCCAGTCCGGGAACTTCCACCTGCTGTGTCTCCACACACAGCGTCTGCAGCTGTCTGGTCTCCGGCTCAGCAGCGGTTGAGGAAACCGAGTCAGATGCCACCCAGGCTCGCGATGGGGTGGAAGGCTCTTTTGGGTAGCAGCGCAAGGCCCCAGGCTTCAGGCCTTGCACCACAGCGGATCCGCACAGGAAGATCTCTCCACTGAAGTCTCGTGTCCCAAAGAGGCCGAGCGCAGCCTCGCCTCCTCCTTATATAACCCCACCCATGAGTCTCTGGGGTGGAAACATTGCATCCTGGGTACTGAATGGGGTTCTGGGTAAGGTAGTTCTGAGAGTCTTAAAGGAGACCCCGCTACACACTCCCCCCACTTAAACTCTTTGGTCCCCAAAGATAATTCTAACATACTCTGCGTACAACCCCAGACAACGTTGCATATGATGTTGGCATAGAAAATTCCCACCAAAACCGAGGGGTTGAATTCCCTTGCCCACAGGTCACACTATAATGAGTGGCCTGCCTAACTGTGCCAGAGAGTGAGTGGGGGTTGCCCTCCACCAAATGAACAGTGGAGAGATCCGGATTCTCTGCACTCCTCCTGGCAGTGACCACAGAATCTTCTGAGCTCTTCCCCATTTGTGGGTAGGTCAACTTTTTGGGAGGCCTTATGACTCTTCGAGCCCTTTGCTCTCTTGGGGTTTCTGGCTCTGGCGCCACAGGCTCTGTTTCCGTAGCAGGCTCGGGCAAAACGGCGGGCTCTGGAACGTCTGCTTCAGGAGCCGAGGGATACATAGAGTCTCTAGGGTCCTTCTCAGAGTAAGTATCACAGGCATCTTCCCAGTAATCTGATGAAGGACTAGATGGGATGAACTCAGTGGCTTCTGCATTCAGTTGTCCATCTATAGTGTCTTCAGTGGTTGGAAGATCTATGGCAGAAGTTCCTGGAGTTAGGGAAGGCCACAGCCAGTCAAGTTCTCTCCCTTCATCTCCACTAAGTTTGGAGGCCTTTCCATCTGCACCCCGAGAGGTCTGGGACTGAGTGTTTGGCCTGGGAGCATCCAGAATAGAGACTTGTTCAGGGGAGTCCCTCACTGGAGATATCCTGACTGCTTCAGCAAGTGGGAGCAGGTGGTTTCGATGCCACGTCTTCAGTGGTCCTACCTTCCCTTCTGGCTTCAACTTGTAGACAGGTAGGCCTGGCAGCTTCCTCCAGATGACATAGGGTTCAGATCTCCATCTGTCTGCAAGTTTGTGTTTTCCAGAGACCCCCAGATTGCGTAACAGTACTCGGTCCCCGGGCTGAAGGTCTTGCACCCGGACCTTCAAGTCAAAGTTTCTTTTGTTTCGAGCTCCCCTTTGATCTGAAGCCGCTTGAGCTTGTTCATAGGCTACTTTCAGGCTGTGTCTGAGCCTGTCCACATATCCTTTGTGGGATGTGGCCGAGGAATGGTCTAAAGAGGTGCTAAAGGCCAGGTCCACAGGTAACCTTGCTTCTCTCAAAAACATAAGTCGATATGGGGAGTAGCCTGTAGCATCACTGGTGGTGCAGTTGTAAGCGTGTACTATAGCTGCTATGTGTTTGCTCCAATGTTGCTTCTTCTCACTATCCAGAGTTCCCAACATGTTAAGCGGGGTTCGGTTAAACCTCTCCGGCTGAGCATCTCCCTGTGGGTGGTAAGGTGTGGTTCGGGTTTTCTTGATACCCAAAGAGTCTAACAGTTTCTTGATCAATCGACTCTCAAAGTCCCTTCCTTGCTCTGAATGGAGTCGCTGTGGTAGCCCATAATGGACAAAATACTTCTCCATAAGTACCTTGGCCACTGTGGAAGCCTTCTGGTCTTTGGTTGGGAAAGCTTGGGCATGCCGGGTGAAATGATCGGTTATCACCAGAACATTTCCTAGTCCACTCAGGTCGGGTTTGAGGCAGAGAAAATCAATGCATACCAGATCCATTGGGCCTTGACTTTGTAGATGGCCCATTGGGGCAGCTTGATGGGGTAAAGTCTTCCTCTGAATGCAGCGTGCACATGAATGGCAGTACTCTTCTACTTCTGCCCTCATGCAGGGCCAATAGAACCGACTTCTGACGAGTTGAAAGGTCCTTTCCGCCCCTAGGTGGCCGTGATTGTCATGCAGGGCAATCAAAACAGTCTCTCGATGTTTTTCTGGAAGGAACAATTGCCATTTATCTTCCAGCTCATCAGAGGGGCCCCTTCGGTAGACCACTCCCTGATGCACCTGCAACCTGTCCCACTCTTTCCTCAACAGGCGAGCTTCCTTTGAGGAGTGTGTTTGGAGTCTGTTTGGATCCAGATTCTCCAGGACTTCCAGAACCAATTTCCCCATGGGGTCTTCCAATTGGTCGCATCTCATCTCCTTCTTGGACAGTTTCGGCAGATTGTCTTCCTCCAGTTGGGTTACTCCACAGTATTGTGTAAAAAGATACTAAAATGATAATCTGGCCCTCCTTTCTAGTATCACTCTGCGCTTGTGGATGTTATGTCATAAGGATATAAACAATAGTAAAATGTATAAAATAGATATAAATATATATAAATATATAAATATGTGAACCTAAGAGCATATAAATATAAAACATATATATAAAAGAACAGCAGCTGCTAAAAAATCAAGCGTACATATAAAACAGTATCATATAAAACTAATAAGACACGTTAAGACACAACCAGGAAGTTCTGTTGGTAACCTCGGACGTATCCTCCCTCTACTCAATAATTCAACATGATGATGCATTATTAGCCCTAAATTGGGCCTTGAGTAAGAGGGAGGAACTCCCGCATAATCAGAAAGTTTTTATTGGCCAGGCCCTAGATTTCTGCTTATCCCACAACTATTTCTGGTACGATAGTAAATTTTATCTGCAACAGAGGGGAGTTGCAATGGGTGCCAAATTCGCACCCAGTATCGCAAATTTGTTTATGGCAGAATGGGAGGATAAAATGATTTTTAACGACAGAAGAGCTGAACTCATTTTTTATAAACGTTTTATCGATGATATGTTTTTAATATGGGCCGGCTCAGAAGAATCATTATTGACTTTCTTAAAGACCCTAAACACCAACAACAATAACATTAAACTAACCTCTGAATGGAGCAGTAAGACGATAAACTTCCTGGATGTGACTGTTGATCGCCATAACACAGGATTTGGTACCAAGGTGTTTTATAAAGCGACAGACAGAAACAGCTATCTACCTATTACAAGTGGACACCACCCACAGTGGCTAAGGAATATTCCTAAAGGACAGATCATGCTCGTTAAACGGAATTGCTCAGATAATGAGGTCTTTCTCACGCAAGCAAAAGTCTTATCAGACAGATTCATAGCTAAGGGCTATGCACCACAACCCCTAAAGAAAATTGTAGAGGAAATCGAACAAATTCCCAGGGAATTGTGCCTACAGATCAAACCCAAACCAGCAGTAGGGGGCACCAACTTAAAAGAATGGGGCTTTATCTCGCAATTTCATAGTCAATTCAGGGAGGTGGAGGACATTTTCACAAAACACTGGCACATTTTACTTTTGGATAAGAAATTGGGCCCAGTACTCCCCCCTAAACCACAATTTATATATCGAAAGGCTCCTAATCACGGGGATAGGGTGGTGAAGAAAATACTGGACCCTCCCAGCAAACCTCAGACGTTCTGGAACAAAAATGGTTTTTTTGCCTGTAGAAGATGTAGAGCATGTAAGGAAGTGTCGCGCCCCATTAGGGGGCTGGAAAACTTCATCTCTCCTTCCAATCAGAGACAATTTGACATCGAGCAGTTTATTACGTGCAACAGCAGCTTCGTGGTCTATGCTCTAAAATGTCCGTGCGGGCTTTTATATATAGGGCGCACCAAAAGACTTTTACGCATCCGAATAGCTGAGCATGTGAACAACATAAAGATAGGTTATAAGGACCACAATGTGTCACTGCATTTCAAACTTAAGCACAACCAGGACCCCTCAGGCCTGGAATTTTGGGGGATTGAAAGTTTGGAATCAAACTGGAGGGGTTCTCATAAGGTGCGCGAACTTTCTAAAAAAGAGACAAAATGGATTTTTTTAACCGAAGTTTTAGCGCCCAAAGGTTTGAACATTGAATTAGACATTAATTGTTTTATTAGTGATTCGTAGACATTAAGCTGAATAACTATTAGTATTAGCACGACTTATTACTAGAACGCTACGAATATACACATAGGGCCTCCACCCTCGATTTTTGTGATTTTAGTAACTTTATGAGTACTTTTATTAGTTATACACAGCAGAGTTTACTTGGTATTTATTTGAATATTTCGGTGTGTTATTCTTGTCATTTTATTATCTATTTTTTTATATATATTTTTTTATATAGATTTTTTAGCCATAATTTCGGTGTGTTATTCTTGTCAATTTTATTATTTTTTATATATATTTTTATGCCATATATATTGAATTATTCATATATTTATTGATGGATGCATGTTCTGTGGATTGGGAAAACAAAACACTGCTGATTATGATGTCAAGGTTTACAGCCATCACAGCGTTTCCTCATTATGATCAGTAGAGTGTGTGCACACATTATTTAGCATTAAACCCGGCATTATAATATAAATAGAATAAAAAAAATTCTGACTACCGGGGGTAACATTGTTACCAAAACATGCCCTTATCGCTTCAGGGCACAAGTGTCAGCAGAAGGAACGACTGTATGACGGTATGAGGTGGTGTGTCTGACATCAATCCTTATAATCAGTAATTGAAGTCCCCTCTGTATACATGTCGGCTCGACACCGCTCCCGACATGTTTAGACAGAGTAGCCAATCAGGATGCAGCCCGAGTACAAACGCCTATCAGAGTGGGGCAGATCGAGCTGCACCTGACAGAATTTCCGCCCACAGTAGGGTATGGACGTCGACTCGCTCAGCGCGCATGCGCGACGTCGCAGGCACGCAGAGCGTGCTCTGACGTTTAACCAGAGGGCGGGTTCTGACCTAGCATAAATTCCGGTTGCTGTGACGGTTGGTCACGCCCTCAGAGGAAGTCAGGAAGTGACGAAACGTCAGGGCGTGGCCAACCAACCCAGCAAACCGGAAGTGACGTTCATGCGCTCCAGGACCTGCCGAACAAGGAAGTGCCGAGGGAAATACACCGTGGCGCTCATCAGGGGCAAGTGTCCGGCGCTGTAGCGCTCATTTTATCTTTTCGCCTGTATTATTTTACTTTGTGGTACGCATATATGTAACTAAGGGATTACCTGGGGATTAAATTTATTAAATGGTCAAACAGTACTACCCTATGTAGTTTGTATTTTTTCCACATATATGCCAGTGGCACCTTTTTTCTATCACTGAGGATAAGAAGACAGGATAGATTGAGGAGGATATCTTTTCTATACCCATACCTGATTTGACATCTGTCTATGGCGGAGAAGGATAATTTCCAATTATATTATTGCTGAAGGAGGAATGTTGATCTAGGCTTTTATTTATCTTACATCTGGTGAGTGCGCCCCCTAAAGGGGACTTTCAAAAATCCCCCCACGCGGTGTTATACACTACTGGTGAAAGGAGCACTAAGATTATGAATTGGATATATTACAACTAGATTCACCATTTACTACCTCATCACCTATATAAGCGATTATCATAGAAGACGCACAATTGAACTTTGTTCGTAGCGCTGCTGCAGTTTTATTCTGAACTTTTTATTAGTTTTATATGATACTGTTTTATATGTACTCCACAGTATTGTTTGGGGACTCCTACCATGGTAACTCCTATCTCTTCTGCCCTCGAGCCTCCTCTGGCTTGTAATTCAGCTCCTTGACAAAGGGCCCGCACCCCGTCAGGTGCCACTTGAGTCCAGTCTTCTGTGTCACTGGTGGGGACATGAGATCTCCTGGACAGAGCGTCTGCATCCCGATTTCCAGCCCCTGGCCTGTACTTTAGGCTGAAATTGAATCCGGACAGTGCGGCCAGCCACCTGTGTCCAGTGGCGTCCAGCTTTGCTGTGGTGAAAAGGTAGGTAAGGGGGTTGTTGTCGGTCTTCACAGTGAATTCCGCCTCATACAGGTAGACTTTGAGCTTGTCTACTACCGCCCACTTAAGGGCCAGGAACTCCAGCTTGTGAGTGGGGTAGTTCTTCTCAGAGGGGGTCAGGCTCCTGCTCACGTAGGCAACAGGCCGCAGTTGTCCTTCGTGTTCTTGGTAAAGTACTCCTCCCAGACCGTCATGACTAGCATCTACATGTAGTTCATAGGGTCTTGTTGGGTCTGCGTAGGCCAAGACTGGGGCAGTGGTTAGGCTCCTCTTCAACGCCTGGAAGGCCTCTTCACACTTCTGGCTCCACTGATCTCTGACTGACTCTCCTGGCTTCCTGGGCTCTGAGTCGTCCTCTTCCCCCTCGGTCTTGAGTAGTTCATTCAATGGTCTGGCAATTCGGGCGAATCCTTCCACAAACCTCCTGTAATAGGAGCAGAACCCCAAGAAGGATCTGAGTTCTGTTACTGTGGTGGGACGTGGCCAGGAGGTAACTGCCTCCAATTTCTCAGGGTCTGTGGCCACCCCTTCTTCAGACACTATGTGCCCCAGATAGTTCACAGAAGACTGGTAGAACCGACACTTCTCAGGCGAAAGCTTGAGTCCCTCCTCACTGAGTCTTCTCAACACTTTTTCCAGCCTTTCTTCGTGTTCTTCCAGGGTTCTCCCAAAGACAATGACATCGTCCAGGTATACAAGGACTTCAATAAGGTTCATGTCTCCTACAGTCTTCTCCATGAGCCGTTGGAAGGTAGCAGGAGCTCCAGACAGTCCCTGAGGCATTCGATCAAACTCAAAGAATCCCACTGGGGTTATGAAGGCTGTCTTCTCCTTGTCTTCTGGATGCATAGGGATCTGGTAGTATCCACTCTTAAGATCCATAACGCTGAACCACTTGGCTCCAGACAAACTCTGTAAAGCGTCCTCTATCCTTGGAGTGGTGTACTGGTCGGGTATGGTTCTCCTGTTGAGAGTCCTGTAGTCTATACATTTTTGGATTTGCAGATTGAAAGATCAGGACAACAGTTTAAGTTTAGTACTTATTTTAAGCCCACTGACCGAAATGGATTTATACCCATGAACAGTTACCACCATAAGTTGTGGCTTAAGTCGGTCCCTAAGAGTCAATTTCTGCGACTTCGCAGGAATTGTACCGAAACCGATACTTTTGTGGCACAAGCAAACGTATTAAAGAAAAGATTTTTAGAAAAGGGGTACAACCAGGAAGAAATTGAAAGTGATCTGAAAAGAGTGTTGAATATAGAAAGATCTACACTATTTGAGGATAGACCTCCTAGAGAGGGGAATGACTCTTTTAAATGGTCCTTCCTTACTACTTTCTCCACTCAGCATAAGCAAATTAGAGCCATTTTTGACAAACACTGGGGGATATTGCGAAATGATAGGATATTGGGTGCATTAATTCCTGAGAGGCCTAAGGTCATCTATAAAGGAGTACCTTCTCTCCAAAACAAAATTGCACCTAATGTTTTAAATCCACCTATCAAACCCAGTTTTTTTCACAATTGGACGGGTTACTACCCCTGTAAAAAATGTGTTGTTTGTCAATATAACACATGTGGAAAAAAGTCCACAAAGGAGTTCAGATCCACAGTTACTAACAGGGTTTACCCTATCAAACAGTTTTGCACATGTGCCACAACTCATGTCGTATATTTGCTGACGTGTCCATGCGGCAAACAATACGTTGGCAGAACTATAAGAACTTTTACCGCCAGGGTATCTGAACATATCAGCAAGATAAAACTCGGCAGTATAAAACATACAGTCCCTAGGCACTACCGACAACATCATGCTCGAAATTCCAGCGGTACTCAATTTTTGGTCATAGACCGCTTTGTGGCCCCATGGAGGGGAGGAGCCACTACTAGGGGAGTATCCAGATTGGAAACATTCTGGATTTATGAGCTCCAAACCCACCACCCACAAGGAATGAATGTAGAGTGGGACATTAATTCTTTTATTAATATGTCTTGATACTATCCAAATACGACTTCTTCAAATTTTTAATTTCTATTGAATTTTTTATAATATTTATAATTTATATTTAATTTTAATGTTTTATTGTCATTTATATTCCTAAAATTGAATTAATATGCATGTGCATTCATATGGAGTTTCTGTATGAGATACTAATAACCACCTGAATGTGCACCATGCATATATAGATATTTAATATATACTGTTAGGATGCACTTGTGTGGCCCTGTGTGTATTGTGATTACACACAATACAAAAAGATCGCTATATTGTTTTTACCTATTTTTCTTATATCTTCTAATCACAGCCTTTACCCCATATAAATGTTTCTGTGTATGTGGTGCACCTGTCCCCCTGGCCGCTATTCACTGTCAGTGATCGCCAGGTCTGCATGGTTGCAGTGGCCGGGTTGGCATCTGTGCGGGAGAGAGGGGGAGTGCTGGTTTACATTGGACGCACAGGCGCCGTCCGTTTGTTTTGGAGGTGCGGCTGTGTGGGATATTGGATCCACCCCTCGTCTTTAGAGCGAGGCGTGGACGGTGTAGTTACGCTCAGCTGTCAGCGTCATGCCAATAACCAGGATATGACGTTGCGGCATGAGGTTCCGTAGGTGTGGGTGTATAAGACGTTGGATCCACGCCTCGTTTTCAGAGCGAGGCGTGGACGGCGGTGTTATGCTTAGCTGGGAGCGTCATATGACGCATACGGATATGACGTCGCGGCACGATATCCAAGCCTCGTTTTCATAGCGAGGCTTGGATGCCGCTTCCTAGTAGTGTTGGGATGCTATGGCGATATGACACGCCGTTCCAGCCAAACCAATTATTGGAATATCAACCTACCCACAGGCAACCTCATACGACATATATTTATTTCACTACACAGGTGTCACTTGATTTTTTATTAATTTTAACCCAATTTTCTAATATAATGAACCGGAAGTGATGTAATGGTGGTCCACTTCCGGGGTCACTGAGGTCATTTTATCTATTTAGTACGATGCGTGGGGATCAGAGTCCATACCCCAAATGATGACTGATTAGTCGAAACTAGTCGGGTGGACCTGTCTACACGTATCGCTCCTGTACCTGAATCTATGCCTTTTATACCATCTCAAATGTGAGTGTTTTATTGTTACTCTTGTTTTTGTGATTAAACCTTTCCAAACGGTATCACGCTATATGAGTTTTTTTACTTTCATACGTACAAAATACGGATACCGAGCCTTTTGTATATGTCTATGAACTCGTGACCAACAAACTAGATGTCCTATGAGATTGAAGCGGAATAAGAAACCCCTCAGACTCCAGACCATCTTTATTGGGTTTGTTAACCCCCAAGCCTTTCTCGACCTGAGCGGCATATGCTTCTCTAGGTCCGAGACTTCCGGTAAGCCTTTTTCAACTCACTCTTGGTGGCGGTTTTTCACAGCATTCCGTATCTGCATTTCAAGTTTACATCACTAATGAATATTACTTTCTGGGATTGATCATCACTTCACTTTTAAAACAGATGAATGTTTATATTTTTCTTGGACTTTATATTGATTATTGAGTATTCACAGTTAATATTCACTGTTTTAATAATTATCACTAGGGATGAGCTTCGAGTTCGACTCGAACTCATGTTCGACTCGAACAATGCTTGTTCGCCCGTTCGCTGAACAGCGAACAAATTGGGGTGTTCGCGGCAAATTCGAAAAGTCTATGGGAGAAATCTAAAGTGCTAATTATAAAGGCTTATATGCAAGTTATTGTCCTAAAAAGTGTTTGGGGACCCGGGTCCTGCCCCAGGGGACATGTATCAATGCAATTTTTTTTTTTTAAAACGGCCGTTTTTTCGGGAGCAGTGATTTTAATAATGCTTAAAGTGAAACAATAAAAGTGAAATATTCCTTTAAATTTCGTACCTGGGGGGTGTGTATGATATGCATGTAAAGTGGCGCATGTTTCCCGTGCTTAGAACTGTCCCTGCAAAAGTCATTTTTGAAGGAAAAAAAGTCATTTAAAACTCACTCGCGGCTAATAATGAATTGTCGGCTTTTATCAATACATACAAAAGTCATTGATAAAAAAAAAAAAAAAAAGCGTGGGGGTCCCCCAGAATTCAATTACCAGGCCCTTCAGGTCTGGAATGGATATTAAGGGGAACCCCGCCGCAAATTGAAAAACAAATGGCGTGGGCTTCCCCCAAATATCCATACCAGGCCCTTCGGATCTGGTATGGATTTTAAGGGGAACTCCACCCCAAATTTAAAAAAAAATGGCGTGGAGTCCGCCCAAAAATCCATACCAGACCCTTATCCGAGCACACAACCTGGCCGGCCGCAGGGGAAGAGGGGGGGACGAGAGAGCGGCCCCCCCTCCCTTCTGAACCGTACCAGGCCACATGCCCTCAACATGGGGAGGATGTCCCCATGTTGATGGGGACAAGGGCCTCATCCCCACAACCCTTGCCCGGTGGTTGTGGGGGTCTGCGGGCGGGGGGCTTATCGGAATCTGGAAGACCCCTTTAACAACGGGGAACCCCAGATCCCGGTCCCCCCCCATGTGAATTGGTAAGGGGTACATTGTACCCCTACCATTTCACGAAGAAAGCGTAAAAAAAAAAAAAAAAAAAAAACACACAAACACCTTGAAAAAGTCCTTTATTAAAAAAATAAAAAAATTTAAAAAAAACATTCCAGCGGTGAAATCCAGTGTCCCGCGGCGATCCGATGTCCAGCGCTGTCCATCATTGGTTTTGCCTCAGCGGACCTGATGGGGAACTTCCTCCTCAGTGTTTTAAATGTATAGACCCGCCCCTTCTAAAGTTCCCCATCAGGTCCGCTCAGCGGAAAGTTTTTTTTTTATAATTTTTTTTTTTTAATAAAGGACTTTTTCAAGGTGTTTGTGTGTTTTTTGTGTGTTTTGTGTGGTTTTTTTTACATTTTTTTACGCTTTCTTCGTGAAATGGTAGGGGTACAATGTACCCCTTACCAATTCACATAGGGGGGTGCCGGGATCTGGGGGTCCCCTTTGTTAAAGGGGTCTTCCAGATTCCGATAAGCCCCCCGCCCGCAGACCCCCACAACCACCGGTGCAAGGGTTGTGGGGATGAGGCCCTTGTCCCCATCAACATGGGGACATCCTCCCCATGTTGAGGGCATGTGGCCTGGTACGGTTCAGGAGGGAGGGGGGCCGCTCTCGTCCCCCCCTTTTCCCCTGCGGCCGGCCAGGTTGCGTGCTCGGATAAGGGTCTGGTATGGATTTTTGGGGGGACTCCACGCCATTTTTTTTTAAATTTGGGGTGGAGTTCCCCTTAAAATCCATGCCAGATCTCAAGGGCCTGGTATGGATATTTAGGGGGAACCCCACGCCATTTTTTTTTTCTAAATTTGCGGTGGGGTTCCCCTTAATATCCATTCCAGACCTAAAGAGCCTGGTAATTGAATTTGGGGGAACCCCCACGCTTTTTTTTTTTTTTTATCAATGACTTTTGTATGTATTGATAAAAGCCGACAATTCATTATTAGCCGCGAGTGAGTTTTGAATGACTTTTTTTCCTTCAAAAATGACACTTTGTGCAGGGACAGTTCTAAGCACAGGAAACATGCACCACTTTACATGCATATCATACACACCCCCCAGGTACGAAATTTAAAGGAATATTTCACTTTTATTTTTTCATTTTAAGCATTATTAAAATCACTGCTCCCGAAAAAACGGCCGTATTTAAAACTTCTTTTTGCATTGATACATGTCCCCTGGGGCAGGACCCGGGTCCCCAAACACTTTTTAGGACAATAACTTGCATATAAGCCTTTATAATTAGCACTTTAGATTTCGAACGTTCGAGTCCATTGTATTTAATAGGGTTCTAAAGTTCACACAAACATTCTGTCTGTTCGCAGGTTCTGGTGCGAACCGAACAGGGGGGTGTTCGGCTCATCCCTGATTATCACCTATTATCACTGTAACTTCGTTTATACTCATAACTTCAAAATGTATTTGTATTTTTTGGTTTTCGTTTTTACACTGTTTTTTGCTTTGACAGCACATTTAATCACGTTTTCCAATCCATCTATGTAAGATTCAATACTGTACTTAGATTAACAAATAACTAGCGCTACACTTATATCCACATTTTCTATTGCTTTATCCACAGCAGTGTTGGCGGCTGCCTTTTTGTGTTTATCTCAGCGCAGTATGCCCCTTTTTTCCTATACAGAGCCTCAACGACCCATTCTTCTTCCTGACCATCACTATCGGGGAGACATAGGGGCTTCTAGACTCCCGGATCACACCAGTCCTCTTGAGTTCTGCGAGTTGTTCCCTTAGATCCTCCAGATCTGCTAGTGGGACCCGCCTGACCTTCTCTCTGAAGGGCTTGTCTTCTTGAAGGCGGATTCGATGGGTGGCACTCCTTGCACACCCCACATCGAACTCATCTTTGGAGAAGATCTTCTCCCATCTGGTCAACTGGGCCTTGGCTCTCTCTTTCCAAGCCCTGGGCAGATTCAGGTTTTCCAAGGACAGCTTCTCCCAAACATCTCCTCCTTCACCCGTCCCCTTGACTTCTGACAGGGTAACCGGGGCAGCAGGGCTCACCTGGCCCAGCAGCATTCTGGCGGGGATCTCCATGGGGTCACCTGTAGTGTTCCTAACACTCACCAGAACTCTACAATGGGCCTTCTTCAGGGCCTTCAGCGGAATCACTTCTGGTATCACCTCCAGACCTGAGAACTCTTCCCTTGGGTCAGACTCCAGCACGACAAAGGGTCCAGGCTGCTCCCAAGTAAGCTTCACAGTGGCTCTGAGACAGGTTACTTCGCCGGGCTGCAACACTACCCCTTCTCTTCCAAGTCTCCACACCTTCCCTATCCCCTCTCCAGGGGTCTTCTGCTCTAGGACCAGCCGTTGGTAGGCCGTCTTCAGCATGGGGTGAATCTCGGTGGCCGCTTGCCCCTTCTCTTTCACTAGAGGGGTCAGGAGTCTTCGGACCAGGTCCGTGTTTGTCCCTATTATAAGGGAACTCTTGTTGGCTCCTGGCGGCCGAGGGCACACAACTGCCAGGGTGTCAAACACTTCGGCCTTCCCAGCCACAGATGGGTCAAAGGTCATCTTGATGGGCAGATAGCCATCGTAGGGGAAGCTCTGGGTTCCAATCCCCCATATTTCCAGTTCCTCTATCTTCTGGATGGGCAGATGACTCAAGTGCTTATCGTAGAAATCACTTGTGCCCCAGTATCCAAGATGGCTCTGGTGTAGACTCCCTCCACTTGAATGGGCAATATAGGAGATGGGCCTACCAGCTTCTCCGGATATGGCCTGGCAGGGGTCGCCTTCTACTGGTCCTTTCCCTTCGGACTCTCTCTCGTCCAACTCCCTTTGGACTTTAGTCTTTCTTGAGCCTGGTATGCATTGATTTTCCTCCTTTCAATGGGTGTACAGACCCGCTGAGGGATATTATTGTTTTTCTTAGGTGTGCATCCCCTCTGGGGAATGCTGTGCCTCTTCTGAGGGGTCTTACCCCCTTTCTCTGGGGTGTATCTCTGTTGAGGAATGTTGTGTTTCCTCTGAGGTGTTTTATCTCCTCTTTTCTTCTGCTTCGCATTCAGCTTGGAGCTCACTGAAGATGATGGGCACCCGGTTGACTCCTTCACCGGGGCCCTCTGGAGTTTCCCGCCGGCTTGCGGTTATCTGTTTTCTTCTTCTTGGGACTGGAACATGTAGCTGCAATGTGGCCAACTCCCCCACAATTAAAACAGATTATGTCCCCCCAGTCCTGCAGAGATGCGGGTGCCGAAACAGCTGGGAACAGTTCCTTTCTCGTTACCTCTTTCTCTGGACCCTTTGTGTCTTTCGCCATCAGAGAGGTTAGCATCTCTAACACCTGAGACATTTGTGATTTCAAAGTGTCCACTTCTGAGTCCCTTTCTGGAGTCATGAGCGAGTTGACCATCACTGGTGTAGGGGCATGACTTGTCTTTATCATTGCCTGATCCTTCTGCAGTGCCTCCTCATCTCTGATGATTTTTATCAAATCAGAGTAAGTCAGTGACGTTCCTCCTCCTGAGGTTTTCAGGTGCAACCAGACTGGATCCGAGCGCAAAGCTCCCTTTAAGACTTGCTTCATTCTTGCCGCATCTGTATCTTTGGGCATCATTCCCTTCTTCAAGACAATCTTACACAGCAACCTGTTCAGTCTTCTGACATACTCTGAAAGCTTTTCATTCGGCTGTTGGAAAGTATGTTCAAATTGGTAGACCATCTCTGTCACCTTTTCTAGCTGACCAAACTCTTCCTGGAGCATGGCTAGACAGTCTTGAGCCGTGCAGTCTGTATTTCCAAACCGGAAACTTTTCAACGCTTCTGCGCCTTTAAGGCTTTCTATCACTCGTTGCCTCTTCTGCGCTTCAGGCACCTCCCATGCCTCCACTGCCTGCAATGCCTGTTCCACCCAAGTATCGATGTCTTCCTCCCCTGCAGGGATAGGGAGCTTCCCTGAGAATGTCTTTAGTCTCCGGTAGCTAGTCTCTACATGCACCGTGCTTGTCTTCTGACACTTGGCTAGCAGATCCCCTATTGCATTTATCAGTTCTGGTGATATAGCAGTGACAGGTGCAGGCGCCACCGGAGGTGTCGCCCTGCCTCCTCTTTCTGGTGAGGTACGGGCCGCAGCCTGCGATGATCCCGTTGGTGATGGTTCCTTCTTTACAGTTACTGCGTGCGCCAACCTATAGGTTCTGTTGTCTGGCGTCCGCACACACTTGCGCTTGCAAACCTCTGGCATCCCGTCCCAGTACTCCACTAGTGCATACTGATATGAGGTGTCTGGGTCTGACTTTATCTCCGTCACCCACGGTGTGTGATCTGGGGACACTGACTTCATTAACTCCTCTACCATCTCAGTCGACCATTCCTCCCCAGGGAGGCTGATGACTATCGAGTGGTTTGGCTCTGCCCTAGAGGCTTTGCACCACTATTCTACTGCTTGTGGGTCCATGCCGGCACTTCTGGCGTTCACCTGCTGTATCAGGATCCCGGACGAGCCCCCACGTGTAGCGATACCTTCAGCTAAGAGGGCCGCAGATTTAGTTTGGACCCTGAAAACAGCTCCGCCAACCCCCGGCAATTTACTCGACCCCCTTCTGGCACAGTTAGTCTAGGGTAATATATATATCTTATGCTCTATGGTTAAATTCAGACACCAATGCAGTGATAGAAGAATAACGAGTTTACTTTCTACTGGCAATAAAATCAACAGTTATAACAAATCACAGGAATATCTCTGCAGAGCCCTGCAGCAATGGGCACACCACAACTAGTAAGATATGGCACACACGCGCCACGTGTAACAGTACTTCACTATGCGCCCTATGGCGCAGCAACTAAATAATCTATCTAGATGGCCAGGCCTGACCATATATCTCAGTCTCTAGGAGGGTAAAATTCTTTGCATGCAGTCTTTAAACGGTGGTGCACATTTCAGGAACACATTTGTAATCCAAGGGAAAGAAAATGCCAACACAGTACACTCCACTAGAGATCCGTTTAACTCAGTTCAGCTATGGATCTCCAGGGGAGGGGAAACTGAAATAGGAACTGGTGGGCCACGGCAGTCTGTAGGCCTAACAATGGTATACAGTATTTGTGGATTGAGCATGTGCTCGCTCACCCCTCCGGACGCGATCCCAGTCCGGGAACTTCCACCTGCTGTGTCTCCACACACAGCGTCTGCAGCTGTCTGGTCTCTGGCTCAGCAGCGGTTGAGGAAACCGAGTCAGATGCCACCCAGGCTCGCGATGGGGTGGAAGGCTCTTTTGGGTAGCAGCGCAAGGCCCCAGGCTTCAGGCCTTGCACCACAGCGGATCCGCACAGGAAGATCTCTCCACTGAAGTCTCGTGTCCCAAAGAGGCCGAGCGCAGCCTCGCCTCCTCCTTATATAACCCCACCCATGAGTCTCTGGGGTGAAAACATTGCATCCTGGGTACCGAATGGGGTTCTGGGTAAGGTAGTTCTGAGAGTCTTAAAGGAGACCCCGCTACAGTTGCTAGACTAAAGATAGGGACCATACTTTACAGAGGTGCTTGGCGTGGCAGTGTGGCTTCACAGAAGCCCAATAAGTCTGTTTTTAAAGCAGAACTCAGGGAAACTTAAAAATTATCCTTGGCCGTTTAAGTCTGGGGGATTTGTAAAAACAGATTTGCTTATCTGATCCTCCTCTCCGACAGGCTAGTCCCTGCAGCTTCTTCTCTTGCATTCTGACTGTCTAAGGTTAACTGACATCATCAAGACCAGTGAAGGGTTCACATTCCTTCACTGGACATGAGGACATGAAGGACAGTCCACTGCTGGAGCATAGGGAAGAACCATTTGTTGGGGGAGCGGAGGTAGGGTGAGTAAAAGTGCTTTTACTGCACCCCTAGCCTAAGTAATTAGATAACCCTTGCAGGGCAGATGCAGTCCCCACATCTTACATTTTAAGTTTCCTTGGGCTTTAAACTCGGTTCACACTAGTGCAGGCTGTGCAGCCCATGTTTGCTTGGGCACGACAGCCCATTAATTTGAATAGGCTGCTATGCCACGTGAAATGCACAACAATTTAGCATGTACCTCTTTAAAAACACGGCTGCAGGGATCACGCTGCGGGCTGAGATGCATGGGGGTGTCATTCAGAATGAATGACAGCGCCATATGTCTCACAAGAGCAGTGCGATTCGGTTGCGAAAATTGATATGATTCCCACACCTGCTAAGCACAGTGCGGGCTAGTATGGACCTAAACAGTTTAGACTGCCACTTTGTGCTGACTAGTAAGTGCACTGGGAATTTATTTTAATGGTTCTGTTTAATGCCCTGCCTATTTGCACCTTTCATTTTGTAGTTATGGATCTGAGTGGTTGCCATTTTACTTTGTAGTGCATGTATTGCAGATGCACATTGGAGGTTGTCAGCTGCCATTAAATTGGTAGTAAACTCATAATTCTTAAAATCTGCTCACAGGCAGGCTTTTTATAACAGAACAGACCCTAGAGGTCTCTTCTGTCATACATGTCCCCCCTGCCTGTCATGGGGTAATGTGATCTGAGCTGCACATGCATTGCTGAGGATTATATTAAAGATAAATTTCACCTTGTAGTTAGTGGAACAGTAATAGGATCAGTAGCGATAATAAAGGCAGTCTATCTGAAAAATATGTAGCTGTTGAAAGTGTCACTGGTTTTGAAACATACCGTATATACTTGAGTATAAGCCGACCCGAGTATAAGCCCGAGGTACCTAATGTTACCACAAAAAACTGGGAAAACGTACTGACTCGAGTATAAGCCGAGGGTCAACAATGCCCATTTGCACGCCTCACTGTGCCCATTGCAACTTCACTAAGCCAATTGTCACTGCCCATTGCCACCTCACTGTTCCCATACTCACTGTTCCCATCCTCACTGTGCCCATCCTCATTGTTCCCATCCTCACTGTTCCTCACTGTTCCCATCCTCACTGTTCCCCTAAAATGTAAATTGAACATTGTAAATTGTACCTGAAAAAAAATTGAGAGGCTGCAGCGTCCATCGTTTAAAACTCGCGGTCTCTTCCTCTTCCCTTCCGTGATAGGCGTTTTCTAAGCAGACACAGTTCCGCCTATCACGAACGTTCTCTCATCCTCCGTTTCCCAGCAGACGTCCGTGATTGGCGGAACACTGAACACAGTGTCTGCTGGGATGGGTGAGGATGAGAGAACGTTCGTGATAGGCGATTCTCAGCAGACACAGTTCCGCCTATCACGGAAGGGACCAGGAAGAGACCGCAAGATTTAAACGATGGACGCCGCAGCCTCTCAATTTTTTTTCATGTACAATTTACAATGTTCAATTTCGCTGACAAGAGTATAACCTGAGGGTGGGACTTTCAGCCCAAAAAAAAAGGGCTGAAAATCTCGGCTTATACTCGAGTATATACGGTATCTATTTATATATTAAAGGACTTCATATTATGTATGTTTACTTGGGGCTATATCCTCTTAATTTTCTGTACATTAGTTTGTTTCTTTTTCTGCCTTTATTTCTCTCCTGCAGGCATGAAAAAAACATATACAGTGTAGCGGGGTCTTCAAAGTTAGTGGGATACACCTGGGGGTAGAGTGACCCAGGTGTGTAATTATGGCAGGGTTTAGACCCCTTTTTGTTATTCGTGGAGGATTGGGTGGTGCAATATTCTCCTTGGCCTGTGGGTGGCGGGGTACCTACAGGCTCGAGGTAGAATCACTACCACAGTGCTACCCTTTTTGTCCCTTCCTGGAGATGGTACGGCTGGGGCGGGGAACCCGCCGTGGTGTCGATGGGAGGAGATAAAAGGGGGAGACGCCCTCGCCACGAGGTCTTTCTTCGGGGATCATCTCTTCACGTACCCAGGCGCCCTAGGCCTTGGTGCGGGCGGTCTAAGGTTCCGGTCTGGGCACTCTAGGCCTGGCCGGAATGAAGCTGGAGTCGGAGTCCATCCCAGGCACCTTCAGCCTGGGGTGAGGTACTTTATAGAAGGCTTGGGACTTGGTGACTTCGACCGGGTCCCGCGAGGGTGAAGTGATTCCAGGGTGCCCCTTGCGAGGGGACCCGCATCTGAGGTGAGGAGACTGGGGAGGTCACCCGTCTGAAGACTCCGGAGCAGCGTCAACCCGGTGACGGACGGGCCTCCGGTAACTCCCTTGGAGGGTCATCTTCCCCTGATAGGGGCCGCAGCGCAGCGAAGTTGTTCTAATCAAGACTCCTGCAACCCCTGGTCATAGCACAGGGGGTGTAGGGACTACAATCCGGATAGTGCCTCGGCCTGCTCATCCCACCGTATCCTGCCATACATTGTTTGTTGTGGCGCTACGAAATAAAACTAACAGTTGGACTGTGATCGGTGTATGGACTCTGTTGATGGGAGCAAAAAGGGAGATTCCAGCATAGCAGGGTTAAGTTCCGCAACCCAATGCACATTTGGCCCGAGGAAGATATTGATACTGGCCTTCACCTCACCCACAGCCGTGGGGAGGACATGGGCCGTAGCGCACCTCACTCTCGAAACCCAGGTACCCCTAGACAAGAGCTATCGGATAACCGATAAACATGTGAAGGGGGTGAGGCCGCTACACGTGGGGGCTCGTCTGGGATGAAATGTGTATTGATCCTAAGGGTTAGAATGGCTGTGTCTGGGCTTTGCTGCCCGGAGGAGGTCCGAGCAGGTCGGCCATGTGATTGGCCAAAGTGCATCCCTGCTCGGAGTTGTGGACATGACCCTAAGTCGGGAAAGGCCCACGCGGAGGAGCGTGAAAAGGGAGAGGTCCAGCCGTGTGAAGTACTACATGTGGGGACTGTTAATGCACTGCGCCACGAGGCACCCCATGACTGCGCAATTCGTGGGAGGAGACTGAAGGAAGCCCGCGAAAACGTGCAAGTCGTGGGAGGAGTCTGGCCACGTGTGAAGATACACGTGGAGACTCCGGCGCGAGGTGAGCGCGTGATGGAACAGCAGGTGGTCGGGATGGCCTCAAGCTCCCCGTGGATGCCGGTACCTTACCCCACGAAAATGACTGCATTTGCTGCGCCCATTACAGACACGGGGATAAGGCTCAGGCCCCGAGGACAGTTGGCTCTGTATTCATGCAGAGACACGGAGGCCCTCGGTGTGATCTGTCCCGGATGCTCGGGACTGGTGGTCCAACTGAAGCCGTTCGGGCGATGTGAAGCGTGCAAAGAATTTCTTTTTGAGGTCGAATCATCCACAGTAAGGCCCCGGGCCCTTCGCCTCAACTGCATCACAGGAACCGCCACTCCGGAGGGAGAGATCCAGGCCTTTGCGGAGGTCCCCGTGCGCGCTGACCAGGGCGACGGGACTGCCCGATCAGAGACTGAGAGAGAAAAATCCGAGGACGCTGCTTCGGTCACCACAGACTCCCTGCTCCCACCCCCGAAGAGGAAAGTCGGCCTGGTACAGGCATCCTATGGTCGTGGTCGAGCTTCACCCCGCCGCTTGCCTGGCCTAGATGGCGCCGGTAGAGAAGAGAGTCCCGGACATCCCAGTTCTTCAGAAGGTCCAGGTGAACCAGGGGCTGGGACTGTGGTGTTGGTTGGAGGTGTCGGGGGTCCACAGTCGGTGGAGCCCGAAAGGGAGGGTAGCCTTCCGTCTACTAGAGACTACCTTCCCGCCGAGATGTATGACACCTCCGACCTAGAGTCGCTGTCAGACTGTGGGGATGACGGGGAAATAGACGAGCTGTTTCACCGGAAGGGCTGGGACAGACGCCCGCTACCTGTGCTGAGTAAACCACAGGATTTCCCCATGTCCATAGAAGACAGTACGCTCCGGGCGCAGGCCCCGGAGTTCCAGAGGAAATCTAATCCTCCGACCAACTTTCCTCATTCAACTACATCACCCGCTCTGATGGAGGGGACGCAGCGTGCTTCGTTGCGGGCACCAAAGACAAAGCAACCCGAGATGGTGAAGGTACCTCGGCACCCGGAGGCCATCGTACAGCCAGGAGAAGGTGAGCGAGATGTGATGCCGCCTCTAGCCAGGTTGCAGAGACTTTTCTCCCAGAGAGTCGCCCGTGAATATGGGTGGGAGTACCCCTACTTGCCTCGGGACTTATTGTATGAAGTCGAGGTCCTGCGACCAAGGTGGTATGACGAGTTTGTATGGGAAAAGCTTAAAGTACCCCATGCCAGGCGATACCTGTCATGTTCGCCGCCTGTGTCTAAAAAGTTCAAGGACTGCAGAGCTGATTGGAGACTTGGGCGCCATATTCATGCCGATAAGGTGCTCATCTGCAGGAAGGAAGGAGAGGATGTCGAGTATTCGGTGGAAGTGTTTGACGGGCACCTGAAGCCTCTGTTTCTGCCGGATCCAAGGTTCTACTTATAGGAGAAGTGAGCTCCTATCTTGTTGCTGTTGAAACTTTCTGGAAGAGACATTCCCAGACGCCTAGAACTGTGCTCTACTTTTGTTTTGATTTGGGCTTTTCTTTTACTCACTGGAGACTTGGGAGCTGTTGTTTTTTTTTCTCCCTTTTCTTCATGTGCCAAAGGCAGAGACTTTTGGGGTAGAGTCAGAGTAGGAAAGCAGGAAGAATGAAGATCTCACCAAGTGTCATTACCGCAGCTCTGTCACCAGGTGGCAGTGTTGTGCAACGGTTGTTCGAAATGCTACACATGCATTACTTACTTATTGGAGTGAGCGGGTCTCTCGGCTGACGGACCCACTCATGCCAAGTTAACACAGAGTGTTAGGATGTGTTTTCTTTTTGTTGTTTTCCCTTCTGCAGGAGATTCGTCGGTCAAGACTACTGAGTATGGGGTGGTTCTTAGACAGTGACGGGAGGGATTGTATATGTGTACATGACAGATGTTTTATACCAAGGTTTTATTGTTTTACAGTTCCCTTTCCCTGGAGCAGGTCTTGGCACACACAGTATCCAAAAATTTGAGGGATAGCCTCTGGGGCCCACTTCATGTCACCACTCCTTGGGAGACATGGGTGTGCACCTGACGCTGGGGACCAGCGTCAAATCACCAGGGGGAGTGTGTAGCGGGGTCTTCAAAGTTAGTGGGATACACCTGGGGGTAGAGTGACCCAGGTGTGTAATTATGGCAGGGTTTAGACCCCTTTTTGTTATTCGTGGAGGATTGGGTGGTGCAATATTCTCCTTGGCCTGTGGGTGGCGGGGTACCTACAGGCTCAAGGTAGAATCACTACCACAGTGCTACCCTTTTTGTCCCTTCCTGGAGATGGTACGGCTGAGGCGGGGAACCCGCCGTGGTGTCGATGGGAGGAGATAAAAGGGGGAGACGCCCTCGCCACGAGGTCTTTCTTCGGGGATCATCTCTTCACGTACCCAGGCGCCCTAAGCCTGGGTGCGGGCGGTCTAAGGTTCCGGTCTGGGCACTCTAGGCCTGGCCGGAATGAAGCTGGAGTCGGAGTCCATCCCAGGCACCTTCAGCCTGGGGTGAGGTACTTTATAGAAGGCCTGGGACTTGGTGACTTCGACCGGGTCCCGCGAGGGTGAAGTGATTCCAGGGTGCCCCTTGCGAGGGGACCCGCATCTGAGGTGAGGAGGCTGGGGAGGTCACCCGTCTGAAGACTCCGGAGCAGCGTCAACCCGGTGACTGACGGGCCTCCGGTAACTCCCTTGGAGGGTCATCTTCCCCTGATAGGGGCCGCAGCGCAGCGAAGTTGTTCTAATCAAGACTCCTGCAACCCCTGGTCATAGCACAGGGGGTGTAGGGACTACAATCCGGATAGTGCCTCGGCCTGCTCATCCCACCGTATCCTGCCATACATTGTTTGTTGTGGAGCTACAAAATAAAACTAACAGTTGGACTGTGATCGGTGTATGGACTCTGTTGATGGGAGCAAAAAGGGAGATTCCAGCATAGCAGGGTTAAGTTCCGCAACCCAATGCACATTTGGCCCGAGGAAGATATTGATACTGGCCTTCACCTCACCCACAGCCGTGGGGAGGACATGGGCCGTAGCGCACCTCACTCTCGAAACCCAGGTACCCCTAGACAAGAGCTATCGGATAACCGATAAACATGTGAAGGGGGTGAGGCCGCTACAACAGTAAAACCTTTGATTGCGAGCATAATTCGTTCAGCAGGAAACATGCTTGTAATCCAAAGCACTTGTATATCAAAGCAAATTTCCCCATAAGAAATAATGGAAACTCAGGTGATTCGTTCCACAGCCATTTATTCATAAGTCTTTCAGTTTAGAGTCCAAATAAAAAGATTATAGCAATGTGATAGGTTGTGTAACCATAAAATTTCCATTCACAAATGGCAGCCTCTACCAGGGGATTAGAAGCAAAATCCAGCAGGAGCTACAGAGTATAAAAGAGAAGAGAGGCACCTCTAAGTGTAGCAATATGGTTACATTTAATGAAGGTACAACATTTAGCAACTCACATGGTTGATGAATAAAAGAGGCACATCTAAGTATGCAGGGATCTGGGGTAAAGCGATCCACATAGACCGTCCTCCGCCCCGCCGGCTCTCACCGCTATCAGTCTGCAATCGTGACCAGAAAGACTATCCTGAAAGTGAGGCTTGAAGGGCTCCTGGAGTGCAGCGTGGAAGGGATGACGTTTATGGCGGTACGGAGGACGGTCTATGTGAACAGCTTTACCCCTGATGCCTGCATACTTAGATGTGCCTGTTTTAATCATCAACCATGTGAGTTGCTAAATGTTGTACCTTCATTAAATGTAACCATATTGCTACACTTAGAGGCGCCTCTCTTCTCTTTTATACTCTATTGTGACATGACGCTACTTGTATATCAAGACATCGCTTGTATATCAAGTCAAAGTTTATTTACAATTTTGCTTGTCTTGCAAAACTCTCCCAATCCAAGGTTTTACTGTATTCACACACAATAGTTTATATTTTCATGACTACAAACATTTTTTTTTTCAATTTTTATAGTCCTGATCTTATTAAATAACAATATATATCTATATACACAGTATATACAAAACCTCTGTAATCTGTTAATGTTTTACTTGTAAACTCTGGATTGAAAAAGCAACATATGCTGCCAACATTTTGCAGGCTTTCAGCTCCACTTCTCCTGTAAATGTTAATCTTGCTTCTGCCAAATAGGGAGGATCAGAAGACAGTAGGGGGTAGGACCAAGCTCAGATTTTTCTGGAGAAATACAGATTTGCATATAAATGTAGATGCCTGTATCTCTGCAGCTACTGTCTGATTTTACATCAGATTTTCATGGAAGGTAACCTCTAATTGTGCATGTTTTCAGATGCTATGCTTGAATTACACAGGGTTTGAAAGGTTTGCTTTCAGATCCGTATTCAACACCCCCAGAATAGAGTGGTGTTTCAACATGCAGAGATGGGCCTATAAGGATTTGTGTCATACTTTTTGTGCCATTAAGCCTGACATTTTAAGAGATGTGTTTATAGGTAGCGCCCCCTCTTGGACAGTATTCCACTGGCTAGACATGCAAAATGAAAGCAGGAGCATGTGCCATAGATAAAGTACTCAGCGGTCTGTCAGTGTTAGTGCTCATTCACACATGTGTAGCGATACCTCCAACTAAGAAGGCCTCAGATTTAGTTTGGGCCCTGAAGACAGCTCCGCCAACCCCCGGCAATATGC
This sequence comes from Rana muscosa, assembly GCA_029206835.1. Taxonomy (NCBI): domain Eukaryota; kingdom Metazoa; phylum Chordata; class Amphibia; order Anura; family Ranidae; genus Rana; species Rana muscosa. The sequence goes on along the minus strand of CM055123.1, from coordinate 20,214,112 downwards.
TCTACCCCCTTCTGGCACAGCTAGTACTGACAGTAAATTGTATATCTTATACTGTATGAATAAGTGAGCATTGAGACAATACTAAATTGAAATGAATGTAAGATTTTACTTAAGCTCTTGGTAAGGAAAAGGATAACATCAATAACAGTTTACAGAATAATCATTAGTAATGCAGAGCCCAGCCACACTAACACACTATAGGGTTAACACATAACAAGTGCGCCACGCGGGCGACCGTTAGCTAAGTGCCCTGTGGCGCAGTAACCAAAACACCTTAAAAACCCCACCAGGCCTGGTTCTGATATCTACAACTTAGTCCTTTTTCTTCACCGGCAGATCTTTAACGGTGGTGCACATTAACAGAGTACAAACTTTGTAATCCAATGGGGTAGGTAAAGATGGGGTAGAAACTCGGCTATACGAACAGTAGGTTCAGCTCCGACAAGGGCCTTCAATAAGAATACCAAGAATAACTCATAGGCCACGGCAGTCTATAGGCCTATATGCAGTAACAGTATATCAATTGGGCATATGCCCTCTCACCCGCCCGGACTACGGTTCCAGTCCGGGAACTTCCACCAACTGTGTCCCACACACACTCAGTCTCTTCAGCGATCGGGTCCCCGATCCAACAAGGCTGTAGTCGAGCGAAGTCAGATGCCACCCAGGCTCGCAGAGGGGTGGAAGGCTCTTTGGTGCTGCGCAAGGTCTCAGGCTTCAGGCCTTGCACTCCGACACATCCGCACAGGAGGATCAGTCTCTGAAGTCTCGTGTCCCAAAGAGGCCGAGCCCAGCCTCGCCTCCTCCTCTTATAACCCCTCCCATGAGTCTCTGCGGTGGAAACATTGCCGAACAGGGTTCTGGGTAATGTAGTCTCTCTGCATTAAAGGGGAACACCCCGCTACACATGCTTTGATATCCTGTGTTTAAGGCCCCTTTCACACATGGGCGGGCAGGTGCGGTGGCGGTATAGCGGCGCGATTTCCAGCGCCGCTATACCGTCGTTATTACCGCGGTATGCGGCTGATAGCGGGGTGAATTTAACCCCCGCTAGCGGCCGAAAAAGGGTTAATACCGCGGTGTCCCATTGATTTCAATGGGCAGCGGCGGTAAGGGAGCGGTGAACACACCGCTCCTTCACCGCTGTAAAGATACGGCTAGCAGGACTTTTGGAGCGGTCCTTCTAGCGCACCGCTTCAATGTGAAAGCCCTCGGGCTTTCACACTGAAGACTGCAGGGCATGATTTTTTCAGGCGGTATAACAGCGCTATTATTAGCGCTAAACCGCCTGAAAAACGTGCCAGTGTGAAAGGGGCCTAAGACGCATTTAAGCAGTGTTTTTAAAGCCTCTTAACTGCCCCTATGCTGCAGGCATCACACTGATATAACCACTTCAATAAAATGACGTACAGGTATGTGATTTTGCGCGAAGTGGTTAAAAAGGGGTCAAAGTCTTTACCAAGTAACTAAAAACCCGTTAGTTTAACTTCTATAGTTGGGAAGATACTGGAGAATTTAATAAAAGACCACATGACGAGTTTTTACTAGAAAAACGTTTTTTTATGCAAAAGTCAGCATGGATTCATGAAACAAAACACAAGATAAAGGCGCAGAAAACTATTCCAAGAAACCATATACCTGTTAAGAAAAAATAAATAATATATAGTCTATATTGGGAGATGGAGCCAATCCCCAATCAATAGTCCATATGGCATGTGTATTGTATAATGCAGCAGTCTTTAGATGTAAAATCCATTAACTGAGGGCAACCACCAACATGGGAACAGAAGCAGATTCCAGCAGCAGCTGAAAATAATACAAGGAAGGAGAGATGTTAAAACATTCTAGAACAAACCTGAGCTGAACAGCCCTGCCCAGGGGGGCGGTCCCTCCGGACATTACCCTCCCACCTGCAGCTAGCAGACCTCAGTTTTTTTCTGCCTAGCAGAAGGAGAAGATGTGGCTCTTTCAGGAGCCAGTCTCCTGGAAGATTTTACTTTAAAATTGTATTCCTTTGGGAATTTTATTTTATTTTTGAGACCTTCTATCAACTGTCGGCTGGGCAACAGGTTGGGTACATTGGTATCCTCGTAGTCTTCCCTGTCCGACCATTGAGCATGCTGATCCTCGCCTTGTGTGCGTGAGATTCAGTTCACGACATACCCCATAACTCCAGGGGTGGCCAGGTTGCTTTTAGCTCCCGCGGTTCTCTCAAGATTGAACAGTACCTGACGGACTGTATCTCTCGCGGTGGACCGGGCCGACAGCTACGCAGTACTACTCTGTGATAGGTCTGTCTGAAACAAGCCAGTGGGTCCCTGAAAGGGACGGGTAAGTAGTCTCTCCTACTGCAGGTGAGTACATGCTGGCTGTGTTTCTTTATACGGGGGGTTTCTCCCTGTCTCCCCCGCCTGTTATGCTGCTCTCTGCACCCTGTACTGGTGCTGTGCTGTGTGGGGGTGCTTGGGGGTCACTCTGGCCTGACTGGGGGCGCTCATGTCTGTTTTGATGGCCCTGGGAGAGGTGCAGTGTTCTGGTGTGAGTGTTGTACATACTGTTGTGGCCCCAGCGCTTGGTGGTTTACATGCATGCTTAGCAAAGCTAAGCTTCACAGGTTCAGTACTGAGTGGGGCTGTTTGTGTTCAAACAGCCGCCCCAACGCTTGCCGTGCCACTAAACATGTGCGCCATTAGCGCTGTGCGGTATTTAAAAAAAAACGCGTTCGGCGGCCATTTTGCCGTGGATCGATGGCGCAGTAATGTATGCGGCCGGCGGCCATTTTCTTGAACCCGCAGCTTTTTGCTTTCAGTTTCGGCCTCTATCGGCCGCTGCTGCGGCGCGATTCTCACAATCTCCTCACAGTCCAGTCTCCTCAGTCTCCTCACTCTCCCCAGGCTTCACGCGCACGGCAGCGTGGTTTCATACAGCGGAATGAGCAGTCCTTACAGGGGTTGGTGAGTACTCTGGGTATCCCCTCCTCAGCTTCAGCATAGCCAGTGGGTGGACTGTGTTACTCACTATGAGTGTTTAAAAGTCTCAGAGGGTGGCAGTATGGAGTCTAGTTCACCTGCTTCTCCACACTTGTCTGAGGCAACTGGCAGTGCTCCTGCACCTGCGGTCCCTAGCGACTAGTTGTCGGCAGTCCTGGAATCATCCTTGTCAGAATGGAAGCGGTGTGCGAGCGCAAGGGAGCTGTAAAGAGCCCCCTCCCCACACATCCTCCTGTAGGGGAGTGCTCTGTCTCAGATATGGGCCTAGCTATTGCTGCTCAGGACCCTAGTTCTGAGGATTTTCAGGTTTTTAAACAGGATATTCCCTGTGAGGAAGACCCCAGTTCTGAAAAACTGACAGGGTGCTTGTAAGTTAACTCATTGATGCTGTGAGGAACACTCTCAAGCTGAATGTTGAGGCTGAGGATCCTCAGGTGGAAGCTGTCTCCTTTGGTTCCTTTAAAGCCGTTTTATTCAAAAAGGTTTTTTCCATATGTGCCTTTTTTTGATACATTCATTGACTAAGTCTGGGATAAGCCGCAGAAGACTTTGACGGTCCCGCGGTGCCTAGCCATGAGGTACCCCTTTAAGGAGGACCTGGTTAAGAAGTGGGCTCTCCCACCAGTGGTCGACCCCCCGGTCGCCCGTTTGAATAAGGCTACCACGCTCCCAATGGAAGGGACTCCTGCATTTAAGGATCCCACTGACAGGAGGTCAGAAGTGATGAGTAGAACTATGTTTACCTTATTGGGGTCTGCCTTACGCCCTATAGGAGCGGCGACACTTGTGTCTCAAGACACTCACAGGATGGGCAAAGATTTTGCACCAGACGGTTCAGGAGCATAATCTCCCTCCTGAGACCATTACCCCAGCTCACAAACTAGCGCAGGGTTTAGTCTCTGGGTGCGATGCCACTTTGGATGCGGCCCCTTTAATTTCTAGGGCCTCTATCTGCTGTGGTGCTGCGTCGCCTTATCTGGCTAAAATGCTGGTCGGCCGACCTAGCTTCCAAAATAGCTCCTGGCTGACTTGCCCTTTAAGGGCGGTAGACTGTTTGGGGCCGCCCTGGATGCCATTGTTATGGATGTCACAGGGGGTAAGAGCACCTTCCTTCCTCAGTCTGCTATGGAAAAAGGAGCCCCACTGTAGGCCGGGCCCTTCCTTTCCGGCAAGAAGAATGAGTTTCTTCTCATCAGTCAGAATCCACGGGTAAGCCCTCCCGGACTGGAAAAAGTGTGGCTGGGAGACATAAGCGTCCCTGGGTGCGTAAGCCTACCAAGCAAGATGCCAAGCCCACCGCCGCATGGAGTCTTGCCCCTGCCCGACTCTGCGGTGGGGGGACGTCCTTGCAGGTTCTCGGTTCGATGGACCTCCCGGATCTCCGAAAGGTGGGGGTGCGAGGTGGTCACCTCAGGATACAGGATAGAATTCCGTTCCTGGCCCCCAGACAGATTCTTTCCCTCAATTCTTCCTCTCCTTCCTGCCCGTCGGGCGGCCCTCTTAAGGGCTGTACAGGATTGATCAGGTCCGGAGTGATTATGCCGGTTCCGTCACAGGTGAGGTGGTTCAGGGTTTCTACTCGAATCTGTTTGTAGTCCCAAAAGGTGGACGGGGGTTCGGCCAATCCTGGGCCTCAAGGCCTGACTGCCTTTGTGCTGGTGCAAAAGCTCCGCATGGAATCTATTCGCGCGGTGTTCGCTACATTCCATCAAGGGGATTTTCTGGCATTCTTGGACATCAAGGCTGCCTACTTGCATGTCTTGATCTGCGCACGTCAACAGTAGTTTCTGCGCTTGCGATCGGCGAAGACCACTATCAATTGTGGCTCTTCCCTTCGGCCTAGCCTCGGCACCAAAGTTTTTTTTACCAAGGTGCTTGCTCCAGTTCTAGCCTTGCTGAGACAGCGAGGCATTGCTATTATGGGCTATCTGGACGATTTTCTTCTAAGAGCAGACAATGGCTCAGAATTAGAAGAAGTGTGACTATTGTCAGTCAGACCCTTAGGGACTTCGGGTGGCTCCCGAACATTCAGAAGTCGGTCCTGGTCCCGGCTCAGCATTTGGAGTATCTCGGTCTGATCCTGGACTCCATGGAGGCGTAGGTATTCCTAACCCTGGAGAAGTTACTGACTTTTCAGTCTGTAGTGTGGGTCCTGACGTCTCGGAAATGGTCGTCAACCCGTTTTTAGTAATGAGAGTGCTGGGACTCATGAGGGCCTCGTTCGAGGCTGTTCCGTATGCCCAATCACACACACGGGCATTACAGTAAGAGATCCTGTCCACTTGGGACAAATCCCCGTTGTCCTTGGATCTTCAGATCCAGATGAGTCACCCACTCAGGGTGTCCCTGGCGTGGTGGTTGGGGTCCCCGACTCTTCGATCCGGGAAGTCGTCCCTCCCCATCCAGTGGAAGGTGTTCATGGCGGACGCCAGCCTGACGGGCTGGGGTGGAGTCTGGGGAGTCCTGTCAGCCCCAGGGCTTGGATTCCGGACTAAGCCGTTTACCGACCAATGTTCTGGAAATACGGGCAATCAGAATATGCCTCCCCACGTGGTCTCTATCGGCCGTCTACGTTCAAGCGTTGACAATTGACAGGCGGACTATCGGAGTTGCCAGACGCTGGACCAGGAGAGTGATCCTTACACCTGGACATGCCGGTTGTGGATCTGAGGGCCTCTCGACTCAATCGTAAGGTGTCAAGGTTAGTGGCCAGGTCCAGGGATCCTTGGGCGGATGCTTCGGATCCGTTGGTGGGCCCCATGGGGTCATTATCACCTGATATCTGTTATCCTCCGCTGCAGCTGCTTCCTCGCCTGCTGCGCAGGGTTGTGGCCGAAGGGATTCCGGTGATCCTCTTGCGCAGGGTGGGTCTCGGCGTCTTTGGTACGCTGATCTGGTACGTCTCATCGCGGACGTTCCTTGGCGGTTGCCAATAAGGGAGGACCTTCTGTTTCAAGGTCCTATTTTTCATCCTGTTTTACAGTCTCTGACTTAACAGCTTAGCTATTGGAAGCCAGGTGCTGGGAGTCCGAGATCTCTCGGATTCGGTCATTTCGACCATGTTCAGGGCACGGAAGTCTTTCGCTTGAAAGATATATCACCGTACCTGGGAAGCTTACATCGCTATGTGCAATAAACTGGACTAGCGTCTACGGACGTATTCCGTCCCCAGTATCCTGCGGTCCTTGCAGCGTGGTGTGACCCAAATGCTTGCTTTGAGTACCATTAGGGGTCAGTTTTCGGCCTTGGCCGTCTTCCTTTAGAAACCGCTGGCGGGTAATTCCTTGGTAGCACCTTTGTGCAGGGGGTTCGCCATGTGCTCCCTCCTGCTGAAACCTCCTCTCCCTCCTCGGGATTTGAATTTGGTGCTCTCAGTTCTCCAGGAACCTCCCTTTGAAAATATCAGAGATATTCCCCTCTTGACCTTCTCTCAGGCGGTGGCCTTTTTAGTGGCCATTACTTCTGTCAGACGGGTGTCTGAGTTGGCAGCCTTGTCCTGCAAGTCGCCCTATTTGGTCATCCGTAAGGATAAGGCGGTGTTGCGTCCGCGACCTTCCTTTTGCAAAAGGTGGTCTCGGCTTTTCACCTACATGTGGACATTGTCCTCCCGTCCTTGTGTCCTCACACGTCGCATTCCAGAGGGTTTGCGCTTCACACATTTTATGTGGTACGTGATATGACTCACTAGTTGTGTCTGTCTCTGGTCCGAACAGGGCCGAGCGCTGTCGTCTGCCACCTTTTCTAGATGGATCAGTAAGACTGTTATACAGGCCTATGCCATTAAGGGGGTGGCCCCTCCCTTTCCGGTTACGGCATGCCACCAGGGCAATTGGTGCTTCCTGGGCTTTCCGACATCAAGCGTCGTTTGCACAAGTGTGCAAGGCGGCGATCTGGTCGTCCGTTCATACCTTTTCAAAATTCTATAAGGTTGATGTGGCTGCATCTTCGGATGCTTCCTTCGGCCGCAAAGTGTTGCAGGCCGCGGTTTAATGTTGCAACTCCTCCGTTGAGAAGCTCTGCTGGTTTGGAGTGAAGTTTTGGTTGTTCCTTTACTATTTTGCTCCCACCCTTTTCTTATACTGCTTTGGGACGTCCCACACATAATCAGTATGACAGCTGTGTCAGTCCATGGACGATAAGAGAAAATAGGATTTTTGTACTCACCGTAAAATCCGTTTCTCTGACATCCATGGACTGACACAGCACCCACCCTTCCTTTTAAGGTTTGTACTGCTTTGTTATGAACTGAGGTCTGCTAGCTGCAGGTGGGAGGGTAATGTCCGGAAGGACCGCCCCCCTGGGAGGGGCTGTTCAGCTCTGGTTTGTTCTAGAATGTTTTAACATCTAACATTCTGCCTAGGTCTTCTCCTGCAAGCAGGGACATATACCCACACGTAATCAGTATGACAAATAGTATCCAGGGGCTGACTTGTGTAAAGCACCGCGCAATACACCAATCCCAGCCTATGGAAAACAATTAATAAATAAAAAGTCCAAAATTAGTTGATTGAATCAAATCCAAATCAAACTTCAAAAACAGTCCTATATTAGGCTAGAGGACATCCATTGGAGGGATTTACACACAGATGGTAAATGACTGCAACACCCGGTGATCTTAATGGACAGACAGAGCCCTCCACCACATAGATTGGCAGCTTACCGAAGGTAAGCCCACGATAAGCAGTCGACTGTACTAGCCCAGCCGCGGCCTTGCCTGGATGGACCCACAGAATCTGGAGACAGCACACTGCACCGCAAATCACTCTTCCCCCGATCCTCCCAATCACAGGTAAACAAAAACACAGGACCGATGAAAGGAAAATGACATAGACCATAGGGTGATAACGTCCAGTCCAATTTATTAATTAAAAGATAAAACACTTACATGAAGGAAGTGATTAAAAGCATTGAGTTTAAGCCGGCCGGCTTGCAAACAAACACCCTTCCCTTGTATCACGTCCCCACGTCACCACGCTGATACAAGGGAAGGGTGTTCGTTTGCAAACGAACACCCTTCCCTTGTATCACGTCACCATGTCACCACGCTGATACAAGGGAAGGGTGTTCGTTTGCAAGCCGGCCGGCTTAAACTCAATGCTTTTAATCACTTCCATCATGTAAGTGTTTTATCTTTTAATTAATAAATTGGACTGTACGGATTTTACGGTGAGTACAAAAATCCTATTTTTTTGCTAGAAATTACTTGGAACCATCAAACATTATATATACAGTGGGGCAAAAAAGTATTTAGTCAGCCACCAATTGTGCAAGTTCTCCCACTTAAAAAGATGTGAGAGGCCTGTAATTGTCATCATAGGTATACCTCAACTATGAGAGACAAAATGTGGAAACAAATCCAGACAATCACATTTTGATTTAGAAATAATTTATTTGCAAATTATGGTGGAAACTAAGTATTTGGTCATCTACAAACAAGCAAGATTTATGGCTCTCACAGACCTGTATCTTCTTCTTTTAAAGAGGCTTCTCTGTCCTCCACTCATTACCTGTGATAATGGCACCTGTTTGAACTTGTTATCAGTATAAAAGACACCTGTCCACAACCTCAAACAGTCACACTCCAAACTCCAATATGGTGAAGATCAAAGAGCTGTCAAAGGACACCAGAAACAAAATTGTAGACCTGCACCAGGATGGGAAGACTGAATCTGCAATAGGCAAGCAGTTTGGTGTGAAGAAATCAACTGTGGGAGCAATAATTAGAAAATGGAAGACATACAAGACCACTAATAATCTCCCTCGATCTGGGGCTCCACGCAAGATCTCACCCGGTGGGGTCAAAATTACCACAAGAACGGTGAGCAAAAATCCCAGAACCACACTACACCGCCAGGGACTCAGATCCTGCAGTGCCAGACGTGTCCCCCTGCTTAAGCCAGTACATGTCCGAGCCCGTCTGAGGTTTGCTAGAGAGCATTTGGATGATTCAAAAGAGGATTGGGAGAATGTCATATGGTCAGATAAAACCAAAGTAGAACTGTTTGGTAGAAACACAACTCATCGTGTTTGGAGGAGAGAGAATGCTGAGTTGCAACCAAAGAACACCATACCTACTGTGAAGCATGGGGGTGGCAACATCATGCTTTGGGGCTGTTTCTCTGCAAAGGGAATAGGACGACTGATCCGTGTACATGAAAGAATGAATGGGGCCATGTATCGTGAGATCTTGAGTGCAAACCTCCTCCCATCAGCAAGGGCATTGAAGATAAAACGTGGCTGGGTCTTTCAGCATGACAATGATCCCAAACACACCGCCCGGGCAACGAAGGAGTGGCTTCGTAAGAAGCATTTCAAGGTCCTGGAGTGGCCTAGCCAGTCTCCAGATCTCAACCCCATAGAAAACCTTTGGAGAGAGTTGAAAGTTTGTGTTGCTCAGCGACAGCTCCAAAACATCACTACTCTAGGGGAGATCTGCATGGAGGAATGGGCCAACATACCAGCAACAGTGTGTGACAACCTTGTGAAGACTTACAGAAAACGTTTGACCCCTGTCATTGCCAACAAAGGATATATAACAAAGTATTGACATGAACTTTTGATATTGGCCAAATACTTATTTTCCACCATAATTTGCAAAAAAAATTATTTCCAAATCAGACAATGTGATTGTCTGGATTTGTTTCCACATTTTGTCTCTCATAGTTGAGGTATACATATGATGACAATTACAGGCCTCTCTCATCTTTTTAAGTGGGAGAAGTTGCACAATTGGTGGCTGACTAAATACTTTTTTGCCCCACTGTATTTTAGCAGAGACCCTAGGGAATAAAATGGCAATTGCTGCAATATTTTATGTCACGCTATATTTGCCCAGCGGTCTTTCAAATGCAATTTTTTGGGGAAAAAACACTTCAATGAATAAAAAAAAAAAACAGTAAAGTTAGCACAATTTTTTGTGTTTTAATGTGAAAGATGATGTTACGCCGCGAGAATCATGATCTATCTTCTAAGCAAAAAAATTGTGATTCTCATTTTAGCCAGAATCGTTCAGCTCTAGTGGCCACACAAAATATTGACACTTTGGGCACAATTTGAAAATTTTCACTTAGGGGTGTACTCACTTTTGTTGCCAGCAGTTTAGACATTAATGGCTGGGTGTTGAGTTATTTTGAGGGGGCAGCAAATGTACACTGTTATACAAGCTGTACACTAACTACTTTGCATTGTAGCAAAGTGTAATTCTTCAGTGTTGTCACATGAAAAGATAAAATAAAATATTAACAAAAATGTGAGGGGTATACTCACTTTTGTGAGATACTGTGTGTGTGTGTATATATAATATATATATATATGTAGCGCTACCCCCAGTTAAGAAAGCCGCTGGATTTGTTTTCGGGCCCTGTGTACAGCACCGCCAACCCCCGGCAATCTGCTCGACCCACTCTGGCACAGCTAGTCTAGGGGTTATGTTTTATCACAATCAATTGGTATTGTAAGGGCGCCCTCTTTACAGTGAGACAACACACAAATGTTAAAGATTAGGTATAACAGTTTTACTTCGGTTGTAAAAGGGCATAAGCAGAATATAATACACACAACTGGCTTGCAGAGCCCTGCAGCAATCAATATAGCACGCAATAATGGCGCTGCGCGGTAATCCACCACGCGTAGCTATTATGGTATACACGCCCTGTGGCGCATTTAAACAATATCCTATCTCCCCACCCTGATCAGGCCTGACATAGTGTAAATCTCTAAGTCCTGTGCCACCCAGGCTCTGCAGTGGGTTGGAAGTAGGGTTGTCCCGATACCGATACTAGTATCGGTATCGGGACCAATACCGAGCATTTGCGTGAGTACTTGTACTCGCGCAAATGCTACCGATGCTTCACCCGATACTTTTTTTTTTCTTTCAGTGTAGAGTGGCCGGAGAGGGCGGGAGGAGTCAGTGGCTGGGGAGGGCTGGGGAGTGCGGGCGGAGTCTGGCTGGAGAGGGCGGACAGAGCCTGTGGACAGAGAGTGCAGGCGGAATTTGGCTGGAGATGGGGCGGGCAGAGTCTTTGAAGGAAATGCGGGCGGAGTCTGGCTGGGGTGGGCGGAGTCTGGCTGGGGAGGGTGGGCACAGTCAGTGGACCGAGTCGGCGGGGGGAGAGCGAGTCCCTCACCTGAAGTTGAACGTGGTAAGCTGGCAGGGGTGCAGGGCGTAGTCGCCTCAGGATCGGTGACCGGTGCTGTCACATTCGGTCACCGTCAGCGGCTGAACGTCCATCTTGGTACACCCTGCACTCGGCTGCAGTAAGCAGCAGCAGACATCTTGTTACACCCAGCCCGAGCTATATGGGCTGGGTGTAACAAGATGTCCGCTGCTGCTTACTGCAGCCGAGTGCAGAGTGTACCAAGATGGACGTTGCAGCAGTTTTTTTTTTTTTTATAAATCCTGTGTCATTTTTTGCAGCATTTCAGTGCCAGCCACCTATCAGTGCCCACAAGTGCTACCTATCAGTGCCAGTTACCAGTGCCACCTATCAGGTGGCACTGGTAGATGGCACTAATTGCACTGATAGGTGGCACTTATGGGTACTGATAGGTGGCACTGATTGCACTGAAAGGTGGCACTTTTGGGCACTGATAGATGGAACTGATTACACTAATGGTGCAATCAGTACCATCTATCAGTGCCCACAAGTGCCACCTTTCAGTGCTATAAGTGCCACCTTTCAGTGCCCACAAGTGCCACCTTTCAGTGCTATAAGTGCCACCTTTCAGTGCTATAAGTGCCATCTTTCAGTGCTATAAGTGCCACCTATCAGTGCCATCTATCAGTGCCCACACGTGCCATCTATCAGTGCCACCTATCAGGGCCCACAAGTGCCATCTATCAGTGCCACCTATCAGTGCCCACAAGTGCCACCTATCAGTGCCCACAAGTGCCACCTATCGGTGCAATCAGTGCCCACAAGTGCCACCTATCAGTGCCCACAAGTGCCACCTATTAGTGCTACCAGTGCCCATAAGTGCCACCTATCAGTGCCATCTATCAGTGCCCATAAGTGCCACCTATCAATGCCATCTACCATTGCCATCTATCAGTGCCCATAAGTGCCACCTATTAGTGCCATCTATCAGTGCCATCCACCTGTTAGTGCCCATCAGCGCCAGTCACCAGTCAGTGCCCATAAGTGCCGCCTATCAGTGCCAGCCACCTGTCAGTGCCACCTATCAGTCCCCATCTTTCAAACTGTCACATGACATTGAAAAAAAGTATCGGTAATCGGTATCGGCGAGTACTTGGAAAAAAGTATCGGTACTTGTACTCGGTCTTAAAAAAGTGGTATCGGGACAACCCTAGTTGGAAGGCTCTCTTGAAGTTGCGCAAGGCCCCAGGCTTCAGGCCTTGCACTGCTGCCGATCTGCACAGGAAGAACCTGTTGCTTCAGTGCGGTGTCCAAAGAGGCCGAGCTCCGCCTCGCCTCCTTCTTAAATAATCCCTCCCATGAGTCTCTGCGGTGGCAATTTGCACTCTGGGTGCCGAACGGGGTTCTGGGTAACGTAGTCTCGGGGCCTTAAAGAGACCCCACTACACACTCCCCCCACTTAAACTCTTTGGTCCCCAAAGATAACATAACACTACATTACAGAACGTACAACATCAATCAAAGTTTCGTATGATGTTGGCAGAGGAAATTCCCACCAAAAACGAGGTAGTGAACTTCCCTGCCCACAGGTCACACTATCATCGGTGTCCTGCCTAACTGTGCCAGAGAGTGAGCTGGGGTTGCCCCCCACCAAATGAACAGTGGGAGGATCAGGGTCTTCCACACTCCTCCTAGCAGTAACCACAGTGTCTTCCGCACTCCTCCCCATCTGTGGATAAGTTAATCTTCTGGGAGGCTTTATGGCTCTTCGCTTCCTCTGTCCTCTTGGGCTTTCTATCAGAACGGGCTCTTCCTCGGGAACTGACTTAGGAATTTCCTCTGATTCAGGAGCACTGGCCTCCGAAGCAGGGAGGTATAGGGACTCCCTTGGATCTTCTTCTGGGAGTAAGTCACAGGCACTTTCCCAAGAATCTGACCAAGGACTGGACGGAATGAACTCAGTAGTTTCTGCATTCAGTGTCTGATCTATGGTGTCTTCTTCAGGTGGAAGATCAATAGCAGAAGTTTCTGGAACCTGTGAAGGCCAAAGCCAATCAAGTTCTTCTCCCTCATCTTCACTTATCTCCGAGGTCTCCATATCCCCAATCTGAGGGGTCTGGGACCGAGTGTTTGGTCTGGGAGTATCCAGGATGGAAGTTGGCTCAGAGGAATCCATCACAGGGGGTATCCGAACTGCCTCAGCTAGTGGGAGTAGGTGGTTCCGATGCCAGGTCTTCAAAGGTCCCACCTTTCCTTCTGGTTTAAGTCTGTAAACGGGCAGGCCCGGTAGCCTTTTGCAAATAACATAAGGTTCAGGTCTCCATCTGTCTGCAAGCTTGTGTTTTCCAGGGACCCCCAAGTTCCGTAGCAACACTCTATCTCCTGGTTGTAAGTCCTGAATCCTAACTTTCAGGTCAAAAATTTTTCTCCGAGGCCACCTGAGCCTGTTTATAGGCCAATTTTAAATTGCGTCTGAGTCTATCGACATATCCCTTGTGGGAAGCAGCAGAACAATGGTCGATAGAAGTGCCAAAGGCCAGATCTACTGGTAGTCTTGCTTCTCTCCCGAACATAAGTCGATAGGGTAAGTACCCTGTAGCATCACTGGTGGTGCTGTTGTATGCATGTACAACTGCCGCTATATGGCTGCTCCAATGCTGTTTCTTTTCACTGCTTAAGGTCCCCAGCATGTTGAGCAAGGTTCGGTTGAACCTCTCCGGCTGAGCATCACCTTGTGGATGGTAGGGGGTAGTTCTTGTCTTCTTGATCCCCAAGGAATCCAGGAGCTTCCGGATCAGCCGACTTTCAAAGTCCCTTCTCTGATCTGAATGAAGCTGTTGTGGTAGCCCATAGTGTACAAAGTATTTCTCCATAAGCACTTTGGCCACAGTCGAGGCCTTCTGGTCTTTGGTTGGGAAGGCCTGGGCATACCGGGTGAAATGGTCGGTTACTTCTAGAACATTTCCTAGTCCACTCAGGTCAGGTTCAAGGCAGAGAAAATCAATACATACCAGATCAAGTGGGCTTCGACTCTGCAGATGGCCCATTGGGGCAGCTTGATGGGGTAAAGTCTTTCTCTGGATGCATCGTGTGCATGAGTGGCAGTATTCTTCAACTTCAGCCCTCATGCAGGGCCAATAGAAACGGTTCCTAACGAGTTGGAAGGTCCTTTCCGCCCCCAGGTGGCCATGGTTGTCGTGCAGAGCAACCAGGACAGTCTCTCTGTGTTTCTCGGGCAGGAACAGTTGCCATTTGTCTTCTAGGTCATCAGAGGGGCCCCTTCGGTAGACCACTCCCTGATGCACCTGCAACCTGTCCCACTCTTTCCTCAACAGGCGAGCTTCCTTTGAAGGGTGGCGTAAGAGTCTATTCGGGTCCTGATTCTCCAGGGCCTCTAGAACCAATCTCCCCATGGGGTCTTCCAATTGGTCGGATCTCAACTCCTTCTTGGACAGTTTTGGCAAGTTATCTTCCCCCAGTTGGGTTACTCCACAGTATTGCTTGGGAACTCCTACTATGGTAACTGTAACGGCACCCCAAATACGAAAGGAGGTAACAAACGCCGTTTTAGATCCCTTCCCTCTCCTGGACACAAATTCACTGCCGATCCTCCACAGCCAGCCGACCCCTTCCCATAGGAATTAATCCTTCTGGAAGAACGAGACGCACTCTGTATCTTCCTAGCATCGAATGACTTTATTGAGAAAAACATTGTAACTTTTATAACCATCCAATACTGCATTAACCTAAAATGAACAATGGTCCAGCTCCACCCACAACATAACAGACCCAATACACACAAGTATGCAGGTGATTCATCAACATCTCTTCAATTAACCCGTCTGCTGCTAGTTCCACAACCTATAATTATAGGCTTAATTCCCCCAAACCACAATGGACAATAGAATGTAAATCACCACAAACAATGAACAGGTCTTTTAGAAGCTGGGATTAGCATTACACTAGGCAGACAGGTGATTGAGGCTGAACACCTCAGTATCTCTCAATTAACCTGTTGAGTTCAGAAACAGTAAATAGTCCTTTACAGATATCCTTGGGGATATGGTGAATAAATATTACAGACCCATTTTAGGTAGCCCAAGATATATTTCTTAATGTCCATTATTTCCTGACTCACCCTGTGTCCAAAGTGACCCTCCTGTCACACATCTCCCCTTTCAGCAGGAGACTAACAAAGGAGGTGACCCCAGACGGGTTGACTCCGAAGTTAGTCCATAGGTCCATTCTTCTAATGCCGGTATCCACACAGTACCCCAAATAAATTGCTCCAAACAGAGCATTACTTACCCAGCCAACCTCTGCCTCTCTCAGAGAACATACCCGCCGCTGGGGAGAAGACAGGCTGATTGGGCTCAGTCCGTCATGCTGTTGGGGATCTGAGCCGACTGCCCAGCATCCCTGAGGTATACAAGTGGAGACTGAAGTCCCATCCCCTTGTGGTAGGTGAAAATCCCCCAGTGCTTGCAAAGCAAGGCTGACATCCTCCTGTCCCAGTGTCACACCATTTTCTGGGGTTGTGTCAGTGAGGACCGAAGTCCCATCCAGTATCACAGGAACTCCCTCTTCTGTTAGTTGAGAGCAGAGGACCGCGGCACTCTGCTCTGTTGCCAGCTCTTCCGCTGGGTTGGTGTGAGTGGAGACCGTAGTCCCATCCACCGATATCTGCTCAAGTGGCAGTTGTGTGCAGCGGCCAGTAGCATTCTGCCCTGCTGCCAGTGATTCAGCTGGGGGTAAAAGCTTTACCACCTCAGCTTGTTGCTGGAGAGATGGGCCAACTGCCCCGGCTCCCTGAAACTCCACAGTTGTTTCTGGTGCTGGGCAGAGGTTGTTAGCACTCTGCCCTGTTGCCAGCACTTCTGCTGGGGACTCCACCCCATCTGCTCTGGCTAACTGTTGGGGAGGGAAAAGAGCTGCTTCTCCCCCCTGCATCTCTGAAATCCCCTGGGAAAGAGGAACCATCACCTTCTCAACTCGGGCCTCCAAAACTGCCACGGGTGTAGAGCAGGGGTCTGCAGCACTCTGTCCTGCTGCCAGTACTTGGGCAGGCGATGCATAATCCATAACATCCTCTGAACAGTCCATTAAGTCCATACATTCTGTAATCTGTGGCTGGGGAGATGAGCCAACTGCCCTAGCTCCCTGGAACTCCACATCATCCACTTCGGCTTTAGGGATGGCAATCTTCAGATTTTCCACTGCCGATTCTTCAGCCAGGCTAGCTCCCTGGAACTCCGTATCATTCACTTCGGCTTTAGGGGTGGCAATCTCCAAATTTTCCACTGCTGATTCTTCAGCCAGGATTTCATAGTTGTCAACTGGTATTTCCTGATAGTCCCAGGCAAAGGGAGCCCCACCCTGCTGCTGAGCAGAGTCTAGCAGCTGTTTGTAGGCAATCTCCAGCTCCCATTCCTGACCGGCCAGAAACTCCAAATCTTCCTGTGCCCAGTGCCCTTCCGAGACATTCAGTCTTTGCTCTCTGTACTCCATTATTTCCTCCAAACGCCACTCCCGATCACTCCCAAAGTCAGGGTCCTCGGACAGCCTCCAATACAACAATCCCAGGCCATTATAGTCAAAGCCTTCCGTGGGGCTGTCATCCGCTGACCACTGACACTCTTGGGTTACATACCACCAAAGGGCTCAGTAGCTCTTGTCCAACCGCATCTCTGCCCGGATCAGCCTGCTTAACTCCGCTGTCCACTCCTGCTTCGGTTGTTCCCCCAATAACAGCATTCGTACTTCATACTGCGACCAGTACCTTAGATGGATGGAGGGGGGAACTTTTCCCTGGTGTTGCTGCTCGAGAGCTAGCGCTTTCTTCCAGAGTTCGCAGCGGATTGAATCAGACCATCCCAGCAGGACCTCCTCTGATACTGGTCCTCTATGCTGTATCTGCATCTCTCGCAACCTCCTTCTGAATTCCTTTTCCATGTCGGCTGGTATCTGTATCTCTCCTCTCCTTTCAGTTGGTGCTACTTTTTTAGGTGTTGTCTCCAATTGCCGTATTTCCGCCATTCTCTGCTCATGTTGACGCTCATCCTGCCACTCGATGTCTCTAATGGCTTCCTGTATGGCGGTCTCTGATGGGTTAGCACCATATAATGTCAAGCGCTCTCGAACTCGTTGCTGAAACAAATCTTCAACAGACCGGGGTCCTGCATCACCATCCCTCTGGTCCATCTCGGCTCTCAAGTAAGTCTTTCAGCGTGGCTTTCCTGCAGGCTGCATAGCTGGTCATTCACTGTGGTGGCTTGGAGTGTCCCAGAAACTGGAGGGAAAATCCCACTGCTGCCACCAATGTAACGGCACCCCAAATACGAAAGGGGGTAACAAACGCCGTTTAGATCCCTTCCCTCTCCTGGACACAAATTCACTGCCGATCCTCCACAGCCAGCCGACCCCTTCCCATAGGAATTAATCCTTCTGGAAGAACGAGACGCACTCTGTATCTTCCTAGCATCGAATGACTTTATTGAGAAAAACATTGTAACTTTTATAACCATCCAATACTGCATTAACCTAAAATGAACAATGGTCCAGCTCCACCCACAACATAACAGACCCAATACACACAAGTATGCAGGGGATTCATCAACATCTCTTCAATTAACCCGTCTGCTGCTAGTTCCACAACCTATAATTATAGGCTTAATTCCCCTAAACCACAATGGACAATAGAATGTAAATCACCACAAACAATGAACAGGTCTTTTAGAAGCTGGGATTAGCATTACACTAGGCAGACAGGTGATTGAGGCTGAACACCTCAGTATCTCTCAATTAACCTGTTGAGTTCAGAAACAGTAAATAGTCCTTTACAGATATCCTTGGGGATATGGTGGATAAATATTACAGACCCATTTTAGGTAGCCCAAGATATATTCTTAATGTCCATTATTTCCTGGCTCACCCTGTGTCCAAAGTGACCCTCCTGTCACAGTAACCCCTATCTCTTCTGCTCTTGAGCCGCAACTGGCTTGGAGTTCAGCCCCTTGACAGAGGGCCCGCACCCCGTCGGGTGCCACTTGGGTCCAGTCTTCTGTACTGCAGGTGGGGACATGAGATCTTCTAGACAAGGCGTCTGCATCTCGGTTTCCAGCCCCAGGTCTGTACTTCAGGCTGAAATTGAAGGCAGACAGCGCCGCCAGCCATCTATGTCCTGTGGCATCCAGCTTAGCTGTAGTGAAAAGATAGGTGAGGGGGTTGTTGTTCGTTTTCACAGTGAAATCTGCCCCATACAGATAATCTTGGAGTTTGTCAACTACGGCCCACTTGAGGGCCAGGAATTCCAACTTATGAGTAGGATAATTCTTTTCGGAGGGGGTCAGGCTTCTGCTCACATACGCAACAGGTCTCAGTTGCCCTTCATGCTCCTGATAGAGCACTCCTCCCAGACCATCATGGCTGGCATCTACATGGAGTTCATAAGGCTTCTTTGGGTTTGCATAGGCCAGGACAGGGGCAGTGGTTAAGTTATTTTTCAACATTTGGAAGGCATCTTCGCACTTCTCATTCCACTGGTCCTTGACTGACTCCCCTGGCTTCCTAGGGCCCGAGTCATCCTCTTCCCCCTCCGTCTTGAGCAGCTCATTCAGAGGCCTGGCTATCCGAGCAAACCCCTCCACGAACCTCCTATAATAGGAACAGAATCCCAGGAAGGACCTGAGTTCTGTCACAATAGTGGGCCTTGGCCAGGAGGTGACTGCCTCCAACTTTCCGGGGTCTGTGGCCACCCCATCTTCAGACACTATGTGTCCCAGATAGTTGACTGATGACTGATAGAATTGGCATTTTTCAGGTGAGAACTTGAGTCCTTCCTCACTCAGTCTCTTCAAAACTTTCTCCAGCCTCTCTTCATGTTCTTTCAAGGTTCTTCCGAAGACAATGATGTCATCCAAGTATACGAGGACTTCGATGAGGTTCATATCTCCCACAGTCTTCTCCATGAGACGTTGGAAGGTGGCTGGAGCTCCAGACAGACCTTGAGGCATCCGGTCGAATTCGAAGAACCCTACCGGGGTTATGAAAGCCGTCTTCTCTTTGTCTTCTGGATGCATCGGGATCTGATAGTACCCGCTCTTGAGGTCCATAACACTGAACCTGCTCTGTAGGGCATCCTCTATCCTCGGAGTGGTATACTGGTCCGGTATGGTTCTCCTGTTGAGGGTCCTATAGTCTATGCACAGCCTCAATGACCCATTCTTCTTCCGGACCACCACTATAGGGGAGGCATAGGGACTTCTAGATTCTCGAATCACCCCTGTTCGCTTGAGCTCGGCGAGCTGCTCCCTCAAGTCTTCGAGGTCTGCTAACGGAACCGGCCTAACCCTCTCCCTAAAGGGCTTGTCTTCCTGGAGGCGGATTCGATGGGTGGCACTCCTAGCACACCCCACATCGAATTCATCTTGGAAAAAGATCCTTTCCCACCTGGTCAACTGGGCCTTGGCTCTCTCTTTCCAAGCCCTGGGCAGGTTTGGATTCTCCATGGAAAGTTTCTCCCACACGATACTTTCTCCATCTGTCTTCTCCACATCTGATGAAGCAACTGAGGTAGCTGGGCTCACCCGGCCCAGCAACAGCCTGGCTGGGATTTCCATGGGACCATCCGTGGTATTTCTGACGCTCACAGGCACTTTACAGTGAGCCTTCTTCAGGGCCCTCACCGGGACCACTTCTGGGGCTACTTCTAAGCCCGAATGTTCTTCCCTTGGGTCAGGTTCCAACATGACAAAAGGGCCAGGCTGCTCCCAAGTGAGTTTCACTGTGGCTTTCAAGCAGGCTACTTCACCGGGCTGCAGCACTATTCCCCTTCTTCCCAGCCTCCAGACCTTCCCTACCCCCTCTTCTGGGGCCTTCTGTTCCAAGATCAGCCGTTGGTAGGCTGTCTTCAACATTGGGTGGATTTCAGTGACTGTGGGGTCTTTCCTTCTTGTCAGAGGGGCCAGAAGTCTTTGGACCAGATCCGTGTTGGTCCCTATTATTAGGGAACTCTTGTTAGCTCCAGGCGGTCGGGGGCACACCACAGCTAAGGTGTCAAACACTTCAGCCTTTCCGGCTATGGACGGGTCGAAAGTCAGTTTTATAGGCAGATAGCCATCATAAGGGAAACTCTCTGTCCCAATTCCCCATATCTCCAGTTCTTCAATCTTCTGGATGGGTAGGTGACTTAAATGCTTGTCATAAAATTCCCGGTACAACAGGGTCACTTGCGCCCCAGTATCCAATATGGCTCTTGTGTAGACTCCCTCCACTTGAACAGGTACTATCGGAGAGGGACCCACCAGCTTCTCTGGATATCGCTTCGAAGGGGTCTCTTTCTTTTGATCTTTGCATTTTCCCTTTTGACTTTCTTTCTTCCATTTCTCTTTGGACTTAAGTCTCTCCTGGGCCTGGTATGCATTGATCTCAACTACCCGCTGAGGGACACTACTCTCTTTCTTTGGGGTGCGTTCCCTCTGAGGAACCTTGTGTTTCTTCTGAGGGGTCTTGTCCACTCTTTTCATGTGCTTCTCATTCAGTTTGGAGCTCACTGGAGATGATGGGCACCCAGTTGACTCCTTCACCGGGGCCCGCTGAAGTTTTCCGGCGGCTTGCGGTTATTCATCTTTTTTTTCTTTGGACTGGAACACACTTTGGCGAAATGGCCAGCTCCTCCACAATTGAAGCAAATCACATCCCCCCAATCTTCCAGGGATGCGGGCGCTGAGGTGTTGGGAAACAGCTCCTTCCTCTGACTTTCCCTCTCTGGTTCCCTTGACTTCTTTTCCATCAGGGAGGTCAACATTCCCAATACTTGGGACATCTGCGACTTCAAGGTATCCACCTCTGAGTCTCTTTCCAGGGTCATGGCCCTCCTGACCATCACCGGAGGAGGATTTACAGACTCAACTGGTAGGCTCCTCTTCTTCTCCTCCAGCATAGCTTCTTCCTCTCTGACCACTCGGATCAAGTCAGGGTACTCCAGGCTCTTCCCGTCCTGTCTTGTGCGTAGCGCCAATGCGATGGGGTCCAGGGGCTGAGATCCTCTCATCACCTGTTGAACACGGGCCTCATCCACCTTCCGCGGGTCAATTCCCTTCTTAAGAATCATCTTATGCAGGATCTTATCCAGGCGCCTGATGAACTCTGACAGTTTCTCTCCTGTCTTTTGGTAGCAGTGCTCCAGCTGAAAAGTGAGCTCAGTGATTTTCTCTGTTCCACCGAACACATTCTGCAGAATGTCCAGATAGTCCTGTGCATCACAGTCTGTCTTACTCATCTTGAGGTTGCGTATAGCCTCTAGAGCAGGCCCCTTCAGGTTTTCAGCAATTCTCTGCTTTTTCCTATGATCTGGGACTTCCCATTCTTCTAGGGCCTGAGTGGCACCGTCTAACCACTCCTCAAACCCCTCTTCACCCGAAGGTACAGGTTTCCTTCCTGAGAATATTCTAAGTTTTCTGTATCCTGACATTTGGTAATCTGTAGGATCTTGCTTACACTGGGCTACAATCTCCCCTAGGACCGCGCACAACTCTGCGCTGAGGGTGGCAGATGGCGACCCGGGACTTTCCCTTTTCTGCTGTTTTTCTGCTTTTGGGGTGGGTGATGAAGATAGTTTCGGTGTCTGAAACCGTCCTCCTGGCTTGAGCGGCAGCACGTGTATTAGGCTATAAGTCTGATCATCTATTGCTTCTACACTTGGATTCTTGAAATGCTCTGGGACTCCGTCCTTCCACTCTATTAATGCGTGGGTCAGTGAGGAATTCGTCCTGACATCCACCACCCATGCCTTCTGATACAAGGACAGTGACATCACTAGCTGCTTCACCGCTTCTTCTTGCCAGATCCCTGGGAGTTCTATGACTACTACCCCGGCTGGATCTGTGCCGACCACTTTGCACCACTGTCCTACTTCTAGTGGGTCCATTCTGGTACTTTTGGCGTGTTACTTGCTGTAACAGGATCCCGGACTCGAGAGCCCCCACGTGTAGCGCTATCCCCAGTTAAGTGAGCCGCTGGATTTGTTTTCGGGCCCTGTGTACAGCACCGCCAACCCCCTGCAATCTGCTCGACCCACTCTGGCACAGCTAGTCTAGGGGTTATGTTTTATCACAATCAATTGGTATTGTAAGGGCGCCCTCTTTACAGTGAGACAACACACAAATGTTAAAGATTAAGTATAACAGTTTTACTTCGGTTGTAAAAGGGCATAAGCAGAATATAATACACACAACTGGCTTGCAGAGCCCTGCAGCAATCAATATAGCACGCAATAATGGCGCTGCGCGGTAATCCACCACGCGTGGCTATTATGGTATACATGCCCTGTGGCGCATTTAAACAATATCCTATCTCCCCACCCTGATCAGGCCTGACATAGTGTAAATCTCAGTCTTTCCTATAGGGATTTCTTTGCATGCAAACTTTCGGTGGTGCACTTGATGAATAGTATTTGTAATCCACAAATTGGCAATCACTGGGAACACTATACTGGGGGACACTTCAACTCTGTCCTGCTACCGGTCCCCAGTAGAACAACAAACAAACGATCGGTGGGCCAAGGCAGTCCATAGGCCGGAACACGGTACAGTCTATTGGTCTGGGCAAGTGCCCGCTCACCACTCCGGACGCGATCCCAGTCCGGGACTTCCACCTGCTGTGTCCTCACACACAGTGTCTGCAACGATCGGGTCCCCGATCCAACTGATGTCCTCACTCGACAAGTCCGGTGCCACCCAGGCTCTGCAGTGGGGTGGAAGGCTCTCTGGAAGTTGCGCAAGGCCCCAGGCTTCAGGCCTTGCACTGCTGCCGATCCGCACAGGAAGAACCTGTTGCTTCAGCGCGGTGTCCAAAGAGGCCGAGCTCCGCCTCGCCTCCTTCTTAAATAATCCCTCCCATGAGTCTCTGCGGTGGCAATTTGCACTCTGGGTGCCGAACGGGGTTCTGGGTAACGTAGTCTCGGGGCCTTAAAGAGACCCCGCTACATATATATATATATATATATATATATATCAGTTTCATCATGCCATGCTAAATGTTTACCTGATCCACACACAGGTGAACATTTTCACTGCCCTTCTGTGGGTGGTACAGATATGCAGTTGCCCATGATAACTACATAACTAAACTACACACAGATAGGAACATTTTCCTTGTTCCTCTGCAGAGGCCACAAAAATACTGTCAGCTTCAGGTACTGCATGTGTTTGGGCCACACATAGGAAAAACATTTTTGTAGTGCGCTGAAGTGTAATTAAAAAATAAATAGAAAATCCAAAAAGTTGCTTATATATACGCCAGTAGAGTATATAGTACCTGAACTAAATAAATAAAATAACATTGCTTATAAAATTTATAAGCAATTCTTTTCAAAATATCAAATAATTAACCATGTACACTTTTTGTCAAAAACAAGTTTAACCATATGAAAAAAAAAATTCCCCTTACAACTGCTGATAATGGAGAGAGGAAGAACCCTCCCCTTGTGATGCCTGGGGAGACTGAGTTTGATGGAGCAAAGGTTTTCCATGTGTTCGCATGCCTGCTTGCGGGCGTGGAGGAGGCACATAAACAGAGGATTGGGGCCCGGGGTAATGAGGGAGCAGATAACTCCTGAGAAGAATGTGTGGGTGGGTAAACATAAGATGGCTAACCATATGAATATGATGTTGGTGGTGGCTTATCTGGGGGTAAATTATGTGTAGGTTGTGGGTGGTGGTACAATGATTCCTGTACATGGGTAGGTGGGGGCAGGCGATGAGGAGGAGGGGGATGGTAATAGGGTACAGTATGTGTCACTCCTGAGGTCCCTGGGTACATGGGTTGACCTGGAAAAGCAAAGCTTGGTATTGCCGGCGCAGGTTTGCCACTTTGGGTGCACGATACATCATGGCCACAGAATGCATGCTGTCCATTAGTGATGAGCCGAACACCCCCGGGTTCGGTTCGCACCAGAACCCGCGAACGGACCGAAAGTTCGCACGAACATTAGAACCCTATTAAATACAATGGATGCGAACGTTCGGATTCTAAAGTGCTAATTAGAACGACTATTATCCATGTTATTGTCCGAAACAGAGTTTGGGAACCCGGGTTCTGCACCAGGGGACATGTATCAATGCAAAAAGAAGTTTTAAAAACGGACGTTTTCCGGGAGCAGTCATTTTAATGATGCATAAAGTGAAAAAAAAAAAAGTCAAATATTCCTTTAAATATTGTACCTGGGGGGTGTCTAAAGTATGCCTGTGAAGTGCCACGTGTTTCCCGTGTTTAGAACTGTCCCTGCACAAAATAACATTTCTAAAGGAAAAAAAGCCATTTAAAACTGCTTGCGGCTTTAATGCAATGTCTGGTCCCGGTAATATGGATGAAAATCTTTAGGAAAAATGGCATAGCTACCCCATCAACCCCCCCCCCCCTACCCCAGCCCATTACCAGCCCCTTTGGGTCTTGTATGGATATTAAGGGGAACCCCGCACACAAAATAAAAAAGGACCTATATACTCTGAACAGCCGTATACAGGCGGTGCATACAAGACAGGGACTGTAGGTTTGTTCTTATGTAGAATCTGTTTGTAATTTTGAACAGCTGCATTGTTTAAGTGGAGCTCCATGCCAAATTCCTTTTTTTTTGCTTTTTGTAAAACATAGGGAACGGTTATCACCCCTGTCACATTTTTTTTTGCTGTCTGTGCCCCTGTTCAGAACATTTCACCTCACTTTGCGTCCCAATGACAACTGTTTTTGAAATGTGGTGTTTTTATTGAAACAAGGATTGGTGATAAAGCATCAGTAGAGAGGAGACACCTTTCTCCCATATTAATTCTTACAGGAGAGAATTTTCCTTCCAAGGGGTAGATTTCCTCTCACTTCCTGTTGTCTTCTTCCGTTTGCAAGTAGTAGTAGTTTGTAAGTTGGATGTTTGAAAGTAGGGACCTGCCGTATATACTCTGCAGAAATTGGCCCCTTAGGTGTTGGTGTTGGCACAACACTGAAAGCACTCACAGTTATTCTTGGTGGGTGCTGGAACGCCCTGCTGTCAACTATTATATCAGGAATTGTAATAACATATAATTGTTGATCAGTGGTAGTAAAAATTGGGCCTTTGATGGTGGTGCTGGTGCCACAACACTGTAAGGCCTGACAGTTACTCTTGGTGGGCGCAGCAATGGGCCCTGCTGTGAATTATTAGATCAATAATTATAATTGCATGCCCCTGTTGAATAGGGGCTGAAAAATTGGGCCTTTGGTGGTGGTGGTGGTGGTGATGGTGGTGCTGGTGCCACAACACTGTAAGGCCTGACAGTTACTCTTGGTGGGCACAGCAATGGGC
Source organism: Rana muscosa (assembly GCA_029206835.1). Lineage (NCBI taxonomy): Eukaryota > Metazoa > Chordata > Amphibia > Anura > Ranidae > Rana > Rana muscosa. The sequence continues at coordinate 20,188,694 of CM055123.1, read as the reverse complement.
TCTGCTGTGAATTATTAGATCAATAATTATAATTGCATGCCCCTGTTGAACAGGGGCTGAAAAATTGGGCCTTTGGTGGTGGTGGTGGTGGTGATGGTGGTGCTGGTGCCACAACACTGTAAGGCCTGACAGTTACTCTTGGTGGGCGCAGCAATGGGCCCTGCTGTGAATTATTAGATCAATAATTATAATTGCATGCCCCTGTTGAACAGGGGCTGAAAAATTGGGCCTTAGGCACTGGTGGCACAACACTGCAACCCCTCACAGATACTGTGCTTGGAGCACAGCAATGAGGCCTGTTGCAAAGTATTGCATCAAAAATTTTAATTACACGCCCCTGTTAAACAGGGGCTGAAAAATTGGGCCTTAGCCACTGGTGGCGTCACCCATAAACCAAAATGATCTTCCAAGCTATCATCATTAATCGTATCATTGAGGAGGAGGAGGAGGATAGCCAGTCAACATAACAGCAAAGGCACTCAGCATCAGCATCAGTCTTGAAGGGATGTGACATTTTAAAATCAATTAGTCTGTTATATCAGCATCTGGTGTGTGGTAGCTGGTGGTGATCCAAGACTGGTTCATCTTGATGAAAGTCAGTCGATCAACCGAGTCGGTGGACAGGCGCACCCTGTGATCCGTGACAAATCCTCCAGCAGCACTGAATGTGCGTTCTGAAAGAACGCTGGATGCAGGACAGGCCAGTAGCTCAATTGCATACTGTGCAAGCTCTGGCCAGTGATCCATCCTCAAGACCCAGTAAGCCAGAGGATTTTCGGTGGGGAAGGTGTCCAAGTCTGACCTTGCCCCTAGGTATTCCTGCACCATGTATATCAGACGCTGGCGATGGTTGCTGGAACCGATCATACCTTGGGGCTGCGGACTAAAGAATTGTCTGAACGCATCGGTCAGACGGCCACCTTCCCCACCGCTCCTTCTTTGACTGACCGAAGCCTCAGCAACTCGTTGTCCAGGACCAGGAGTTTGTAACCTCCCAGTCTCTGGGAACGCGTTGCACAGACCTTTCTGCAAGGCCTCCCGGAGTTGTCTCATCCTCTGCTCCCTCTGCGACGGTACGATAAGGTCCGCAACCTTACCCTTGTACCGTGGATCAAGGAAAGTGGCCAGCCAGTAATGGTCCCTCTCCTTGATCCGAAGAATACGAGGATCCTTCCGCAGACTTTGCAGGATCAGGGAGGCCATGCAGCGTAGGTTAGCTGAGGCATTCAGTCCGGAGTCCTCTGGGTCACTAAGGACGACATGATCCGCAGCCACCTCCTCCCAGCCACGTACAAGTCCACTGGTTTCTTGGGACTGTAAATCATCCCTAAAAGACTGCTGCTGATGATGCTGAGTGCCAGCCTCCACCTCCATGCTGACACAATCCTCCTCCTCCTCCTCCTCCTCTTCCTGTGCGATGGGTGGGACAGAAGGAACACTGTCTGGGTAAAGGGGGCCTTGAGAGGCAAGGAAGTCCTCCTCTTCCTGCCTCTGTTCTGCCTCAAGTGCCCTGTCCATTATTCCACGCAGCGTGTGCTCCAACAGGTGGACAAGAGGTACAGTGTCACTGATGCATGCACTGTCACTGCTAACCATCCTCGTGGCCTCCTCAAATGGTGCCAGGACAGTGCATGCATCCCTGATCATGCCCCACTGGCGTGGTGAAAAAAACCCGAGCTCCCCTGACCCTGTCCTGGTGCCGTAGTCGCACAGGTACTCATTGATGGCCCTCTGCTGCGTGTGCAGCCGCTGCAGCATGGCCAACGTTGAGTTCCACCTGGTGGGCATGTCACATATAAGGCGGTTCTTGGGCAGGTTCAACTCCTTTTGCAGCTCAGCCAGGCGAGCACTGGCATTATAAGATCTGCGGAAATGCACACAGACTTTCCTGGCCTGCCTCAGGACATCCTGTAAGCCGGGGTACCTGCCCAAGAACCGCTGCACCACCAGGTTAAGGACGTGAGCCATACAGGGCACATGGGTCAGTTGTCCCTGTCGGAGGGCGGAGAGGAGGTTGGTGCCATTGTCGCAAACCACCATTCCTGGCTTAAGCTGGCGTGGCGTCAACCACCTCTCGGCCTGCCCCTGCAGAGCAGACAGGACCTCTGCCCCAGTGTGGCTCCTGTCCCCCAAACACACCAGCGCAAGCACGGCATGGCATCTTTTTGCCTGCGTACTTGCGTAGCCCCTTGAACGCCTACGGAGCACCGCTTGTTCCGAGAACAAACCACAGGAAGAGGCCATGGAGGAAGAAGAAGAGGAGGGGGTGGAGGAGAGAGGTGTGTCACAACCAGTAGTAGCATTTTGGAGGCGTGGCGGTGGAACAACCTCCAACACTACTGCACCTTGTCCTGCATCCTTCCCAGCTGCCAAAAGAGTGACCCAATGGGCCGTGAAAGAAAGGTAACGTCCCTGTCCATGCCTGCTGGACCATGAGTCAGCGGTAATATGCACCTTACCGCTGACCGCCCTGTCCAGGGAGGCCAAGACATTGCCTTCCACATGCCTGTAGAGAGCCGGAATCGCCTTCCGTGCAAAAAAGTGGCATTTGGGAACCTGCCACTGAGGAACCGCACATTGCACAAACTCACGGAAGGGGGCCGAGTCTACCAACTGAAAAGGCAGCAGTTGAAGCGCTAGCAATTTAGCCAAGCTAGCATTCAACCGCTGGGCATGTGGATGGCTGGGAGTGAACTTCTTTCGACGGTCCAGCAGCTGGGGCAGGGAAATTTGTCTGCTAGAATCGGACGTTGGTGTACTGCTAGCAGAGTGCCCGCAAGTACTTGCCTGTGACACACCTAATTCTACACCTTCATTCCTCTCAGAGCAGGTTTCAGAGAGGAGTGAAGGTATAGTGGGGTTGGAGATCCCAGCTGATGCGGTGCAAGAAGAGGTCAGCTTTGTTCTTTGGTGTGGGTCTTTAACCACTTCGCGCCCGGGCAATGCTCAAAAGACGTCTGCATTGCGGCGCCGAAGTGCTGACTGGACGTCCATGGACGTCCTCCTCTTTCCCCCCCCCCCCGCGCGCCCCCGCGAGCGCGCATCGGGGAAAATCTGTGTTGGCCGTGTCCCTTGGACACAGCCAATCACAGATCGTGCTGAATGGCCAATCACAGAGGCCATTCAGCACTCGATCTCACTATCCAATGAGAGATGATCTCAAATGTAAACATATGAGATCATCTCTCATTGCCGGCTTTCTCTCCTCACACAGAGACAGCGTGTGAGGAGAGAGAGAGATCTGTGCTGCAGCTTGTAATAGTGAGTGATAAAATACACACACACACAAGTAAAAAACAGTGCCCACAGTCCCTGCCAGTGCCATCTGCTACCAGTGCCACCTGCCAGGGCCATCTTCCACCTGCCAGGGCCATCTGCCAGGGCCATCTGCCAGTGCCATCTGCCAGTGCCATCTGCTGCCAGTGCCACCTGCCAGTGCCATCTGCTGCCAGTGCCACCTGCCAGTGCCATCTGCCACCGCCATCTGCCACCGCCATCTGCCACCAGTCCCATCTGCCACCAGTCCCATCTGCCACCAGTGACACCAGTCAGTGCCATCTGTGCCACCTGCCAGTGCCACCTGCCAGTGCCATCTGTGCCACCTGCCAGTGCCATCTGTGCCACCAGTCCCATCTGCCACCAGTCAGTGCCATCTGTGCCACCTGCCAGTGCCACCTGCCAGTGCCATCTGTGCCACCTGCCAGTGCCATCTGTGCCACCAGTCCCATCTGCCACCAGTCAGTGCCATCTGTGCCACCTGCCAGTGCCACCTGCCAGTGCCATCTGTGCCACCAGTCCCATCTGCCACCAGTCCCATCTGCCACCAGTCCCAACTGCCAGTGCCACCTGCCAGTGCCATCTGCCATCAGTGCCACCTGTCAGTGCCATCTCATCAAATGGCTAAAAGAGTATTCTCAGCCGAGGAGGCGTATGAAATTCTTGCGGCCGACGGGAGCAACGGGGAGCGCTCCGATTCGGAGTCCTCCGCATATTCAGATGAGTCTGACGTGGACTACGAGCCTGTCATAAGCAGTGGATCAGTGACGGAGGAGACGGCAGAGGAGGAGGAGGAAGAAGAAGAAGAGGAGGAGGGCCCGCCCGCCAGACGAAGGCGTTCTGCTGAGGAGGCAGTGCCATCCACCAGCACCGCAGTGCCATCCACCAGCACCGCAGTACCTCGAGAAGCAAGGCCACGTACCAGTGGGGTGTCACCTCAGCCCCAAAGGGTTAGGTCCCATGCCAGCCTTCCCTATTCCCTTCAGTACCCTTTGTGGCTTCCTCCAAATTCAGGAGAAGCCAACATTCCCCCTTTCACTGCCCAGCCAGGAGTCCAGGTGGATACAGAAAACTTTTTCCCAATAGATTTTTTTAATTTAATTTTTACTAACGACATGCTGGCAACAATTGTGGCCCAGTGCAACTTATATGCCCAACAGTTTATAACCAGCAACCCAACGTCCTCTTATGCCCGTCCCTACGTGTGGAAAGCCCTTACAGTGGAGGAGTTTAGGATTTTTTTGGGCCTCACATTCTGCATAGGACTAAATGGAAAAAATCAATTACGTTCATATTGGTCATCCCGCCCCATATATCACATGCCCATCTTTTCCTCAGTAATGCCCAGGTCCAGATATCTAATGATTATGAGATTCCTACACTTCAATTATAATACCCAGTGCCCTCCCCGAAATGACCCAAATTTTGATAAACTTTATAAAATTCGGCCGCTACTAAATTATTTTTCTGAAACCTTCCCCCAGTTGTTTACCCCAGACAAACACATATGCATAGATGAGTCCCTTATCAAATTTTCTGGCAGGCTGGGCATAAAACAATTTATACCCAGCAAAAGGGTCCGCTATGGGGTGAAGCTGTATAAATTGTGCGACAGAGAAACTGGGTATGTGTATGGCTTCATCATATATGAAGGGAAGGACTCCGAACTGAACCCCCCTAATTGCCCAATCTACATTGGAACCAGTGGGAAAGTAGTTTGGGAACTCATAAACCCACTCCTAGAGAAAGGATACCACTTGTATGTGGACAATTTTTATACCAGTTTGCCCCTGTTCCGAAATTTGCACAGAATGAAGACTCCAGCATGCGGCACCGTACGGACGAACCGGAAGGGCTTTCCTCAAAGCCTGGTCACCAAAAAATTGAGAAGAGGGGAGACGGCGAGTTTGCGTAATGAGGAGATTTTGGCTGTGAAGTGGAGGGACAGAAGAGACGTGTACTTGCTTTCTTCCATCCACAACAATGAATTTGTTGAAGTCACCAGGAGGAATGGCCGGATCCAAAAACCCAAATGCATCTACGATTACAATAAGTTCATGGGGGGTGTCGACTTCAACGACCAGATGCTCGAACCCTACCTTTCCACAAGAAGATCATACCAGTGGTATAAGAAAGTTTCAATTTATTTGTTCAATTTGGCCATGTACAACTCATATGTAATATATCGAAAATCCACTAGAAGACCCAAATCCTTCCTTTTCTTCCAGGAGGAAATCACCACTGCCCTTTTATACCCGAACAGCCCACCAGTAAACATTAGATCCGATGTCGTTAGCCGTCTCTCCGAGCGCCACTTCCCAGATAAAATCCCTCCCAGACCAACAGGCCAAAAACGCCAGAAAAAATGCCGGGTGTGCTCCAAAAGAGGAGAGAGAAGAGACAGCATTTATCATTGTGCCCAATGTCCTTCAGAACCAGGCCTCTGCATAGGCAACTGCTTCCGCCATTACCATACCAAAATAAATTATTAGTTCACTTCCTGCCATTTATGTTCACACCCCTTATGCCTCTGCTTTCTCTGTAACTGACCCTGGACTGTTATTTGACCACGCTTCTGCCTAACGATTCTGTTTATACCTCTGCCTGATCTGGAACTGACCCTGGACTGTTATTTGACCACGCTTCTGCCTAACGATTCTGTTTATACCTCTGCCTGATCTGGAACTGACCCTGGACTGTTATTTGACCACGCTTCTGCCTAACGATTCTGTTTATAGCTCTGCCTGATCTGGAACTGACCTGGACTGTTATTTGACCACGCTTCTGCCTAACGATTCTGTACATACCTCTGCCTGATCTGGAACTGACCCTGGACTGTTTGACCATGCTTTTTGCCTGCCTCTTGGACTGATCTTGTACCCTGCCAGTGGACTAGTGGGATTCATAACACAGGGGTCTCACATATGTGAGGGGCTCCAGAATTGTTTTTCTGGATGAAGAAAACAATTGTTTTTGTTTTTCTCATTCCCAGATTAGGGTCTGGAGACTCGGAGGCTTCAAAGAGATTTGGGTGGGAGAAGCCTCTACCCCTGTCCCCATTCAGTCCTGAACGAGGCCCTACTTCTGCCAACTGCCTGTAGGACCTATGCCATCATGCCTCTGCCTGTCGGATGAACTGACCACACCGCTTTTGCTGACCAAGTCCCTGCCTCTTGCCTGGACCAGTGCTGTCCTCCTGTGGAAAACTGCGCTACTAAAACTACAGGTAATCTTTTGTTTACCATTTGCTCAGCAGAATGTATTTTGGGGTGTAATTCTTGGTATGTTCATGCTATGTGTCCCTAGAACACCTGATGGTGTACCTTGCATGTTGGGCCTCTGTATGTGGCCAGGTTGCATAAAAGTCTCACACATTTGGTATCGCCATACTCAGGAGGAGTAGCAGAATGTATTTTGGGGTGTCATTTTTGCTATGTACATGCTATGTGTTGGCAATATCTTATAAATGGACAACTTTGCGTAAAAAAAATGCGTTTTCATTTTTTTCCCGCAATTTCCAAAAACTTCAGAAAAAAATGAACCGTTCAAAAGACTCATTATGCCTCATAGATTATACGTTGGGGTGTTAGCTTTCCAAAATGGGGTCACTTTGTGGGCGTTTCCATTGTCCTGGTGCTCCAGGGCCTTCAAAAGTGTAATAGGTGGTTGAGAAATGAGATGTGTAATTTATGCTCCTAGAATGCCTGAAGGTGCCATTTCAATATTGGGCCTCTGTATGTGGTATAAAAGTCTCACACATTTGGTATCGCCATACTCAGGAGGAGTAGCAGAATGTATTTTGAGGTGTCATTTTTGCTATGTACATGCTATGTGTTGGCAATATCTTATAAATGGACAACTTTGCGTAAAAAAATTGCGTTTTCATTTTTTTCCCGCAATTTCCAAAAACTTCAGGAAAAAAATGAACCGTTCAACAGACTCATTATGCCTCATAGATTATACGTTGGGGTGTTAGCTTTCCAAAATGGGGTCACTTTGTGGGCGTTTCCATTGTCCTGGTGCTCCAGGGCCTTCAAAAGTGTAATAGGTGGTTGAGAAATGAGATGTGTAATTTATGCTCCTAGAATGCCTGAAGGTGCCATTTCAATATTGGGCCTCTCTATGTGGGCAGGCTGTATAAAAGTCTCACACATTTGGTATCGCCATACTCAGGAGGAGTAACAGAATGTATTTTGGGGTATCATTTTTGCTATGTACATGCTATGTGTTGGCAATATCTTATAAATGGACAACTTTGCGTAAAAAAATTGCGTTTTCATTTTTTTCCCGCATTTTCCAAAAACTTCAGGAAAAAAATGAACCGTTCAAAAGACTCATTATGCCTCATAGATTATACGTTGGGGTGTTAGCTTTACAAAATGGGGTCACTTTGTGGGCGTTTCCATTGTCCTGGTGCTCCAGGGCCTTCAAAAGTGTAATAGGTGGTTGAGAAATGAGAAGTGTAATTTATGCTCCTAGAATGCCTGAAGGTGCCATTTCAATATTGGGCCTCTGTATGTGGGCAGGCTGTATAAAAGTCTCACACATTTGGTATCGCCATACTCAGGAGGAGTAGCAGAATGTATTTTGAGGTGTCATTTTTGCTATGTACATGCTATGTGTTGGCAATATCTTATAAATGGACAACTTTGCGTAAAAAAATTGCGTTTTCATTTTTTTCCCACAATTTCCAAAAAATTCAGGAAAAAAATGAACCGTTCAAAAGACCCATTATGCCTCATACATTATACGTTGGGGTGTTAGCTTTCCAAAATGGGGTCACTTTGTGGGCGTTTCCATTGTCCTAGTGCTCCAGGGCCTTCAAAAATGTAATAGGTGGTTGAGAAATGAGATGTGTAATTTATGCTCCTAGAATGCCTGAAGGTGCCATTTCAATATTGGGCCTCTGTATGTGGGCAGGCTGTATAAAAGTCTCACACATTTGGTATTGCCATACTCAGGAGGAGTAGCAGAATGTATTTTGAGGTGTCATTTTTGCTATGTACATGCTATGTGTTGGCAATATCTTATAAATGGACAACTTTGCGTAAAAAAATTGCGTTTTCATTTTTTTCCCACAATTTCCAAAAAATTCAGGAAAAAAATGAACCGTTCAAAAGACCCATTATGCCTCATACATTATACGTTGGGGTGTTAGCTTTCCAAAATGGGGTCACTTTGTGGGCGTTTCCATTGTCCTAGTGCTCCAGGGCCTTCAAAAATGTAATAGGTGGTTGAGAAATGAGATGTGTAATTTATGCTCCTAGAATGCCTGAAGGTGCTATTTCAATATTGGGCCTCTGTATGTGGGCAGGCTGTATAAAAGTCTCACACATTTGGTATTGCCATACTCAGGAGGAGTAGCAGAATGTATTTTGGGGCGTCATTTGTGGTATACACATGCCATGTGAGAGAAATAACCTATTATAATGACAATTTTGTGGAAAAAATAAAAAAAAAAAAAAAAATCTTCATTTTGCAAAGAATTGTGGGAAAAAATTACAACATCAAAAACCTCACGATGCATCTTACTAAATACCTTGGAATGTCTAATTTAAAAAAAGGGGTCATTTGGGGGGTATTTGTGCTTTGCTGGCTTGTTCGGGTCGTAAGAAATGAGATAGGCCACCAGTACATTAGGTGTGATCAATTGTTTATGATCCGCACCACAGCTTGTAGACTCTATAACTTTCACAAAGACCAAATAATATCCACTAATTTGGGTTATTTTTACCAAAGATATGTAGCAGTATAAATTGTGGCTAAATTTTATAAAGAAAAATTAATAATTTGCAAAATTTTATCACATAAACTAAAAAAAAGCGTTTTTTTTTCCTAATTTTCCGTGTTTTTTCATTTATAGCGCAAAAAATAAAAAACCCAGAGGTGATCAAATACCACCAAAAGAAAGCTCTATTTGTATGAAAAAAAGGACAAAAAAATCATTAGGTTACAGTATTACATGACTGAGTAATTGTCATTCAAAGTGTGAGAGCACTGAAAGCTGAAAATTGGTCCGGGCACGAAGGGGATTTAGTGCCCAGTTGTCAAGTGGTTAAGGTAGGCTTGCCAACGAGCTGCATGGCAGGTCAACATATGTCTGATCAAGCATGTGGTGCCCAAGCGGCTGATGTTTTGGCCACGCGATATACGCTTGAGACATATGTTGCAAACAGCAGCTGTGCGATCTGATGCACTCGCCTCAAAAAAGGCCCACACCAAAGAACTTTTTGAATGACGGGCAGAGGCAGCGCCCTGCACAGGCGGAGCTCTGCGGTGTGATTCCGTCGGTGTGCTGCCCATACGCTGGCCACTCAAGGGCATCCTGCCTCGTTGGAGATGTGCCTCCTCCTCATCCTCCTCCTCCTCCTCCTCTCTCCTATTAGGCACCCACGTGGAGTCAGTGACCTCATCATCCCCTCCCTCCTCATCACTGGAGCCAATCTGGCAGTATGCTGCAGCTGCTGGAGCATGACTGCCAGATTGGTGTCCTTCTTGAGCATCCCCTCTCTCTGCTCTCACGCTGCTGCCTTCCTGTAGCTGGGTATCATCATCAGATCCTTCGAAACGCTGGGCATCCTCCTGGAGCATGTACCCAACACTGTGCTCAAACAGTTCGGGGGACTCCTCAGGAGGAGGACATGGTGGGTCTAGGGAAGGATTGACTAATGAAGATAATGATACCAGAGAAGAGGACGCTTTGGCAGCTGCTTTGCCAGTACCCTGAGCCTGGGTGAGAGAGGATGAGGAGGATGAGGTGGGCTTGGTCATCCACTTTACCAAGTCTTCGGCATGATGTGGCTCAACATGTCCAGCTGCCGAAAAGAAGGACAAGCGTGTCCCATGGCCATGTGCTGATGACAATGCACCGCGTCCACGACCAGCACTGTTGCCCCCAGACACAAAGCCTGCTTGCCCTCTTTTTTTGCCTCCTGACTGTCTGCCTCTCCTTGTTTGCCTTCCAGACATTTTAATGGATGGCCTGCAGGGAGATGGGAAAAATAGCAATAAGGGCTACCTTCAGGTGTATACTGTACAGGAGGCTTAGCAACAATGACACTGACACTGTCCCCTGCCTATCCTTCTCCGTCCCTAAACTCAAGGATTTGAAATATGGAACAGCAAAATTGGTTTAGAACAGAATAGCACACTGTCAGTTTCACTCACTGTACCTCTCTGTCCCTAAACTCAAGGATTGAAAATATGGTTCAGCAAAATTGGTTTAGAACAGAATAGAACACTTTCCCTCACTGTCCTACTCTGTCCCTCCCTACAAACAAGATTTAGCACAGAATAGCACACTGATAATTTCCAAGAGTGTCCTTCTCTGTCCCTAAACTCAAGGATTGAAAATATGGAACAGCAAAATTGGTTTAGAACAGAATAGCACACTGACACTTTCCCTCACTGTCCTACTCTGTCCCTCCCTACAAACAAGATTTAGCACAGAATAGCACACTGAAAATTGCCACGAGTGTCCTTCTCTGTCCCTAAACTCAAGGATTGAAAATATGGAACAGCAAAATTGGTTTAGAACAGAATAGCACACTGACACTTTCCCTCACTGTCCTACTCTGTCCCTCCCTACAAACAAGATTTAGCACAGAATAGCACACTGATAATTGCCACGAGTGTCCTTCTCTGTCCCTAAACTCAAGGATTGAAAATATGGAACAGCAAAATTGGTTTAGAACAGAATAGCACACTGACACTTTCCCTCACTGTCCTACTCTGTCCCTCCCTACAAACAAGATTTAGCACAGAATAGCACACTGAAAATTGCCACGAGTGTCCTTCTCTGTCCCTAAACTCAAGGATTGAAAATATGGAACAGCAAAATTGGTTTAGAACAGAATAGCACACTGACACTTTCCCTCACTGTCCTACTCTGTCCCTCCCTACAAACAAGATTTAGCACAGAATAGCACACTGATAATTTCCACGAGTGTCCTTCTCTGTCCCTAAACTCAAGGATTGAAAATATGGAACAGCAAAATTGGTTTAGAACAGAATAGCACACTGAAACTTTCCCTCACTGTCCTTCTCTGTCCCTCCTTTCCACGAGTGTCCTTCTCTGTCCCTAAACTCAAGGATTGAAAATATGGAACAGCAAAATTGGTTTAGAACAGAATAGCACACTGTCAGTTTCACTCACTGTATCTCTCTGTCCCTAAACTCAAGGATTGAAAATATGGTTCAGCAAAATTGGTTTAGAACAGAATAGGACACTTTCCCTCACTGTCCTACTCTGTCCCTCCCTACAAACAAGATTTAGCACAGAATAGCACACTGATAATTTCCACGAGTGTCCTTCTCTGTCCCTAAACTCAAGGATTGAAAATATGGAACAGCAAAATTGGTTTAGAACAGAATAGCACACTGACACTTTCCCTCACTGTCCTACTCTGTCCCTCCCTACAAACAAGATTTAGCACAGAATAGCACACTGAAAATTGCCACGAGTGTCCTTCTCTGTCCCTAAACTCAAGGATTGAAAATATGGAACAGCAAAATTGGTTTAGAACAGAATAGCACACTGACACTTTCCCTCACTGTCCTACTCTGTCCCTCCCTACAAACAAGATTTAGCACAGAATAGCACACTGAAAATTGCCACGAGTGTCCTTCTCTGTCCCTAAACTCAAGGATTGAAAATATGGAACAGCAAAATTGGTTTAGAACAGAATAGCACACTGACACTTTCCCTCACTGTCCTACTCTGTCCCTCCCTACAAACAAGATTTAGCACAGAATAGCACACTGAAAATTGCCACGAGTGTCCTTCTCTGTCCCTAAACTCAAGGATTGAAAATATGGAACAGCAAAATTGGTTTAGAACAGAATAGCACACTGACACTTTCCCTCACTGTCCTACTCTGTCCCTCCCTACAAACAAGATTTAGCACAGAATAGCACACTGAAAATTGCCACGAGTGTCCTTCTCTGTCCCTAAACTCAAGGATTGAAAATATGGAACAGCAAAATTGGTTTAGAACAGAATAGCACACTGACACTTTCCCTCACTGTCCTACTCTGTCCCTCCCTACAAACAAGATTTAGCACAGAATAGCACACTGAAAATTGCCACGAGTGTCCTTCTCTGTCCCTAAACTCAAGGATTGAAAATATGGAACAGCAAAATTGGTTTAGAACAGAATAGCACACTGACACTTTCCCTCACTGTCCTACTCTGTCCCTCCCTACAAACAAGATTTAGCACAGAATAGCACACTGATAATTTCCACGAGTGTCCTTTTCTGTCCCTAAACTCAAGGATTGAAAATATGGAACAGCAAAATTGGTTTAGAACAGAATAGCACACTGACACTTTCCCTCACTGTCCTACTCTGTCCCTCCTTTCCACGAGTGTCCTTCTCTGTCCCTAAACTCAAGGATTGAAAATATGGTTCAGCAAGATTGGTTTAGAACAGAATAGCACACTGACACTTTCCCTCACTGTACCTCTCTGTCCCTACAAACAAGGATTAGCACAGAATAGCACACTGTCACTGACACTCTCCCTACCTATCCTTATTTGTCCCTAAACACAAGGAATCCAGGATTAGTAAAGGAAAAATAATGACACTGTCCCTGCCTATGCTTCTCTTTCCCTGCTCCGGAACACACTACACAAGGCCGCCGCGCTGGCGGCCTTTTATAGTGTGGGGCGTGTACTAAACCCCCTCAGCAATAATTGGCCACAGGCATCCTGCCTGTGGCCAATCATTGCTCTCCTCGCTGCCGGCGCTGTGATTGCCAAGCATGCACGGTCACAGTGCATGCTTGGCCAATCACAGCGCCTGGATGACACTGCGATGGCGTAGTGCATTGTGGGCCGTTCGCGTCACTCGAATTTGGCGCGAACGGCCCAAATCGTTCGATCTTCGTCGAACAATCGAACAGCCGATGTTCGAGTCGAACGTATGTTCGACTCGAACACGAAGCTCATCCCTACTGTCCATGCATTGGGTTTTTAGGTCCCCTCGAATGTCCTTCAGAACATGATACATGATTCCTTAGATAGGTGGAATGTGCATTTTTAGGATCTGAAAGCGGATCTGAGTTCTGATACTCCGGCCGTACTTCATGCAGCAGTGCCAAAATGTCCTGCTCAGTTTGCATGTTTAGCCTTCCACCCTTCTGACGCTGGTTACGAACCCATCCACGACCTCTCGAAGACATGCTGCTGCTCTCTGTCTCCATCTCGAATTCCTGAAAAAAATGTTTTATTAACATGTCCATATAGATAGATTGAAATATAGATTCATAGATAGAATGATCGATCAATAGAAAGATTGGTAAATACATAGATATAATACATAGATAAAAAATATAGGCAGATAGTTGGCTTGATAAGTACCTGAGCTCCTGGAACATCTCTGTGTTCAGGGTTAGGTACAGGCAACTAGTGGGCAGCTGCACTGGTGGATGGTGTTGACACTGGTTCTAATGGTGATGGATCATATGGAGCAATATCTTCCTCCACCTCCTGAGCCTGCGGCTCCCTCTCTCGCACAGGTAAATTAGATGTTGTTCTTAAAATCCGCCACAATTTTTTTTTAAATTATAGTTTGTAAAATGTATTAAAGCGGTTGTATAGTATTTTTTGTAACTTTTACCTACAGGTAAGCCTATGCTAAGGCTTACCTGTAGGTAAAATAAATATCTCCTAAACCTTGACTGCAGCGGCTCATGCGCACAGGGGATTCTCGGCTGAAGGCCCGGCGGACGCCGGACCTTGCCGGAAAGAAGTCCCCCTTGCGAATGCGCGGGAGTGACGAATCCCGGCTCCAGCCACTCACAGCGCTGGAGCCGCAATACCCAGAAGACACGCCGAGGCATAATGTCAGCTGCCTTGGCGTGGAATGGGAGGGACACCGACGCCTCGTTCTAAGGTAAGTATTTCATAATGAGCTTGTATGCTGTGCATACAAGCTCATTATGCCTTTTCCTTTACAGGTGTATAAAAAAAACATATTAAAGGAGAAGTATAGATAAAGCTTTTTTGGCTGTACTTCTATGGATCACAGGAGTGCCATTCGTTTTGCACTCCTGTGTCCCGTTTTCAGCAGAGCGCAAGCTGAAGTCCGCTCTCTGCTGACATCACAGTTGGTCCAGGGACCGCGTCATCCCGACAATGGAGTCTGTATCCGTCAAGTGCCTGGACTAACACCCAGCTCAGTGAGCCACTGAGAGCCTGAGCTGGCCGACACCGCCCCCTCCATTTGAAATGAGATAATGGTATAGAGCTATATGTTGGGAATAGAGAATGAACAAATCGTATACCTCAAAAAAAAACTAACAAAGAATGAATTGAAAAAATGCACATTTTTTTTTTTTTTTAATTGATACTAAAAAGTTTACCTTAAAAATATTTATTTAAATATTTGCATTTGGAAAGAAAAAATCAATTTACAAGTGTCAGTCAAATTTTTAATTAAATGAGAAAATTACATAAAAACAATCACAATCCCAAAAATGAAATACTATGAATATTTAAAAAAAATACTTGCTCTCTACTGTTGATTAGGGGTGAGCTTCGTGTTCGAGTCGAACACACGTTCGACTCGAACATCGGCTGTTCGATCGTTCGACGAAGATCGAACGTTATGGGCCGTTCGCGCCAAATTCGAGTGGCGCGTCACGGCCCATAATTCATTGCGGCATCGCAGTGCATTGTTGGCTGATGATTGGCCAAGCATGCACTATGACTCCGCATGCTTGGCCAATCACAGCGCCGGCAGCGAGGAGAGACATAATTGGCCTGTGGCCAATCATAGCTCAGGGGGGTTTAGTACACGCCCCACACTATAAAAGGCTGCCAGAGCGGCGGCCTTGTGTAGTGTGTTCCGGCGTGCAGGGAAAGAGCTTGATAGGCAGGGAGAGTGTTTTTGACATCCTTTGAAACCTTGTGCATTTACAGTCTGTTGGCGTGCAGGGACAGAGAAGGATAGGCAGGGAGAGTGTCAGTGACATCCTTTGAAACCTTGTGCATTTACAGTCTGTTGGCGTGCAGGGACAGAGAAGGATAGGCAGGGAGAGTGTCAGTGACATCCTTTGAAACCTTGTGCATTTACAGTGTGTTGGCGTGCAGGGACAGAGAAGGATAGGCAGGGAGAGTGTCAATGATATTCTTCGCTAAACCTCCTGCACAGTATACACCTGAAGCTACCCCTTATTGCTCGTCGTGGTGTTGTTCTGTTGTGTAACACAGACAGGCATCTGCAAGTAGTTACAGTGGGTGTAGGTGCCTCCTGCACAGTATACGCTACCCCTTATTGCTCATCGTGGTGTTGTTCTGTTGTGTAACACAGACAGGCATCTGCAAGCAGTTACAGTGGGTGTAGGTGCCTCATGCACAGTATACGCTACCCCTTATTGCTCGCCGTGGTGTTGTTCTGTTGTGTAACACAGACAGGCTATTGCAAGCAGTTACAGTGGGTGTAGGTGCCTCCTGCACAGTATACGCTACCCCTTATTGCTCGTGGAGTTGTTCTGTTGTGTAACACAGACAGGCATCTGCTAACAGTTACAGTGGGTGTAGGTGCCTCCTGCACAGTATACGCTACCCCTTATTGCTCGTCGTGGTGTTGTTCTGTTGTGTGACACAGACAGGCATCTGTAAGCAGTTACAGTGGGTGTAGGTGCCTTTTGCACAGTATACGCTACCCCTTATTGCTCGTGGAGTTGTTTTGTTGTGTAACACAGAAAGGCATCTGCTAACAGTTACAGTGGGTGTAGGTGCCTCCTGCACAGTATACGCTACCCCTTATTGCTCGTCGTGGTGTTGTTCTGTTGTGTAACACAGACAGGCATCTGCAAGCAGTTACAGTGGGTGTAGGTGCCTCCTGCACAGCATACGCTACCCCTTATTGCTCGTGGAGTTGTTCTGTTGTGTAACACAGACAGGCATCTGCTAACAGTTACAGTGGGTGTAGGTGCCTCCTGCACAGTATACGCTACCCCTTATTGCTCGTCATGGTGTTGTTCTGTTGTGTAACACAGACAGGCATCTGCAAGCAGTTACAGTGGGTGTAGGTGCCTCCTGCACAGTATACGCTACCCCTTATTGCTCACCGTGGTGTTGTTCTGTTGTGTAACACAGACAGGCTATTGCAAGCAGTTACAGTGGGTGTAGGTGCCTCCTGCACAGTATACGCTACCCCTTATTGCTCGTGGAGTTGTTCTGTTGTGTAACACAGACAGGCATCTGCTAACAGTTACAGTGGGTGTAGGTGCCTCCTGCTCAGTATACACTACCCCTTATTGCTCGTCGTGGTGTTGTTCTGTTGTGTGACACAGACAGGCATCTGCAAGCAGTTACAGTGGGTGTAGGTGCCTTCTGCACAGTATACGCTACCCCTTATTGCTCGTGGAGTTGTTTTGTTGTGTAACACAGAAAGGCGTCTGCTAACAGTTACAGTGGGTGTAGGTGCCTCCTGCACAGTATACGCTACCCCTTATTGCTCGTCGTGGTGTTGTTCTGTTGTGTAACACAGACAGGCATCTGCAAGCAGTTACAGTGGGTGTAGGTGCCTCCTG
Source organism: Rana muscosa (assembly GCA_029206835.1). Taxonomy (NCBI): domain Eukaryota; kingdom Metazoa; phylum Chordata; class Amphibia; order Anura; family Ranidae; genus Rana; species Rana muscosa. The sequence continues at coordinate 20,171,876 of CM055123.1, read as the reverse complement.
CACAGCATACGCTACCCCTTATTGCTCGTGGAGTTGTTCTGTTGTGTAACACAGACAGGCATCTGCTAACAGTTACAGTGGGTGTAGGTGCCTCCTGCACAGTATACGCTACCCCTTATTGCTCGTCGTGGTGTTGTTCTGTTGTGTAACACAGACAGGCATCTGCAAGCAGTTACAGTGGGTGTAGGTGCCTCCTGCACAGCATACGCTACCCCTTATTGCTCGTGGAGTTGTTCTGTTGTGTAACACAGACAGGCATCTGCTAACAGTTACAGTGGGTGTAGGTGCCTCCTGCACAGTATACGCTACCCCTTATTGCTCGTCGTCGTGTTGTTCTGTTGTGCAACACAGACAGGCATCTGCAAGCAGTTACAGTAGGTGCAGGTGCCTCCTGCACAGTATACGCTACCCCTTATTGCTTGTGGTGTTGTTCTGTTGTGTAACACAGACAGGCATCTGCTAACAGTTACAGTGGGTGTAGGTGCCTCCTGCACAGTATACGCTACCCCTTATTGCTCGTCGTGGTGTTGTTCTGTTGTGTAACACAGACAGGCATCTGCAAGTAGTTACAGTGGGTGTAGGTGCCTCCTGCACAGTATACACCTGAAGCTACCCCGTATTGCTGGTTTTACCATCTCCCTGCAGGCCATTAGAATGTCTGGAAGGCCAACAAAGAGAGGCAGACAGTCACGAGCCAATAAAAAGAGGGCAAGCAGGCTCTGTGTCTGGGGGCAACAGTGCTGGTCGTGGACGCGGTGCATTGTCATCAGCACGTGGCCATGGGACACGCTTGTCCTTATTTTTGGCAGCTGGACGTGTTGAGCCGCATCATGCCAAAGACTTGGTAGAGTGGATGACCAAGCCCTCCTCATCCTCCTCATCCTCTCTCACCCAGGCTCAGGGTACTGTCAAAGCAGCTGCCAAAGCGTCCTCTTCCCTCGTATCAATGTCATCATCAGTCACTCCTTCCCAAGACCCACCATGTCCTCCTGAGGAGTGCCCCGAACTGTTTGAGCACAGTGTTGGGTACATGCTCCAGGAGGATGCCCAGCGTTTTGAAGGGTCTGATGATGATACCCAGCTAGAGGAAGGCAGTAGCGTGAGCGCAGAGAGAGGGAATCCTGAAGAAGGAAAGCAATCTGGCAGTCATGTTCCAGCAGCTGCAGCATACTGCCAGATTGGCTCTAGTGATGAGGAGGGAGGGGATGATGAAGTCACTGACTCCACGTGGGTGCCTGATAGGAGAGAGGAGGAGGAGGAGGATGAGGAGGAGGCACATCTCCAACGAGGCAGGATGCCCTCCGGGGGCCAGCGTAAGGGCAGCACACCGACTGAATCACACCGCAGAGCTCCGCCTGTGCAGGGCGCTGCCTCTGCCCGTTATTTCAAAAGTTCTTTGGTGTGGGCCTTTTTTGAGTCGAGTGCAGCAGATTGCACCGCTGCTATTTGCAACATATGTCTCAAGCGTATCTCGCGTGGCCAAAACATCAGCCGCTTGGGCACCACATGCTTGACCAGGCATATGTTGACCTGCCATGCAGCTCGTTGGCAAGTGCACCTTAAAGACACACACCAAAGAACAAAGCGGACCTCTCCTTGCTCCTCATCAGCTGGGATCTCCAACCCTACTATACCTTCAGTCCTCTTTGAAACCTGCACTGAGAGGAATGAAGGTGTAGAATTAGGTGTGTCACAGCCTAAGTACTTGCGGGCACGCTGCTAGCAGTACACCGACGTCCGATTGTAGCAGGCAAATTTCCCTGCCACAGATGCTGGACCGTCGAAAGAAGTTCACTCCCAGCCATCCACATGCCCAGCGGTTGAATGCTAGCTTGGCTAAATTGCTAGCACTTCAACTGCTGCCTTTTCAGTTGGTGCGGTTCCTCAGTGGCAGGTTCCCAAACGCCACTTTTTCTCACGGATGGCGATTTCGGCTCTCTACTGGCATGTGGAAGGCAATGTCCATGCCTCGCTGGACAGGGCGGTCAGCGGTAAGGTGCATATTACTGCTGACTCATGGTCCAGCAGGCATGGACAGGGACGTTACCTTTCTTTCACGGCCCATTGGGTCACTCTTTTGGCAGCTGGGAAGGATGCAGGACAAGGTGCAGTAGTGTTGGAGGTTGTTCTGCCGCCACACCTCCAAAATGCTACTACTGGTTGTGACACACCTCTCTCTTCCACCCCCTCCTCTTCTTCTTCCTCCATGGCCTCTTCCTGTGCTTTGTCCTCGGAACCAGCGGTGCTCCGTAGGCGTTCAAGGGGCTACGCAAGTACCCAGGCAAAAAGATGCCATGCCGTGCTTGCGCTGGTGTGTTTGGGGGACAGGAGCCACACTGGGGCAGAGGTTCTGTCAGCTCTGCAGGGGCAGGCCGAGAGGTGGTTGAAGCCACGCCAGCTTAAGCCAGGAATGGTGGTTTGCGACAATGGCACCAACCTCCTCTCTGCCCTCCGACAGGGACAACTGACCCATGTGCCCTGTGTGGCTCACGTCCTTAACCTGGTGGTGCAGCGGTTCTTGGCCAGGTACCCGGGCTTACAGGATGTCCTGAGGCAGGCCAGGAAAGTCTGTGTGCATTTCAGCAGATCATATAATGCCAATGCTCGGCTGGCTGAGCTGCAAAAGGAGTTGAACCTCCCCAAGAACCGCTTTATATGTGACATGCCCACCAGGTGGATCTCAACGTTGGCCATGCTGCAGCAGCTGCACAAGCAGCAGAGGGCCATCAATGAGTACCTGTGCGACTACGGCACCAGGACAGGGTCAGGGGAGCTCGTTTTTTTTTCACCACGCCAGTGGGGCATGATCAGGGATGCATGCACTGTCCTGGCACCATTTGAGGAGGCCACGAGGATGGTGAGCAGTGACAGTGCATGCATCAGTGACACTGTACCTCTTGTCCACCTGTTGGAGCATACACTGTGTGGAATAATGGACAGGGCACTTGAGGCAGAACAGAGGCAGGAAGAGGAGGACTTCCTTGCCTCTCAAGGCCCCCTTTACCCAGGCAGTGTTCCTTCTGTCCCACCCATCACAGAGGAGGAGGAGGAGGAGGATTGTGTCAGCATGGAGGTGGAGCCTGGCACTCAGCTCCAACAGCAGCAGTCTTTTAGGGATGATTTACAGTCCCAAGAAACCCATGGACTTGTACGTGGCTGGGAGGAGGTGGCTGCGGATCATGTCGTCCTTAGTGACCCAGAGGACTCCGGACCGAATGCCTCAGCTAACCTACGCTGCATGGCCTCCCTGATCCTGCAAAGTCTGCGGAAGGATCCTCATATTCTTCGGATCAAGGAGAGGGACCATTACTGGCTGGCCACTCTCCTTGATCCACGGTACAAGGGTAAGGTTGCGGACCTTATCTTACCGTCGCAGAGGGAGCAGAGGATGAGACATCTCCGGGAGGCCTTGCAGAAAGGTCTGTGCAACGTATTCCCAGAGACTGGGAGGTTACAAACTCCTGGTCCTGGACAACGAGTTGCTGAGGCTTCGGTCAGTAGCAGAAGGAGCGGTGGGGAAGGTGGCCGTCTGACCGATGCGTTTAAAGACAATTTTTTAGTCCGCAGCCCCAAGGTATGATCGGTTCCAGCAACCATCGCCAGCGTCTGATATACATGGTGCAGGAATACCTAGGGGCAAGGTCAGACTTGGACACCTTTCCCACCGAAAATCCTCTGGCTTACTGGGTCTTGAGGATGGATCACTGGCCAGAACTTGCACAATATGCAATTGAGCTACTGGCCTGTCTTGCATCCAGCGTTCTTTCGGACCGCACATTCAGTGCTGCTGGAGGCTTTGTCACGGATCACAGGGTGCGCCTGTCCACCGACTCGGTTGATCGACTGACCTTCATAAAGATGAACCAGTCTTGGATCACCACCAGCTACCAAGCACCTGAAGCTGATGTAACAGAATAATTTATTTTGAAATGTCACATCCCTTAAAGACTGCCTACGCTGATGCTGAGTGACTGTCCTGTTATGTTGATTGACTATCCTCCTCCTCCTCAATGATCCGATTCATGATGATAGCTTGGAAGAACATTTTTGTTTCTGGGTGCCGCCACCAGTGGCTAAGGCCCAATTTTTCAGCCCCTGTTTAACAGGGGCGTGTAATTACAATTTTTGATGCAATACTTTGCAACAGGGCTCATTGCTGTGCTCCAAGTACAGTATCTGTGAGGGGTTGCAGTGTTGTGGCACCAGTGCCTAAGGCCTAATTTTTAGAAAAGGAAGGTTTGGGACTTTAAATGAGGCAAGGACCAGGGGTAGTCTCATGCCTCCATCCCTGTAATGAACAAAGGGGGAAGGAGCGGGACTTTAAATGTACCGTGTCATCAGTGGAGGATCAAGACACGGTACATTTATTACATACCATACAAGTTCATACAATTCAATAAATAATGTCACGGTATAATTAATTTATATACAAAAAAGGAACATGATAATACATGACAGTGGAAGGGGATCGACCCTGCACAACCTGAGAACTTCCTATTGCACAAACCAATTAAAACTTGTGATCATGTAAATTTGTACATATGAATCATGTTGACAACATAGTCGGTGTAAACATTGCGTATACAGAGGCTCTACGCGTTTCGTGAAGTGTTTATATTCACTCGTCAGGAGCAGCAATGTCATTGTCTGAAATAAAACATATGGGTTTGTAGGCCCAATTTTTCAGCCCCTGTTTAACAGGGGCGTGTAATTACAATTTTTGATGCAATACTTTGCAACAGGGCTCATTGCTGTGCTTCAAGTACAGTATCTGTGAGGGGTTGCAGTGTTGTGGCACCAGTGCCTAAGGCCCAATTTTTCTGCCCCTGTTCAACAGTTCCCTGTCTTGTTTGCACCGCCTGTATACTGCTGTTCAGAGTATATAGGGCCTTTTTTTATTTTGGGTGCAGGGTTCCCCTTAATATCCATACAAGACCCAAAGGGGCTGGTAATGGGCTGGGTTGGGGGGGGGGGGTGATGGGGTAGCCATGCCATTTTTCTCAAAGGTTTTCATCCATATTGCCAGGACAAGACATGACATTAAAGCCGCAAGCAGTTTTAAATGGCTTTTTTTCCTTTAGAAATATCATTTTGTGCAGGGACAGTTCTAAGCACGGGAAACACATGCCACTTCACAGGCATACTTTAGACACCCCCCAGGTACAATATTTAAAGGAATATTTCACATTTTTTTTCACTTTATGCATCATTAAAATGACTGCTCCCGAAAAACTGCCGTTTTTAAAACTTCGTTTTGCATTGATACATGTCCCCTGGGGCAGAACCCGGGTCCCCAAACCCTTTTTAGGACAATAACATGCATATTAGTCATTATAATTAGCACTTTAGATTTTGACCGTTCACGTCCATTGTATTTAATAGGGTTCTAACGTTCGCACAAACTTTCGGTCCGTTCGCAGGTTCTGGTGCGAACCGAACCGGGGGGTGTTCGGCTCATCCCTACTGCTGATCATCGATTGTCTCAAAAATGCCAGCTGGCTACTGAACACATAAGGTTTAGGAGCTGGTGCACCACTGCAAGAAGCCTTTTCCTCCTCTGTTAAATCCCTGTGTACTCTGTCACACAAGGACTTCCAATGCTTATGTAGCGGCCTCACCCCCCTTCACATGTTTATCGGTTGTCCGAAAGCTCTTGTCTAGGGGTACCTGGGTTTTGAGAGTGAGGTGCGCTACGGCCCATGTCCTCCCCATGGCTGTGGGTGAGGTGAAGGCCAGTATCAATATCTTCCTCGGGCCAAATGTGCATTGGGTTGCGGAACTTAGCCCTGCTATGCTGGAATCTCCCTTTGCTCCCATCAACAGAGTCCATACACCGATCACAGTCCAACTGTTAGTTTTATTTTGTAGCTCCACAACAAACAATGTATGGCAGGATACGGTGGGATGAGCAGGCCGAGGCACTATCCGGATTGTAGTTCCTACACCCCCTGTGCTATGACCAGGGGTTGCAGGAGTCTTGATTAGAGCAACTTCGCTGCGCTGCGGCCCCTATCAGGGGAAGATGACCCTCCAAGGGAGTTACCGGAGACCCGTCCGTCACCGGGTTGACGCTGCTCCGGAGTCTTCAGACGGGTGACCTCCCCAGCCTCCTCACCTCAGATGCGGGTCCCCTCGCAAGGGGCACCCTGGAATCACTTCACCCTCGCGGGACCCGGTCGAAGTCACCAGGTCCCAGGCCTTCTACAAAGTACCTCACCCCAGGCTGAAGGTGCCTGGGATGGACTCCAACTCCAGCTTCATTCCGGCCAGGCCTAGGGTGCCCAGGCCGGAACCTTGAACCGCCCGCACCCAGGCCTAGGGCGCCTGGGTACGTGAAGAGATGATCCCCCAAAGACCTCGTGGCGAGGGCGTCTCCCCCTTTTATCTCCTCCCATCGACACCACGGCGGGTTCCCCGCCCCAGCCGTACCATCTCCAGGAAGGGACAAAAAGGGTAGCACTGTGGTAGTGATTCTACCTCGAGCCTGTAGGTACCCCGCCACCCACAGGCCAAGGAGAATATTGCACCACCCAATCCTCCACGAATAACAAAAAGGGGTCTAATCCCTGACATAATTACACACCTGGGTCTCTCTACCCCCAGGTGTATCCCACTAACTTTGAAGACCCCGCTACACACTCCCCCTTGTGATTTGACGCTGGTCCCCAGCGTCAGGTGCACACCCATGTCTCCCAAGGAGTGGTGACATGAAGTGGGCCCCAGAGGCTATCCCTCAAATTTTGGATACTGTGTGTGCCAAGACCTGCTCCAGGGAAAGGGAACTATTAAACATTAAAACTTTTGTATAAAACATCTGTCATGTACACATATACAATCCCTCCCGTCACTGTCTAAGAACCACCCCATACTCAGTAGTCTTGACCGACGAATCTCCTGCAGAAGGGAAACAAAAAAAAACACATCCTAACACTCTGTGTTAACTTGGCATGAGTGGGTCCGTCAGCCGAGAGACCCACTCACTCCAATAAGTAAGTAATGCATGTGTAACATTTCAAACAACCGTTGCACAACACTGCCACCTGGTGACAGCGCTGCGGTAATGACACTTGGTGAGATCTTCATTCTTCCTGCTTTCCTACTCTGACTCTACCCCAAAAGTCTCTGCCTTTGGCACATGAAGAAAAGGGAGAAAAAAAACAACAGCTCCCAAGTCTCCAGTGAGTAAAAGAAAAGCCCAAATCAAAACAAAAGTAGGGCACAGTTCTAGGCGTCTGGGAATGTCTCTTCCAGAAAGTTTCAACAGCAACAAGATAGGAGCTCACTTCTCCTATAAGTAGAACCTTGGATCCGGCAGAAACAGGGGCTTCAGGTGCCCGTCAAACACTTCCACCGAATACTCGACATCCTCTCCTTCTTTCCTGCAGATGAGCACCTTATCGGCATGAATATGGCGCCCAAGTCTCCAATCAGCTCTGCAGTCCTTGAACTTTTTAGACACAGGCGGCGAACATGACAGGTATCGCCTGGCATGGGGTACTTTAAGCTTTTCCCATACAAACTCGTCATACCACCTTGGTCGCAGGACCTCGACTTCATACAATAAGTCCCGAGGCAAGTAGGGGTACTCCCACCCATATTCACGGGCGACTCTCTGGGAGAAAAGTCTCTGCAACCTGGCTAGAGGCGGCATCACATCTCGCTCACCTTCTCCTGGCTGCACGATGGCCTCCGGGTGCCGAGGTACCTTCACCATCTCGGGTTGCTTTGTCTTTGGTGCCCGCAACGAAGCACGCTGCATCCCCACCATCAGAGCGGGTGATGTAGTTGAATGAGGAAAGTTGGTCGGAGGACTAGATTTCCTCGGGAACTCCGGGGCCTGCGCCCGGAGCGTACTGTCTTCTATGGACATGGGGGAATCCTGCGGTTTACTCAGCACAGGTAGTGGGCGTCTGTCCCAGCCCTTCCGGTGAAACAGTTCGTCTATCTCTCCGTCATCCCCACAGTCTGACAATGACTCTAGGTCGGAGGTGTCATACATCTCAGCGGGAAGGTAGTCTCTAGTAGACGGAAGGCTACCCTCCCTTGCGGGCTCCACCGACTGTGGACCCCCGACACCTCCAACCAACACCACAGTCCCAGCCCCTGGCTCACCTGGACCTTCTGAAGAACTGGGATGTCCGGGACTCTCTTCTCTACCGGCGCCATCTAGGCCAGGCAAGCGGCGGGGTGAAGCTCGACCACGACCATAGGATGCCTGTACCAGGCCGACTTTCCTCTTCGGAGGTGGGAGCAGGGAGTCTGTAGTGACCGAAGCAGCGTCCTCGGATTTTTCTCTCTCAGTCTCTGATTGGGCAGTCCCATCGCCCTGGTCAGCGCGCACGGGGACCTCCGCAAAGGCCTGGATCTCTCCCTCCGGAGTGGCGGTTCCTGTGATGCAGTTGAGGCGAAGGGCCCGGGGCCTTACTGTGGATGATTCGACCTCAAAAAGAAATTCTTTGCACGCTTCACATCGCCCGAACGGCTTCAGTTGGACCACCAGTCCCGAGCATCCGGGACAGATCACACCGAGGGCCTCCGTGTCTCTGCATGAATACAGAGCCAACTGTCTTCGGGGCCTGAGCCTTATCCCCGTGTCTGTAATGGGCGCAGCAAATGCAGTCATTTTCGTGGGGTAAGGTACCGGCATCCACGGGGAGCTTGAGGCCATCCCGACCACCTGCTGTTCCATCACGCGCTCACCTCGCGCCGGAGTCTCCACGTGTATCTCCACACGTGGCCAGACTCCTCCCACGACTTGCACGTTTTCGCGGGCTTCCTTCAGTCTCCTCCCACGAATTTCGCAGTCATGGGGTGCCTCGTGGCGCAGTGCATTAACAGTCCCCACATGTAGTACTTCACACGGCTGACCAGCTCGGGCCTCCTCCGGGCAGCAAAGTCCAGACACAGCCGTTCCAACCCTTAGGATCAATACACATTTCATCCCGGACGAGCCCCCACGTGTAGCGGCCTCACCCCCCTTCACATGTTTATCGGTTGTCCGAAAGCTCTTGTCTAGGGGTACCTGGGTTTCGAGAGTGAGGTGCGCTACGGCCCATGTCCTCCCCATGGCTGTGGGTGAGGTGAAGGCCAGTATCAATATCTTCCTCGGGCCAAATGTGCATTGGGTTGCGGAACTTAGCCCTGCTATGCTGGAATCTCCCTTTGCTCCCATCAACAGAGTCCATACACCGATCACAGTCCAACTGTTAGTTTTATTTCGTAGCTCCACAACAAACAATGTATGGCAGGATACGGTGGGATGAGCAGGCCGAGGCACTATCCGGATTGTAGTTCCTACACCCCCTGTGCTATGACCAGGGGTGGGTTGCAGGAGTCTTGATTAGAACAACTTCGCTGCGCTGCGGCCCCTATCAGGGGAAGATGACCCTCCAAGGGAGTTACCGGAGGCCCATCCGTCACCGGGTTGACGCTGCTCCGGAGTCTTCAGACGGGTGACCTCCCCAGCCTCCTCACCTCAGATGCGGGTCCCCTCGCAAGGGGCACCCTGGAATCACTTCACCCTCGCAGGACCCGGTCGAAGTCACCAGGTCCCAGGCCTTCTACAAAGTACCTCACCCCAGGCTGAAGGTGCCTGGGATGGACTCTAACTCCAGCTTCATTCCGGCCAGGCCTAGGGTGCCCAGGCCGGAACCTTGAACCGCCCGCACCCAGGCCTAGGGCGCCTGGGTACGTGAAGAGATGATCCCCCAAAGACCTCGTGGCGAGGGCGTCTCCCCCTTTTATCTCCTCCCATCGACACCACGGCGGGTTCCCCGCCCCAGCCGTACCATCTCCAGGAAGGGACAAAAAGGGTAGCACTGTGGTAGTGATTCTACCTCGAGCCTGTAGGTACCCCGCCACCCACAGGCCAAGGAGAATATTGCACCACCCAATCCTCCACGAATAACAAAAAGGGGTCTAATCCCTGACATAATTACACACCTGGGTCTCTCTACCCCCAGGTGTATCCCACTAACTTTGAAGACCCCGCTACACTTAATTAACAATATGATGAAAAAAAAGTATTAACATCAATGGTTTTATAACCCTGATATAATATATAAAATCCTCTAGATTTAATAGTTTTATAAATGATTAAATTATTCACTTAGCCCTATCTTTTTTCCTGAGATTGCTCAGCTGGTCCCAGTTGGATGTAAAATCCTTTGCAATCTGCCTCCAAATGTTATCCTTTTGTACATTTGTCATTGTGTCGTTCATGTGACACATCCCACAGTTCTTCGTGGGCTAGTACAGCTGCGATCAAATCAGCCTGTGAAACGTCACTTGCCATGAGGTCCTCACTGTACTACAGCTATACTCAAAATGGAATTACACCAAACTCAGACAATGAGTCTGATTTGCAAAGCACATTGGGAAAAATATTCCTATATGTACACAGCCAATCACAAGCAAGAGCAGCAAAGCAGAAGGGGAAATGTAGGAATTTACAGAGACAATAATAAAGCAAAGCACATTGGGAAATGTTTCTGTCCATTTTGAGTTTAGCCGTAGTACAGTGAGGACCTCATGGCAAGTGACTTTTCAAACTGATTTGATCGCAGCTGTACAAACCCACGAATAACTGTGGGATGTGTCCCATCAAAGACACAATGATCTTGTACATAAGATAACATGTGCACAGGAATGCAGTGCGTTTTTGGTTGAAAATCACATGTGGTGTTCATCATGTACCAGTGTTGAACCCAGGCTACTGTTCGATGAACGACACCCCCAAAACTAAATGCAAAATGCAGTGTGCTTGCAAGAATTGTGTCGCACGGGTATTCACACCAATGCAATGCGATTTTGGTGAGGCGAGAAAAGAGGGCCAACAACATTTTGTGTTGAGTGCAATGCGATTTGAGCCATACAAAGTGATTCTTCGTGACAGTCCATATTAAACCACACCACACAGTGAGTACTCCTCAACATGAAAAGCCTGCTTACCAGGTGGCAAGCTTAAGAAGCTTGCGGCTTAAGTCTAGCCAGGGCCTTTATTCTAAGAGGAAGACCGATGGTAACTTTTAAATGGATCTCACTCAAGGTGAATTGAAGCCAGTATGATGTCCAAATAATCTCATAAGGATAAGGGAGCCACCTCTCCATTCCGCAGAAAATACCCAAAAAGAAAAACTCGCCATTATGTAAAACCAACTAAATTTTAAGGCTACTATCACACTGAGGTGCTTTTCAGGCGTTTTAGCGCTAAAAACAGCGCATGTAAAGCGCCTCTTAAGCCTCCCCCGCGTGAGCCAGAGTGCTTTCACACTGGCGCAGTGTATACACCGCTCCTGCACCGCCCCTGCCATTGAAATAAATGGGCAGCGCCTACAAAGCTTCTTTGGGGTTTAAAGCGCCCCACTACTGCCCGCACAGCGCCGGTAAAGCGCTGCAAAAATGAGCGCCGCTTTACTGCTAGGCAGTGTTCAGTGTGAAAGGGGTCTAATAGTAAAAAATGGTAATGCACTTACAGCAAGATGCAGAAAAGTAGGCAAAGATAAAAAGCCGGCCTGCTTGCATAACCACCCGTCCTTCCGAGATAAAACAAGGTGGCGACGTCAGCACGTCCCTCCTGCCATCTGGTAAGCAGGTTTTTCATGTGGTGGAGGTGTACTCACAGTGTGGTGTGGTTTAATATGGACCGTCTCAAAGAATAATCACATGTACACTTACCTTTACTGCTTCACTGGTTTATTCATTAGAATTTCTATATAGACATCCATTCACTGAGATCCATTTGATTTAGTTACTGTTATTAGTAATAGCGCAGCTCTTCTGTTTTATAATTTTATTTGTGTGTATCTTACAATAGAGCTGCAGATCATGTATATTATTATTTTAATTTTATTTGGTCTGCAAGCGCGGCTTCCAGTGTTTTATATATATATATATATATATATATATATATATATATATACATATATATGTAGCACACAGACCCCTTGTTCCTCACCTTTGGCTCACTTGTAGGAAAAGGGGCACACCATGCCACATGCCCGTACCCTCCTGTGTGAAGAGGTTGAGCGGTGTAATGTACCTGGGTCTCTATGGTCAGGTTCCCCCATAGAATGGCTCCCGTCTTCACTGCAATAAAGACAAGTCTCTATTCCCCAATAACTCAGAGGTCCACACCAATTGCAACTCCAACGTAGAGTTTATTTTTCTCTTATGCATAGTCATTTAAACAGGAAAGGTTGGAGGAAGATCAGGACAGCAAGAGGTGTTGGAGTAGGTCCAGGCACAAATGAATACTTATTCACTACCCATATCCTCAGGTAGTCTCAGCTCATCCGGATAGTCTCCCATTAGAGTGGATCCTAGCAGCCGGAGTGATGCTCGAATTAGGTTACACACAGTCTCTGCACAACTCTGCCACAGATCTGGTGGACGTTGGTTCTGGTATTAAGCCTCTAACGGGAAGATGACATCCCTCCAGAGAGTTACCGGGCCCCTTCCTTCACTGTGATCTCTCACCAGTGCCTCGGAACGGTCCTCCCCCAGCCTCCTCTTCCAGATACGGGTCTCCTCGCAAGGCAGCACCCTGGGATTCCTCCTCCCTCCGTGGGCTCCTGCCGAAGGTGCTGGACCCAAGGCCCTCAGTTGCAGCCCCAGGGCTAAAGGTGCCTGGGACTGATCCACCAGTGTACCGGACCAGGAACTCCACCCCAGGTCTAAAGGTGCCTGGGGTGGCCACGAACAGAACAACACACTCCCGGGGTCGGACCCCCGGGAACTCCCCCCTACAGACAGGGTCTGCCCCTTTTATATCCTCTCCCGGCGTGCACAGCAGGCCGACACGCCCACCACAGCACCGCCGAGAGGGGACATCCAAGGCGCAGCACTACACCAGCGGCCCAACCCCGGCCTCCGATGGCAGCGCCATCAACAGGCCACAGGGAACTATACACCAGCATCCCACCTGTAGTAAAATAATGGTTTACAGAACCCTATCAAATAGTGTGTTTGAGTACAACTACCACTCAAACATTCCTACACACACACACACACACATTTGTATTTACTATAAATATATATGAAAAACATTTATTTGCATCATTCAAGATCCAGGTTGTTGCAGCAGAATTGTTACATCTGCTTTGGACAACGTAAGCCTTCGGAGAACAATAATCTTCATGTAGAAGCATTTAAATGCAGCTCTGGTGTGAGACTGGGGGATAACAAAACCTTACAGGACAGCATATAACTAATGACACCAACGTTAGAGTGGAAAAAGCCAGGACGTGCAGCAGCTGCAAATGCAAAAAAAAGGACCTCTGTGTCCCCCCTTTACTTCTGCAGTCTGCACCATCCCCTTCCTCCACTACCAACCCATCATATTGATAAGGATGTAATTTGATGGAATCTTCTCTTATTCTGCAAATGTAAGTGTGGAGTCAGTGCAGCTGTAAAACTTGGGGTGGGGAGGAGCAGATATGAAGAGGGGAAGTAGAGAAAAGAAAGAAAGAGGGGGTGGGTAAGGGGTGAAATGGTTAAGAGAAGCCGGCTATGTCTGCTCCTCTGAATACGCTTTTCTCCCAGCAGGACCCATGCTGATCTGTCTTTGCTTCAGCTTTTTCAAATGAGTTAATCACCGTTTGCCAGAATGTAACGTTTTGCAACCATTGTCCCCCATGAAGGCTTCAATTTGGGTATACATTTATTATTTTGACCTTTGGCTGGCAGGGGGACAGACTTCAAAGAACAGTTACTTTCCCTGCTAGAGAGAAGCTTTGTGCAGTCATTTCAATGAGAGGTTTTTCTATACTTGGTTAAATAAAAGAGAAACGTTTAGTCTCAGAAGTTGAGTGGGGAAACACCTCCAGATCTATATTCAATGAAAATAAAAATCAATTAGTCTCTGGGTATGAGGAGCAGCGTGAAGGAAGGGCCGGGATTATGCATAAATGGTCTTTAGAAAATAGAGAAAAGTTTCTCTGTAATCAAATCGTGCATGGTACACTTCTGAAAAAGGCTGCGTCTTTGTGCATCCAGCGCAGGTATTGTGAAGTCTACAGGCTGCTCATTTTCTACATGCCAAGCAGAAAGTGAAAGAAGTGCCTTGGATTGGAGTAAAAAAAAACTATAGAACTTTAAATATTTATTCTGACTGATCACTTACTACGGCTAAATTCACGTTTTAAAGATTTATCTGATAAGAACTACATTGAATAAAATGACCTACTCCTTGAAAGTTTAACGGCATTGTAGAATCTCTTGTTAAAAAAAAAAAAAAAGTTATTATAAAAATACTGTTCGGCAAAGTCATTTATACTTTAAGCTTACAGTGTATGCAAATCCTACATCTGTTTTCAGTATCATGGCTCACTGTATACAGTTTTTTGTGAACCTATTGCAGAGTTTCTTATTTGAGATCTGCCACTTTCTGTTGCAGGCTGACAACACACAACACTAGGCCACTCAGTTAGCAGCACCATTGTCAGCCTCAGAGAGGCAGTTGCTTAAGCTGGCCATACGCGGCTCAAATTTTGTCAGTTTCCTACTGAATTGGCCAAAGTACCACTTTAAAGAGGTGTCCTGCCTGGGGAAAAAATAAATAAAAGTCAGCAGCTGCAAATACTGCAGCTGCTGACTCTTAATATATGGAGACTTACCTGTCCAGGGAGCCCACGTTGTCGGCACTCCAGCCGAATTTCGAATCGGCTGTCGGGTGCTGCCGCCACCATTCGTCGTAAGAGAAACCAGCAGTGAAGCCTTTCAGCTTAACAGACGGCTCCCTACTTCGCATGCACTTTCTAAACAAAATTTTTATTGAGTTTGAAAACAAAGTATACAACCAAATCACATAATTGCGGACGCAGCCACCATATAAGGTAGCGGACGCAGCCGACAAGTATGGTGAATATAGTAAATAAATGCAACAGCACCTAAGCCCGTACCGCTGTTACACTACGCGTAAATGTAACAGGTAATAGGGTACTCTAAAAATAGGAACATATATCTGGACTCAATTCTAAGGAGGTTGCATAGTAGTCCAACATAAGTCTACATATTGTAAAAGGGTGGGATTATGTTGCGACATGGTAGTACATGGTGAATCTGGGGTCTAAAGGGCGGGAGCACAAAGTCCAGGGAATAGGGAGGGAATTACGAATAGGGTACATACAGACATACATACATAGTGGGAGACGGGTACCAGGAGAGGTTGAACATTATCATAAAGAAGCTAGAGGGGGCAATTCAGATAGAATATGTGATACATCGGTAACAGAAGTGTGTGTGGGCTTGAGGGGGTAGGCAAAGAAAGAAGAGGTCGGGTCGGGACGGGAATGTAGAGCGGGGTTGAGAAGAGGAAAGTAAGGAAAGCGAGGGAAGCGGGAGAGGAGAGTTACTGTAGGACTCATCCTCCCACCACAGCTCTCAGAAGGCTCTCAAGTCATATATCTTTTATATTCGTCTGTAGCAATAAAATGTAACCAGCATGCCCAAGATCGTGTATATTTCGAGGGTGTGTCATGGGCCTGATGTATTAAGTCTTCCATTTCTGCTATTTTGTGTATGCGTTGGAACCATTCCGAGATTGAAGGTGGCTCCGGTGAGCTCCATTTCGCTGGTATGCACAGTTTAGCCGCGTTTACCAAATGCATAGCCAAGGACTTGACATAGGTTCTTAGTGGTAAGTTGGAATGATGCAGTAGGAATTGCGCCGGGGGAAAGTCTAGACAGTACGTGGTAATAGAGTTGATAAGGCGGTGGACTTCTGTCCAGAACGGCTGCAGTTTAGGACATGACCACCATATGTGAATCAGGGAGCCCATGTCCGTCCCACATCTCCAGCAGAGCGGGGATTGGGAAGGGTATATGTGGTGTAATCTGATGGGGGTCTTATACCATCTTGAGTAAACCTTGAACGCATTTTCCTGTGTGTGAACATTTACAGACCCTTTGTGTATACAGGTATAGGCGTTTTCCCACTCCTAGTCTGTGAGATCAATGGCGAGTTCACATTCCCATTTGTGGCTCGCCCAGTTCAGTTTAGGATGTTGGTCAGAAAAAAAAAGTGCATAGATGCTGGAGATCAGGTGAGTTAGTGGTGTAGCGTTCAGACCGAGTGATTCAAATGGGGTATGTCTCCGAGACCATTCTGGTTTCGGACTGGGTTTTTCAAAATAATGTCTAAGTTGAACGTAGTTCCAAAAGGGAAAGGAGCCCGTGGTCATTTTAGAGGCCAGGTTTGTGTAAGAGAGCAGGTGGTCGTTTTCGAAGAAGTGTTCGGCTCGGATGTGGCTATGAGGCCAGATGTCAGCAAGAAAGGAGGGTGTCAGTCCCGGTCCAAAGTCTGGGTTATGTCTTAGAGGGGTCATTGGACCTAGAATCGAGGAGATTCGAAACCTTTTGCACGCTTCCCGGAAACAGGTCAGCGTGGGTAGAATGAGCGGATGTTCCATTCACGGGGTCGGGGTGTTTTTCGGCCCAATCCAAGGGGTCTGGGACAGCGGGATTGGCGAGAAAGAGTGTTCCAGTTGGACCCAGGCTTTGGATATTCGCGTGGATATTCCAGTCGACTATCCTGGCCAAGTGGCAGGCCTGGTGGTACTTACGGCGATCCGGGAGTCCTATGCCCCCTTTAAGTTTAGGGATGGTAAGTCTAGCAAAACTAATTCTTGGCTGGAGTCCACCCCAGACAAAGTCCGTGCACGCCCTCCTGTATGCGTCAAAAAAGGCTGGTGGGAGCTTGATCGGGACAGTTTGTAGCAGGTAAAGGATACGAGGTAGAACATTCATTTTGACGATAGCCGCCCTTCCAAACCAGGAAAAAAGTCCAGCGGACCAACGCTTCAAATCTTTCCGTATGGACTGCAGTAGAGGGAGATAGTTAGCAGAGTATAGGTTTTTCAGGGAGGAAGAGAGCTGAATGCCGAGATATGTGATTGAGTGCTTGTCCCACTTAAACGGGAAGTTAACCGTACACTGTGAGCAGATGTCGGGGGGTAAAGAGATATTTAGGGCAATAGATTTCCCAAAATTAATTTGCAAGTTGGTCAGATAATTAAAGGTCTGGAAGTCTTTCAATAAGTTCGGTATTGTAGTGAGAGGTTCCGTCAGAAAGAGGAGGATGTCATCCGCAAATGCAGCCAATTTGTACGTATGTTGATTTATGGTGACTCCCTTGATATCAGGGTTGGCTCTAAGACATCGTAGCAGTGGTTCGAAGGTAAGGACAAAAATAAGCGGGGAGAGGGGGCATCCTTGCATGCACTTTCTAACTAGCCTGGCGGCGGAGGAAGCAGGAGGGGGGGCCGAAGCTTCCGAGGGAAGGCGCCACATCACTGTCTCCCGGAAGTGTTCTTGACAGGTACCCGTTCCTCCCTCCCCCCTGAAAAGTGCCAAATGTGGCACCATGGGGGGGGGCAGATAAGCGGAGGTTCCACTTTTGAGTGGAACTCCTCTTTAATCGCTTGCCGACCGCACGATCGGCAGCTCATACAAGCACTGATACCTGTATATCAGCACTGGGTTCAGGGCACGCACGCGACCCCGCCCTGGCTGACTCCCGCTGTAATTGGACACAGCAGGATTTTGTTGTCAACAGGTTTCAGTCAATGATCCATGGCTGGGACCTGTTGATTGGCTGTGTCCAATCACAATCCAGAGCCCTGTGTTGACAATCAACACAGGGCTCTGTACAGACGGAACAATCTGTTTGTTTATTCTCACTGCAAAGCAGGAAGGAGGAGCAAACAGATATTTAGCAAAAAGCAGCACATATTACACATATTAACACTTGTTAGGCACACACTTAAAGCGGTAGTAAACCCGCTGCTGCTTTTTTTTTTTTTTTTACATACCTGAAAGGCAAAAGGCATAATGAGCTAGTATGCAGTGCATACTAGCTCATTATGAAATACTTACCTTAGAACGAGGTGTCGGTAACTTACCTGGTCCACACCGAGGGAGATGTCATTTTGCATCGGCGTGTCTTCCGGGTATTGCCGCTCCAGCGCTGTGAGTGGCTGGAGCGGCGATGTCGTGCGATGTCATGCGCGCGGGAGACTTCTTGCCGGCGAGGTCCGGCGGCTGCCGGCCTTTAGCCGAGAATCCCCGCTGCGCATGCGCCACTGCAGTCAGCGGCTCATTACGAGGGGAATATCTCCTAAACCGTACATGTTTAGGAGATATTCTTTTTACCTACAGGTAAGCCTTATTATAGGCTTACCTGTAGGTAAAAGTGGTAGTACAGAGTTTACTACCACTTTAACCCCTTCCCAGCCAGTGTCATTAATACAGTGACAATGTATAGTATAATCACTGATCACTGTATTAGTGTCACTGGTGATGTCAGTGTCAGTCAGTTATTGTACCTCCCAGCCAGCATCAGTGTTAGATTGCTCGCCGCACAGTCCCACTATAAGTCACTGATCACCGCCATAACCAGTATAAAAAAAATATATATAGAAATTCCAGTATATACAGTATACCAAAGTTTGTAGACGCTATAACTTTAACACAAACCAATCAATATACACGTATTGGGATTTTTTTTTAAAAACAAAGACATGTAGCAGAATACATTTTGGCTTAAATTTATGAAAAGATTCGATTTTTTAATTTATTTTTTATTGGATACAATTTATGACAGAAAGTTAAAAAAATATGTTTTTAAACTTTTCGCTCTTTTTTTGTTTATATAGCAAAAAACTAAAACCCAGTGGTGTTAAAATACCACCAAAAGAAATCTCTATTTGTGTGAAAAAAAATTATAAAAAATTCATTTGGGTACAGTGTTGCATGCCCAAGCAATTACTAGTAAATTAGCTTAGTGCTAAATATCACAAAAATACCTGAAGGAGGTAAAACCTTGCGGTAGTTAAGTGATTAAAGTACCAGAACCACCCAGCTCAGCAAACTTTGATTTAAAAATGTACTACAGTCACTGTTTGGGTATTTAGACAGCCACAAGTGAGGAACTTAAACATGTATGGCAAACCTTAGTGTTGTTAGCAAATGGCAGTAGCAATAGTTTTTGACTGAAGCCCTGGTTCACACTGGTGCGATTTGACATGTCAAATCGCATGTCAAATCGGCGAAATTTGCCGCAAATTGCGGGCAATGGCACCGTCCTAATCGGTGCGACGCCGCATCTGCGGCGCTGCACCGATTACAAAAAGTAGTTTCTGTACTACTTTTTGCGATTTCAGCCGCGATTTACATTGACATCTGTTTCAGATGTCTTTGAAATCGCGGCTGAAATCGGGACTGCCAGCAGGAGTGAAATCGTGCGAGTTCAGCTGAACTCGCAGGCTTCACTCCCGCAGCCCCAGTGTGAACGTGGGCTAAAGCAGACTTTTACTCCAATTGTGAAATTGTCTTCCCTCACCTCCTACCCCCTCCTCTCTTAGCAATGGACCCGACACATGTGCAGATGAGCCACAGGGCTTGGATCTTGAGAGTGATCTGTGCACTGCATACTAACACATTATGAAAGACTTACCTTAAAATTAAAGTGGTTGTAAACCCTTTACAACCACTTTAACCCACAGGTAAGCCTAGATTAAGGCTTACCTGTAGGTGCTTGAAATATCTCCTAAACCTCCACGGTTTAGGAGATATTTACTAAAATCATGGTCGCCGCTGTCTACGGCGCAGGCGCATGCACGTGCACCGTAGACAGCGGCGCAGGCGCACTGTATTGTGCCTTTCCTCATTGAGGCCGTGCGGGAGTGACATCATCGCGACTCCGGCCAATCAGAGTGCCGGAGCCGCGATGTGCAGAAGTAACCCCCAGGCAAGATGCCGGCTGCCGGGCGTTGGAAGAGGGCAGCTGCGGGGGCTTCGATCGGAGGTGAGTATTACATAATGAGCTAGTATGCCATGCATACTAGTTCAATATGCCTTTGTCTTGCAGGTGGTGGTTTTTTTTTGTTTTTTTTATACCTGGGTTTACTTCCTCTTTAAGCCCTCCAGTGGTGCGCTGTCACAGCTGCAGAGGCTTCCATCTTCACCCGGTCTCCTTTTGGGTTCTGGGACTGCGGGTGTCTGATTGGCCGAGCGGCATGTGTGCAGGAGTCTCACCTGCGGCACACAGCTCTTAAGGAACAGTACAAGTATGTCGTTCCTTCGGAGTGCATGCAACGGTGACATCACCAGCTGTTGCTCGCAAGAATGTCTCTTGAACAGTGCACATTTAGGAGATATTCATTTTACCTACAGGTAAGTATGGATGGGCGAAAGGTTCGCCCGAATTTTCTGTACACTCAGCAGAATGTTCACCGGTTGATCGCACAGTCGATAGGTTGTTGAGGAGCAGGGGTTGAGAAGCCGGCCGCCATGTCGTTAACAACGAATGAGTCATCAGTTGTCAGCAGGCTTCGCTGCGAACAGCTGAATGTAAAAAAATAATTGCCGGCAAAAAATAAAATAAAAATCGGGGAAAAAATGGCGTAGGGTCCCCTCTCAAAATCCATACCAGACCCTTAGGTCTGGTATAGATTTTAAGGGGAACCCCACACCAAAAAAAAAACAAACAGCGTGGAGTCCCCCTCAAAATTCCATACTAGAACCTTATCTGAGCATGCAGCCTGGCAGGTCAGGAAAAGGGGGGGTGAGCCAGTGGGGGTCTGCGGGCAGGGGGCTGATCATAATTTGGAAGCCCCTTTAACAAGTGTCAAAAGTAAAGACACCTTACATGGGCAGATAACAACAAAGGCCTGGGGAATGCCCAGGAAAAAACCAAGCATACTTACCGACCAGCTAGCTGACAACCAATTAACCTGTCTAACAGTATGCGTTAAAAACAGGGGTTTGTCCGCACGCATTTGCAAACACATGCGTGAGCCACAGAGCCACGCCAAGGCCCCCTGGAATCTGTGGTCCTACACTAACTGTGAGTGTCCCCACAATGGAGGCACATGCATTCTGATGGTTAGATGAGGACAGGTGGACTGAAGGGGAGCCACCCCTCCTTAAAGGTACAGGAGCACACCAAACACCCAGCATAGCACAATGGCAGCAAAGGTGTTGGTGCGCTGCTGGACCAATACAAGCACCACAGGTGAAAACAAAAACATGTCCACCGCCCTCATCTATAGCTGGCCATAACAGTAAGCAGCATTGGAAGGCTAAAGCAGATAACAACAAAGGCCTGGGGAATGCCCAGGAAAAAACCAAGCATACTTACCGACCAGCTAGCTGAAAACCAATTAACCTGTCTAACAGTATGCGTTAAAAACAGGGGTTTGTCCGCACGCATTTGCAAACGCATGCGTGAGCCACAGAGCCACGCCAAGGCCCCCTGGAATCTGTGGTCCTACACTAACTGTGAGTGTCCCCACAATGGAGGCACATGCATTCTGATGGTTAGATGAGGACAGGTGGACTGAAGGGGAGCCACCCCTCCTTAAAGGTACAGGAGCACACCAAACACCCAGCATAGCACAATGGCAGCAAAGGTGTTGGTGCGCTGCTGGACCAATACAAGCACCACAGGTGAAAACAAAAACATGTCCACCGCCCTCATCTATAGCTGGCCATAACAGTAAGCAGCATTGGAAGGCTAAAGCAGATAACAACAAAGGCCTGGGGAATGCCCAGGAAAAAACCAAGCATACTTACCGACCAGCTAGCTGACAACCAATTAACCTGTCTAACAGTATGCGTTAAAAACTAGGGTTTGTCCGCACGCATTTGCAAACGCATGCGTGAGCCACAGAGCCACGCCAAGGCCCCCTGGAATCTGTGGTCCTACACTAACTGTGAGTGTCCCCACAATGGAGGCACATGCATTCTGATGGTTAGATGAGGACAGGTGGACTGAAGGGGAGCCACCCCTCCTTAAAGGTACAGGAGCACACCAAACACCCAGCATAGCACAATGGCAGCAAAGGTGTTGGTGCGCTGCTGGACCAATACAAGCACCACAGGTGAAAACAAAAACATGTCCACCGCCCTCATCTATAGCTGGCCATAACAGTAAGCAGCATTGGAAGGCTAAAGCAGATAACAACAAAAGCCTGGGGAATGCCCAGGAAAAAACAAAGCATACTTACCGACCAGCTAGCTGACAACCAATTAACCTGTCTAACAGTATGCGTTAAAAACAGGGGTTTGTCCGCACGCATTTGCAAACACATGCGTGAGCCACAGAGCCACGCCAAGGCCCCCTGGAATCTGTGGTCCTACACTAACTGTGAGTGTCCCCACAATGGAGGCACATGCATTCTGATGGTTAGATGAGGACAGGTGGACTGAAGGGGAGCCACCCCTCCTTAAAGGTACAGGAGCACACCAAACACCCAGCATAGCACAATGGCAGCAAAGGTGTTGGTGCGCTGCTGGACCAATACAAGCACCACAGGTGAAAACAAAAACATGTCCACCGCCCTCATCTATAGCTGGCCATAACAGTAAGCAGCATTGGAAGGCTAAAGCAGATAACAACAAAGGCCTGGGGAATGCCCAGGAAAAAACCAAGCATACTTACCGACCAGCTAGCTGACAACCAATTAACCTGTCTAACAGTATGCGTTAAAAACAGGGGTTTGTCCACACGCATTTGCAAACGCATGCGTGAGCCACAGAGCCACGCCAAGGCCACCTTACATGGGCAGCCTGGAAGGCCCACGTACAGTCAGGTCCATAAATATTGGGACATCGACAGAATTCTAATCTTTTTGGCTCTATACACCACCACAATGGATTTGAAATAAAAATAACAAGATGTGCTTTAACTGCAGACTTTCAGCTTTAATTTGAGGGTATTTAAATC
Organism: Rana muscosa; assembly: GCA_029206835.1. Lineage (NCBI taxonomy): Eukaryota > Metazoa > Chordata > Amphibia > Anura > Ranidae > Rana > Rana muscosa. The sequence goes on along the minus strand of CM055123.1, from coordinate 20,149,150 downwards.
CAAATCAGGTGAACAGTTTAGGAATTACAACAGTTTGTATGTGTGCCTCCCACTTTTTAAGGGACCAAAAGTAATGGGACAGATTGACAATCATAAATCAAACCTTTACTTTTTAATACTTGGTTGCAAATCCTTTGCAGTCAATTACAGCCTGAAGTCTGGAACACATAGAAATCACCAGACGCTGGGTTTCATCCCTGGTGATGCTCTGCCAGGCCTCTACTGCAACTGTCTTCAGTTCCTGCTTGTTCTTGGGGCATTTTCCCCAGTTTTGTCTTCAGCAAGTGAAATGCATGCTCAATCAGATTCAGGTCAGGTGATTGACTTGGCCATTGCATAAAATTCCACTTTTTTCCCTTAAAAAACTCTTTGGTTGCTTTCGAAATATGCTTCGGGTCATTGTCCATCTGCACTGTGAAGCGCTTTCCAATGAGTTCTGAAGCATTTGGCTGAATATGAGCAATTAATATTGCCCGAAACACTTCAGAATTCATCCTGCTGCTTTTGTCAGCAGTCACATCGTCAATAAATACAAGCAAACCAGTTCCATTGGCAGCCATACATGCCCACGCCATGACACTACCACCACCATGCTTCACTGATGAGGTGATATGCTTTGGATCACGAGCAGTTCCTTTCCTTCTCCATACTCTTCTCTTCCCATCACCCTGGTACAAGTTGATCTTGGTCTCATCTGTCCATAGGATGTTGTTCCAGAACTGTGAAGGTGTGAAGGCTTTTTTAGATGTTGTTTGGCAAACTCTAATCTGGCCTTTCTGATTTTGAGGCTCACCAATGGTTTACATCTTGTGGTGAACCCTCTGTATTCACTCTGGTGAAGTCTTCTCTTGATTGTTGACTTTGACACACATACACCTACCTCCTGGATAGTGTTCTTGATCTGGCCAACTGTTGTGAAGGGTGTTTTCTTGTGTAAAAGGACAAGCGCGCAACCACTGACATTGATTAAATAAAAAATGATGAATATATTACTAATAACACACTATGTGAAAAAAACCACAAGAGAATATATACTGAATCTCAATAGTGAAAAAAAACACAAGAGAATATATACTGAATCTCAATAGTGAAAGTGAAATTGTTCTCCAAAGGCAAATATTAATTTAAAAATTAAAATTATAAAGGTGAGATTGAAAAAAATGTCCACAACACATTTAAATTCCAAAGGTGAAATCCACTTGCTTCATATGGATAAGGGATATCCAAAGGGAGCCTTACTCTATAGATGTTCAGTGATAACAGATAATCTTAAAGCCGCTTACCAGATGGACGGGACCTCAGATCATAGAGGTCACAAAGGCGTGTGCATCAGCCTGCCGGCAGCGATGGTATTCACCTGTTCCTTTATCCCAGGTGGCCTGTCCTCACTCCACCAGGTAATCAGATATCTTGACACACAGTATCCAAAACGAAAAAGGTAGGCGGGAATAGAATCGCTCCAGCTTCCAAGTGTACTCCTAAGAGCTTGTTCAACTCAGCAAGGAAGGATTAAAAAAAGGACTTCATGGTGCAGTATTTTCCAAAAATTCAAAAGGATTTATTGTAAAAACACACAGCAAAAAAGCCAAAATCAAAAAGTCCACATCCAATCCACAAATAGTAAAATAGGCAAAATAGGCAAAGAAACAGCAACGTAACAAGGGTAAAAAAGGTTTCTAATGTTTCCGTATGCTAGTCAGAGAGCAAACATAGACTGCATCAATACATCAATATCCAATACGTGATGACGTTAGGAATCTTGGCTCCACCCGACGCGTTTCCCCAAAAATGGCATCAACTGGGAACGGAGGCTAATTACCAGCGTCATCACTTCACGTATATATACTCATAGGGCAGCCGTGACACCGGAAGTAACATTTAGAGATATATCTCTGGGGTCACCAAAAAAAAGGATAAAAATTGGTATTTTGCATATTAGATTATACCAAAAAAAATCTTTTAACATATCCTCAGCTCAATAGAAATAAATGGGAAACATATTATAAACACATAAATACATAAAAATATATATATATATATATATGTCAGAACGAATACTAATTATACCTCTAACATCAAAGAATATGCATATAAATGTATAAATTTAATTAATTAATGTAGAAATATGGATGCGGATAAAATGAGGTGTATATTATATATTACCTCAGAAAAAAATTGTATATAATATGTAAAAATATATAGCAATTTAGCAATTAAAAAATGTCATAAAAATTAATAAAAAATTATTCTAAAAATTTATAAAAAGGTATTCAGTCAGATCTTCAGTAGAGCACATCAGAATGGGAATTAATGCTATTTATTGTCAATAAAGCAGTTAATATCCCATTCGACGTTTAAACCCAGGGGATTATAACATTGGAGGTCATGTATCCATCTGGTTTCACGTCTGGACACATGTCTTTTCAAGTTATCACCCCTCCAATGGGCAGTGTATTTTTCTATAGCCACTACTTTTACCAAGGAGGTGTTCCTATTATGGTGTGTACGAAAATGTTTAGATACACTGTGTCCCACAAATCCTCATCTAATATTCCCAAGATGTTCTCCTATTCTCACATTTAGGGCTCTTGTTGTTCTGCCAACGTATTGTAAATTGCAAGGGCAGGTTAGGAGATAAATAACTCCCACCGTCCCACAGGTAATAAAATCTTTTATCTTATATACTTTTGACGTCACCTGAGAGGTAAAGGAGGTGGTTCTAACAGTCTGAGATGTTTTGCACACCTTACACCTCTTACAAGGAAAAAATCCCTTCACGTCCCCAAACATACTAATCCTGGGAGGTATATCAATAGCACTAGGTGCCAGTTTATCCTTGAGGTTTAAAGTTCTCCTATAAACAATATTGGGTTTAGTAGGTATAACTGGTCCCAGGACCCTATCCCCCTTAAGGATATTCCAATGTTTCCTCATAACCTTGTTAACCCACCAATGGTGGGAGGAGAAATTCGTAATGAAAGCCCATTCAAAACCCCTATTATCTTCTATATCCCTAACTTTGGGTTTGAACAGTATTTCTCTCTCCATGTTATTAACTTTGACAATATCCTTTTCCAAAGCATTACGGTCATATCCTTTATCAATGAAGCGATTTTTTATAATATCTGTTTGTATCTTGAAGTCTTCCGTACGAGAACAATTCCTCCTTATCCTCTGGAACTGGCTCTTGGGTATTGCTTTCAACCAACTGGGATGATGACAACTACCCATTGGTATATACCCATTTTTATCGGTAGATTTGAAAAAAGTTTTAGTAATTAGTCTCCCTTCTTCTTTCATAATTACCAGATCCAGGAAATTTACAGAGGAGATATTTGCTTCATAGGTGAACCTAATGCCCCATTGGTTGGTGTTAACCATTTCCATAAACGATTTTAGGGATTCGGGGTTCCCTTTCCAAAGGAAAAAGGCGTCATCAATATATCTTCGCCAGTATAGTAAGTGGGGGCATCTCCATGAGAAAATATGATCATTTTCCCACAGGGCCATAAAAAGGTTGGCGAGGCTGGGAGCAAATTTAGCTCCCATCGCCACGCCCGTTCGTTGCAGAAAATATTGTCCATCATAGTAAAAATAGTTATGCTCCATCGCAAACGTAAGGAGTTTCAAAACAAATTCTATTGTAGGCTTTTCTAGTGATTTTTCTTTATTCAAGAAGTACCTAGCTGCTTGAAACCCTAGTATGTGGGGAATATTGGTGTACAAAGAAGAGACGTCTGCCGTGACAAGTAATACATCATCTTCAATGTGAAGTGCAGACATCTCATTCATCAGCTGCATGGAGTCCTTTAATAAAGCGGGGGTTTTTGTAACCACCGGCTGTAGAAAAAAATCCACATACTTTCCTATTCTGGACGTGAGGGACTCAATACCACTCACAATTGGTCTACCGGGTGGTTGAGTTAGATCTTTGTGTATTTTGGGTAAGTAGTAGACAATCGGCATTTTAGGTGCCAGTGGTATCAGGAATTCCTTTTCATTTTTATTTAGAATACCCTTTCTAAGCCATCCTGTACCAACCCATCCAACTGTTTCTTATACCCTAGAGTGGGGTCACGTTTCAGAATAGTATATGTATCTCTATTATCCACGGGACGTATGATTAATTCTTTTTTCTGACATAAAGATTCAATTCCTTCCTGAATATCTTTTTGGTTTTCATTCTTAAAATGTGCTTTACGAAGATCTTGTAAAACCATTTCTTTAAAAACAGAGATACTAGCAGCAGGTTTTCCAGGGGGGTTAAAAAGGGATGCATTTCTGAGGCCCGTTCCCTTAGACTTCCCTGTACTGCTGTTATCAGATTTACTTTGAGGAACAAAGTTCCTTATTATAGGATCAGAGAGGAAATATCTTTTAATACTCAACTTCCTCGTGTATTTTTGTAAATCAATGAACGTTTGGAATTTATTAAGTCCTTGTCTGGGCGCAAATTTTAAACCTTTGTTAAGAGTCCTTTGTTCTGTTTCTGTCAGCATTATCCCACTCAGATTAAAAATTCCTTCATTATTTATCTCCTCTTTTTTCTTGGAGTTCCGTTTTCCTCTGCATCCTCTCTTAGGGTGTTTTCTTCACCAGGGAAACAATTCTTCGGTCATCCACCACAGTTGTTTTCCGTGGTCTTTTGGTGTTGCTGAGCTCACCGGTGCATTCTTTCTTTTTAAAGATGTTCCAAACAGTTGATTTGGCCACACCTAATATTTTTGCTATCTCTCTGGTGGTTTTGTTTTGTTTTTTTAGCCTAATGATGGCTTGCTTCACTGATAGTGACAGCTCTTTGGATCTCATATTGAGAGTTCACAGCAACAGATTCCAAATGCAAATAGCACACTTGAAATGAACTCTGGACCTTTTATCTGCTTCTTGTAAATGGGATAATGAGGGAATAACACACACCTGGCCATGGAACAGCTGAGCAGCCAATTGTACCATTACCTTTGGCCCCCTCAAAAGTGGGAGGCACATATACAAACTGTTGTATTTCCTACACCGTCCGTTCACCTGATTTGGATGTAAATACCCTCAATTTAAAGCTGAAAGTCTGCAGTTAAAGCACATTTTGTTTGTTTCTAGTTTAGATGTTGCACTACTTACTTTAGCGGATCCTTCCTTTGGGAGACCTGCCAGGCGAACCATCCTTCAACTACTAAAGAGTCCACTTGAACGTGGACATAACACATCAACGAATCCAGTGAGCGCTATTCCACTTGCTTTCTTCTCCTTTCTTATCTCCTCTTTTTTTCCCCTGCTACTTATTTGTTTTTATTCCTTTTTTTTTTTCTCCCCTTTCTTCTTGTGATCGTTATGTAGCACTACCCCTGTAGGAGCTGCTGGTTTAGATTTGGGCCTGTACTCTGCCTATCAACCCCTGTAATTTGGCTCAATTCCCTTGGGCACAACTGGACAATAATGACAATAGTGCGACTGTGGGCCCCTACGAGGCTATAGAGGGCCACAATGGTATCCCACAACAATAAATGTAGTTAAATATTGTTACCTTATTTGGGTTGCCTGCCACGCAGCTTTAAAAGACAGAGTCCGACACAAGATGTAGTTAGAAATTGGAACAGAGATTACACATGTAACATTCTAACATTCGACTCAAACAGGTCCCTGTGAGAGTCAACCGACACACATATATATATATGTAGCGGGGTCTCCTTTAATGCCCTATGGACTACGTTACTTAGAACCTCGCTTGGCACCCAGGGTGCATTTGGCCACCGCAGAGACTCATGGGTGGGGCTATAAAAGGTAAGGGCGAGGCTAAGCTCAGCCTCTTTTGGACACCGCGCTGCAATCAAGGGGACTCCCTGTGCGGATTCTGTTGCAGTGCAAGGCCCGAGGCCTGGGCCTTGCATACCTTCCAAAGAGCCTTCCACCCCACTGCTGAGCCTGGGTGACACCTGACTTCTTTGAGTTGCTGACATCAGTTGGACCAGAGACCTGATCGTTGCAGGCACTGTGTGTGGAAACACAGTGGTGGAAGTCCCGGACTGGGATCGCGTCCGGAGGGGTGAGCGAGCATCTGCTCACTTATTTAGCTTGTACTTTGATTAGGCCTAGTGACTGCCTTGGCCCATCGTGCTGTAGTTATTATCCCGCTGGAGACTAGTGGCTGAACTGAGTTGTGTAGTCTCCGGTGAAGTGTTCCTCTTTTATTAACCGTTTATGGATTACAAATACTGTTCCTGAATGTGCACCACCGTTCATCTGCATGTGAAGAATTGTTTTCACAGAGACTGAGCTTTATCTGAGTCAGGCCTGACCAGGGGTTTAAAACTTTGTTGTTGCGCCACATTGCGCATAGAGAATATAGCTGCACGTGGCGTGTGATCACTCTGCACTATCACTAGGTTTATTGCTGCAGGGCTCTGCATGTATGCTATGTGTTATGTTTAACCTATACCTTTATACCTAAGTAAATCAGAGATAGTTTACCAATCTTGACTCAGTGTTTATCATTACATATTAACTGCCTATCCTGTTGTGAGATTGTGTATAACCAGGTGTAGAATTATATGTAGGAAACATTCCCTAGACTAACTGTGCCATAGGGGGTTGAGTAGATTGCCGGGGGTTGGCGGTGCTGTATACATGGCCCGAACTAACTGAAAACCAGCGGCTCTCTTAACTGGGGGTAGCGCTACATATATATGTAGCGGGGTCTCCTTTAAGGCCCCGGGACTACGTTACCCAGAACCCCGTTCAGCACCCAGGGTGCATTTAGCCACCGCAGAGACTCATGGGAGGGGCTATATAAGAAGAGGGGAGGCGGAGCTCGGCCTCTTTGGACACCGCGCTGCAATCAACAGGTCTTCCTGTGCGGATCTGCTGCAGTGCAGGGCCTGAAGCCAGGGGCCTTGCACAAACTTCCAGAGAGCCTTTCACCCCACTGCGGAGCCTGGGTGGTACCTGACTTGTCGAGTTTGGACATCAGTTGGACCGAAGACCCGGCCGTTGCGGACACTGTGTGCGTAGACACAGTAGGTGGAGGTCCCGGACTGGGATCGCGTCCGGAGTGGTGAGCGAGCACCTGCCCATTCATATAAACTGTACTTTAACTAGGCCTAGAGACTGCCTTGGCCCTCCTGGTTCTATTTACTGCCCCACAGGAGGCCAGTGGCGGAACTGAGTTGAGTAGTCTCCTGTGAGTGGTTAATTTTCCCTTTTAAATTTCCTACCCTTTGGATTACAATTTACTGTTCCTGTTGTGCACCACCAGTCAAGTTGCATGCAAAGAAATTGATCTTCCAGAGACTTAAGCCTCGTACACACGACCGAGTTTCTCGTCCAAAACCAGCAAGAAAAGTGCCGCGTGAGCTTTTTTGTCGAGAAAAACGTTCGTGTGTATGGTTTTACGACGAGAAAATTGCTGTGAATCTCGACGAGAAAATAGAAAACCTGCTCTCTATTTTCTCGACAGGATTCCAGATTTCCTCGTCGTGTTTCTCGTCGGCCTGTTTTGTGACGAGAAAATGGTTCGTGTGTATGCTTTTACGACTCTTCCAAAAGCGCGCATGCTCACAAGCAACTATGAGACGGGAGCGCATCTTCTGGTAAAACAAGCCTTCGTAATGGAGATAGCACATTCGTCACGCTCCAAATTTTTGCATCGTTTAAATGTTGTGCATTGAAATCTTCGTTAGAATGTTACATTAATCCAAACGAATGAACTTCTTTTGCTGCTGATATTCACACAGAGTTATGACTATCTTTTTTTAACCTTTTTCATGCTGCTCTTAAGAAGATTTATGTGTATTATATCGTGCAAGTTTTTAGGAATATTTAAAACTTTGATATTTTTCAAACTGATGTTAATTGTAATTTCGCAATGTTTTGGTAGTGATCTCCCATTGAATCTTTTAATATATATTATTTAAATTTTACACCCTTTTTTGGGAAATACGATTTTGTTATTTTTTTGGGGGGTTGGTATCTGTCCCTTTTTTTTGTCAGTCAAATGTATCTGCTTACTCCAAAGCTAGATTTTACATTTTTACAAATACACATAGTCAAGTATGAACTTAAAGAAAAATAACATTTATTCATGTTTGAACTAAAATAAAGAGAAGGCAGCGCTGGAGAAGCTGCTGCCATTTGTGCATCCCAGGGACCCCAGAGCACACATCAACCCTGTGTGGACACTAAAATTGGGAGCTTGAGAAGGCCAACATTTCTGAGCACAATCTGATGCTGGCCTTCCAGAGGTCAGGAACAGCAGCAGGTGATATATATGTCCCAAGTGTGTGGTACTACAACAGGCTGCCTTCTGTCCGACCACAATGAAGCAAGGCCATCACTTCCTCGTCTTCCTGGCAACCTTCCCTGCAACCTTTCCTGAAGCCTTCCCTGCAGCCTTCCTTCTTCGTTTGGCTGGAGGCTGGGCCACTGGAGGGGTACTCCTGTCAGGAGGAGGAGGAGGTGGAGGAGAAGGGGGTGGCGCAGAAGAACAAGGTGGAGGTGGAGGAGAAGGGGGTGGGGCGGAAGAACAAGGTGGAGGAGAAGGGGGTGGGGCAGAAGAAGAATGTGGAGGTGGAGGAGGAGGTTGAGGTTGGGACAGTTGTGCCACCTCACAAATGGCGGTATTGGGGGTAATTTTTCTCATCACCCCCTTGTTGAGCAAGGTGATGAGCAGGGGCTTGCATAGGAGGTGTTGCTCCATGCTCATCACCTTGAACTTTGCCTCCACTAGGCCGGCAATGGCCTCTTCAGGGGATGTGGGCTCTTTGAGGGTGGCATGGGCCTCTTTAATAAGGGCCATTGCTACCTCACTGGTGGTCCTGTCCCTCCTGCCTCTTTTGGGAAGCCGGATGGGAGGCACCTGGGATCTGGTACTTCTCCTTTGCCCTGCCACCTCCTGGCTGCCACTGGGCCCTGCCACCTCCTGGCTGCCACTGGGCCCTGCCTCCTCCTGGCTCACAGTGGGCCCTGCCTCCCCCTGGCTGCCACTGGGCCCTTCCTCCTCCTGCCTGACAGTTTCCAGACCCTCCTCCTGGCTGATTTCATCCTGTGTATGAAAAAGGGACATAGTTTAATATGTTGGTTTAATCTTTGCAGCAAACTTTATAAACATGATTGAAGCAATTAGAATGTAAATCCAGAAATCATTTTTTCTAATTTACACCTACATCAGATTGACTATTTAGCACCCAATTAAGTGCAGACTAATGTCTCGAGATCTTGATTTCACTTGTGGAAGCCAAAATATTGTATGTTTCTCATCTTGACATATTTGGCAAACATTAATTTTATCCCAATACATTTTCATTTAATACTATACCTGGCTCCAGATGGCCAAATCAGGATCATCCAGGATGGCTGCCTCCTCTTGCTCCAGAGAAGGCTCAGGTTGGCTGCAGGGAAGTCTGGGGGGAAGAGTGGAGAGTGATGGCCTTGCCTCAATGTGGTCATCCGGGAAGGACATCCTGCTGTAGTACCACAAAATCGGGACATAAGCATCATCTGCTGCTGCTCCTGACCTCTGAGAAGCCAGGACCTTAGAGCGTTCAGTCCTGTAGGTGCCTCTCAAGCTCCCAATTTTAGTGTCCATTTGTTTTGCTGTGGCTGTGGGCACCTTGGTCTGCACAAATGGGAGCAGCTTCTCCAGTGCTGCTTTTCTCACCCCTCTTTTTTTGTGGATGGGGTTTTTCGTCTCCCACAGAGCCGGCAGCTCCCTTACCCGGTCAATAAATTCCGCCAGGAACTCTTTGTCGCTAATAAAGACATTCATATTGTATCTGCAAGTTGAATAAATAATATATAACTAATGTGAGGCAAACAGTCTAACCTCCTTAACATCGTAGTCACCATATATATCCTACAACATTCTCAAGACAGTATAGGCCAACAATTTGGCACAGTCTCAAAATCACATACCTTCGTTCGCACGTCCGTCACTTGAACTCCTCTCTCCGCACACCGAACGTACTGTAGTCACATGTGTGTTTGCTATATACACACCACGCATGCGTCAAAATACGAACACGTCGCTCCGCACACGTCGCCCGCCCATGACGTTCTAACTAACATCTTTTCCCCGCCCCTTCTCTTTCAGCGCGCAGACAGATATGGCGGAGTTACAGCAGGTGTCTGATAATTCCGCAACTAACGAGGAGGAGACAAGCCCGGAGACCGAGGAAACGTCACGATCAAGGAGGAGATTCAAGGCATCGAATATGTCTTTTGCCGAGATGGCGGAGATGGTGGACATCTTGCTCAAGTCTGATTATGACGCAAAGCATGGGCCGTATAGCAAACCAAATAGAAGGAAGGCCAAAATCCTCACTAAAGTCGTGAAGAGTCTGAAGACGAATTTCGGGGTGAAACGCTCAAATGAGCAGCTCAGAAAGAGGTGGTCAGACCTCAAACTGAGGGAGCCAGAGCAGTTAAGGAGCATTAAGAGAATGCTCGCAAAAAGTAAGTAAAATGTACACTTTTATGCTATTAATCCTTTTCTAAACTGACATGTTGCTGGTTTAGTTTTTTTTTCTTATTGGACTCCCTTCCAAAATGTAATATTTTGAACTTGGTTGGCCACAGTAATCGTTCGTTACGTTACAGACACTTCGTTCGGCCACTATCCGCTGTTTTGGCTTATTTTACAGCCACAAAAGTAATTAGACATCTGCCTTTTTTTTGGAAATTTGGGGCACAAAGTTTTAGGCTAGATGATGTGTTTGTAAAGAGAATGAAATGCAAACTGTAAAGGAGAGGACACTCAGCAGCTGCTTCCACATCTGTACTTTGGAGCACTATAGTGTGGGCCACCAGACCCGCCTTTTTTGGGTGTCCCACACAGGTGCATCAGAGAATTTTTGCGTTGCCTACATGTCTAAAAAATGACAGACAAAGGTGAATACTAAACATATTCTTGGTCAGAAATAATGCATTCATCTTTAACTTCCGCCCAAACACACACTTGTACCCCACTTCCAAGCAATTTAGCCTGTTTTTTTTTTACGTAGAGAATTTCTGTGTGATAACTCTACCTTTTGTTTGATTCTCATAGGGGAGAGAAGACTGGGAGGAGGACACTCCAGGGAGCACAGGAACCCCACAGCTTCACAACAACCCCAAACTCCAAAAGACCAACAACTTAAAGATGTAGAGGAAGTTGAGGTGGAGGAAGGAGAGGTGGATGATGTTGTGGAACTGGTCACCACAACAGGTCAATATCTGTCACCACAGCTTCAGGTAAGAGAGGTAGGCCTGCAGAGTTATAATACCTTTTTATTTTGTTTTTAGGGGATGTGAATGTTGGGGTGAAGGATAGTACAGGTTTCTCTGCTGACAGTGCCCTCCGCCTCATCCAGCAAGTGATGGAATGTAGCACGGAACTGGACAAAATTAAAGAAAGAATTCATGTGATGGATCAAACATTTAAAGACATTCTCGATGTTTTGGGGAGAATTCAATAAGGCATCCCAACCCCCTTTTTTTCATGTTTCTTCTTCAACTTTTAAAAAACTTTTTGACAATCAAACCAGCCAAAAATTGAATCTGCACACAGTGTGTCAACATGTGCTATCTGCCATCAGGGGATATCCATGTACGTCTTTTGGGGGTGCAACCCCTTCCTCGTATCTAAAGTAGGTGAACTGAGGAAGGGGTTGCACCCCCAAAACACGTCCATTGATCACCCCTGATGGCAGATAGCACATGTTGACAATAGGGATCAGGAGTCTAAAATCCCTATAGGAAAATAATCCCAATTGTGTGCATATTCAATTTTTGGCTGGGCAAGGGGTGGCAGGACCCCATATTAGGACGGGCACATAGAGACATATAGTTTGTGTAAGTGAATGTCTCAGATTGCTCCGAGGTATCCAATTTTGTAATTTTTGGAATGCAACTGTTGTTTTTGTATTTTCCTAAGAAAACAATTGCCGGTTTGTGGCCAGGCAAACAAAAAATGTAAAATAAAAATAAAAAAAGGTGTGTGAATTTGCACATAGTAAAATATTTGAACACAAACAACGTGTAGCTTCTTTTTCTAATATGCTCTAACCTTATTTGGTACATTTTTAAAGGTTACATAGTGAAATGGTTGGTATTTACTAAAGGAAAATACACTTGGCACTACAAATGCACTAAGACAAACTAGGAGACAGGAAACCAACAAAAGTTAGAAGTTTAAACAAGATTTTTATTTGGATCGTTAGACAGGAATCTTTAGACATAGCCTGGCATAGGAATTGCCCCCCTACCCGTGAAATAGTCCATGTATTTGTCCCGAACCTCACGGGCATTTTGGGGGGGCAAGCCAGCACGGGCAGATTCCAGGCCCGGCAGGGGATTATCAGGGAAAGTCCAGCCTCAGGCAAAACTGAGGCCATATAGGAATTCGATTTGCGGCAAAGAAAATTGTGTAGCACACAGCAGCATAATACTACATAGTTTATTTTGTAGTCCGCCAAGTGTATTGAAGTCCTAAAAAGCCGGTAATTGAACACCCTCTTCTCTGGGGTCAGGGTCCTCTGAGGAAATGGCCTCATAAGATGTGGTCCGAGCCCGAAGGCTTCATCAGCCAAAAAAACAAAGGGGAGTCCTTCAATATTCCCTGCATCCGGTGGCAATGCAAGGTCGTCACTCTGGATGACGGAGGGCAAACTCCGTCTGGATGAAGGATCCCCCATCGGAAATCCGGCCATTCTTCCCTACATCAACATAGAGGAATTCATACCGTGCTGACACCACCGCCATCAGCACAATGCTATGAAACCCCTTGTAATTGAAGTAGTAGGACCCAGAACGGGGTGGCGGCACGATGCGGACGCGCTTCCCGTCTATTTGGGAAGTCCCACCGCGTGGCAAACTCCGATGCCACAGTCTGCCATTCCTGTGGCGTGGAAGGAAGCTGTGGAGTCAAACAAGATGAAAAAATATTAGAATACACAAATCAAACATTACAAGTATATTCTAAGAAAATACATTAGAGGCCAACATCAAGCAAAGTCTACGTTTATTAAGGTGTTTTAAATAAGTATAATGGAAGGCTCATGTATCATATTCATCACCCCCTATGATGGTCCATTAATAAATTATAATGGGGAGGGGGGGGTAGATGTGTTTGGACACAGGATAGCATTGCAGTGGCGGTGCGTCCAGAGTGGGCGCTGGAGCACTGCCCCCTCTCTCCTGTGCCCGTCACTCAGAACAATACATAGGTTCATGCCTTGCATTAACCTATGTATTGTCTTTGCCGCCCACTATTCAGGTGGATGGCCCCCTGTTAAGCGACCGACATATGAAGAACTGCGGCATTTATGCGCTTAAAATTGCATATCAGAAACAGTAAGGAAAATTGTCTTGCACATTACAGCCTGAGGGATGTAATTGGCTTCAGAAAAGTTAAATAGGGGACGCAGGGGGGGGGGGGCATTCCTTGGGTAAACACTGACAGGCTGCTCTGCCAATCATGTTCACCAAGTCTGTTTAATGGTAACATGATTGGCTGATGCAACATCAAGGGAAGGAGAAGACATCAAGGACAGAAGAAGGATGGCGCTGACCACAAGAAGGTAAGTGCAGGGCTGGGGGGGAACTGGCTGCATTGGAGGGGACAAAATGGCTGCATTGGAGGGAACAAATGGGGGCGTTTAATAGGCACCAGAGCAAAAAAGGAGGAAGTTTATTTCCTAAATTGGGGTTTGAACCCCCAAACATTTGGAGCAACAGGCGCCCCTGCTGGAAAGGTTAGTGAAGGAAAATATGCATGGAGGAGAAAAAAGGGGCAATCTAAAGCTTCAAGCATGCATGAGGACAAAGGGGACATTCTCAGCATATTACAATCATGGTAATTAGGGAAGGATGAAAGAAATACAATACATTAGCATACATGTAATACATAAAATGTGATGTTAATGGAGAAAACTTACCCTAATATAGTCCTCCTGCAGGACTTGTATAATAGCAGAACAGGTGTCTGGGATTATGAGGCCCAGAGCCTGGGGGGAGATGCCTGTCGTGAACTTCAAGTCCTGAAGACTTCTCCCTGTCGCCAGATAACGTAACGTGGCGATAAGCCTCTGCTCAGCACTGATGGCTTCCGGCATAACGGTGTCCTTCCTGGTAATATAGGGGGACGCCAAAGCCAACAGTTCCTGAAAAATGGGGTCAGACATCCGCAGAAAATTCCTGTAGTCCTCAGGATTATTCTCGACTATCTCCCGCAGCAGAGGCATGTGGCAGAATTGGTCCCGCTGGAGCAACCAATTCTTGGTCCATGAACTCCTCCTCACACCATTCATGGACTGGTCTTGGTCCAAAACAAGCAGACCAACACCAAGCGCACGCACAGCACGAACTCGACGACGAGAATGTCCAGGCGACATGGCTAGGAAACGGTTGTCTTATCAGAACGTACAGAACAGAACGCACTTTAGAACAGCAAGGCCTATGAATAACGAACTGAAAAACAGAAACGAACAGGCAAGAACGCACTGTAAAACAGATACGACCTGCCTAGATGCCCTGAAAGTCAAGATACGAACCCACAAGCACAAACTGAACCGCAGAAAACGATCTGAAAAGTACGAAGACTGAAAAGCGCGAATCGTCTCTTCCCAAACTTTTACTTCACACGCGGTAACACGAGATCAGCAAAAGCAGCCCAAGGGGTGGCGCCAAGAAAAAAGATCTTCCCCTTTATAGTGCCGTCGTACGTGCTGGACGTGACCGCGGGGAACAACGAGGAAATTGGGAAATGTCAGTGTGTACGCATGGAAAGCTTGATGAGAAAATCGACATGGTTAACAAGAATCTCGTCGAAAAAAACGACGTGTTTTTTTACGACGAGCAACTCGGTCGTGTGTACGAGGCTTGAGCCTAAAGCTGGGTCAGGCCTGATCCATAGGTAGAACTTTTGTTGCTGTGCCATAGATAGAGATAGCTGTACTTGGCGGGTAATCGCCTGTATTATACTTTCTGTCTGCAGGGCTCTGCCGACATATATGTGTTATGTGTTAACCTTGTGCCTTTTATCCAAAGTAAAGAAACATTATATTTTATCACTTGCTATCAGTGTGTTATCTTCATGCAAAGAGGTTACCCTTGCAATACAGATAGATTGTGTGCATACACTGTTAGATTGTGATATGAGAACAATCCCTAGACTAGCTGTGCAAGAGTGGTTCGAGTAGATTGCCAGGGGTTGGCGGTGCTGTACACAGGGCCCGAAACAAATCCAGTGGCTCTCTTAACTGGGGGTAGCGCTATATATATATATATATATATATATATATATATATATATAAGTGTAGCCACCCCCTCACCCCGTCCTCTTTAGCTAGGGGTATGTCACGCGACAGGGTGAGGTGCGCTACGGCCCATGTCCTCCCCACAGCGGTGGGCGAGGTGAAGGCCACTACCTGATGTTTCCTCTGGCCGGTGTGTCCGAAGCATGTACCGAGTCTGTTGTGCAGAAACCACCGAACCACCCTTTGCTCCCATTAACAGAGTCCATACACCGATCACAGTCCAACTGTTGGTTTATTTCGTATCTCCACATACAGGCAATGATGGCATGATACGGTGAGATGAGCAGGTCGAGGCACTATACTGATCTGGGTCCCTAAACCCCCTGTACTATGACCAAGGGTTGTAGGAGTCTTGACATGAATACCTCCGTTGCGTTGCGGCCCCTATCAGGGGAAGATGTCCTCCAAGGGAGTTACCGAAGGCCCATCCGTCACCGGGTTGACACTACACCGGGTCTTCGAACGGGTGACCTCCCCAGCCTCCTCACCTCAGATGCGGGCCTCCTCGCAAGGGGCGCCCTGGAGCAACTTCACTCTCGCGGGACCCAGTCGGAGTCACCGGGTCCCAGGCCTCCTCAATAGTACCTCACCCCAGGCTGAAGGTGCCTGGGATGGACTCCATCTTCATTCCGGCCAGGCCTAGGGCGCCTAGGCCGGAACCTTGAACCGCCCGCACCCAGGCCTAAGGTGCCTGGGTGCGTGAAGAGATGATCCCCCGAAAAGAAGAAGACCTCGTGGCAAGGGCGTCTCCCCCTTTTATCTCCTCCCGTCGATACCACGGCGGGTTCCCCGCCCCGGCCGTACCATCTCCAGGAAGGGACAAAGAAGGGTAGCACTGCGGTAGTGATTCTACCCCGAGCCAGTAGGTACACTGACACCCACTGGTCAAGGAGAATATTACACCACCCAATCCTCCACGAATAACAAAAAGGGGTCTGAACCCTAACACAATTTACACACTTGGGTCACACTACCCCCAAGTGTATCCCACTAAATTGATCACCCCGCTACACACTCCCCCCTGTGATTTGACGCTGGTCCCCAGCGTCAGGTGCACATCCATGTCTCCCAAAGAGTGGTGACATGAAGTGGGCCCCAGAGGCTATCCCTCAAATTTTTGGATACTAAATGTGCCAAGACCTGCTCAAAAGGGAAAAGGGAAATATAAAACGATAAACATTTATATAAGACATCTATTCTGTACACATGTACAATCCCTCCCATCGCTGTCTAAGAACCACCCCACTCTCAGTAGTCTTGACCGATGAATCTCCTGCAGAAGGGAAACATCAAAAAGAAAACACATCCTAACACTCTGTGTTAACTTGGCATGAGTGGGTCCGTCAGCCGAGAGACCCGCTCACTCCAATAAGTAAGTAATGCATGTGTAGCATTTCGAACAACCGTTGCACAACACTGCCACCTGGTGACAGAGTTGCGGTAATGACACTTGGTGAGATCTTCATTCTTCCTGCTTTCCTACTCTGACTCTACCCCAAAAGTCTCTGCCTTTGGCACATGAAGAAAAGGGAGAAAAAAAAACACAACAGCTCCCAAGTCTCCAGTGAGTAAAAGAAAAGCCCAAATCAAAACAAAAGTAGGGCACAGTTCTAGGTGTCTGGGAATGTCTCATCCAGAAAGTTTCAACAGCAACAAGATAGGAGCTCACTCCTCCTATAAGTAGAACCTTGGATCCAGCAGAAACAGAGGCTTCAGGTGCCCATCAAACACTTCCACTGAATACTCGACATCCTCTCCTTCTTTCCTACAGATGAGCACCTTATCAGCATGAATATGGCGCCCAAGTCTCCAATCAGCTCTGCAGTCCTTGAACTTTTTAGACACAGGCGGCGAACATGACAGGTATCGCCTGGCATGGGGTACTTTAAGCTTTTCCCATACAAACTCGTCATACCACCTTGGTCGCAGGACCTCAACTTCCATACAATAAGTCCCGAGGCAAGTAGGGGTACTCCCACCCATATTCACGGGCGACTCTCTGGGAGAAAAGTCTCTGCAATCTGGCTATGGGCGGCATCACATCTCGCTCACCTTCTCCTGGCTGTACGATGGCCTCCGGGTGCCGAGGTACCTTCACCATCTCGGGTTGCTTTGTCTTTGGTGCCCGCAACGAAGCACGCTGCGTCCCCACCATCAGAGCGGATGATGTAGTTGAATGAGGAAAGTTGGTCAGAGGGTTAGATTTCCTCTGGAACTCCGGGGCCTGCGCCCGGAGCGTACTGTCTTCTATGGACATGGGGGAATCCTGTGGTTTACTCAGCACAGGTAGCGGGCGTCTGTCCCAGCCCTTCCGGTGAAACAGCTCGTCTATTTCCCCGTCATCCCCACAGTCTGACAACGACTCTAGGTCGGAGGTGTCATACATCTCGGCGGGAAGGTAGTCTCTAGTAGATGGAAGGCTACCTTCCCTTTCGGGCTCCACCGGCTGTGAACTCCCGACACCTCCAACCAACACCACAGTCCCAGCCCCTAGCTCACCTGGACCTACTGAAGAACTGGGATGTCCGGGACTCTCTTCTCTACCGGCGCCATCCAGGCCAGGCAAGCGGCGGGGTGAAGCTCGACCACGACCACAGGATGCCTGCACCAGGCCTATCTTCCTCTTCGGGGGTGGCAGCAGGGAGTCTGTGGTAAACGAAGCAGTGTCTTCGGATTTTTCTCTCTCAATCTCTGGTTGGGCAGTCACTTCGCCCTGGTCAGCGCGTACGGGGACCTCTGCAGAGGCCTGGATCTCTCCCTCCGGAGTGGCGGTTCCTGTGATGCAGTTGAGGCGTAGGGCCCGGGGCCTTTCCGTGTATGGTTCAACCTCAAAAAGGAACTCCTTGCATGCCTCACATCGCCCGAATGGCTTTAGTTGGACCACCAGTCCCGAGCATCCGGGACAGATCACACCGAGAGCCTCCGTGTCTCTGCATGAATACAGACCCAACTGTCCTCGGGGCCTAAGTCTTATCCCCGTGTCTGTCAGGGGAGCAGCAAATGCAGTCATTTTCGTGGGGTAAGATACCGGTATCCACGGGGAGCTTGAGGCCATCCCGACCACTTGCTGTTCCATCACGCGCTGACCACGCGCCGGAGTCTCCACGTGTATCTCCACACGTGGCCAGACTCCTCCCACAACTTGTACGTTTTCGCGGGCTTCCGCCAGCCTCCGCTCACGAATTGTACAGTCATGGGGTGCCTCGTGGCGCAGTGCATTAACAGTCCCCACATGTAGTACTTCACACGGCTGGACCTTTCCCTTTCTACGCTCCTCTGCATGGGCCTTTCCCGACTTAGGGTCATGTCCACAACTCCGAGCAGGGATGCACTTTGGCCAATCACATGGCCAACCTGTTCGGAACTCCTCCGGGCAGCAAAGTTCAAACACAGACGTTCTCAGTTCCATCGCCAAGACACACACTATCCCGGACGAGCCCCCACGTGTAGCCACCCCCTCACCCCGTCCTCTTTAGCTAGGGGTATGTCACGCGACAGGGTTAGGTGCGCTACGGCCCATGTCCTCCCCACAACAGCGGGCGAGGTGAAGGCCAATAACTGATGTTTCCTCGGGCCGGTGTGTCCGAAGCATGTACCGAGTCTGTTGTGCAGAAACCACCGAACCACCCTTTGCTCCCATTAACAGAGTCCATACACCGATCACAGTCCAACTGTTGGTTTATTTCGTATCTCCACATACAGGCAATGATGGCATGATACGGTGAGATGAGCAGGTCGAGGCACTATACTGATCTGGGTCCCTACACCCCCTGTACTATGACCAAGAGTTGTAGGAGTCTTGACATGAATACCTCCGTTGCGTTGCGGCCCCTATCAGGGGAAGATGTCCTCCAAGGGAGTTACCGAAGGCCCATCCGTCACCGGGTTGACACTACACCGGGTCTTCGAATGGGTGACCTCCCCAGCCTCCTCACCTCAGATGCGGGCCCCCTCGCAAGGGGCGCCCTGGAGCAACTTCACCCTCTCGGGACCCAGTCGGAGTCACCGGGTCCCAGGCCTCCTCAATAGTACCTCACCCCAGGCTGAAGGTGCCTGGGATGGACTCCATCTTCATTCCGGCCAGGCCTAGGGCGCCTAGGCCGGAACCTTAAACCGCCCGCACCCAGGCCTAAGGTGCCTGGGTGCGTGAAGAGATGATCCCCCGAAAAGAAGAAGACCTCGTGGCAAGGGCGTCTCCCCCTTTTATCTCCTCCCGTCGATACCACGGCGGGTTCCCCGCCCCGGCCGTACCATCTCCAGGAAGGGACAAAGAAGGGTAGCACTGCGGTAGTGATTCTACCCCGAGCCAGTAGGTACACTGACACCCACTGGTCAAGGAGAATATTACACCACCCAATCCTCCACGAATAACAAAAAGGGGTCTGAACCCTAACACAATTTACACACTTGGGTCACACTACCCCCAAGTGTATCCCACTAAATTGAGTACCCTGCTACATAAGCTTATCATATACAGAGGAAACTGGCGTTTCGGTTTCCTCGTTATTTAATAAAGTCCACTTTGGGACCTGGAGCCCGGGGATTTCTTAGAGATCCGGGTGGGATGAAATCCCCAGTCCTGGGTCCAGATTTTGAGATTTACCAGCACACTGACTGGTCAGGTGTGTGCTGGCCTATTTGTAGACACCTGACCATGGTTCTGGGCTCCACCGTCCCGAGGAGACCAGGCTTGCAAGTGAGAACCCAGAGTGTGCAGGTGTGCACTGGAGTAGCTAGAGAAGCTGGAGTAGCTAGAGAGTGCAGGCCGCACTGTGAAACCCAGAGACCTGAGTCTGAGGTTGCTGACAGGTGTCAGGAGGGCTCCATGCGGGAGCCTGAGCAGTGGTGCTGCTGCTGAAGAGAGCCAGGCGGCTCGGTATTTTCATTTGCACTTTTGCATGTGTGAGCCAGGAGGCTGAACATACAACTGTTTAATGTTGATGGTGAAAACCCCCTGCGAGGGAAACCACATTTGCTTTCATTTCTGGTACTTTGTTTGATTCTTTTTAATAAAAGTGGGCCAACAAGCCCTCAAAAGGAAACATTTGTGTGGGACTGTTCTCGCTAGCGGGTGCTACACTTGAGCTAAACAACCCCCCAAACATTACAAGTGGTGGCTCGAATGCTGGCAGAACTGGAGATCCCTGGATAAAGTAAGTTCATCTGTTATATGAACTGTGTTTGTGTGCATGAGACAGCACAATCTGTGTGTGCAGCTGAGGAAAGCTTGCATGAAGTGAAAAGCAACTTGCTTTAAAGTGACAGTGCTTAATTTTTGCTGGACAGCGCAAAAGTTTGGTGGAGTGACTGCAAAGATGATGCAAGGCTTTGAGCCTGCCGGAGAGTATTGCAGACTGTTTTTTGCTACTCCAACTCCAGTTAAAGGGGAAGTGCATGTGGTTGCCCCTGGTAACGCTAGTACAAACAGGCCAGCTATCAATGTGCAAAGGCCTAAGTTTGAAAGAGGATGCAATTGGGGAAGCCCTGTTAAGGCTCTGAAGCAAGAGCGCTGTTTGCGGTGCAGAGAGAGAGAGTCCTGGAGCAATGACAAAGAGAGAAATGAGCGGAGGGACGGCATGACATGTGGGACAGGCAGTAGCCTAGCAGGGGCTGTGGTTCCCTTTAAGAAAAGGGGGGTGGCTGTGGCGAAGAAGGGGAGGGGGAGTGCAGTTAG
Organism: Rana muscosa; assembly: GCA_029206835.1. Classification (NCBI taxonomy): domain Eukaryota; kingdom Metazoa; phylum Chordata; class Amphibia; order Anura; family Ranidae; genus Rana; species Rana muscosa. The sequence goes on along the minus strand of CM055123.1, from coordinate 20,128,195 downwards.
TCAGGGAGGAAGTGACGTTTTCTCAATTCCTCCATTTCACTCACGAGGTAGAAAGCTTCACAGCCGGTGCTATGGCTGATGTGGCTGAGCTATTAGCGCAATTGCGGGCCGCGGTGGCCGCGCAGGGGGCAGAGTGGCTGCAGGAACAGGTGTCTGCAGTGTTAGGTGAGCGGGCGGCAGCGCCCGCCGGGGGGGGGGGTCGCTACGGGGCGCGCTAGGCGGTTCAGGCCGCCTGAGCGGTACAGTCCGGAGGCATCCCCGAGTGGATCTACTTCCTTCCGGAGACCCGTTGGGGGCCCTCCGGCCGCATCCCCTGACCGCACGCAGCCGGTGTCGGCGGGGGGGGCCGGGAGGAATCCGCGCCGTGGACGGAGTTCGGCGGTGGGGGAGACGAGTGGCCCTCTTGCCCCTCCCCCTCCCGCACGTCGGAGATGCGGTGACATCGCGGTCGAGGCTGCGGGTGATGCCCGGAACAGCCGTGCGGCCCAGCGTGGAGAATCCAGTTCGCGGGCCAGTGGCCTGGAGGCGGTGGCGGTCAGGGGTCCGGCGGAGCCAGCAGGACGAGCGGTGAGGGGTTTGGCGCCAAGACTGACGGATGGGAGTAGAGCGGATGACACCCGTGCCAGGGGGCGGACCCGGAATCCGTCGGTGGAGGTGGCGAGTGGGTCGGGTGTGCCAGGATCGAGAGGGCGTGATGCTCAGCCACGACAGCCCTTGCCACGTGGGTCGCGTCCGCACGGTGTGCAGCCAGCGCTTGTGTCGGCAGAATTGGATGACAACAGGTCTGGGGGGGAGCTGTCCGGGTCAGACGGTGGCGAGGACTCGGGACAACTGGCTTCGCTGGAGAACAGTTCGGCGGCTGGTGGACCCAGTTTCAGGCAGCCCGGTAAGTCCCACTCTTCTGTGGTTATTTGTTCCTTATTACAAGATTTATTGGGTCAAGGGGGTGTTGGGGGGGGGCTTAGGCGCAACACCTGGGTCGCGTTCTTCCCCACCGGGGAGGAAAGTGGCAGGGGAGACGCAGGACTTGTGGTCTGGGTTGGAGGATTTGGTCAGGCGTTTTAAGCCGGGCGGGGGCGACATGGTGTCGCCCGCGGCGGCTTGGGGGAAAACAGGGGGTTCATCGCAGGTGGCGGGGCCTTCGGATGTACCCGTGGCCCCAGGCGTGCAAGCGGTAGGGGTGTCAGAGGAGGGGCAGGCCCCATTGGAAGGGGGGGCGGCCACGGCAGGTGGGCAAGTTGCTGCGGGAGAGAAAAACAAGGAGGTGATCAGGCTGGCGGATGCCGCTAAGAATGAGATGTACATTTGTTTTGAGGCACCGTTAGGAACTCACCTCAAGCCGGAGGTCAGAGAAAAGCGGTGAAAAGGTGAGTATGTGGAGATCTTCACGTTGCTCCCCTTGGACAAATTCAACCTGGATAGGGTGAAGCCGGAAGAGAGCAGGAAGGAGGATGAGGAAAAGAGGCGTTATCGTCTTATACCCCGTACTTTCACAAATTGGTTGCAAGCGTTTGCGATCATGGCTTGTGTGATAGGGCAGAAGGCCCCGGAACATTGTTCTGGGCTGTTCATTTATTTGGAGGCGGTTAGCGAAGCGTTCAGGACGTATGGTGGCGTAGCATGGTTGAGGTATGACAAACAGTTCCGGCAGAGGATGGCCATGAGACCAGGACTGCGATGGGATCACAAGGACATCAACTTGTGGATGCGGCTGATGACAGCGTCGCGGGCCACCAATCAGTTTCAGGGGGGGGTCAGAGGTGCTGCAGCCTCGGGACAACCGACCGAGAAACGGTGGGGCTACTGCTGGCAGTTCAACGAGGGCACGTGCAAGTCCGGAGCAAGCTGTCGCTTCAAGCATGTGTGTTCAGGATGTGGGGGGCAGTCATGCCTTGTCCAAATGTTTTACACGAGGCAGGGGTCGCCCTGGGGATTCTGGGGGAAAAGGGAACGACGCCAATCCGGGTGGAAAGGATGCTTCCCTTTCTCAATAGGTATCCCGACAGGCGTGCAGCCAAGTTGTTAGAGGAGGGTTTCGCCGGTGGTTTCAGAATTCCTTGCGCGCCTTTTGCAGTTCCCCCGGCAGCCAAGAACATCCGGTCTGCCTCGCTCCATCCCTTGGTGGTTTCGGTGAAGCTAGATAGGGAGGTACAGTGGGGCGTATGGCCGGACCGTTCACGGATGCGCCCATACCTGAGTTAGTGGTTTCTCCCTTGGGGTGGTCCCCAAGAGGGAACCTCAAAAATTTCGATTGATTCATCACCTGTCCTTTCCCAGGGGTGGGTCGGTGAATGATGCTCTTGCGCCGGAGGACTGCACGGTATCGTACACCTCCTTCGATGCGGCTGTGGCATGGGTGCGCAGGTGTGGACGGGGAGCGTTGTTGGCAAAAGCCGATGTTCAATCGGCTTTTCGGTTGCTACCAGTACACCCGAACAGCTTTCGTTTCTTGGGTTGCATGTGGGAGGGGGCTTGCTACGTGGACCGTTGTTTGCCCATGGGTTGCTCCATCTCTTGCGCGCTCTTTGAGACTTTTAGTTCGTTCCTAGAATGGGTGGTCCGGGACGTGTCGAGGATCAGTGCGATCATCCATTATCTGGATGACTTTCTGTGCGTGGGCCCTCCGGGGTCTAACGTTTGCAGGGTCCTGCTGGGGACGCTGCAATTCGTGGCCGATCGTTTTGGGGTCCCTTTGGCCCCCGAGAAGACGGTGGGCCCCACGTCGTCTTTAGTTTTTCTGGGCATAGAGCTGGATTCTGAGAAGATGGAATGCCGACTGCCAGAGGATAAGCTGGAAGAGTTGAAGGAGGAAGTGCGCGGTGTTATCGGCCGTCGTAAGATTCAGCTGCGACAGATGCAGTCACTATTGGGTAAGTTGTGTTTCGCTTGCAGGATAATGCCCATGGGCAGGGTATTTAGCCGCAGGTTGTCGGCTGCGACAGCCGGGGTGCAGGTTCCTACTCATTTTGTATGCCTAACCAGAGAGCTTCGTGAGGATTTGGAAGTGTGGCACGGTTTTCTGGAATCTTTCAACGGGCGGGCGTTGTGGATGGCCGGGCCCGTTGGCAATTTCGATCTGGACTTGTTTACGGATGAGGCTGGCTCCACGGGGTATGGGGCGTTCTGTCAGGGAAAAAGGGAGTGCGGCTCCATGGCCAAAGGAGTGGGAGGAAGCGGGGGTTCTTGAAGAACCTGGTACTAGTGGAACTTTTCCCAATTGTGGGGCGTTTGAACTATGGGGGGATTCATTCCGGAATAGCAAGGTGCGCCTAAACGGTGATAACATGGGAGTGGTTCAGGTAGTGAATAGGTTGTCAGCCACGTCACAGCCAGTGGTGCGTTTGTTGAGACATTTGGTTTGCGCTGCTTGCAGTTCAAGGTATTTGTGTACGCAGTGCATCTTCCTGGGGTGGATAACACCCTGGCTGACGCTTTGTCTCGTTTTCAGTGGGACAGGTTCCGGGAGTTGGCGCCAGCAGCGGATCAACGCAGGGTTACCTGCCCGACTGGATGTGGGACATTGCCTTGACAGCGCAGCGCAGTGGATAAAAACGGTCGGTGGTGAACCCAGACTAGTTTGGATTTTTGGGTCACTCGTACGTGTTCTGGGGGGCAAGTCGGGCCGATGTTCGGCCCAATGGAAGGCAGTTAGGAATTCCCTTACAAGAGGCCCGGGTCCGTTGGATCGGGGTGCCGGGTATGACGTGGAGTGGGGTTATGCCGGAGATACAGAGGTTCGCAGGTCGGGAAAGGGCACCGGAGGTATTGGTGCTGCATGCGGGAGGTAATGACATGGGGGCCAGATCAATGCACCAACTGATACGGGACATTAAATATGATTTTAAGGTTGTGCACTACATTCCCGGGTATTGGGGTTATTTGGTCGGACATGGTAGGCGGGACATCCTGGCGGTGGGCATGGTCGGTGGAAAAAGTTAATAAGGCCCGGATAAAAGTCAATAAGGAAGTGGGGAGAATTTTTGTGAGGAATGGTGGCCTGGTGGTGCGCCACCGTGAGTTGGACGTCGATACGTGGAGGTACCTAAGGGGAGATGGGGTCCACCTGAATGCAGTGGGCATTGACCTGTGGAACTGGGTTTGCAGGAGGGAATTCAGCAGGCCCTGAGGGTGTGGGGTTGCTCGCAAGAGTAAGGCGTTACCCCTTGCGAGCTGTGGCGGGGTTTGGTTCCTGGAAGAGGAGGTAAAAGGGGAAGTCTGGAGAAAAAGGTGGTACCCATAGGTGGTATGGGGTTATTGAGTACCTTCTGGTCAACAAGGGTTAACCAGGAAGGGGGGTAAATGGTAGGGCACTGCGGCCAGGTGTACTGTCTCCGAGTCGGTGTCTTGCGACTGGAGGCCTAAGGGATATGTTAGTCCCAGTGCCCAAGTTGGAGTTGGTGGTCTATAAGACCACCAGGGGTATTTTAAGTGTTAAGAAAAATGTTATTTAAACGGTTATTTAAGTGGTTATTTATTTCATATAAAAGTTGTTAAAATAAATAGGCCGGAAGGCCAATTTTACTCCACAACCTTGTCAGTCGTTATTTATTAGAATTGTACAAGGGGGTGGGTAAGTTGGATAGAGGGTAAGTCAAAGCGAAGGATCGGTCCTTAACATGTCACGAGAGTCCTGGAGCAATGACAAAGAGAGAAATGAGCGGAGGGACGGCATGACATGTGGGACAGGCAGTAGCCTAGCAGGGGCTGTGGTTCCCTTTAAGAAAAGGGGGGTGGCTGTGGGGAAGAAGGGGAGGGGGAGTGCAGTTAGTCAGGGAGGAAGTGACGTTTTCTCACTTCCTCCATTTCACTCACGAGGTAGAAAGCTTCCCACCCACCCTCCCTGTGTGAGGGGTAAGACAAGGGTGAGGGTTATGGGCGGTGTTTAGTTGGAAGTGGCGGGGTTTGGTTCCTGGAAGAGGAGGTAAAATGGGAAGTCTGGAGAAAAAGGTGGTACCCATAGGTGGTATGGGGTTATTGAGTACCTTCTGGTCAACAAGGGTTAACCAGGAAGGGGGGTAAATGGTAGGGCACTGCGGCCAGGTGTACCGCCTCCGAGTCGGTGTCTTGCGACTGGAGGCCTGAGGGATATGTTGGTCCCAGTGCCCAAGTTGGGAGTTGGTGGTCTATAAGATCACCAGGGGTATTTTAAGTGTTAAAAACAAAATGTTATTTCAACGGTTATTTAAGTGGTTATTTATTTCAAATAAAAGTTGTTAAACGGTGGGGTTTGGTTCCTGGAAGAGGAGGTAAAAGGGGAAGTCTGGAGAAAAAGGTGGTACCCATAGGTGGTATGGGGTTCTTGAGTACCTTCTGGTCAACAAGGGTTAACCAGGAAGGGGGGTAAATGGTAGGGCACTGCGGCCAGGTGTACCGTCTCCGAGTCGGTGTCTTGCGACTGGAGGCCTAAGGGATATGTTAGTCCCAGTGCCCAAGTTGGAGTTGGTGGTCTATAAGATCACCAGGGGTATTTTAAGTGTTAAGAAAAATGTTATTTTAACGGTTATTTAAGTGGTTATTTATTTAATATAAAAGTTGTTAGAAGGCGGGGTTTGGTTCCTGGAAGAGGAGGTAAAAGGGGAAGTCTGGAGAAAAAGGTGGTACCCATAGGTGGTATGGGGTTATTGAGTACCTTCTGGTCAACAAGGGTTAACCAGGAAGGGGGGTAAATGGTAGGGCACTGCGGCCAGGTGTACTGTCTCCGAGTCGGTGTCTTGCGACTGGAGGCCTAAGGGATATGTTAGTCCCAGTGCCCAAGTTGGAGTTGGTGGTCTATAAGACCACCAGGGGTATTTTAAGTGTTAAGAAAAATGTTATTTAAACGGTTATTTAAGTGGTTATTTATTTCATATAAAAGTTGTTAAAATAAATAGGCCGGAAGGCCAATTTTACTCCACAACCTTGTCAGTCGTTATTTATTAGAATTGTACAAGGGGGTGGGTAAGTTGGATAGAGGGTAAGTCAAAGCGAAGGATCGGTCCTTAACATGTCATGGGGGGCATGTTGTCTCCAAGTGCCCTTTGTCTCAGTCTCCAAGACAAGGTGACATGGCCAGACAAAGGTCTGCAACAATGTTTGGGAAGCCTGATTTGAGTCCCAGGAGTGTCCAAAAGGCTGATCAGAAGTTCGAGAGGTATGTGGTTGCCCGTAGCGTCGGCAGTAATGTCAAGTCTGCGGACCATGTGAGAAATGTATTGCCGACAGAGGATCATGGCAAGTTGAAAGCAACAATGCTCCAAGGATTGCAAAGTCGCTGCGTTTGGGAGAGTCAGCAAAGTACAGCTGGAAGAGTGCCATCTCCCTTAGCAACAAGAGATCGGGTGTTAACCGGAAGGAGGAGCTACAGTGCAGATGTGGAGCGGCGTCCCACTAAAGATATGTGCAGAAATGTACCATGCCTGGAATGTGGTCAACTTGGGCATGGAATTTTTTCTTGTCCCAGGTTATGGAACATAGCTGGAGATATGACTACTGGGCAGAAGTCTTTGTCAGCAAGCCCAGGTTCCTGTTTAAAAATGTTTTCAGTCACCTCTGGCAACAGTGAGGAAGTACCTGTTGTGCCTGCAGGGGGTGCTATAGAGTCAGAAATGGCTGCTGCAATTTCATCTCATGGCCACCAGGGAGAGTTGGCCAGCGACAGTGCAACAAAGGATAGACTACGCACTCAAGTGAACATGGCAACCCCTGGTACAGTGATGGGTAAGACTGTTGCTGATAAATGCATTCAAGAGACTGGCTATGCGACTGTGCACATTGGAGTGGAAGTGACCCCAAATGGGAGATCCACTGTCTGTGTAGAAAAGGACTTGCCTCGCTGCAGTGCCCTGTCCAGTGGGGAGGCAAGTGGTAAACTTGATTATGACAATGTGGTGGGTAAAACTGCTAATATTGTGTTGGCTAAAGTTGATGGTCCAGTTGCTAATGGGCTAGTGCAGCTCACTAGAGATAAAAACATTGTTATGAATGCCGTTAAAGATGTGCTATCTCCACTAGCAACTGAGATGAAGGCTACAGAGGTGTCCCTAGAAACCCCCGGGGAGCTCTGCGTTTTGGAGCCGGAGGTTGCCTGGGACAGCTATGGTGCCGCTCTAAGGGATAAGAGGGTACCTGAACCTGGTGATAACAAAATGGTTAATGCTAAAACGGAAATGTTTGAAAACACTCATGATGAAAATAGGTTATTGCAGTCTGGCAATCACAGGTGTGAAGGTGTTCATGCGTTTAATGAAGCGCCATTAGAGCAAGGTGGTGAGAGTGTGGTATTGCAGCCTGCTATGGTTAAAAATGTATTTCCACAGTCTGATTTGAACAAAAGTAACATGTGCAATGTGTCTGTTGCTGAGCCATTCTATACCTCTGGGTCTCTTTGTGCAGTTGGAGCCGTACTGTGTGGTACCTCTGGGGGCCCAGAGATAACAGATTGGGACAGGTGGGCAAAAGACCTGTTGGCTTTGTTGGAAAAGGCCTCTGTTGGTATAAGTGGAGCAGACATGATTTCTGCAGTGCCAGATGAAGGACCTGCAGAGCAACTTATATGTAAGGGTGCACTTGCTGCTGCAGATGATGTTGCTCATGAGATGGAAGCGCCATGTAACGGCGAACGCACAGAAGAGGTCATGTCTGTGATCCACAAAGGGCCTAATGATGTGGTAATGGATGATGCCGTGCCAAATGAGCTGGTGTTGGTGGAAGTGCCAGATGGCACCGCAATAAATGAAGTGATTGTAGTCACAGGTCCAAATGTTATTTTATGCGATGATGGTCAGGGGTCAGGACAGTTGCTGGCAGAGGATCTCGTGCCAATGGGGTTTGTGTATAGTGAAGCTGACGTAGACAACCACTCTGCTGGGTGCAGTTCCTCTCCAGACACTGCCCTGCCAAACATGGGTGAAATGAAATATGACAAACGCATTAATATTTCTGACCATAATGAAAAATGCAGCGCATTGTCAATTTTTGATGGTTTGGTTACCATGGGTGGCAAAAATGATGGCAGACCTGATGGTCAAGGTGATGCGGTTGCTGCTAATCCAAAAAAATGTGTGGAGATAAATGGTGTGACTGACTTAGAAGAGGTAAAAGGTACAGCAGAATTAGGCCCCCTACAGGTTCTGGAGGGTAATTCTGGGGAAGGTTTCCTGAGGTTTGAGGAACTTCTAGGATCTGAGAAGGATCCTGGTAAACAATGGTTGGCGGGAAATAGCCCAAAGCTCAGCGAGGTATCACATAACTTAGAAACCTCAGAGTGGCAAGACAGTCAGGATGTCCTTCAGAGGGAGACTAAGACGAGGCCGCAGTCATATGAGGATGTAAGTGATGAAACTGCCAGAATGAAGCATGCAATGTACATGGGGAAACAAGTGACGCTAAGTTTGGACAGTAAGGGGGTGCCAGTACATAGAGCTCAGAGAGGGATCAGTGTCACCCCAATAAAAGAGCCTCCACTTATCACTAAACAAGTGTTTAAAAATCTGATCCCTTCCAAATTGAATAAAGGGAAAAGGGGTGGTCTATCAGAAATTGAGGGAGCCCTTGGTAACCTCAATGGTGTCGGACCCTTAAAGCTCATAAATCAACCTCGGGTGCAAAAAGGTGCCAAGAGTAGGGATGAGCTCGGTGTTTGAGTCGATCGCATGTTCAAGTCGAACATCGTCTGTTCGCCGAATTGCGAACATTATGGGCCGTTCGCGCCAAATTCGTGTGACGCGAACGGCCCACAATGAACTGCGCCATCGCACTGCATTTCCGGCGCTGTGATTGGCCAAGCGTGCACTGTGACCCCGCATGCTTGGCCAATCACAGCGCCGGCAGCGAGGAGAGCCATAATTGGCCACAGGCAGGATGCCTGTGGCCAATCATAGCTCAGGGGGGTTTAGTACACGCCCCACACTATAAAAGGCCACCAGCGCGGCGGCCTCGTGCAGTGTGTTCCGGCGTGCAGGGAAAGAGATACATAGGCAGGGACAGTTTGTTCTATGTTCTATTCTTTTCTCAGGCATCTGCAGGAGTTAGTGGGGGTTGTGTGCCTCCAGCACAGTATACACCTGGATCTACACTTTATTGCTGTTCTCTAAGCTAGATAGGCAGGCAGGGAAAGAGATACATAGGCAGGGACAGTGTGTTCTATGTTCTATTCTTTTCTCAGGCATCTGCAGGAGTTAGCGGGTGTTGTGTGCCCCCAGCACAGTATACACCTGTATATATCCGTCATTGCTGTTCTATAATACAGGCATCTGCAGAAGTTAGTGGTACAGTGTACACCTGTATATACCCGTCATTGCTGTTCTCTAATACAGGCATCTGCAGGAGTTAGTGGCACAGTGTACGCCTGTATATACCCGTCATTGCTGTTCTCTAATACAGGCATCTGCAGGAGTTAGTGGCACAGTATACACCTGTATATACCCGTCATTGCTGTTCTCTAATAAAGGCATCTGCTGGAGTTAGTGGGTGTTGTGTGCCTCCAGCACAATATACACTACCCAATTGCTGGTTTTCCCATCTCCCTGCAGGCCATTACTATGTCTGGAAGGCCAACAAAGAGAGGCAGACAGTCACGAGCCAATAAAAGAGGGCAAGCAGGCTCTGTGTCTGGGGGCAACAGTGCTGGTCATGGACGCGGTGCATTGTCATCAGCACGTGGCCATGGGACACGCTTGTCCTTATTTTCAGCAGCTGGACGTGTTGCGCTGCATCATGCCGAAGACTTGGTAGAGTGGATGACCAAGCCCTCCTCATCCTCCTCATCCTCTCTCACCCATGCTCAGGGTACTGGCAAAGCAGCTGCCAAAGCGTCCTCTTCCCTCGTATCAATGTCATCATCAGTCACTCCTTCCCTAGACCCACCATGTCCTCCTGAGGAGTCCCCCGAACTGTTTGAGCACAGTGTTGGGTACATGTTCCAGGAGGATGCCCAGCGTTTCGAAGGGTCTGATGATGATACCCAGCTAGAGGAAGGCAGTAGCGTGAGCGCAGAGAGAGGGGATGCTCAAGAAGGACAGCAATCTGGCAGTCATGTTCCAGCAGCTGCAGCATACTGCCAGATTGGCTCCAGTGATGAGGAGGGAGGGGATGAGGAGGTCACTGACTCCACGTGGGTGCCTGATAGGAGAGAGGAGGAGGATGAGGAGGAGGCACATCTCCAACGAGGCAGGATGCCCTCCGGGGGCCAGCGTAAGGGCAGCACACCGACTCAATCACACCGCAGAGCTACGCCTGTGCAGGGCGCTGCCTCTGCCCGTTATTTCAAAAGTTCTTTGGTGTGGGCCTTTTTTGAGTCGAGTGCATCAGATCGCACCGCTGCCATTTGCAACATATGTCTCAAGCGTATCTCGCATGGGCCAAAACATCAGCCGCTTGGGCACCACTTGCTTGACTAGACAGACATATGTTGACCTGCCATGCAGCTCGTTGGCAATCGTACCTTAAAGACCCACACCAAAGAACAAAGCGGACCTCTCCTTGCTCCTCATCAGCTGGGATCTCCAACCCCACTATATCTTCAGTCCTCTCTGAAACCTGCACTGAGAGGAATGAAGGTGTACTCTGCTAGCAGTACACCGACGTCCGATTCTAGCAGGCAAATTTCCCTGCCCCAGCTGCTGGAGCGTTGAAAGAAGTTCACTCCCAGCCATCCACATGCCCAGCGGTTGAATGCTAGCTTGGCTAAATTGCTAGCAATTCAACTGCTGCCCTTTCAGTTGGTAGACTCGGCCCCCTTCCGTGAGTTTATGCAATGTGCCTCAGTGCCTCAGTGGCAGGTTCCCAAACGCCACTTTTTCTCACGGAAGGCGATTCCGGCTCTCTACCGGCATGTGGAAGGCAATGTCTTGGCCTCGCTGGACAGGGCGGTCAGCGGTAAGGTGCATATTACCGCTGACTCATGGTCCAGCAGGCATGGACAGGGACGTTACCTTTCTTTCATGGCCCATTGGGTCACTCTTTTGGCAGCTGGGAAGGATGCAGGACAAGGTGCAGTAGTGTTGGAAGTTGTTCCGCCGCCATACCTCCAAAATGCTACTACTGGTTGCGACACACCTCTCTCCTCCACCCCTCCTCTTCTTCTTCCTCCATGGCCTTTTCCTGTGCTTTGTCCTCGGAACCAGCGGTGCTCCGTAGGCGTTCAAGGGGCTACGCAAGTACGCAGGCAAAAAGATGCCATGCCGTGCTTGCGCTGGTGTGTTTGGGGGACAGGAGCCACACTGGGGCAGAGGTTCTGTCAGCTCTGCAGGGGCAGGCCGAGAGGTGGTTGACGCCACGCCAGCTTAAGCCAGAAATGGTGGTTTGCGACAATGGCACCAACCTCCTCTCCGCCCTCCGACAGGGACAACTGACCCAAGTGCCCTGTGTGGCTCACGTCCTTCACCTGGTGGTGCAGCAGTTCTTGGGCAGGCACCCGGGCTTACAAGATGTCCTGAGGCAGGCCAGGAAAGTCTGTGTGCATTTCCGCAGATCATATAATGCCAGTGCTTGGCTGGCTGAGCTGCAAAAGGAGTTGAACCTGCCCAAGAACCGCCTTATATGTGACATGCCCACCAGGTGGAACTCAACGTTGGCCATGCTGCAGCAGCTACACACGCAGCAGAGGGCCATCAATGAGTACCTGTGCGACTACAGCACCAGAACAGGGTCAGGGGAGCTCGGTTTTTTTTCACCACGCCAGTGGGGCATGATCAGGGATGCATGCACTGTCCTGGCACCATTTGAGGAGGCCACGGGGATGGTGAGCAGTGACAGTGCATGCATCAGTGACACTGTACCTCTTGTCCACCTGTTGGAGCATACGCTGCGTGGAATAATGGACAGGGCACTTAAGGCAGAACAGAGGCAGGAAGAGGAGGACTTCCTTGCCTCTCAAGGCCCCCTTTACCCAGACAGTGTTCCTTCAGTCCCACCCATCGCACAGGACGAGGAGGAGGAGGATTGTGTCAGCATGGAGGTGGAGCCTGGCACTCAGCCTCAACAGCAGCAGTCTTTTAGGGATGATTTACAGTCCCAACAAACCAATGGACTTGTACATGGCTGGGAGGAGGTGGCTGCGGATCATGTCGTCCTTGGTGACCCAGAGGACTCCGGACCGAATGCCTCAGCTAACCTACGCTGCATGGCCTCCCTGATCCTGCAAAGTCTGCGGAAGGATCCTCGTATTCTTCGGATCAAGGAGAGGGACCATTACTGGTTGGCCACTCTCCTTGATCCACGGTACAAGGGTAAGGTTGCGGACCTTATCTTACCGTCGCAGAGGGAGCAGAGGATGAGACCTCTCCGGGAGGCCTTGCAGAAAGGTCTGTGCAACGCGTTCCCAGAGACTGGGAGGTTACAAACTCCTGGTCCTGGACAACGAGTTGCTGAGGCTTCGGTCAGTCAAAGAAGGAGCGGTGGGGAAGGTGGCCGTCTGACCGATGCGTTCAGACAATCTTTTAGTCCGCAGCACCAAGGTATGATCGGTTCCAGCAACCATCGCCAGCGTCTGATATACATGGTGCAAGAATCACCTTTCCCACCGAAAATCCTCTGGCTTACTGGGTCTTGAGGATGGATCACTGGCCAGAGCTTGCACAGTATGCAATTGAACTACTGGCCTGTCCTGCATCCAGCGTTATTTCGGAACGCACATTCAGTGCTGCTGGAGGCTTTGTCATGGATCACAGGGTGCGCCTGTCCACCGACTCGGTTGATCGACTGACCTTCATAAAGATGAACCAGTCTTGGATCACCACCAGCTACCAAGCACCTGAAGCTGATATAACAGAATAATTTATTTTGAAATGTCACATCCCTTCAAGACTGCCTATGCTGATGCTGAGTGACTGTCCTGTTATGTTGACTGACTATCCTCCTCCTCCTCCTCAATGATCTGATTCATGATGATAGCTTGGAAGAACATTTTTGTTTCTGGGTGCCGCCACCAGTGGCTAAGGCCCAATTTTTCAGTCCCTTTTTAACAGGGGCATGTAATTACAATTTTTTATGCAATGCTTTGCAGCAGGGCTCATTCCTGCACTCCAACTAGAGTATCTGGGAGAGGTTGCAGTGTCGTGGCACCAGCACCAGTGCCTAAGGCCCAATTTTTCAGCCCCTGTTTAACAGGGGCGTGTAATTACAATTTTTGATGCAATAGTTTGCAACACGGCTCATTGCTGTGCTCCAACTAGAGTATCTGTGAGGGGTTGCAGTGTTGTGGCACCAGTGCCTAAGGCCCAATTGTTCTGCCCGTGTTCAACAGGGGCATGTAATTACAATTCTTGATCTAATAATTCACAGCAGGGCCCATTCATGTGCCCACCAAGAGTAACTGTGAGGGCTGACAGTGTTGTAGCACCAGCACCACCACCAAAGGCCCAATTTTTCCTACCACTGTTCAACAATGGCATGTAATTACAATTCCTGATATAATAGTTCACAGCAGGGCATTCCAGTGCCCACCAAGAGTAACTGTGAGGGCTTACAGTGTTGTGGCAACACCGACACCTAAGGGGCAAATTTCTGCAGAGTATATACGACTTACAAACGACTCCTACTTGCAAACGGAAGGAGACAACAGGAAGTGAGAGGAAATCTACCCCTAGGAAGGCAAATTCTCTCCTGTAAAAGTTAATATGGGAAAAAGGTGTCTCCTCTCTACTGATGCTTTATCACCAATCCTTGTTTCAATAAAAAACCCACTTTTCCAAAAACATTTGTCATTGGGACGGAAAGTGAGGTGAAATGTTCTGAACAGGTGCACAGACAGCAAAACAAATGTTACAGGGGTGATAACCCTTTCCTATGTTCTGCAAAAAGCTTAAAAATAGATTTTTTGGCTAGAGCTACACTTAAAAAAATGTACCTGTTCCAAATTAGAAAAAGATTCTACTTAAAGAACAAACCTACAGTCCCTGTCTTGTTTGCACCGCCTGTATACTGCTGTTCAGAGTATATAGGGCCTTTTTTAATTTTGGGTGCGGGGTTCCCCTTAATATCCATACAAGGGGGTTGGGGGGGTACCCATGCCATTTTTCTCAATGATTTTTATCCATATTGCCGGTACCAGACATTACATTAAAGCCGCAAGCAGTTTTAAATTACAATTTTTTTTCCTTTAGAAATGTCATTTTGTTCAGGGACAGTTCTAAACACGGGAAACACGTGGCACTTCACAGGCATACTTTAGACACCCCCCAGGTATGATATTTAAAGGAATATTTCACTTTTTTTTTCACTTTATGCATCATTAAAATGACTGTTCCCAAAAAAAACGGCAGTTTTTAAAACTTTTTTTTGCATTGATACATGTCCCCTGGGGCAGAACCCGGGTCCCCAAACCCTTTTTAGGACAATGACTTGCATATTAGCCGTTATAATTAGCACTTTTGATTTCGAACGTTCGCATCCATTGTATTTAATAGGGTTCGCAAGTTCTGGTGCGAACCGAACCAGGGGGTGTTCGGCTCATCCCTAGCCACCAAGAGTAGTAAACTCCCTACTGATAAGGTGGCTAGTGTAGGTCCAAGGGAAATAGAAGGACAACGCTTTTGGAAGCGTGCACGAAAAAGATACGGGAGTTTCTTTGCAGAGCCCGAGTAAACGTAGCAGGGGGATGTGGAGAAAGTCACCTGATGGGACAAGATTTGGCCCATGTGGGTGGTAGCTGGCATGGTCATGCCAAAGTGAGGAGGTTGGACTGGTGTGTTCCGCCCTCTGGATCGAAACAAGGGGGAGGGGTATGTGGTACCCCACCAGTGTAGTGACCCAGAATTCTCAACTGGGCGGGTTGAGGGACTCCAGGGAGCTTATCATGTACAGAGGAAACTGGCGTTTCGGTTTCCTCGTTATTTAATAAAGTCCACTTTGGGACCTGGAGCCCGGGGATTTCTTAGAGATCCGGATGGGATGAAATCCACAGTCCTGGGTCCGGGTTTTGAGATTTACCAGCACACTGACTGGTCAGGTGTGTGCTGGCCTATTTGTAGACACCTGACCATGGTTCTGGGCTCCACCCTCCCGAGGAGACCAGGCTTGCAAGGGATAACCCAGAGTGTGCAGGTGTGCACTGGAGTAGCTAGAGAGTGCAGGCTGCACTGTGAAACCCAGAGACCTGAGTCTGAGGTTGCTGACAGGTGTCAGGAGGGCTCCATGCGGGAGCCTGAGCAGTGGTGCTGCTGCTGAAGAGAGCCAGGCGGCTCTGTATTTTCATTTGCACTTTTGCATGTGTGAGCCAGGAGGCTGAACATACAACTGTTTAATGTTGATGGCGAAAACCCCCTGCAAGGGAAACCACATTTGCTTTCATTTCTGGAACTTTGTTTGATTCTTTTTAATAAAAGTGGGCCAACAAGCCCTCAAAAGGAAACATTTGTGTGGGACTGTTCTCGCTAGCGGGTGCTACACTTGAGCTAAACAACCCCCCCCAAACATTACAAGATATATATATATATATATATATATATATATATATATATATATATATATATATATAAAAACAGCTTCAGGTCTTCACTATAAAATAGGAGACCCAATTTACCGGTACTTAATCCAAGGTTAGACCTAAGGAAGTGCACGGTGGAGGAATCTCCCACTGTAATGATATCCGCAGTGGGGTACTTCTCCACCAAGTCCAACCCAGCTCACCGAAACAGCACAATGACAATAAAACAGTTTCAAATGGTTTGCCTACACATATAAGTTCAATAAGCTATCGGGCTCCTCCTTGTGGGCAGGTCAGCTGGTGCATGTCCCGCCGTATCAACCTAAGCAGTGAACTGAACGGATGATGGTTCCTAAAAGTAATCTTCGGCTAGCTTTTGTTGGTGCACTTGAGTATTTGTAATCCAACAAACAAGGTGAAGAAAGAATGAATACTTTTAAAGGAAAAAGGTTGGTCTTTATTGAGAAGATATCAAAAAAAAAAACAGGAGATATACAGACATGTCCTGTGCATAGTACAATACAATAGGCCATACACATCATCTATACATAGATCAATGTCAGTCTGACCCAAAATACATAATCAAAACTAAACGAAGGAAAATAAAACAAAGACACAAGAAAAACAGCATCTCAAGATCACTGGGTCCAAGGAGTCCAAACCCGATCAAATTTCTTGGGACAACCCCTGCTAACATATGTCAACTTATACATCGGTATGACCGCATTAACAGAGGAGTCCCAAGACTCAATTTTGGGGGGGGCAGGGGAGGACCATTGTTTGAGGATTTCTTTCTTAGCATAAAACAGTAGCAAAGATACAAGTAACTTTGTGTATCTGGGCCTCTGGTCATCATCGTGTATCCCAAGTAGGGCCAGTTCAGGAGATGCTGGGATAGACAATGCGAGTCGAATATTAATACATTCAAAGACCTCGGCCCAGAACTTCTCCACCAAGGGACAAGCCCAGAACATATGAAAAAATGTACCCTCCGAAGATCGACATTTCTGACACATAGGGGATCTATCCGGGTAAATACCGTGGAGTCTCTGAGGTGTGTAATAAATACGGTGAATAAATTTAGTCTGCATTAATTTATCTCTAGAGGAGATCAGCAATTTAGACCCATCCTCAAAACATTCCTCCCAAGTATTTCTGTCCAGGCTGGGGACATCCGTCAACCATTTTCCCCATACGTTGTCTATTTTAGGCGAGTCAACTACCAAAAGTGCAATGTAAAGAGCAGAGAGCGTCTTCTCAAGATCCTCCTGAGCCAGCAATCTCTCAACAGGATCAGCCACTAAATTAATAGTCTGGGGGAATTGAGCCCTGGCAGCGTGTCTCAACTGGAAGTATCGAAATAGCATTTGCTCCGGCAGCCCATACCGGTCAACCAATTGTCTGAATGACAATAACCTACCGGAGTGAAAAACATCCCGAAGGGTCTTAATGCCATATCCAGCCCACAGCTGTGGGTCAGGGATTGTCCTAAAATGAGGGAGGGAGAGATTACCCCACAGCGGGCAGAATGGAGAGATGTGGTTCGGACGGTTAAATCTCTTCCGAGCAATAGTCCACACCTTAAGGGTAGTCCTGGTTGGTCCCGGAAGAACCGAGTACGCAGCCGCCCCCCTGTATACCAGGTTCCCCAACTCACCCAGCGAACCCACGACAGCGGCCTCCAAGCAGGTGGCTGCGTTCGACTTGGACTGCATAAACCACCAACGTACTGTGACCAAAATCGCCGCCCAGTAATACACCAGAAGACAGGGGAGCGCAAGACCCCCACAACGGACAGGGAGTTGTAATGTGGATCTCGCAAGCCTAGGCGAGGAGCCCCCCCAGATAAAGGAGCCTATACAGACATCCAGCTCCATGAAAAAAGAGCCAGGGAGCCAAACCGGACAGTTCCTAAACATATAAGTGAATCTGGGCAAAAACATCATTTTTAGCACATTAATGCGTCCGAGCAGGTTGAGGGGTAAGTCTTTCCATCTGAGACAATGTTCCCTAAGTCTCATCACCAGGGGTTTCATATTGAGGCGGCGAAAATCCCGAAGGTCCCTTGATACCACAATCCCAAGGTATTTGAACTCCTTGACCCATATCAACGGGGTACAAGAGACCCCACCCCGGGGCCGAGGATCCAGCGGGAACAAGACCGATTTAGACCAATTGATCTTAATCCCGGAAAATCGGCCGAATTCCTCAAATATCTGCAGAGCTGCCCGCAAAGAACCATCAGCATCCTGAAGATAGAGTAAGGCATCATCTGCATATAGGGATATTTTCTCCTCCAGAGGGCCAACCCGCAGCCCACGAACCGCAGAAGACTCTCTAATCAAGATCGCCATCGGCTCCAAGGCCAGGGCAAATAAGCTGGGTGATAAGGGACAACCCTGTCGGGTGCCCCTCTGGAGGAGAAAAAACCCTGACAACCTGTCGTTAGCACGGACTCTAGTTCTGGGGGAGTCATACAACATTTCCAGCCACCTGCGGAACCTAGGCCCAAACCCGAATCGTTTCAAAACCTCCCAAAGATAACCCCACTCCACCGAGTCAAAAGCCTTCTCCGCATCAAGAGAGGCTATGACTCGGTTACCACCATTGTCATGGGAGGTGTCTAGATTAAGGAACAGTCGACGGATGTTGATGTCCGTGCCTTTACCCGGCATGAATCCCGTCTGATCCGGGTGGACCAAATCCTCCAGCACCGTAATCAGACGAAGGGCAAGGATCTTGGCCAATAACTTGGCATCAGCATTAATGAGAGAAATAGGCCTATAAGAGCCACAATCCTCTGGATCCTTACCAGGTTTGGGCACCAACACCACCATAGCATCAGCCATTGTAGCAGGAAGGGAGCCCCGAACCATAAACTTCTGAAAAAGATCTGTCAGTCTAGGGGCCAACAACTCCTGATATTCTGAGTAAAACTCAATAGGGATGCCATCCAACCCAGGGGCTTTCCCTGACTGCATACAGCTCAGTGCCCTCTGCACCTCCTCTAAAGTAATGTCCTTTTCTAAGTCCAAGCTCCGTTCCGGGTCAAGCGTGGGGAAGGGAACCCTGTCCAAAAAGTCGGAGAGGTCCTCATCGGTATAAGTCACCCTGGATGAGTAAATGTCTCTATAGAAGCGAAAAAATCTAGAGCAAATGGATTCCGGGGAAGTAAGCAACAAGCCGTCCGTGTCTCTAAGCCGGCCCACATGTGTAGAGGCTCGCTGCCCCCTGGCCAACCAAGCCAAGAGTTTGCCATTTTTGTCCCCAAACTCAAAGACTCTCTGAGCCCTATCAAGCATGGATTTCTTAGTGATGTCCACCCTCATCAAGGACAATTCCCTAAGGGTGTGCTGCCAGGCGTGATAGGCCTCCGAGCCAGGCGACTGTACATAAGCCCTCTCACGCGACAGGGCATCTGCCTCCATCTGTCTCAGAGCCCGCTCAGACCCCCTCCTCCTAACAGCAATCTTCTTAATATACACACCCCTCAACCAGGCTTTAAAAGTATCCCATAGTATTAATGGGCCTGAGGACTCAGCATTCCGTAGCCAGAAACTACAGATCTCATCCGGTAGGTCCTCTTGGATCTCCGGATCTGCCACCCAGTATCTGGAAAGTCTCCAGACCCCCCGGACTCCAGAAGAGGCAGCACCAACCGAGACCATCAACGGAGCATGATCAGAAATGCCGCGAGAGAGAATCTCAGTCGAAACCACCTCCCCAACCAGTCCGGGAGAGGCAAACGCCATGTCTATTCGAGACAGAGTACGGTATGTAGCTGAAAGACAAGTATACTGGGTGTCAGAAGGGTGAAAATTGCGCCAAAGATCCGTCAAACCAAATGAGGAAGCCCACAAAGACAGTCCTGAACTAGGGGCAGGTGAGGGCCGGAGTCTGTCCCGTACGTCAGACATGACCAAGTTGAAATCCCCCACTAACAGTACCTTATCTACCCTATATTGAACAGCCATCTGTATCACTGAGTGGAGAAGGGTGGGATCCTCAGGAGGGGGCAGATAGAGTCCAATAATAACATACGGAACATCCGCTATTAGAGCATGCATAATAATAAACCTACCACCAGGATCTGTGCGAATCGCCTGCAACTGGAAAGGTAAGGAGCGGTGCACAAGGATACTCACTCCCCTAGCATAATTGGAATAGGAGGCATGATAATGAGCGCCCACCCAGGCCCGCCTCAGCCCCAGGACTCTAGAGCCCACCAAATGCGTCTCCTGCAGTATACAGATTTTCGGATTATGCTGCTGAATGAATTTAAACACTAGTGACCTCTTAACAGCAGAGTTGAGGCCCCTGACATTCCATGACATTACAGTAAACTTAGCCATCATGTAGGTACGACAAAAATGAAGGATAGTAGCTCATGTTCCCCATCCTAGGTACCCTGAGTGGGCGCAGCACCCCCGCACTAGGCAAGGGACGCATCCAGAGGCGGAAGACCAGGAGGCACCGCATCTCCACGGCCAACACCGGAGAACACAGCCACCGAGCAGACCTTGAAAACATTATCACTAAGACCAACCAATTAACAGTTAAAGAAATAAACATAACAAACCATAAAACAACCGCAATATGGACAGCAACGGCCATCCAACCCCCACCCCGTGTCCTCCCAACATGGAGTAACACATCTTTCCCCAAACAGAACTTGTCCAATGACTATCTCAGAGAGATTCGGAGGCGCGGGCCGCAGCAAACCGGCCCACACAGTCACCAGTGAATGACGAACATAACCCAAAAAAGAAAAAAAAAAACAATAATAAGAGGAATGTATAGTCACAGGTGTGAGATGCTGGAGTGAGAAACCAACAAATGTTCCTGGGTACAGAAAAACAAAGCACATGGCGGTCATTCAGCAGGTTCAATGGGCAGGGGAATTCCAGTGTAGCTTCAGGCAGAAAACATGGGGAGGATACAGGAGTGTAGGTAGGTAGTCCAGACCAAATAGACAGACCCCCCCAGTCTCACACCCGATCACCCCAGTCAAACCCCCCCCCCATGTACCCCAATACCCCAGCTGCAAAACACCGCCACGTACGCTAGGGGAATGAAGAAGCCTCATGGAGGCAGTGTCTCAAGCCATGCACCTGCATCCTTAGGATTGGTGAAGATCCGCACAGTCTCACCGTCGACCACCCGCAGTTTAGCCGGGAACATGATGCTGTAGCTGATTCCCTTCGTCCGGAGAGCCGCTTTCACGCCATCAAAGGAGCGCCTCTGCCTCTGCGTCTCCATGGTGTAATCCGGAAAGAACATCAGCCTGGTGTTTCGGTACGGGGTATTACCCGCCACGCGGGCAGCTCGGAGCAGCTCATCCCTATCCCGGAAATTCAACAACCGAAGGATGAAGGTACGGGGGGGGCCCCCTCCGGACCTGGTCTTGGCGGCACACGATGAGCCCGCTCCACTGTAAAATGCGGGGAGAGCTGAGCCGCAGGCAGCAGGGTCTTGAGGAGATCCTCCATGAACGTCGCGGGACTGCGCCCTTCCACCCCCTCCGGGAGGCCTACAATGCGGATGTTGTTGCGCCTGCTTCTATTTTCGGCGTCCTCCGCGTGGTACTCAAGCGCCCTCACCTTGGTGAGCAAGGTCCGGATGGAGGCATCATGCCCGGACACCGTGTCCTCCACGTCGCCAACCCGCTGCTCAGCGTCCGTCAGTCCGGAGCGGATTTTGTCCAGATCCTGCCTCAGCAAGCCCACGTCCATCTGCACTGCCTCAAGCTTGTTTGTGAGCATCGTCTGGCAGGTGGTGATGGCCGCCTGGCAGGTCGTAATAGCTGCCATGACCTCCGGAATACCCGGCGGGGAAGCCGCCACGCTTTCCTCCTGGTCCGTCTGCGACGCCATATTGTGTCTGCACGCAGGCTTGCCCGGCAGTGGAGAGGCCGGATTTTCTGTGGTCGCAACAGCCAAGGAGAACCTCAACCTTTTGCCCCTCTTCGGGCCTCCGGAGGGTCTGGACGGCATACAGGTGCAGTGGACCCAAAATCAGAAGAAATCCACCCAGGAATGGAGTTAAAGACGGATCATAGTCCAGCAGAGCTCAGAAGGCACGTCCGCTCAGTCCGCCATGCCGGCCACGCCCCCGAAAGAATGAATACTTAAACTGTGCAGTATAAGGGCAAGTGGAGTGCTGATCCTCCCAAAGTGCTAAATCACTCCCAAATGTAGCGTGTCTCCACGTAAAACACTGTAGCTGTCAACAAGCACAAGTAAACTATGGAAGTCGCCTTCCTGCAACCCAGTTAGTTATGCTGATGGGCAGGTCCCCTCTCACCACATGGCCTCGCCTCGCCGGTGTGCTCAGTCGGGACCCTCTTGGTTCTCGGCTCCTGGGCAAGTCGCGGTCCATGGTCCTCCGCCCAGCCACTCACGAGGTGTCGGTGGAAAGGTGACTCCGGATGCCTTGGAATGCAGAGCGGTCCTTCTCCCTGGTCCGATCAGCAGGGCCGTGACAGGAATCCCTCAGTCTGGCGATACGGTTTCCGTTACTTTAGGCCCAGGCTTCTCTGGCCTAAGCACGCTCGCTGCAGGCCTCTTGCCTGTTTGAAGATGGCGTCCCAACCGACCGCACCAGAGCCCCGCCTTGCCTTAAATAAGTTCTCCCAGCAGGCTCTGTGTGGCGCCAAAAACTTTGGCGGCATAGTGGTCTTGTGGGTAATGTAGTTTCATTTCTATCTACGCCAATAGAGTCTCTGTCCATGATTCCACATTACCCATAATGCTTTATCCATGAATAACTGAACCAAACAACTTTTAGTAGTCTAGCATAAACGGACACCAGAGGGAGCTAGGTTCTTATTAGGCACTAACTGTAGGTCCATAAGTTATGTGCAAAAGTGACACCTTGCTACAGTTATATATTTGGTTTGTTTTACTGTGTTACATTCATGGGATACCTGAGTATCCTTTTTTTTTTTTTTCTTTTTGAACTACCTGGACGGTCTTCTGACCGATCTAGGTACTTCAAGTTCATTTATTTCATGCTAAATGTACCCCCTTGAATCCCCCGCCCCTTTCTCCTTCCCCTTGTCCCATCCCCTACTTCCTACTCTCAACCTCCCCCCGCCCACCCCCCCCCCCCCCCCCAATTAATGTGACTTTGTTGTAATGTCAAATTGTTTATACAACTTGAAAACTAAAATAAAAATGATATAAAAAAATAAAATAAAAAAGTAAATAAAGGCAATAGCCAATTTTTGACCACTCTTTTATTGAAAAAAAAAAAACAATGTCCCCTGCTGTAGAGCCATCGTCAATCACGACGCCCGCCACATTGCTTGGTATGGTTTGGTACATTTTGGAGTGGGAGTTTTTTACTTCTTTTTTTTTTTTCTATTCCCAGCAATGGCATGCAACTGCGAGTCAATTTAAATGTAATTTTCCTTTGTTTAGAAATGTCAGTTTTGCTGCAGAAGGTTCTATACACCGTACAGATGCGCCACTTTACAGGCAGAGTTTTTCATTTTTATAGTTTCACTTTAACCACTTCCGAACCGCTTTCCTCACTTTTACTGCGGCAAAGGGGCCCGGCTGGGCGAAACAACGTACCTGTACTTTGGGGGCGCGCATCGATTGGACAGAGGAGGAGCCAATCAGCGGGTCTGACAGGTGCGGTGTCCCCCGACCACCCACGATCATTCCCCAGAGAGGCAGAATGGTGATCTGCCTATGTAAACAAGGCAGATCGCGGTTCTGACAGGGGAGAACATAGAGATCTTGTGTTCCTGCTAAGCAGGTACACAGATCTGTGTTCTCCCATTCAGAGCAATCCCCACACAGTTAATAAGCACCCCCTAGGGACACACTTAACCCTTTGATTGCCCCTGATGTGTAACCCCTTCCCTGCCAGTGTCAGTTAAGCCTCTGACACACGCACGGTTTTCTCGGCAAGAAAGCTGCTGGGAGAGCTTTTTGCCGTAAAAACGGTGCGTGTGTATGCTTTCTCGGCGAGAAAACTGCCGGGAATCCTGACGAGAAAAATAGAGAACCTGCTCTCTATTTTCTCGTCGGGATTCTCGGCAGAAAACCGTGAGTGTGTATGCTTACCTGTCCCCAGGTAAACCAGCGCATGCTCGAAAAGACTTTGACGCATGTGCGGTAGCATACAAGGGTAGTGTATGGTGTAGCAAAATGGCGACGACGGCATTGAATGTGACGAGCACAGGCTCGTCGTAGTCGATGACGTCACCGAGTTCTTGCCATTCAAAAGAACGGCGGTTCTTTTGAATGGCCATCTGTATGCACGGCTTGGCAAGGAAAGCTTGCCAGGGATTCCCGGCCGTATGTATGAGGCTTAACAGTGCATATTTTTAGCACTGATCACTGTAATAAAGTCACTGGTCCCCAAAAAAGTGTCAAGTGTCAGTTAGGTGTCCGATTTGTAGGCCGCAATGTCACTGTCCCGCTAAAAATCACTGATCGTCACCATTACTATTAAAAAAATAAATACAAAAAATTCCATAAAAGTATCCTATAGTTTGTAGACGCTATAACTTTTGCGAAAACCAATCAATTTACACTTATTGGGATTTTTTTACCAAAAATATGTACCAGAATACATATTGGCCTAAATTGATGAAGAAATTCGATTATATTTTTTATTGTATATGTATTATAGCAGAAAGTAAAAAAATATAGTTTTTTTTTTTTTTTTTTTTAATTGTCGCTCCTTTTTGTTTTTATAGCGAAAAAAAAATAAACTGTGGAGGTGATCAAATACCAGGAAAAGAAAGCTCTATTTGTGGGGAAAAAAAGGACATAAATTTGATTTGGGTACAGCGTCGCATGACTGTGCAATTGTCAGTAAGGCCCCTTTCACACTGAGGCGCTTTGCGGCGCTATTGCGCTAAAAATAGCGCCTGCAATGCGCCCCAAAAAATCCGCTCAATTGTATCCAGTGTGAAAGCTCGAGGGCTTTCACACTGAAGCGTTGGGCTTGCAGGAGGGTCAAAAAACTCATACAAGCCGCATCTTTGAGGCGCGATAAAAATACCGATCCTATAGCGCCCCTGCCCATTGAAATCAATGGGGTAGCGCCTCCAAAATGCCCGCAAAACGCCGCAAAGAGGTTTTTAACCCTTTTTCAGCCGCTAGCGGGGGTTAAAATCCCCCCGCTAGCGCCCGCAAATCGCGGCAAAAAATACGGTATAGCGGCGCTAAAAATAGCGCCGCTATACCGCCAGCGCATCAGTGTGAAAGTAGCCTTAAAGTAACGCAGTTCCGAATTGCAAAAAATGGCCTGGTCATGAAGGGGGTAAAACCCTCCAAGGCTGAAGTGGTTAAGCATGATTAAAATCACTGCTTCTGTAAAATTGATCTTTTAAAATAAATAAAATAAATTGCATTAAAACATGTCCCCAAGGGCAGTACCCAGCCCCCATACCCGTTTTATGGCTCATAACTTACATTCAAGCCATCATGGTGGAGACTTTTGATTTTTCATGTTCGGGTCCCATAGACGTGAACAGAGTTCGTGGCTCGGGGCCAAACTTTTTCACTGTTCGGGAGTTGTGATGCGAATTGAACAGGGAGGTGTTCGGCCCAACACTACAGGTAAGCTTTAATTATAAGCTTACCTGTAGGTAATAATAAAATGACAGGGTTTCCTATCAATTTAAGTGTAGAGGGGGGCACTGCAAAGGTTTTTTTCTTCCAGCCCAGATTTGGGTTTTAAACATATTTACTTAAATTATCCACAGTGGTTTAGTCTAAAATAGTACATTTGCCTATTTCTACAAAAAACATTAGGATACAAGGTTGCATGGGCTAAACAGCAACCTTTGTGAGCTTTCACCTGCTTACCAACTTTGTAAATCAAAATGTTATCTTTACATTTCGAGTTGCAGCTCTTTACAGGAAATAGAACAGCTCTCTTAGACCCCTTTCACACTGGGTCGCTTTGCAGGCGCTATAACGCTAAAAATAGCGCCTGCAAAGCGACCTAAAACAGCCGCTGCTGTCTCTCCAGTGTGAAAGCCCCCAGAGCTTTCACACTGGAGCGGTGTGCTAGCAGGACGGTAAAAAAAAGTCCTGCTAGCAGCATCTTTGGAGCGGTGTGTATACCGCTCCTCCACCGCTCCTGCCCATTGAAGTGAATGGGGCACCGTGGCTATACCGCCAGCAAAGCGCCTCCGCAGAGGTGCTTTGTGGTGGTTTTTAACCCTTTCTTGGCCGCTAGCGGGGGTAAAACCGCCCCGCTAGCGGCCGAATAGCGTTGCAAAATTGGCGCTGCCAATGTGAAAGGGACCCAAGTATTCAAAAAATTTAGGAATCTATTTTAGTTTGAGAGTGTGGCTATAAAGATTGTGTGCCTTTTTTAAAATTTGACCATAATAATAGGTAGAGTCACACCGATCGCATAAACGAAATAATGTTTTTAGATAAAAGGATTTTTTCACAGCCCTAAAGTCCAACCTGCTTTTCCAAAAAGTCCCTTATCTGTGTGGGTTTGCGTTTTTTTTTTCTTTTTTAAAGGTGGGTATGGGAGAAACGTTCTTAAAAAAAACATTCTAGGCTGTTTCTATAAAAACTCGAGGAGATGTGTTGGAGCACTTCAAATCACATCATTCACTGCAATCTGTTTAACTTTCATTCATTTTTTGTTGTGGGTAGGGGGCAAGGTTTTTGAGATTAATAAAACTAAACTCCTAATTACTAGTGTCTTCATACAAGCTGCCAGCAGGGATGAAGGTAAAGCAGTGGGAGCCAGCCAGGCAGCATAGTGCTGTCAGTCTAAGCCCAGGTTCACACTGGCCTGTGGGAATGAAGCCGTGCGAGTTGAGCTGAACTCGCACGATTTCACTCCCGCTGGTCAGTCCCGATTTCAGCCGCGATTACAGAGACATCTGTGCAGGTTTCTGCACAGATGTCAATGTAAATCGTGGGCCAAAATCGCAAAAAGTAGCACAGAAACATTTGAAATCAGTGCAGCACCGCAGATGCGGCGTCGCACCGATTAGGACGGTGCCATTTTCGGCAATTTGCGGCAAATACCGCCGTTTTTACATGCGATTTGACATGCCAAATCGCATGTCAAAACGCACCAGTGTGAACCAGGGCTAATGCTGAGACTTTGCACACAGGCAAAGAGAACAGGTTGAGTGGGGAAATTACTTAATCAGTGGGGTGATGTTCCTGTAGAACAGTCTGGCTTATGGCAGAGCAGCGAGTCATTTTATTGCTTACCTGCCTGAAAGAAATTAAGGTAACTGAACAAAATTACCAAAAACCTCTTTAGTTAGAGTTTGACAGTTCCTACAAAAAGTTATTTCCACCATGTTTTTCACTGTCTAACTTGAATTCAACTTTAAAGTGAAGCTGTGGGCTTGCCCACCTGGTAAAGTGGTCCAGGTACCTGGGGGGGTCCACAGATTAATTCTAGAGCACCCCAAAATCCTTAAAATTGGGTCATTCCAAAACCAAATTAGCTTCCTCCCACCATTCACACTTCCCTATAGGTTAGGGATGGTAAACCATATTTCAGTTTAGCGTAAGCTCTGCTTCCCTTTCATTAAGTTGCCCACTAATTTACCTTGTATCCTCAAGGATAGCTATATTTTTACAGTGTAGATCATATTCCTAATGTAATGAAAAACAAAAAATGTTTGCATCTGGGGCTTTATAAAGGTGATAAACAATTGAATTTTATATATTTCAAATCATAGTATTTTATTGTAAAAATTTGTGTTTAAAACATGAAAACATTCATATGAACAATTACAATTTCAACAGTTGAGGTAAACCTTCATACTTGGATGACTCGTGATTAGGGATGAGCTCGAACATCGGCTGTTCGACCGTTCGGCGAACATCGAACGATTTGGGCCGTTCGCGCCAAATTCGAGTGACGCGAACGGCCCACAATACACTGCGCCATCGCAGTGCAATCCCGGCACTGTGATTGGCCAAGCATGCACTGTGACCCCGCATGCTTGGCCAATCACAGCGCCGGCAGCTAGGAGAGCCATAATTGGCCACAGGCAGGTTGCCTGTGGCCAATTATAGCTCAGGGGGTTTAGCACACGCCCCACACTATAAAAGGCCGCCAGCGCGGCGGCCTTGTGTAGTGTGTTTTGGCGCAGGGAAAGAGAAGGATAGGCAGGGACAGTGTTGATATTCTTTGTGCTATTCTTGTGTGCAGGGAGAGAGAAGGATAGGCAGGGAGAGTGTCAGTGGTCAGTGTCATATTCTTTGCTAAACCTTGTGTGCAGGGAGAGAGAAGGATAGGCAGGGGACAGTGCCATATTCTTTGCTAAACCTTTTGTGCAGGGAGAGAGAAGGATAGGCAGGGGACAGTGTCAGTGTCATATTCTTTACTAAACCTTGTGTGCAGGGAGAGAGAAGGATAGGCAGGGAGAGTGTCAGTGTCATATACTTTGATAAACCTTGTGTGCAGGGAGAGAGAAGGATAGGCAGGGGACAGTGTCAGTGTCATTGTTGCTAAGCCTCCTGCACATTATACACCTGAAGTTAGCCCGTATTGCTGTGTTCTCCTGGTGTGTTACACCAACAGGCATTTGCAGCACTTACAGCGGGCGGAGTGTGTCTCCTGCACATTATACACCTGAAGTTAGCCCGTATTGCTGTGTTTTCCTGGTGTGTTACACCAACAGGCATTTGCAGCACTTACAGCGGGCAGAGTGTGCCTCCTGCACATTATACACCTGAAGTTAGCCCGTATTGCTGTGTTTTCCTGGTGTGTTACACCAACAGGCATTTGCAGCACTTACAGCAGGCGTAGTGTGATTCCTGCAAAATATACTCCTGAAGCTAGGCCTTATTGCTGGTTTTCCCATCTCCCTGCAGGCCATTAGAATGTCTGGAAGGCAAACAAGGAGAGGCAGACAGTCAGGAGCCAATAAAAGAGGGCAAGCAGGCTCTGTGTCTAGAGACAACAGTGCTGGTCGTGGACGCGGTGCATCGCCATCAGCACGTGGCCATGGGACACGCTTGTCCTTCTTTTCGGCAGCTGGACGTGTTGAGCCACATCATGCCGAAGACTTGGTAGAGTGG
Source organism: Rana muscosa (assembly GCA_029206835.1). Lineage (NCBI taxonomy): Eukaryota > Metazoa > Chordata > Amphibia > Anura > Ranidae > Rana > Rana muscosa. The sequence continues at coordinate 20,099,752 of CM055123.1, read as the reverse complement.
ATGACCAAGCCCTCCTCATCCTCTCTCACCCAGGCTCAGGGAACTGGCAAAGCAGCTGCCAAAGCGTCCTCTTCCCTAGTATCAATGTCATCATCAGTCACTCCTTCCCTAGACCAACCATGTCCTCCTGAGGAGTCCCCCGAACTGTTTGAGCACAGTGTTGGGTACATGCTCCAGGAGGATGCCCAGCGTTTCGAAGGGTCTGATGATGATACCCAGCTAGAGGAAGGCAGTAGCGTGAGAGCAGAGAGAGGGGATGCTCAAGAAGGACACCAATCTGGCAGTCATGTTCCAGCAGCTGCAGCATACTGCCAGATTGGCTCCAGTGATGAGGAGGGAGGGGATGATGAGGTCACTGACTCCACGTGGGTGCCTAATAGGAGAGAGGAGGAGGAGGATGAGGGGGAGGCACATCTCCAACGAGGCAGGATGCTCTCGGGGGGCCAGCGTAAGGGCAGCACACCAACGGAATCACACCGCAGAGCTCCGCCTGTGCAGGGCGCTGCCTCTGCCCGTTATTCAAAAAGTTCTTTGGTGTGGGCCTTTTTTGAGTCGAGTGCATCAGATCGCACAGCTGCTGTTTGCAACATATGTCTCAAGCGTATATCGCGTGGCCAAAACATCACCCGCTTGGGCACCACATGCTTGACCAGACATATGTTGACCTGCCATGCAGCTCGTTGGCAAGCCTACCTTAAAGACCCACACGAAAGAACAAAGCGGACCTCTCCTTGCACCGCATCAGCTGGGATCTCCAACCCCACTATACCTTCAGTCCTCTCTGAAACCTGCACTGAGAGGAATGAAGGTGTAGAATTAGGTGTGTCACAGCCAAGTACTTGCGGTCACTTTGCTAGCAGTACACCGACGTCCGATTCTAGCAGGCAAATTTCCCCGCCCCAGCTGCTGGACCGTCAAAAGAAGTTCACTCCCAGCCATCCACATGCCCAACGGTTGAATGCTAGCTTGGCTAAATTGCTAGCGCTTCAACTGCTGCCTTTTCAGTTGGTAGACTCGGCCCCCTTCCGTGAGTTTGTGCAATGTGCGGTTCCTCAGTGGCAGGTTCCCAAACGCCACTTTTTCTCACGGAAGGCGATTCCGGCTCTCTACCTGCATGTGGAAGGCAATGTCTTGGCCTCGCTGGACAGGGCGGTCAGCGGTAAGGTGCATATTACCTCTGACTCATGGTCCAGCAGGCATGGACAGGGACGTTACCTTTCTTTCACGGCCCATTGGGTCACTCTTTTGACATCTGGGAAGGATGCAGGACAAGGTGCAGTAGTGTTGGAGGTTGTTCCGCCGCCATGCCTCCAAAATGCTACTACTGGTTGTGACACACCTCTCTCCTCCACTCCCTCCTCTTCTTCTTCCTCCATGGCCTCTTCCTGTGCTTTGTCCTCGGAACCAGCGGTGCTCCGTAGGCGTACAAGGGGCTACGCAAGTACGCAGGCAAAAAGATGCCATGCCGTGCTTGGGCTGGTGTGTTTGGGGGACAGGAGCCACACTGGGGCAGAGGTTCTGTCTGCTCTGCAGGGGCAGGCCGAGAGGTGGTTGACGCCACGCCAGCTTAAGCCAGGAATGGTGGTTTGCGACAATGGCACCAACCTCCTCTCCGCCCTCCGACAGGGACAACTGACCCATGTGCCCTGTGTGGCTCACGTCCTTAACCTGGTGGTGCAGCGGTTCTTGGGCAGGTACCCGGGCTTACAGGATGTCCTGAGGCAGGCCAGGAAAGTCTGTGTGCATTTCCGCAGATCTTATAATGCCAGTGCTCGCCTGGCTGAGCTGCAAAAGGAGTTGAACCTGCCCAAGAACCGCCTTATATGTGACATGCCCACCAGGTGGAACTTAACGTTGCCCATGCTGCAACGGCTTCACACGCAGCAGAGGGCCATCAATGAGTACCTGTGCGACTACGGCACCAGAACAGGGTCAGGGGAGCTCGGTTTTTTTTCACCACGCCAGTGGGGCATGATCAGGGATGCATGCACTGTCCTGGCACCATTTGAGGAGGCCACGAGGATGGTGAGCAGTGACAGTGCATGCATCAGTGACACTGTACCTCTTGTCCACCTGTTGGAACATACGCTGCGTGGAATAATGGACAGGGCACTTGAGGCAGAACAGAGGCAGGAAGAGGAGGACTTCCTTGCCTCTCAAGGCCCCCTTTACCCAGACAGTGTTCCTTCTGTCCCACCCATCGCACAGGAAGAGGAGGAGGAGGAGGATTGTGTCAGCATGGAGGTGGAGCCTGGCACTCAGCATAATCAGCAGTAGTCTTTTAGGGATGATTTACAGTCCCAAGAAACCAGTGGACTTGTATGTGGCTGGGAGGAGGTGGCTGCGGATCATGTCGTCCTTAGTGACCCAGAGGACTCCGGACCGAATGCCTCAGCTAACCTATGCTGCATGGCCTCCCTGATCCTGCAAAGTCTGCAGAAGGATCCTCGTATTCTTCGGATCAAGGAGAGGGACCATTGCTGGCTGGCCACTCTCCTTGATCCACAGTACAAGGGTAAGGTTGCGGACCTTATCTTACCGTCGCAGAGGGAGCAGAGGATGAGACAACTCCGGGAGGCCTTGCAGAAAGGTCTGTGCAACGCGTTCCCAGAGACTGGGAGGTTACAAACTCCTGGTCCTGGACAACGAGTTGCTGAGGCTTCGGTCAGTCAAAGAAAGAGCGGTGGGGAAGGTGGCCGTCTGACCGATGCGTTCAGACAATTCTTTAGTCCGCAGCCCCAAGGTATGATCGGTTCCAGCAACCATCGCCAGCGTCTGATATACATGGTGCAGGAATACCTAGGGGCAAGGTCAGACTTGGACACCTTCCCCACCGAAAATCCTCTGGCTTACTGGGTCTTGAGGATGGATCACTGGCCAGAGCTTGCACAGTATGCAATTGAGCTACTGGCCTGTCCTGCATCCAGCGTTCTTTCAGAACGCACATTCAGTGCTGCTGGAGGATTTGTCACGGATCACAGGGTGCGCCTGTCCACCGACTCGGTTGATCGACTGACTTTCATAAAGATGAACCAGTCTTGGATCACCACCAGCTACCAAACACCTGAAGCTGATATAACAGACTAATTTATTTTCAAATGTCACATCCCTTCAAGACTGATGCTGAGAGACTGTCCTGTTATGTTGACTGACTATCCTCCTCCTCCTCAATGATCTGATTGATGATGATAGCTTGGAAGAACATTTTTGTTTCTGGGTGCCGCCACCAGTGGCTAAGACCCAATTTTTCAGCCCATGTTTAATAGGGGCGTGTTATTACAATTTTTTATGCAATGCTTTGCAGCAGGGCTCATTCCTGCACTCCAACTAGAGTATCTGGGAGAGGTTGCAGTGTCATGGCACCAGCACCAGTGCCTAAGGCACAATTTTTCAGCCCCTGTTTAACAGGGGCGTGTAATTACAATTTTTGATGCAATACTTTGCAACAGGGCTCATTGCTGTGCTCCAAGTACAGTATCTGTGAGGGGTTGCAGTGTTGTGGCACCAGTACCTAAGGCCCAATTTTTCTGCCCCTGTTTAACAGGGGCATGTAATTACAATTCTTGATCTAATAATTCACAGCAGGGCCCATTCCTGCGCCCACCAAGAGTAACTGTGAGGCCTTACAGTGTTGTGTCAACACCATCACCACCACCACCAAAGGCCCAATTTTTCAGCCCCTGTTCAACAGGGGCATGCAATTACAATTCTTGATCTAATAATTCACAGCAGGGCCCATTCATGCGCCCACCAAGAGTAACTGCGAGGGCTCACAGTGTTGTGGCAACACCAACATGTAAGGGGCAAATTTCAGCTGAGTATATACGGCAGGCCCCTACTTTCAAACATCCAACTTACAAACGACTCCTCCTTGCAAACGGAAGGGTACAACAGGAAGTGAGAGGAAATCTACCCCTAGGAAGGCAAATTCTCTCCTGTAAGAGTTAATATGGGAAAAAAGTGTCTCCTCTCCACTGATGCTTTATCACCAATTCTTGTTTCAATAAAAAAAACAAATTTTCAAAAAACATTTGTCATTAGGACTGAAAGTGAGGTGAACTGTTCTGAACAGGTGCACACTGCACAGACAGCAAAACAAATGTTACAGGGGTGATAACCCTTCCCTATGTTTCCCAAAAAGCTTAAAAATAGATTTTTTGGCTGGAGCTACACTTAAACAATGTACCTGTTCAAAATTACAAACAGATTCTACATAAGAACAAACCTACAGTCCCTGTCTTGTATGCACCGTCTGTATACGGCTGTTCAGAGTATATAGGGCCTTTTTTATTTTGTGTGCGGGGTTCCCCTTAATATCCATAGAAGACCCAAAGGGGCTGGTAATGGGCTGGGGTAGGGGGGGGGGGGGTGTGATAGGGTAGCTATGCCATTTTTCTTAAAGATTTTTATCCATATTACTGGGACCAGACATTACATTAAAGCCGCAAGCAGTTTTAAATGGCTTTTTTTCCTTTAGAAATGTAATTTTGTGCAGGGACAGTTCTAAACACGGGAAACACGTGGCACTTCACAGGCATACTTTAGACACCCCCCAGGTACGATATTTAAAGGAATATTTGACTTTTTTTTTTTTTTTACTTTATGCATCATTAAAATGACTGCTCCCGAAAAACGGCCGTTTTTAAAACTTCTTTTTGCATTGATACATGTCCCCTGGTGCAGAACCCGGGTTCCCAAACCCTTTTTAGGACAATAACATGCATAATAGTCGTTATAATTAGCACTTTAGATTTCGAACGTTCGCATCCATTGTATTTAATAGGGTTCTAACGTTCGTGCGAACTTTCGGTCCGTTTGCGGGTTCTGGTGCGAACCGAACCCGGGGGTGTTCGGCTCATCACTACTCGTGATTGTCCCGCCTTCATATCACTCTGTGAATGGTGATTACAGGAAAACATTTGGCCTCATATGTACAATAAATTGTGAAAGAAATTTTTATAAAAAATATTTTCAGTTTAATGAGCATGCAAACATTTTTTTGGTGTATGGCAGTCTTGAAGCAGTCCACTCCTTTGGGCCCTTGACAATACATACCATATATCTATTTAGGGACGTGACATTATGCTATAGGTAATACAATAAAAATGTACATATAGCTACAACATTTATTCATAATCAGCAACCATATTTATTCATTTGTCCTAATATATCTTAGAGACATAGTACATCTTCTGTTGTCTTTGCATCAAGGAGGGCTTTGATTAATTATAATATGTTATTTTTTATAATTACGTTTTATTCTCCTTATTGTTTTCAATGTATATATTTGTATTGTATATTATTTATAATTTCAATATGCCACCTTACCTACTTACTGTAGAACATCATAAATTATCTCTGTCTTCCTGACAAAGTCAATCACGAAATGTGTTCAAGTTAGCAGTCTGTATCTGTGGTCACCTGTCTACAATGCAAGATACAGTATGATGAATGAAGGATGGTTATCATATAATTTATACTTACTAAGATACAGTATGTATCTGTAAGCTTTGCACAGGTTGTAAGGAGGTAGCCCCCAAAGGTACTAGGACCGTCAGAAGCCAGTCAAGCATGGAGGGTTACCGCAACTGTTAAAATTGTAATTGTTCACATGAATTTTTGTTTTAAACACAAATTTGTGCAATAAAAGGCTATGAGGGGAGAGGGGGGTATTAACTAAAACTGGAGTAGACTAAATTTGGAGCAAGTGTACCATTTTTTTGCCTTAGATTACCGCTTTGGCTGCCCATGTAGGCTTTAATATGGACCTAGATACATTTTACTGCCATTTTTTTATATTGCTGCCGATAAAGCAACTTATGCTTATAGCCAGTGACAATGTATTTGGCTATATTTTCGCTGTAATAGGCTACAAATGTTTCCTCTTGATTGGAACTGTATTAATGGACATTTTGGTATAAAAAAAATTATTACGCACAAAAAAAATTCTTGTAATTCCAGTGGAAGGTTACATTCAAGGACCTGAATTTTAATGCTTGTATCTTGTATAGTAATGAATAGTTATCCATACAATTAATTCACGCATTGAAAATATAATAATCTTGTTTGTTCAAATAAGAAAAATTGTTTTCCTTGGTTAAGTATTGAATTGTTGGAGTAAATGTTCTTTGCAGTGAAACTGTCAATGGGGAACTAAGCCTTCAGGACGGAAATGGGTTGATTGACAGCTTTAGCGGTTCTCAGCTCTTGTTCCAACTTTCACAGCAATCAAGAGTTTTCTGTTTTCCTCACACTAATCGCTTATTAGTCTTCACAGAAAGAGGTGACAAATGCAAATAAAACAGCCTTATAAGAGGTTATAATGGGCACCGCATGGACCCATTTGTCTCTTGAAGATTTTAAAAGAGCTGTTAAAAGACCAGGCTTAAACACCCAGTAAAGAGAATAAGAACTTTTCAAGGCTGTTTGTGAGGGATAGGAGGTTCGCTGTGAGGGTGAATAAAAGCCAGTACTCATTTCATCCACAGAATCTCAATAAATAAATAAAAGTCTTCTATGCTGAAGGAAAATAGCTTAGCCTAAGGTGTAACTAAAGGCAAAAAACTATTTTTTTTTAGTTTGGGATAAAGCAGAGATGGGTTAGAACCCCTGGCAGTTTTTATTGCTGTCTGTGCCCCGGTTAGGGAGATTCACCCTCTCTATTTGTCCTGGTTAGGCCTCATGTACACTGCTGCTGGCAGGGCCGTCGGAACAGGACAGGCAAAACAAGCAATTGCCTGGGGCCCCGAGCTGGCCTGGGGCCCCAGCCTAGGATGCCTGCCTGCTGCCTGTCACTGTCCTGGATTTCCAAATTCCGCCCTGGGTCGATCTAAATCAAATGCACGATCGATCTGACAGTGGCTGTGGGCCCCCCTAGCCTAGCTAGCTGGCACTGTCTCTGCTGGTTGCTATGTGACGCCCGCTTGGCTTGTAGCAACCAGTGACATCACTAGCAGAGCAGGAGAGAGGCAGAGTTGTGCCTATCACAGGCAGCGGAGGAAAGATCTTCCAGCTAGCTCCGCCTCCGAGTCCACCCTCCTCCTCCTTCCGCTCTGTCCTCCAGGCACACTGTCTAGCCACTCAGCCAGGCACTCAGGCAGTGGCATGCTGCTGTGCTGAAGTCTGAAGAACACAGAAAGACGTGACAGAGTGAGACAGATTTCAGCCAGCTGTAGAAAGCAGGCAAGTAAGCATTGCTCACTCACCATTGTCAGCACAGCACTGACCAACACATCATAAGGGGTGGGCACTGCACTGGGCAGGACTGGAGCAGTAGTCAGCTCTGAGGGGTTCATGCTAGGACCTGTAGTTCTTCACTTTTGGGGGGGGGGTCACATGATTTCCAGTCCCAGCATGAACCCTCCCTGCCCTGCCAGGATAGGACACACAAACACATCCTAGCAGGGCAGGGAGGGTTCATTGTGGGACTTAAAATCATGTGACCCCCCCCCCCAAAAGTGAAGAACTACAGGTCCCAGCATGAACCCCTCAGGACACACAAACACATCCTAGCAGGGCAGGGAGGGTTCATGCTGGGACTTAAAATCATGTGACCCCCCCCAAAAGTGAAGAACTACAGGTCCCAGCATGAACCCCTCAGGACACACAAACACATCCTAGCAGAGCAGGGAGTGTTCATGCTGGGACTTAAAATCATGTGACCCCCCCCCCCCCCGGGCCCCCCCCAAAAATGAAGAACTACAAGTCCCAGCATGAACCCCTCAGAGCTGACTCCTGCTCCAGTCCTGCCCAGTGACCACCCTTATGTGGGCACTGGGCAGGACTGGAGCAGTAGTCAGCTCTGGGGGTTCATGCTGGGACCTGTAGTTCTTCACTTTTGGGGGAGGGTCACATGATTTCCAGTCCCAGCATGAACCCTCCCTGCCCTGCTAGGATGTGTTTGTGTGTCCTCTCCTGCCAGGATAAACTGTATCGCTATGCTATGGTTCCTGTAGGCTTTGCGTGAGTGCAGGGGGGTGGGGGGGGCCTCCATGTCCATTTTGCTTGGGGCCCCCAAATTCCTTCAAACGGCCCTGGCTGCTGGTAAACGGACGCTTAGGAGCAGTTGGGCTTCTTTTTCAGCTGCCCCCGCTCTCCTCTATGTTATCTTATCAGTACTTGTACACAGGGTCGTTTATAGTCGTTTCTAGGCAGTTGAGTTTAGAAGCATTTTTTGGAACGCAAAAAATTGCGTTCAGGACGGATGTTCAAAGGCATTTGAAATGCAAAATGCCTATAACAGCCTGTAAATGCTGCTAAACGCGGTAACTCGCGTTTAGCAATGCTTCGTTTACGGACGTTTTTCATTTGAACGTTTCTAGACGCAAACGTGACTAAACGCTGCATTTAAACGCGGCTAAACTGACGTTTTTAGATGCCGGTTTCTAGCTGTCAAGTTAAATCGTTCAGGAGAGGTTAAACAACGTCCCGCATACATGAAGCCTTATGCCCTGTACACACGGTCGGTTTTTGCGATGGACTTTTTTCATCTGAAAAAACGATCGTGGGTGGGCCCCCATTGGACTTTTTTCCATCGGTGTTAAAAAATAGAACGTGTTTTAAATTTTTCCGATGAAAAAAAAACGATAGGAAATTCTGATCGTCTGTGTGGAACTCCAACGGAGAAAAAACCCACGCATGCTCAGAATCAAGTCGACGCATGCTCAGAAGCATTGAACTTAATTTTTCTCGGCTCATCGGAGTGTTTTACGTCACGGCGTTTTGGATGGTCGGAATTTTGTCTGATGGTGTGTAGGCAAGACTGATGAAAGTCAGCTTCATCGGAATTCTGATGGAAAATTCCATCAGATTTTATTCCATCGGAAATCCGATCGTGTGTACAGGGCATAAGTCCACAGACAAGTAATAGAGGAGAAATCTTACAAAGGGGACACTAGCTCTGGTGATCTGGGGGTCCCCAAGGAATTCCCTTAATATGCAGGGATTTCCTCTTACTTACTGTGTTTTTTCTGTGGGACAGGAAGTGAAGGGAAATCTCCCTATGGGTTACAAATGGCGAAAAAAGACAAGGGTTATAATCTTCCCTTACTCTATCCAAAAGAACAAATAAAAAATTTTGCCTGTATAGTTCTGCTTAGTTATACTTAGTAAATACACAATTCCATAGCAATCTGTCCTGCTAGCTCACAAGGACCCATTCAATTTTGGACCTTTTTAATCATTTTTTTTTAAATTTATTTCTTAATAGTAACAGGGCTTTTATTTTCCTACTTTTGCACATATGAAAGCTTCAGACTAATCTGATCCATGTGTTGTAAGGCAGTTATTTCCCCTTTCACACTGTCGGACCGTTCAGGTCCGCCTGCCAGTTTTGTCGGTGGACCTGAACGGCCACTCCTTGCAATCCTATGGAGCGTCGGATGTCAGCGGAGACATGTCCGCTGACATCCAACCCGATCCGCCAAAATCAGGTACGTCCCCATCCGTCCGTCCGGATCGGGTGAGATCTGATGAAAACGGACATGCTGTCCGTTTTCATCAGATCTCTCCATAGGAGACAGCGGTGCTGCACAAGCCCCTCCCCGCTCAGCGTGCAGAGAGGGACTTGTCGTCCGCCTCGTGTGAAAGAGGCCTAAAGAGGTATGAATACGTAAGAGGTCTAGATAAGCCTACTTGCAATTTATTCATTATAATACACATTCCTGGGGCCAGGGCCGTCGGAACAGGAGAGGCAAACCAAGCAGCTGCTTGGGGCCCCAAGCTGGCCTAGGGCCCCAGCAGAGCGGCCCCCCTCCCGCGATCGGCAGCCCCCCCCACCCATTCAGGCGGGAGGGGAGACCATCGGCACACCTGTCACTGTGAGACAGCAGCAGCATTGCTTTTAAATAAGTGCACTGTGCAGGCTGCGGTGTGTGCTGGAATCCAAAGCTCCTTTCTGTCTCTCTCCCCCCCTCCTCCAGTGTCCTGCACAGTCTCTGGTATCTCTGACTCAACCTCCTCCCCCCCCCTCCAATCACCAGTACAGAGTGCTGAGAGAATCGGGAGGCGGAGCTCACTGAAGCTCCTGTCGGGCTGGTCAGAGGAAGGGAGGAGGTGAGCTGAATTATTTTTTTCCTGAGAAAAGTCTCCTAGGAAGCAAAGCTGCAAAGTTTAGGAGTATTTGTATTGCAAGTGATGCAGTAAAGGGTTAAGGTGACAGGAGAATCAGAGGAGATAGAGAGTGTATGGGGGGGGGGGGGGGGAGGGAGTGAGAGTGCAGCCCAATCACAGCTGACAGATACCTCCTGAGCAGCACACATGCAATACAAACATCCCCCAATCACTCAGACTAGATAATGTGAAAGTAATGTGTGACCATTCATGTAACCTGTATATATGTGATGAGTCTACACTTCTGATTGTACACTCAGAGATTGTACAACACAGAGTTATATGAATTGTCATACATTACCTTCACATCATCTGTACATACAGAGTGCTGGGGGCTGGATTATATATATATACATGTATGTGCTTACGGTTTAGAAGAGCCCTTTCACACTGGAGCACCCATAGCATTGGCGGTAATATGCCGCTATTTTTACCGCCAACGCTATGGGTGGATTTACGGCGCATTTCGGCCGAGAAAGTGTTAAAACCGCTCGCAATGTGCTGCTGAAGCAGCGCATTTCAGGCAGTATAGCCGCGCTGTCCCATTAATTTCAATGGGCAGCAGCGGTGGAGGCGCGGTAAACTCACCGCTCCATTACCGCTGCAAAGATGCGGCTAGCAGGACTTTTTCTAACGTCCTGCTAGCGCAACGCTCCAGTGTGAAAGCCCTCGGGCCTCTCGCCTCAGGCTTTCACACTGGAATGAATGGGGCAGCGTTTTGCAGGCGCTATTTTTAACGCTATAGCGCCTGCAAAACGCTACAGTGTGAAAGGGGTGTAACAGATTGTTTTCATTGAATAATACTGCTGTTTGATTTATTGCTGTATATATTAGTAGATGAGCAGAAGAGCTTTTTTTGCATTATAGACATCACCATCTGAACAATTCTCAGCCCCCAACTCCCCCCAGCTTATATCACCCCCAGAACACTTTATACATCCAGCTGAGGGACATCATTCCATAGTCACTTTCCTTATCTTCCCAAAATCACTCCCTGGTCACCCCACAGACACTGCAGGAAATCCCTAACCCCATCTTACCCACCACAGTCCTCTCCTGTACATACTGCCCCAATCATACCCACCACAGTCCTCTCCTGTACATACTGCCCCCATCATACCCACCACAGTCCTCTCCTGTACATACTGCCCCCATCATACCCACCACAGTCCTCTCCTGTACATACTGCCCCCATCATACCCACCACACTCCACTCCTGTACATACTGCCCCCATCATACCCACCACAGTCCTCTCCTGTACATACTGCCCCCATCATACCCACCACAGTCCTCTCCTGTACATACTGCCCCCATCATACCCACCACACTCCACTCCTGTACATACTGCCCCCATCATACCCACCACAGTCCTCTCCTGTACATACTGCCCCCATCATACCCACCACACTCCACTCCTGTACATACTGCCCCCGTCATACCCTCCACACTCCTCATCTTTACATACTGCCCCCGCCATACCCTCCACACTCCTCTCCTGTACATACTGCCCCCATCATACCCTCCGCAATCCTCTCATGTACATACTGCCTCCATCTTACCCTCTGCACTCCTCTCCTGCAGAATCAGATGTAAAGGGGAACTCTGTTGACTCTGATGTAAAGGGGAACTCTGTTGACTCTGATGTAAAGGGGAACTCTGTTGACTCTAATGTAAAGGGAGACTCTTGTGATTAATTCCATATGATTAGAAATGTTATTTAATCACAAAAATATATGTATAGTGTATACTACATAACAAAATTGCTGTGCGTTGCTTTGTACAGAGGTAATGAATTTAATGTACTACAAAAAAAAAAAATTGGCGTGCGCTGCTTAAGCGTTCAGGTTTGGCTTGACGAAAAGGTGGCAACCCTACCCCCCCCCTCGGGGGCCCCAAATTCTCAATCTGCTTGGGGCCCCCAAATTCCTTCAAACGGCCCTGCCTGGGGCAGTACTCCCACAGATTAGAGTAGGATTTGGTATCCCAGAGATGACTTGATTGGAAATGCAGCTTTCACATATGATTGAAAATATATTTAACAAAAGTAGATGGTCGGTAAGCCCTGTTTGCTGGCTGGAAAGGGCTGAGTGTTGGTGCAGAAGTAGACCTTCATTTAAACATTTGTGAAGATCCATGTCAGATTCTTTTGCAAAGTCCAAGCATACCAAATCCACATTGTTGTAGCGTATGTCTAATGCTTTTCTAAACGTATGCAGGTTATCAGTTCTGATGTTACTTTGTGTCACATATTCTTGTATGTGGTCCATTTATAACCACTAAGCATTTGAAATGTTTAGAAATATAGTAATGGGTAGGAGACTTGAAAGACTTTTTTAGTTTCATGCCAATCAGAATTATGCCAGCCATTAAAGCTGAACTCCAGGTAAATTCAAGAAAATCAATCAGTACAGACTAGCATTGTCACGATCAGAGGGTAAGATCACCTGGGACCGTAGGCTCAGGTTATAGCAGCCAGTGCAATGACTAATCAGGTGTACGCAGGTACGGGTCCTCACAGATGCAGGAGCAGTGTGACCGCACGCAACAGTGGTGTGCCAGAGTCTCAGGATCTAAGGAGCCACCCGGTTTTCTCCAGAGCCACTGGTGGTATGGATGTTGCGCTGTGTGGCAGCCCCCAGGTTGCGTATCTCTAGCACACCCATGTGGGCACAGTGCAGCCAAATAGCACGCTTGAAGGACATGGGGTACACACAGGAGCCTAAGCAGAAAAAAACAGACACAGTAACAGGAAATACAGGAAACCACTGACAGAAACCAAAGGGAGTAAACTGCAAAGCCAGAGGGAAACACTGAGAACAAAGACAGGATCAAACACACAGGATGAGGGAATACTCAGAACAGAAAACACCAGGAGGAACAGGGGGGTCCAGCTTCAGACATGTTGCTCAAACACTAAGCCACAGATGCACAGGCTAAATTCCTAGATTCAGGGCGGATTGGCAGGAACCCGAGCAGCTTGAACAGGAGGTAAAACCTGGCACTGGATCAATGTACATGGAACCGTGACAAGCATAAATACCTCAAGTGCCTTGGTATTGGAAGTGATGGTTTGGCCCCCACAGAGCCCTGATCTCAACATAATTGGGTCTACCTGGAATTACATGAAGAGAGAAGGCTTTGAGGCAGCCTACATCCACAGAACATTTGTGGTTAGTTCTCCAAGATGCTTGGAACAACCTACCTGCTGAGTTCCTTCAAAAATTGTGTGCATAAGCCGAGGCATAACTAGAACCATCGGTGCCCCAGTGCAAGAAACCATGAAACCCCCTGGCGCTCCAGTGCATGAAACCCCCTGGCAGGGGTCCTTTCCTCTGAGCCCAGGGCCTTCAATCACTATCTCTGTAGTCTCAGTTGCACAGAATGAATGGACAGGAATAGCTCTGTACAGAGCTTCCCATTCATTCACAAACTAAAGCATAGTAAACACAGTTTACTATGCTTCAATTATGAATGAACCATTCAGAAAAGAAAGTGGCCGGAGGGGTTCACTGTGAAAGGAGGGGGCAGTGTAACAAGGAGAAAGTATGATGGGTGCAGTGTAACAGGAGGGAGGTGTATGATGGGGGCAGTGTTATAAGAGGAGTGCAGTATAATAGGGGGGCGGTGTGACAGGAGAAAGTTACCTGGGAAGTGCGATGGGGGGTGAGGTGAAGGGAAGGGGGCAGTGTAACAAGAGGGGGGCAGTGTGACAGGACGGGGGCAGTGTAACAAGAAGGGAATAGTTTGATGGGGCAGTGTAACAGGAGAGGGTGTATGACTGGGGCAGTGTTATAAGAGGAGTGCAGTATAACAGGGGGCAGTGTGACAGGAGAAAGTTACCTGGGAAGTGTGATGGGGTGGGGTGAAGGGGGCAGTGTAATAAGAGGGGAGCAGTGTGACAGGAGGAGGCAGTGTGATAGGAGGAAATGGTATGTTGTGGGAATTGTGAAACGAGGGGGGCAGCGTAATGGGAGTGCAGTATGATGAGGAGGGGGTGTGACAGGAGGGGGGCAGTGTAATTGGGGGTTGGGTATTGTGACAGGAGGGGGACAATGTGACAAGTGGGGGGGCAATGTGACAGGAGAAGGATACCTGGGAAGTGTGACAAGAGGGAGGCCGTGTGAAATGAGGGGGGCACTGTGAAAGAAGGGGGGCAGTGTGATGGGGGGAAAGTGTGGTAAATTGGATCATGCTTTACTAAGGTTTTTTACCTTCCCCTAGATCAGGGGTGCCCAACCAGTGGCCCGGGGGCCACATGTGGCCCGCTGAGCCCTCTGATATGGCCCACGACCTCCTGCACTGGGATGGTGGGTTGGCAAGCCCAGATTGTGGGTTGCCGACCCACCATCCCCGAGCAAGAGTGTTGTGAATGAAACCGGCGGTAGAGAAAGCAAGTGGTTGCGGAGCAGAGCCGCATAAGCCGGTGCTTCCTGTATAGCGCCAACTCCTGTCACAGGCAGAGTGATACCAAATGCTCTCTACCTGGGACAGCAACAGCTGAAGATACCTGAATGGAAGACTGTTATTAAAAGGTAAGTTTATTATTAAAATCGGTGTATATATGGGCATATCTATTCTGCAGTGGTTACTGGGCTGCTTTCAAACTGATCTGCAGGTGCAGCGCAAAACACCTGCCGGTTACCTGCACTGAGCCATAGACTTCTGTTATTACCTGGGGGTTTGGTGCACTTCAGAATGTGCACCACCCCTGCAGGATATAATAGAAGTCTATGGTAAAGTACAGCTAAGCCACAGGTGTGCTGCTCTGTAGGCTTGTGCAATTCGTTTCGTAACGAATTGAAATTCGTCCGAATTTAGCAACTTTCGGACATTCAGAAGCATTCGAATTTCCGAACAAAGCAATTACGAATAAGACCGAATCCGAAATAAATTATACCGCAAATAGCGAATGCCCGAATGTCTTCGGCATAATTCGTTATGAAAAAGTTACGAATGTACGAATCCATACGAAGCACAATAACACTCACTCTGCTCTGCTCTCTGCTTCTCCCACACCGTGCTGAACTCCCTCTCAAAATGGTGTACAGGGGCGGAGGTTATAGCCGCATGTAAAAAACGAAAGTAAAATACGAGATTTCGAATCCATTCGAAGCACAATAACACTCACTCTGCTCTGCTCTCTGCTTCTCCCTCACCGTGCTGAACCCTCTCAAAATGGTGTACAGGGGCGGAGCCTATAGCCGCATGTTAAAAACGAAAGTAAAATACGAGATTTCGAATCGTTACAAATAACCGCAATGTATTTAGAAAAGTACAAATCCATTCGAAGCACATTAGGCATAATAGGCAGCGTCGTTGTGAGAGAGACACGGAAAATTACGAATCAACGAACCCAAAAAAAGTTACGAAAGTAGGAGTTGTGTCCAGAATCAAAGAAAAACAACGTACTCTACCGAAAGTACGAACCCAAAAAAAGTTACGAAAGTAGGAGTTGTGTCCAGAATCAACGAAAAACAACGTACTCTACCGAAAGTACGAACCCAAAAAAAGTTACGAAAGTAGGAGTTGTGTCCAGAATCAACGAAAAACAACGTACTCTACCGAAAGTACGAATTATAAAGCAACAAAAAATTCAACGAAAAATGTCGCTTGCAAAAATACGAATGAGTCCGAACACGAAAAATCCCGTCTAGCAAAATTACGAATGATTACGAATCAACAGGACCGGAAAGAAACGAACCGAAACGGAACGAATTTTTCCGTTGTGCACAAGTCTGCACCCTTGGTGTGGGTAAACCATAGCTCGTCAGTGTAAAAGCAGCCTTAGGCTGCTTTTGACACGATTGGTCTGACCCAATCAGACCCTCCATTCACCTCTATTGAACCACAGATGTAAACAGACTTATGGCCATTTACACCCACCTACCTCCGATCCAATCCCCCAAAAAAAAAAAAACAGAAGGGGGGGGATCTAGGCAGATCGAATCGGAGGGCCCATAGAGTAGAGCGGGCTGTGTCAGCTCTGCATATGCGGACTTGGACCTGTCACCCACCTGCTCCGTTCATTGTGGCCCGTGACCAGTTACCAAGTCGCTTAAGTGGCCCTCGCTCTTCAAAAGGTTGGGCACCCCTGCCCTGGATCAACTGTGGATATAGGATTGTGCATATGGGATTGTATGATTATTATTTAAAACATTTTTCCCTTTTATTGGTTGAACTAGATGGACTTGTGTCTTTTTTCAACCTGACTAACTATGTAACTATAAGGCCCGGTTCACATAGGGGCGACTCTTCAGGCGACTCGGTCGCCTGAGGAGTCGCGTCCCGCTCTGTACTATGGAACCGTTCTAAAAGGAGCAACCTGAGTCGCTCCGACTTAGAAAAAGGTTCCTGTACTTCTTTTGGGGGCGACTTGCATTGACTTCTATACAGAAGTCATTATGCAAATCGCCTCAGGCGGGCGTCTCAAGTCGTCTTGAGATCGTGCCGCCGAGTCGCCCCGAAGTCATGCCGCCCCTGTGAGAACCGGGCCTAACCATTGTGTTTACCTAGAAGAATTAATGCTGATTTGATGCCAAAGAGTAGTTACACCAAATATTGATTTGGTTTAGATTTTTCTTCTGTTTGTTCACTTTGCATTTTGTAAATTGATCAAATAAACAATTAAAATACTGTATATATATATATATATATATATATATATATATATATATATATATATATTTTTATTATTATATTTCCGAAAGTATTCATACTTAACAGCATTTCTTCGCTGCCTAAAACTTTTGCACAGCACTGTATGCTGAATTTGAATTGCCCAGATCAGCAACACGCTTACTTCATAATAACCGACTATGACATCTAGACTAATGTGGACCAAGAGGTACAAAATCAGGCTGGCATACCTGCATAATATAAGTGTGCAGTGAGACATTTGCTTTGCATGCCCAAAACCAATGGCACTTGCTGTCTGTTTGCTTTACTGCATTCTGAAAGCTTGCAGCGTAAACAACCCTTTAGCAAGCATTAGTACCCAGTTAATATTTTTTCACTTAGGAATTGTATTCATGGTCTGAAAACTTTACAAACTATGCAAAACACCAGGCTTTTTTTTTGCTTTCTATGACTTGTTAAACACATAGAAGGAATACAATTGCAAACCTGCACTCTGATTCTGATTTCATTTAGAACAATGTTTGAACAATTTATTTTTTTCCCAGCAAAAAACATCTTGCTTGGTAATTATTGAAATAACTAAAATCTGGACCTACACTGTAGCAGTATATTTTCTAATGTATACCAAAGGTCATTTTTGTCAAATTAAAAAGAGAAAACTTTTTAGGTGCATTTTTTAAACAAATTACTTTCAAGGCAATACTTCCCCCTGCTGGGGCCTTTTAGAAAAAACTGTCAAAAGGCAAATGTTATTTCTGTCAAGAAACCATCACATTTGAAATTGAACATCTAATTACTGTGATGCAGTAAGCAGTAAGGTAATGTAAAAATAAAATATGTGCATATATTGTCCAAACTAAGTTCAATAATTTCTCCCCGATTTTTGGGGCATGTTTATTAAGCAGCAAATATGGCATTTACCATAAATTCACAGGATAATTATTTCCTGCAATTTAAAACACATGCACCAAGAGGATTCACATGCAGTCAAAGTTTAATGAATGTCACATTTACTGGTATACAAATATGCCTCTATATCTTTAGCATTAGTAAGATGTGATGTTATTGTGATGCAATATGGACTGTAAGCCTCCGTTCACATGCAATTTGATATGTCAAATCGCAGCCTATTGCCTGCAATGGCACTGTCCCAATCGGTGCGACGCCGCACCGATTTCCAAAAGTAGTTCCTGCACTACTTTTGGCAACTTCGGGGGCATGAACTTGCACAGATGTCTTTTAAATTGCCCCCGAACTCGCACTGAAATGTGGGTTTGAAATCGTGCGAGTACAGCTGAACTCGCATAATTTTAAACCTGCTTTTAGTGTGAACTTATGCCGGCCATACACAGTTCGAATTTCGAAAGAATTCTCTTTCGAAAATCGTATCTAAGAATTTTCGTACAAATTTCGCACCGTTAGTGGGCTGCAGCAACAGCCGATTTTCGTGCGGCGATCAAATTTGAGGAATCGGACATGTTGGAAATTTTTGGAAAAACTAACGATTTTCTAATCAATGATGGGAGAATCGTGCGAGAAATGTAATAAAAAAAATGCACATGTGCAAGAAAGGAAAATTCCCAGCCACGAAAATGTATTTCTGTAGCAACATGAAGACTTGGTTGGCTGAATTTCGAAAATCAATAGTGGCATCATCGGATCCCAAAAAAAAAAAAAAAAAAAAAAAAATAACTTTCTGATTTTGAAAAGAAAATTTGTTCGAAATTCGATCGTGTATGGCCTGCTTTACCCTCAGGTATTATTTTATTTTTTATTCAACAGATTCGTGTAATCCTTAAAAATTACAGAAAGAAAATGCCAAAGAGCAAAATGAAGATGAAATACAATTAGACAATAATTGCAGATAATAAAACAAGAGGGGTGATAGGGAATAAGGTATGGAACATCCAACTGCGAAACAGGAGACATAATTAGGAGAGAAATGTTTTCAAACAAAATTGGAATATGTATCTGCATCCAAACAGGCCCATGTTTGATTATAAGTACTGCATGTTGTCCGATTTGGGGCAAGTACAGACCATAACTGAACACGTCAGAAAGACCTAGTTCAATACCAGCCTTGTCCTTGGACCGCTTGCATGCAGAGAATTTTCAAATGGTCAGAGTATCAAGTGAACCTGTACAGTGTATGTGCACAGTGTTGATGGCCTACACACCACTGCTGCTTCTACAGCTAATGTTTGACCACATCTACAAGCTGTAGACAAGTGTGTGCACTTGTTTGGGAAAGGGAGAGGAATCTGTCCCTGCATGACAATCATTCTCTATAAGCCAGGCCAAATACAGTTTGCTTTACCATACACAAGAAGCCATTACTTTAACCACTTCAGCCTCGGAAGGATTTGGCTACTTCCTGACAGGCCATTTTTAGCGATACGGCACTGCGTCGCTTTAACTGACAATTTCGCGGTCATGCGACATTGTACACAAACAAAATAGATGTATTTTTTCCCATAAATAGAGCTTTCTTTTGGTGGTATATGGTCACCTCTGCGGTTGAATTTTTTAGTGCTGTAAACAAAAAAATTGCGACAATTAAAAATATATATATATATATATATTTGTATATATTTTTTTTTTTTACTTTTTGCTATAATAAATATCCAAATAAAACAAAACAAAAACGAATTTCTTCATCAGTTTAGGCCAATATGTATTCCACATATTTTTGGTAAAAAAAAAAAAAAAAAATTGCAAGCGTATATTGATTGGTTTGTGCAAAAGTTATAGCGTCTACAAAATAGGGGATATACTTATGGCATTTTTTTTTTTTTTTTTTACTAGTAATGGTGGTGATCAGCAATTTCTAGCGGGACTGCAGGATTGCTGCAGACAGATCGGACACTTTTTTGGGACCATTGACATTTATACAGCGATTAGAGCTATAAATAGCCACTGATTACTGTATAAATGTTACTGGCAGGGAAGGGGTTAACACTAGGGGGCGATCAAGGGGCTAAGTGTTCCCTAGAGAGGTGTTTCTAACTGTGGGGGGAGTGGACTGATAGAAAAAGATCGCTGTTCCTGATCACTAGGAACAGCAGATCTCTCTACTTCCCTGACAGAACGGGGATCTGCCTGTTTACATTCACAGATCCCCATTCTGGCTCTTCGAGGAGCGATCGCAGGTCGCCGGCAGACATTGTGGCCGCCAGACACGCGCATCAGCTCCGGCGGCGCGTGCGAGCCCCCTAAAGCTCTTAAAGCAGCCGACATACACGTACGGCGGTTTGCGCAGCCGTGCCAACCTGCTGCAGTATAATGACGGCGGCTGATTGGCAAGCAGTTCATTTGGTATGGTTTCGCCTATCCAATAGTTGTCATTTGTGGCAGCTCTTCCTAGGGAAGATTCTCTACAGGGCTCCCAGGTTTGGTGGTATGGTTCCATTCTGTCAGAGATTGTGGACAGTATAAAAAGTCCTCCAAGGTATCATTGCATTAGGCTGTAGTCAGAAGGAATTAAAGGATAAGTTCAAATTTTGTAACCACCCCCAATCCACTAAAGGAAACGCGGCCATGCGGGCCACATCATTCATTCACAGTGTTCTGTGAATGAATGAACTACAACTACTGACAGCCTTTGCTGCTGTTGGCTTGTAGTTCTCAAAGAACTACCCCATCGCTGTTGAACACTGCAGTAGTTCATTGATCCTTCCTGTCAGTGTGAAATTGCCTGCCCGCATGATGTACGGGGAGACAGCTTACACTGACAGTCTGCAGGAGACCTGCATGTCATCAGCTGCAGCACTGATGAGTGTATTCCAAATGCAGAGAAGTCCCTTATTTTAGTATACAATAACACAAGGGGGATAATTCCTCCATCCACCTCGCATGTTTGGATTGGGAAATCCCACTGGCAGATCAACAAAAAACACAATCCATCTATGGCTAACTTTAAGGTCACACTCGCCTAGATAAGTGATGCTTAGGTCAATAACCAAGTCAACTAAGCAGCAGCCCAGAGCTCATCTTAGCATCCACGAGTTAAAAGTCAGAGAGCTCCCAGGTATGGTTGTACAAATACTGTACTTAGTGTCTGCTATGTTGACGATAAAACCATCCCTTCTAGGTTAACTATATAGTAGAGCTGCACGATCAATCGTTAAAAGATAGCAATTCAACCCCCCTCACAATCTTAACCCGACATTTCCTCCATTCTATGTGACAAGTGCAGTCAAATAAAAAAAAGCCTGCAAGAGAAGAGATACATTGTATCTCTCGTATCTTTTAGATCAAAGGAATTAACTTCTGTGTGTAAATAAGGTCAGTTTAACCACTTAAAAACCAAATCTTTTTCTGACATTCGTTGCTTACAAGTTAAAATCAGTATTTTCTCTCCGCTCTATGGCCATTCGTTTCGTATGGAAGGGGAACCACCCAAGGTTGAAACATAAACTCTTATGCTCCTCCACCTCTAAAGGTGGAATAGGTCTGCCGGATTTTGAGCTTTATCTTACTACGGCAGTAGTCTCCCGAATCCTGAAATGGTTCCCCCGACCATTGACCAAAGCCTCCACCCTGGTGGAACAAGACCTGTCCTCAATTGACCTTCGAGCACTTTTATGGGGGTATGACCGGACCCATAGGTCTTTTTCTCTGCTGTCCCCTCTGACTAGAGACGCCTTAGTAATTTGGTATCGCAAGAGGGAGAGCTACTCTATATCCACTGAGCCGAGCCCCCTCACCCCTTTGACAACCCGACCCTCCCAGAAAGCAGATCAATTCACGTTCTAGACAATTACAACAGAACCACATGGCCCACAGTGCGACAATTTGTTAACATTACCCATGGTACTTTTGAGACTGACTGTGAAGCTACGGCCTCCAAGGTGACATGGCTTACACGCTTACATTTGAACTCCTTCTGTAAATCGCTCCACAACTACAAACAGATTCACAGACCCCTGACTGGCTTTGAACAGCTCTGCACACTTTCTGGAACCCCTCACCACACTCTGGCTTTACTTTACAAAATGATTTTGGACCACACTCACGGCACCTTACCTAAATACACTGCAGTTTGGTCGGAGGAACTCAGGAAAGATTTCACTGAAGCTGAATGAAGTAAAGCTTTTCTCTTTACCCACAAATCATCCATATCGAGCTACACGCAAGAAAAAAATTATAAAGTGTTGTCCAGATGGTATTGAGTGCCAACCACCCTCAGGATCATGTTCCCTTCAACCACCGACATCTGTTGGAGATGCACTTCAGCGCAAGGTACGTACAGCCACATCTGATGGGACTGTGAGGTACTCCACCCTTTCTGGATGCAAATTTTCCAGATTTATACTGAAATCTACGACAAACTTCTTACGCCCTCCCCTGCTATTGCTCTCCTTTTGATACTACCTGGCACTGCTAAATTCCAAAAACATCACCTCCTAAAATTCTTCCTCAGTGCAGGTCGACAACTAATCTCTAGGCACTGGAAAACTACCTCACCCCCATCCCTTATAGAATGGGTAGGTGAGGTAAACGATATTATGCTTATGGAGGAGATGCAAGCTAGATCTCTAGACAAGCATGCAAAGTTTTCCTTTACCTGGAGTATCTGGAGGCATTACTCTACTTCAGATAATGAAGCATAGACTCTCAATCGCAAATGTCCCTTAAGGGTTCACCTTAGCCCGTAAA
This sequence comes from Rana muscosa, assembly GCA_029206835.1. Taxonomy (NCBI): domain Eukaryota; kingdom Metazoa; phylum Chordata; class Amphibia; order Anura; family Ranidae; genus Rana; species Rana muscosa. The sequence goes on along the minus strand of CM055123.1, from coordinate 20,077,347 downwards.
CCGGGCCCCATATCCTGGCCTGATGAGTCTCCAGTGAACTGAGGCTCGCTGTCTCTCCATCCCTCCCCCTCTCTTTCCTTGCTATCCCCCCTCCTTCTAGCTAATTTTCCCTCTCTATCGGCTTTTCTTAGCCATTCCTTGGACTCAAATGCATTCGGACTTTTCAATGCAAGCTTCCCTATTGCCACTATTGAGACATGCAAGTTCATTGACATTCCAGTTCTGACGAACTACACGGTACATTCCATGTACACCATCTTCCTCGGATCCTGGGTGCAGCAGGTTCCCACAGGGGTGCCCAATCTGAGCGAAGCCACACTTGTTTGATTGTCAGTACTATTGCTCTATCTGTTGGAAATGATCATTATTGCAAGTCTCTCATTTGTATGCCCACGAATGCATTGTACTTTCCGTGTATATTTCATGTATTGTAGACAGGGTCGCCCCTTGTCAGGCACCTGATCCTGTCTATGCTTCTTCTGTCTATAAGCTTGTTAAAACAATAAAAACTTATTGAACCTAAAATTAGTATTTTCTGCTAAAAAATTACTTAGAACCCCCATTTTTTTTGCAGAGACCCTACAGAATAAAATGACAGTCGTTGCAATATTTTGTGTCACACTGTATTTGCGCAGCGGTCTTAAAGTATACTATACTATAAAATATAGTTGCACGATTAATCGTTAAAAGATTGCGATCTCGATTCAACTCCCCTCACAATCTTTTCTTTATCTTTCTTTTTTTTTAACAGGAGAAAAATGAACAATACTTCTGTATATAACATTCCATTTCTGTACATACAGCCAGACAATAAAAAAACATGATAACTCGTTACATTCAGTTCCATCTACTCCTGTCTTTTTCTAATATACTATCAAATGAAGATGGATAAGAGAGTAACCCCAGATGAAAACAATGGAGCCAAAGAGAGGGGAGAAGGATAGAAAAATAAGAAGAGTAAACTTCCCCTCTCATTTCCATCCTTATTGTTACTCCATGCTGCGTCGGGAGACGCTTCTCCCAGAGCCGGCCAGGATACTACAACTACCTCTCAATATTCCGACTGCAGCTTCTGTTTATAATCCATTTCCCCCGCCTTTCCTTACCCCCCCCCCTCCTCAGGAAAAAAAAAAGGGGGGGTAATCAAAAAAGAAACCCCCCCTCGTATTGAACCTTAAACAATATTCTCCTCTCCCTCCAGTAGACCCCTCCTCCCCTTTAATTTGTATCAATTCGTTTTTTCCCTTCCTCAGAAGAAATCAAACGACCACATTCACAGTCTTAAGCCTCGTACACACGAAGAGTTTCTCGTCCAAAACCGACAAGAAAAGTGCAGAGAGAGCTTTATTGTCGAGAAAACCGTTCGTGTGTATGGTTTTACGACAAGAAAACTGCCGTGAATCTCGACGAGAAAAATAGAGAACCTGCTCTCTATTTTCTCCGGATTCTAGATTTTCTCGTCGTGTTTCTCGTCGGCCTGTTTTGCGACGAGAAAATGGTTCGTGTGTATGCTTTTACGACTCTTCAAAAAGCGCGCATGCTCAGAATCAAGTATGAGACGGGAGCGCATCTTCTGGTAAAACAAGCCTTCGTAATGGAGATAGCACATTCGTCACGCTGTAAATTAGTGCGTCGTTTTAAATGTTGTGCATTTAAATCTTCTTTAGAATGTTACAATAATGAAAACTAATGAACTTGTTTTGCTGCTGATATTCACACAGGGTTATGACTATCTATTTTAAACCTTTTTCATGCTGCTCTTAAGAAGATTTAGCTGTAATTATATCGTGCAAGATCTTCTGAATATTTTAATGTTTTATATTTTTTAGACAGATGTTAATTGTAATTTGTCGATATTTTGATAGTGATCTCCCATTTTATTTTTAAAATTTAGTTGTGTCAAGTTTACACCCTATATTTTTTAAAGAACACCTTTAATGATTTTTTTGGGTGTTATCTGTCCCTTTTTTGGGGGGGGGGGTCAAAAGTATCTGCTTACTCCAAAGGGAAATAAATAATTATTTTCAAAAAACATAGTCAAGTATGAACTTAAACCCAAAAAACATTTATTCATGTCTAGAACAAAATAAATAGAAGGCAGCGCTGGAGAACCTGCTGCCATTTGTGCATCCATGGGACCCCAGAGCACACATCAACCCTGTGTGGACACTAAAATTGGGAGCTTGAGAAGCACAACAGTTGTGAGCACAATCTGATGCTGGCCTCCCAGAGGTCAGGAACAGCAGCAGGTGATATATATGTCCCAAGTCTGTGGTACTACAACAGGCTGCCTTCTGTCCGACCACAATGAAGTAAGGCCATCACTTCCTCGTCTTCTTGGCAGCCTTCCCTGAAGCCTTCTCTGCAGCCTTCCTTCTGCGTGTGGCTGGAGGCTGGGCCACTGGAGGGGTACTCCTGTCAGGAGGAGGAGAAGGAGGTGGAGGAGAGGGGGGTGACGCAGAAGAAGAAGGTGGAGGTGGAGGAGGAGGTGGAGGAGAAGGGGGTGGCGCAGAAGAAGAAGGTGGAGGTGGAGGAGGAGGTTGAGGTTGGGAAAGCTGGGCGACCTCACATATGGCCGTATTGGGGGTAATTTTCTCCATCACCCCCTTGTTCAGCAAGGTGATGAGCAGGGGCTCGCATAGGAGGCGTTGCTCCATGCTCATCACCTTGAACTTGGCCTCAACTAGGCCGGCAATGGCCTCTTCAGGGGATGTGGGCTCCTGGAGGGTGGCATGTGCCTCTCTAATAAGGGCCATTGCTGCCTCACTTGTGGTCCTGTCCCTCCTGCTTCTTTTCGGAAGGCGGATGGAAGGCACCTGAGACCTTGCGCTTCTACTCGTGCCGGCCACCTCCTGTCTGCCACTGGGCCCAGGCACCTCCTGGCTCACAGTGGGCCCTGCCACCTCCTGGCTCACAGTGGGCCCTGCCACCTCCTGGCTCACAGTGGGCCCTGCCACCTCCTGGCTCACAGTTTCCAGACCCTCCTCCTGGCTGATTTCATCCTGTGTATGAAAAAGGGACATAGTTTAATATTTAGGTTAATTATTTTCACACAAATTTGAGATCATGAATGTAGCAATTTGAATGTAAATCAAGAGAAAAGACAAAGATTTTTAGGACTACATCAGATTGACTATTTTGCACCCAATTTATGGCAGACTAATGTCTATAGATCTTGATTTCACTTTTGTATCCCAAAATAGTTTAGGATTTTCATCTTGACTTCTTTTTCCTGCATTCATTTTATCACAATACATTTTCATTAATTACTATACCTGGCTCCAGATGTCCAAATCAGCTTCTTCCAGGATAGCTGCCTCCTCTTGCTCCAGAGAAGGCTCAGGTTGGCTGCAGGGAAGTCTGGGGGGAAGAGTGGACAGTGATGGCCTTGCCTCAATGTGGTCATCCAGAAAGGACATCCTGCTGTAGTACCACAAATTCGGGACATACACATCATCTGCTGCTGCTCCTGACCTCTGAGAAGCCAGGACCTTAGAGCGTTCAGTCCTGTATGTGCCTCTCAAGCTCCCAATTTTAGTGTCCACCTGTTTTGCTGTTGCTGTGGGCACCTTGGTATGCACAAATGGGAGCAGGCTCTCCAGCGCTGCTTTTCTTACCCCTTTTTTTCTATGTATGGGGTTTTTGGTTTCCCACAGAGCGGGCAGCTCCCTTACCCGGTCTATAAATTCCGCAAGGAATTCCTTGTCACTTATAAACACATTCATTTTGGGTCTGCAAGCCAAAAAAAAATAATAATAATAATGTGAGTCACACAGTCTAACCTCCTGTAAATCTTAGTCACCATATATATCCTCCAACATTCTCTAGACAGTATAGGCCACCAATTTCTCAAAGTCTCAAAATCACATACCTTCGTTCGCACGTCCGTCACTTTTACTCCTCTCTCCGCACACCGGACGTAGTATAGTCACATGTGTGTTTGCTATATATACACCACGCATGCGTAAAACTACGCACACGTCGCTCCGCACACGTCGCCCGCCCATGACTTTCTAAGTAACATCTTTTCCCCGCCCCTTCTCTTTCGGCGCGCAGACAGATATGGCGGATTCACAGCAGGTGTCTGCTAATTCCTCAAATAACGAGGAGGAGACAAGCCCGGAGACTGAGGAAACGTCACGATCAGGGAGGAGATTCAAGGCATCTAATATGTCTTACGCGGAGATGGCAGAGATGGTGGACATATTGCTAAAGTCGGATTATGACGCAAAGCATGGACCGTATAGCAAACCTAATCGAATGAAGGCCAAAATCATGAAGAAAGTCTGAAGAAGAATTTCGGGGTGAAACGATCAAACGAGCAGCTCAGAAAGAGGTGGTCTGACCTCAAACTGAGGGAGCCGGAGCAGTTAAATAGCATTAAGAGAATGCTTGAAAAAAGTAAGTATTTTTTGCCCATTTTTCCTATTATTGTATTTCACAACTTGCATGTTGCTCCATGTTATTGCATTTTTCTATTGTACCTTACAAAATGTCATAGTTTGAACTTGGTTTGGCACAGTAATCGTTCGTTACAGACACATCGTTCGGCCACTATGCACGATTTGTATAGATTTTACAGGGTTTAAATTTTTTACACAGCTGCCTGTTTTTATTCAATAGTTGTTCTTACATTGTTGGCTAGATGATGTTTGTAAAGATAATGAAATGCAAACTTTAATCAGTGTAAAGGAGAGGACACTCAGCAGCTGGTACCACATCTGTACTTTTGAGCACTATAGTGTGGGCCACCAGAACCTTTTTTTGGGTGTCCCACACAGGTGCATCAGTGCATTTTTGTGGTGCCTCCATGTATAAAAATTGACAGCCAAAGGTGAATATTAAAGAATATAGTTTTAAAAAAGAATGTCTTCATCTTGAAATCCCGCCCAAACAGACACTTGTACCCCACTTCCAACCAATGTATCATGTTTTTATTTTTTAAACAAAATTTCTGTGTGATAACTATACCTTTTGTTTGATTCTCATAGGGGAGAGAAGACTGGGAGGAGAACACTCCAGGGAGCACAAGAAACCCACACCTTCTAAACAACCCCAACCTCACCAAGACCCACAACCTGAGGGTGTTGAGGAAGTTGAAGAGGTGGAGGAAGGAGAAGTGCAGGAAGGAGAAGTGGATGACGTGGTGGAACTGGTCACCACAACAGGTCAGTATCTGTCACCACAGCTTCAGGTAAGAGATGTAGGCCTGCAGAGTTATAATACCTTTTGTATTTTTTTATAGGGGATGTAAATGTTGTGGTGAAAGAAAGTACACGTTTCTCTGCTGACAGTGCCCTACGAATCATACAGCAAGTGATGGAATGTAGCACAGAACTGGACAGAATTAAGCAAAGAATTCATGTGATGGATCAAACCTTTAAGGACATCCTAGATGTTTTGGGGAGAATTGAATAAGGCAACAAAACCCCCATTTTTTGTTTGAGATTGTCTAAAAGCTTAAAAAAGGGGGAAGAACAATCAATCAAGCCAAAATTTGAATATGCACACAGTGTGTCAACATGTGCCATCTGCCATCAGGGGATATCCATGTACGGGTTTTGGGGGTGCAACCCCTTCCTCGTATCTCAAGTAGGTGAACTGAAGAAGGGGTTGCACCCCCAAAACACGGCCATTGATCACCCCTGATGGCAGATAGCACATGTTGACAATAGGAATCAGGAGTCTAAAATCCCTATTGGAAATTACTTCAAATTGTGTGCATATTCAAATTTTGGCTTGGCCAGGGGTGCCAATACCCCATATTAGGACGGCCAGATAGAGACATATTTTGTGTAAGTGAATGTCTCATATTGCCAAGGAGGTATCCAATGTTGTAGTTTGTTGAATGCTACTGATGGTTTTGTATTTTCGTAAAAAAAAAAAGCCGGTTTGTGGCCAGCCAAAAAAAATATATACATACTGTTCTATTTACCATGTGTGTGAATGTGCACCGAGTAAAATTTTTGAACAACAACAAAGTGTAGCTTCTTTTTCAAATACGCTCTAACCTTATTTGTGTATATTTTTGTGGTTCATAGTGAAATGGTTGGTATTTACTAAAGGAAAATACACTTGGCACTACAAATGCACTAAGACAAACTAGGAGACAGGAAAAAACAAAAGTTAAAAGATTAAATCAGATTTTTATTTAGTTCTTTCTCCAAGAATATTTACACATGGCCTGGCATAGGAATTGCCCCCCTACCCGTGAAATATTCCATATATTTCTCACGAACATCACGGGCATTTTGGGGGGGCAAGCCAGGACGGGCAGATTCAAGGCCCGGCAGGGTATTGCCAGATGAAAGTCCTGCCTCAGGCAATATTGAGGCCATATAATTTGTTGATTTTCGGCTCAGAAAATTATGGAGCACACAGCAGCATAAAACAACATAGTTCATTTTGTACTCCGCCAAGTGAATAGGAGTCATAAAAAGGCGGAACCGGCTGGCAATTATCCCAAAGGCATTTTCTACGACTCTTCAGGCCCTGGCCAGCCGGTAGTTGAACACCCTCTTCTCCAGGGTGAGGGTCCTCTGGGGAAATGGCCTCATGAGGTGCGGTCCGAGTCCGAAGGCTTCATCAGCCAAAAAAACAAAGGGGAGTCCTTCAACATTCCCTGCATCCGGTGGCAATGCAAGGTCGTCACTCTGGAGACGGAGGGCAAACTCCGTCTGGATGAAGGATCCCCCATCGGACATCCGGCCATTCTTCCCCACAGCCACATAGAGGAATTCATACCGTGCTGACACCACCGCCATCAGCACAATGCTATAAAACCCCTTGTAGTTGTAGTAGTAGGACCCAGAACGGGGTGGCGGCACGATGCGGACGTGCTTCCCGTCAGTGGCTCCACCGCAGTTGGGGAAGTCCCACCGCGTGGCAAACTCCGATGCCACAGTCTGCCATTCCTGTGGCGTGGAAGGAAGCTGTGGAGTCAAACAAGATAAAAAAAATTTGTACTTTTGCACATAACATTGCAAGCAGATTATAATAAAATACATTCGAGCCCAACATCAATCAAAATCTCTGTTTAATGTGTTTTTAAAAAGTATAATGGAAGGCTTAAGTATCATATTCATCACCCCCTCTGATGGTCCATTATAATCAATTTTGGGGGGGGGGGCTAGATGTGTTTGGCCACAGGATAGCATTGCAGTGGCGGTGCGTCCAGAGTGGGCGCTGGAGCGCTGCCCCCTCTCTCCTGCGCCCGTCACTCAGAACAATACATAGGTTCATGCCTTGCATTAACCTATGTATTGTCAATGCCGCCCACTATTCAGGTGGATGGCCCCCTGTTGAGCGACGGCCATATGAATAACTGCGGCATTTTTGTGGTGAAAATTGCCTATCCGAGACAGGGGGGCAAATAGCCTTGGCGATTACAGCCTGAGGGATGTAATTGGCTTCATAAAAGTTAACCAGGGGGGGCATTCCTTGGGTAAACACTGATAGGCTCCTCTGCCAATCATGTTCACCAAGTCTGTTTACCGGTAACCTGATTGGCTGATGCAACATCGAGGGCAGGAGAAGACATCAAGGACAGAAGAAGGATGCCGCTGACCAGAAGAAGGTAAGTGCAGGGCTGGGGGCAAACTGGCTGCATTTGAGGGGGCAAACTGGCTGCATTTGAGGGGGCAAACTGGCTGCATTTGAGGAGGCAAACTGGTGGCGTTTAATAGGCACAGTCGCTAAAATGGAGGAAGTTTATATATATAATTTGGGGGTGGCCCCCCCAAACATTTGGAGCAGCAGTCACCACTGATGGAGAGGTTAGTAAAGGGAAATATGCATGTAGGAGAAAAAAGGGGCATTTAAAAGCTTCCAGCATGCATGAGGACAAAGGGGACATTCTCAGCATATTACAATCATGGTAATTAGGGAAGGATGAAAGAAATACAATACATTATCATACATGAAATACATAAAATGTGATGTTAATGGCAAAAACTTACCCTAATATAGTCCTCCTGCAGGACTTGGATGATGGCAGAACAGGTGTCTGGGATTATGAGGCCCAGAGCCTGGGGGGAGATGCCTGTCGTGAACTTCAAGTCCTGCAGACTTCTCCCTGTCGCCAGGTAACGTAAGGTGGTGATGAGCCTCTGCTCAGCACTGATGGCTTCCCGCATAATGGTGTCCTGCCTGGTAATATAGGGGGACACCAAAGCCAAAAGATGCTGAAAAACGGGGTCAGACATCCGCAGAAAATTCCTGAAGTCCTCAGGATTATTCTCCACGATCTCCCGCAGCAGAGGCATATGGCAGAATTGGTCCCGCTGGAGCAACCAATTCTTGGCCAAGGAACTCCTCCTCACCCCGTTCATGGACTCGTCTTGGTCCAAAACAAGCAGACCAACACAAAGCGCCCGCACAGCACGAACTCGACGACGAGAACGTACCCGCGACATGGCTAGGAAACGGTCGTCTTATCAGAACGTACTAAACAGAACGCACTTTAGAACAGCAAGGCCTATGAAGAACGAAATTAAATTCAGAAACGAACGGGCAAGAACGCACTGTAAAACAGATACGACCTGCCTACACGCCCTGAAAGACAAGATACGAACCCACAAGCACAAACTGAACCGCAGAAAACGAACTGAAAGCACGAAGACTGAAAAGCGCGAATCGTCTCTTCCCAAACTTTTACTTCACACGCGGTAACACGAGATCAGCAAAAGCAGCCCAAGGGGTGGCGCCAGGGAAATCGATCTTCCCCTTTATACTGCTGTCGTACGTGCTGGACATGACCGCGCAGAACAACGACGAGATTTGGAATTGTCCGTGTGTACGCATGGAAAGCTTGACGAGAAACTCGTCAAGGTTAACAAGAATCTCGTTGAGAAAAACAACGTGTTTTTAACGACGAGAAACTCGGTCGTGTGTACGAGGCTTTGGCCCCTTTCACACTGGGGCGTTTTTCATGCGGTTTAGCGCTAATATTAGCGCTATTATACCGCATGAAAAAATCATGCCCTTTAGCCTTCAATGTGAAAGCCCGAAGGCTTTCACACTGAAGCGGTGCGCTAGCAGGACCGCTCCAAAAGTCCTGCTAGCCGCTTCTTTACAGCGGTGAAGGAGCGGTGTGTTCACCGCTCCTTTACCGCGGTCTGCCATTGAAATCAATGGGACAGCGCGGTAATACCGCCCGCAAACCGCGGCAATAGCCGCGGTTTGCGCGCGGTATTAACCCTTTTTCGGCCGCTAGCTGGGGTTAAATTTACCCCCCTAGCGACCGCATACCGCGGTAAGAACGACGGTATAGCAGCGCTGAAAATCGCGCTGCTATACCGCCACCGCTCCTGCCCGCCCCAGTGTGAAAGGGGCCTTTAACCCAACATTTTCTCCATTCTATGTGACAAGTGCAGAGCCGCTCAGAGCTGTAAAAAAAAAAAAAAAAGCCTGCAATGTTTATCAACATTCCTCAGCACTGGGAAATAAAGAGAAGAGATACATTGTATCTCTCGTATCTTTTAGATCAAAGGGATAAACTTCTGTGTGTAAATAAGGTCAGTTTAACCACTTAAAGACCAAACCTTTTTCTGACATTCGTTGCTTACAAGTTAGAATCAGTATTTTCTGCTAGAAAATTAATTAGAATCCCCAAATATTATACTGTGTGTATATATATATTGTGAGGGGGTTAGCTCGGCAGCGGGTGTGTGTGACCCCCGAGATGGGCTCCCCACACAAAAACAGGCCCAGCAAACGGTGGTTGTGGTTTTCAAAATCAAAAAGGTGCGGTTTATTTTCTATTTACAGTGACAAAACACAGCAAAGCAAAAGAAACATAAACAAAATAAATCCTGGTCAACTTGACCTCTGACTAAACATACAGGTTTCCTAACTAACAACTGGGATCAGCCTAGTGCTGTCCTAGTCCCTAAGTCCCTGGTTTTAAATGTCCAAGCAAATAGCCACACAGGCTTTGTCTCACCGCACAGGGGTTCACTCTCCCTAGACAGTCCACACAGGTCTGGTTCCAGGCATGAGCTAACATCTAATGAAGCTGGGAGTTCTTATAGAGGCCTAAATGAGCTGACAAGCTTCAGCTGGTCTCATCAACTCCCTGTCTGTACGACGCCCCACACTCTCCCTAGAGGTATGAGTCATCCATGAGCCCACTAGCCTTATACAACTCTCCACCTAGTTGTATAAGTCGGCGTAAAGCCTGAATCTGGGCGAAATATATCTACCCCCCTGGATGCAACCATGTGACTTTACCTTCCTGCTGTCACATACCCCCCCTCTTGTTTTAACCTCGGGGTTGGAACACCAGCAATCAGGCATTCATGTACTCGAGACAAAGCATCCACATTCCCCATTTGAACGCCAGGGCGATGCTTTACTGTGAAGTTGAATTCCTGGAGGGCCAGGAACCACCTATTCACTCTTCTATTTGTTTCTTTGTTTTGAGCCATCCACTTTAACGGAGCGTGATCCGTAACCATGTCAAAGTGCCTACCTAGCAGGTAGTACCGAAGGGAATCTAGAGCCCACTTCACCGCTAAACACTCCTTTTCAACGGTGGCGTAATTTACCTCATGGGACTTCAACTTCCTGCTGAGGTAAATGACTGGGTGCTCTTCCCCGTTCCAGACCTGGGACAATACTGCTCCTAACCCCACATCTGACGCATCACTTTGTACGACAAAGTCTTTAGAGAAGTCGGGTGAGTACAACACTGGCTGGCTACATAAGGCTTGTTTCAAGAATTGGAATGCTGCCTCAGCCTCGGGGGTCCATTTAATCATGACCGACCCTTTCCCCTTCGTCAGGTTGGTTAGGGGCACAGCCCTAGAAGCAAAGTGGGGAATGAATCGCCGATAATACCCAGCGATTCCCAGAAAGGCTCGTACCTGCTTCTTGCTGTTGGGACGTGGCCAACTCTGGATGGCCTCGACTTTGTTGAGTTGGGGTTTTATTACTCCCCTCCCAATGGTGTACCCAAGATATTTGGCCTCCTCCTGCCCAATGGTACACTTCTTGGGGTTAGCCGTAAACCCCGCTTCCCGAACAGAGTCCAGGACTGCTTGCACTTTTGGCAGATGTGAGGCCCAATCTGTGCTATGGACAATTATGTCATCCAGGTAAGCCGCAGCATACTTCCGATGGGGCCTCAGCATCTGGTCCATTTTCCGCTGGAATGTGGCCGGCGCATTCTGTAACCCGAACGGCATTCTTTTATATTGGAACGCCCCGTCTGGGGTTACAAATGCGGTTTTCTCTTTGGCCGACTTGGCCAGGGGGATTTGCCAATACCCTTTTGTGAGGTCAAGAGTCGTCATGTATCGGGCTGTTCCCAGCCGGTCGATCAACTCATCTATACGTGGCATGGGGTAGGTGTCAAATTTTGTAACTTTGTTCAACTGTCGAAAATCGTTACAAAATCGCCAGCTCCCATCCGGTTTAGGCACCAACACAATGGGACTAGACCAATCACTTTGGGACTCCTCTATCACCCCTAAGTTCAGCATTTTCTGTACTTCCTCCCGTATTGCCTCCCGTCGGGCCTCTGAGATCCGATAGGGTTTTAACTTCACCCTTTCACCGGGCGGGGTAATGATGTCATGCTCTACCCCAGATGTTTGTCCCGGCAGCTCAGAGAATACCTCCTTGTTGCGAAGCACAAACTCCTTAACCTCCTGTTGTTGGGGTTGTGACAAGGTGGCTGCTATTCCAACCTCCGGAATCACGCAACCAGTTTGAGCTGGTGACCAAGTGTCTGCGACTAGGGACTCTCTATCCCTCCAGGCTTTCAACAGATTAACGTGATAGATCTGTTCGGGCTTTCGCCTTCCTGGTTGTCTGACCTTGTAATTCACTTCGCTCACTTTTTCCATTATCTCGTAGGGGCCTTGCCATTTGGCAAGGAATTTACTTTCAACCGTAGGGACAAGTACCAGTATCCTATCCCCCGGGGAAAAGGTACGGGTCTTGGCTCCACGGTTGTACACTCTCTGCTGTGCTAACTGCGCTTGGGCCAAATGTTCCTTCACGATGGGCATTACCTGTGCAATTCGGTCTTGCATCAGGGCGACATGCTCAATCACACTCCTGTGGGGAGAACTCTCACTTTCCCAAGTTTCCTTGGCAATATCCAACAGCCCTCTTGGGTGTCTCCCATACAGTAACTCAAAGGGGGAGAATCCCGTAGAGGATTGGGGCACCTCCCTAATAGCAAACATCAGATAAGGAAGTAGACAGTCCCAATCCTTTCCATCTCTATCCACCACTTTCTTCAACATTTGTTTTAGGGTTTTGTTGAACCTTTCAACCAGCCCATCGGTTTGGGGGTGATACACAGATGTACGTAATTGCGTCACTTTGAACAATTTACACAGCTCCTTCATAACCCGGGACATAAAGGGTGTACCTTGGTCCGTAAGCAGTTCTTTACAAATACCCACCCGGCTAAACACAAGAGATAGCTCTTTGGCTATGGTTTTGGCCGAGGTATTTCGGAGAGGGATCGCTTCTGGATAACGGGTGGCATAGTCCATTATAACTAATATGTACTGGTGCCCCCTAGCGGACTTGATTATAGGACCTACCAAATCCATGGCGATCCTCTCAAACGGGACCTCAATGATGGGTAGAGGGACCAGCGGGCTACGGAAATGTGGCATCGGGGCCGACCTCTGACACACAGGGCAGGAGGAACAATAATTTTCTATGTCCTTCATCACCCCCGGCCAATAGAATCTCTGTAATACCCTCTCTCGGGTTTTCTCTGTCCCCAGATGACCTCCAAGAACGTGCCCATGGGCCAACTCCAACACCAACTTCCTGTAAGGTTTGGGCACCACAAGCTGCTCAACGGTTTCTTCTGCCCTTTTTGCCACCCGATACAGTAGGTCCTTCTCTACGCTGAAGTATGGGTAAGTGCAGGTATTATCTGGGTTCACTAACTCGCCATCTATTTTCACTACGTTTTCCCGTGCCTTTATTAGGGCGGGGTCTTTCAACTGTTCTGTGGCAAAGTTTTCCCTGTGAACCTCAAGATCAGAAAACTCCACAGACGGTAGGTTTTCGTCTGAGGAGGTGGGCTCCTCTCCAGTTTCTTGAGTCTCCCCTGCCAATACTGATAAGGGAAATTCTGGAGAGTCCTCACCACTCTCAGGGGAGTTCTGGCTATCACATTCCTGGTACATAGGGGCACCAGTGGGGGGCTCAGGATCATCCCACAGTTCCCAGAACTTCGGAAAATCCCTTCCCACAATGGCGTCATGCGGTAACTGAGATACTAAGCCCACTGGATGAGAGAGGGTACCTTTGGGGGTCTCGAAACACACTGTAGTCACTGGATACTCTCGGGTGTCCCCATGCACACAAATAACAGCTACCTTGCTATTCCCAGAGACCTCTGTTTTAACTAACTCAGCCTTTATCAGGGTCACAAGGCTACCTGAATCCAGCAATACCACAACATTTCTACCATTAACACACATTTTGCATAAATGTTTCTCAGTTCCTCGAATGGCAGTGCATGCGACTGTCGCACACAGCGACTGACGTCTGCCCGTCAGAAAGTCACACTGCATGGGTTCCTCCACAACCGGGCAATTGGCTGCAATATGTCCCGCTTGCCGGCAGCGGTAGCAAACGATCCTTCTTGCGGCCTCTTGAGCCGCTGATTTCCCAGGCTGTTCTCGCCAAACTTGGGGTAGAGCTCCCACCCTCTCACTCTCTCCACCCTCACCCCTTGGAATCCTCTTATCCGCCCCTGGGGATGGTCTGGTCTTAGGGTGGAAAGTCAGAGTGTCTCTGGAAGAGGCCGTCAGGTTCTCTGTAGCCAAGTATTTCTCCACACGATCCACAAGACCATCGGCCGTCTCTGGGTCTCCATGGCTTACCCACTTTTGGATGGCAGTAGGAAGAGCTCTCAAAAACCGATCCATTACAACACGTTCCACAATCTTTGGTGCGGACAAAGTCTCTGGCTGTAGCCACTTTCTGCTCAGGTGAATGAGATCATACATTTGAGACCTGGGGGGTTTTCCAAGCTGGAAAGTCCAGTTATGCACACGCTGAGCCCGGACAGCCTGGGTGACACCCAGCCTTGCCAATATTTCAGCTTTTAGCATCGCATAGTCTTTTGCTTGGTTAGGCTCTAGGTCATAGTAAGCTTTCTGCGATTCACCAGTTAACAGAGGAGCCACCAGTCCAGCCCACTGCTCCTCAGGCCACTTTTCTCTTTCAGCGGTCCTTTCAAATGTGGTCAAAAATACCTCTGGATCATCCTCTCCAGTCATTTTTGTCAATAAACGACTCACCCCAAAGGACGCGGTATTAGTGGGACGGCTTTCCTCACTGGTCTGCGGACGTTGCTGCATTGCTGCTTCCATCTGTTGTTGTAGTCTCTGCTCTTGCTTCTGTAACAGGTCTATGAAGCGGGCCTCAGATTGCTGCTGGGCTTGTTGCTGAGCCTCCAGACTCTGTTGCAAAGTTGCGTTTGTCTGCTGCTGGGCTGCAAGGCTCTGTTGATGAGCTTGCTGCTGGGCTGCAAGGCTCTGTTGATGAGCTTGCTGCTGGGCTGCGAAGTTCTGTTGTTGAGCTGCAAGGCTCTTTTGCAAACCTGCATTTGTCTGCTGTTGATTGGCATTTGCTAGAGCCAGCTGCTTCAGTATCTCCTCCATGCTGGCTTAAAAAAAAACTGCCTGCATTCTCCACCAACTGTGAGGGGGTTAGCTCGGCAGCGGGTGTGTGTGACCCCCGAGATGGGCTCCCCACACAAAAACAGGCCCAGCAAACGGTGGTTGTGGTTTTCAAAATCAAAAAGGTGCGGTTTATTTTCTATTTACAGTGACAAAACACAGCAAAGCAAAAGAAACATAAACAAAATAAATCCTGGTCAACTTGACCTCTGACTAAACATACAGGTTTCCTAACTAACAACTGGGATCAGCCTAGTGCTGTCCTAGTCCCTAAGTCCCTGGTTTTAAATGTCCAAGCAAATAGCCACACAGGCTTTGTCTCACCGCACAGGGGTTCACTCTCCCTAGACAGTCCACACAGGTCTGGTTCCAGGCATGAGCTAACATCTAATGAAGCTGGGAGTTCTTATAGAGGCCTAAATGAGCTGACAAGCTTCAGCTGGTCTCATCAACTCCCTGTCTGTACGACGCCCCACACTCTCCCTAGAGGTATGAGTCATCCATGAGCCCACTAGCCTTATACAACTCTCCACCTAGTTGTATAAGTCGGCGTAAAGCCTGAATCTGGGCGAAATATATCTACCCCCCTGGATGCAACCAGGTGACTTTACCTTCCTGCTGTCACAATATATATATATATATATATATATATATATATATATAATATATATATATATATATATATATATATATTTAGCAGAGACCTTAAAGAATAAAATGGCAGTTGTTGCAATATTTTGTGTCACACTGTATTTGCGCAGTGGTCGTTCAAATGCATTTTTTAACTTGACTAGCTGAATTTAAAGTAGAACTAAAGGCAAAACATTTTTTCCCCCATCTTTGACAGAGTAAGGGCGGGTTATATCACCCTTGTCAAGTTTTACTTTGTCATCTGTTTCCTATTGGGGAAATTTCCCATCACATCCTGTTCCATAGCTACACCAGGAAGTGAGAGGAAATCCTTCCACAGCGAGTGTCACTAGGATCACCAGAACTAGCATCCCCATTTTAGGATTTCCCCTCTATTACTGTTCTGGGGTTAACCCAAAATTTGAAGTTTGCTTTCACTTTCAGCAATGCTGATTATACAGGACATTGCAAATCCCCCTGAAGTGGGCACAGACAGCGATAAAAACTGACAAATGTTTTAAACCCTCTCCACTCTATACAAAACAAAACAAAAAAATTTCTTCAGTTATACTTTAAACTCCTGTGAAAAGCAGTGACCCATTCTGGGAGAAATCTGTACAATACAGCGTGCAGAACCCACAGGTTTCAATAATGCAAAAAGGTGACATTTGAGATTTTGAACAGTTTTTAGAAATTATAAAGCAGCATGTTGGTGTTAAAAGGTACATTTTTAAAAATATATACTTTTTTTGCTTGTGTGGCATTTACATATATTGTTATTTTAGTGGGGTTCAGTGCAATGTAAATTTAGCTCATTCAATTTAATGGGCTGAAAATGCACTGGATTGGACCAAAAGTAGTGCATGCACTACTTTTCAAAACTGCACTGCACCAGATTTCATGGTACTGCGGTACCATGCGATCTGGTTCAGGCAATCGCACTGCATTTGTGATCTGCATCTGCGGTGTCATTAGGATTATATTGACACCCGCAGCAGATCGCACGCCCAGTGAGTTTTGGATGCGGTGCAGGAAACACGTGGAATGTGGATTTCCTGCACCGTGTTCCGGTGTGACCGAACTCTAAAGGTATATTCTATTGCTTTCCAAAACATTTTGTCTTCTAGTTTAGCATTTAGCCCTGGTTCACACTGGTGCGATTTGACATATCAAATCGGCGGCATTTGCCGGAAATGGCGCCGTCCTAATCGGTGCGACGCCGCATCTAAGGTGCTGCACTGATTTCAAAAAGTAGTTTCTGTACTACTTTTTGCAATTTTGGGCCGCGATTTACATTTGTGCAGAAACCTGTACAGATGTCTCTGTAATCATGGGCGAAATCGGGACTGACATGCGGGAGTGAAATCGTGTGAGTTCAGCTGAACTCGCACGGCTTCACTCCCGCAGCCCAGTGTGAACCTGGGCTAAACCTCTGATCTGCCAACAAATTCGTTCTTTAAAGGGACACTAAAGCTTCCCTTTTTTTTGCAAAAATATAAAAAAACATGTTATACTTACCTCCACTGTGCAGCTTGTTTTTCACACAGTGGCCCCGATCCTGGCCTTCTGAGGGCCCTCGGCGGCTGTGTCAGCTCCTCCACCCAAGGACTCCACACCTTCATGCGAGCGAGCTTGCATGGTGTGGAGTTATTGCGGGCGCGCTCCCGTGATACAGCGGCGGCCATAGCCGCCGACTGTATCACTCGGCCCCGCCCCCCGGCGCGCCATTGGATGTGATTGACAGCAGCGCCAGCCAATGGCTGTGCTGCTTTCAATCCATCCAGTGTAGCTAATCGGCGGCCAGGCTGAGAACCGAGGAGAATGACGGGGACGAGCGTGGGACTTTCGAGGGGCCAGGTAAGTAAAACGGGGGCTCGGGGGGGGGCTTAATTGTCAGATGTTTTTTCACCTTAATGCATAGGATGCATTAAAGGGGTTGTAAAGGTTCGGTTTTTTATTTTCTAAATAGGTTCCTTTAAGCTAGTGCATTGTTGGTTCACTTACCTTTTCCTTTGATTTACCTTCTAAATGTTTTTTTTTTCTTTGTCTGAATTTCTCACTTCCTGTTTCTCCTCACTAAACTTCACACTATCATCCGAATGGTGTTTAGTCAGCCAGAACAGCTTACTGAACAGCTTACTGAGGAGGAACAGGAAGTGAGAAATTCAGACAAAGAAAACAAAGAAAAAAAATATTTAGAAGGGAAATCTAAGGAAAAGGTAAGTGAACCAACAATGCACTAGCTTAAAGGAACCTATTTAGAAAATAAAAAACTAACCTTTACAACCCCTTTAAGGTGAAAAAACATGTACCTTTACAACCCCTTTAAGCGCACTGTTTTTTATTTTTTGCACAAAATAAAGCGCACTGTTTTTGGTGTCATTTTTTCTGTTTGCATTTATAGTTCTAATTCGGTTCCATTGGAAAAGCTTTTCTTCTAAAATATATGAACCTTTCTTTTATATGCTGCTGTTACACACATATCTCATGTATGTTTTTTTATGGGATATGGATAATTGTGCTATGTAACGATGAACTAGAATTTACCAATAAAAACGACCAACATAAAAAAAAAAAAACTTCTGATCTGTAAAACTATTTAAGTTAAACCAACCTTAAATGTTGAAGAAAATTAAATATATTTATAAATCTTTTTATTTTTTCCCCATTTAACCCCTTATTAACCCTTTAACATATTTATCACTAATTAACTCATTTAACTAATTAACTTTTTTTATTGCAATTTTTTTACCCATCAACACTCTTGCATCGCAATAGCACACATTACGAGTTGCGGTGCCATTCATTTTCAATGGCACACCACTGCACTGCATTGTAAAGTGTTGCCGTGCATTGCATTAAAAAAGAAGGGTCATGTGCAATTGTAAGAATGTTGGGGTTCATTGGCAGTCCATTCATTTTGAATGAGCTACTTTAAAGTGGGAACTATACTCACCTAGAATCCAGTGATGCACCCTCCCCAGAACTCATCGCCGTTTCTTGAAATCTTCTGGAGTTCAACTTCTGGGTCTCGTTGGCCGGCTGCTGTCATTGGCCAGGCTGAGATGACATCACTCATGTGTATGCGCAAAAGATCTGTCAGATTTGGCATTGCCAAAATGATGCAGGAAGCTGCGCTTGCGCTGCTATTTGTACAGGGGTGGACAGGCAGGTAAGTAGCTTTAATGTAGAATTAATGCAGCATGTCTCTTTAGCATTAAAAATCCTGACTGCCTGCCCATTTTTATTGTGGAGCCCACTTTAACTCAATGCACATATGCAAATGATTCTTTAAACTTTTAATTTTATATGTTTTGTTCATTAACTTTTTTAGTATGTGCACAATATTGATAAAAAGCACCATTATGTAATTTTTTAATTACTTTGCAATGCTTTATACCAGAAACGTTATTGTTTTAAAACTACTACTGGTTGATCTAGAAAGATAAAGAGCATTTTTTTGGGTTTGGTAACGTATATCAACTGCATAAAAAAGAAAATATTTTTGCAAGACAATATTACCTTTTTTTACAAAATAAAAAGTGCCATTGCATTATCCTAAGTGATGACAAAATATTTATAATCAAGTGATGACGAAAAGCTCAAATAAAATGCTTTGATCCATCAGGGGTATATAGAGGTACACTGTAAAAATGGAATACATAATTTCACGCATTGAGATTTCAGAATATTTAATACAAATAGAAATAAAACATAAATAATAAGGGGAGGGGTCTAATAAACAGAGCAAATGGGGATAACACTGTCCTGGCGCCACAGGCACATTATGCCATTGACTCCTATCCCCATCACCATACAATAGATCTCCTATCATCTAACCACATGCACCGAAAGGAAATATACTCTTTTGTGAGAAATGAACACCTCTGACCAATTACAGCATTCAAATCAAGCACCAATTTGATATGAGCACCAAGCCAGAGGGGGGATGTATAATATGAGAGGCATTCACCAGTTACAATGTGTCTTCATGTTAAATACTTTCAGACAGAGTAACCAGAGCCCAGTAATTAATACCGATGAAAAGTGGAAAAGCACAAGAGTGAAAACAGACATTCAATAACAGGAGCTGTACAATGTGACTCAGTCATCATAGGCAGGGAGCTAACAGAGGGTTTTAGCTAATTGGGGTATGTGCTTCATAGCAGCTGAATACCGCTGTCACAAATATGTCTTGGCAGGAGTAAGCATTAGCTTCTGTGTTTCCATCCTGACTTACGATAATTCAAAGATCAGGTCTGGCTCATATTCAAGCTCTGCAGGACTTGTGCTGAAATCTGACAACAAATGCCGGTTTATGTTAAATTGCTCTCAATCTTTCTGAGTGCACATGTAGACAGATGGGCCCACAGCCTCTCTGCAAATTATTGGCATTAAATAAAAATAGTGGCACCAAAAAAATAGCTTAGAGACTAATATATATTGAGAATTTTTTTTTTAATGTTATGGGTAAGTAGATTTTCAACTGTTGTAGAGAACTTTCTCTATTATTTGTTTAAAAAAAAACATTGGAATCCATGCGTCTGGCACCCTGCATGTAGATTAGGGGCCCGGCGCATTGATTAGGGGTGCAGCACCCCTGCGCCCCGTATGGATGGGCCGCCACTAGCTATGTGGATACGTGAGTTTGCTTTGAATATTAAAAATGAATAAAACAGCATTTTCAGTTTGTGGTGCTCTTCTAAACATTACAATGGAGAAGTGGGCACAAATATGCATGTATGCTAGACCTGTCCTATAGTCTCTCCTTATTCGGCTAAAATATTTAGCATGCTCACGGATCTAATGGGGACCCACAGCAACAGACCCTACTATATTACTAGATGTGTGATATAATATGTCAGTATTACATTGTATATCCCTGTATGTTGTGGTCGAAATAGCGCTACTGAAAAAACGCAGTCACGATCTCACAAACACACAACTTAAATTAATACTGTATGTGACCACAGCTTCTAAACAGAACACTGCCAAGGCTTGAAAAAAACCTTCAATATGCATTTTGGAAACTAAACACAGAATAACTCAATTTAGGATACATAGTAAAGTTGAGGCTACCTTACTTGACCGCATATCAAAACCTCTAAAAATCTGGCAGCCATGGGTGGACCACCATTTTTACCCTCCAACTTCGATTGATCATTCTTGCAAACACCCCCCGGTTCATTTTGTGCCAGAACTCTCAGACCCCATTGAAGTCTATGGAACCCAAATTTGAAAAATCTGTCATGTACCTAGTGGACGAGCCCGATCTGCAGGGGACGGCCTCTCTTGTGGCTCCGACTCGAGGCCCCTGGTAGGGTGAACAGGAGGCACAGGAGTCAGGAGTGGCACGAGTGCCTGGCAGGATCAACAGCAGGAAGTAGGTCTAGAGTTCAGGTGGCTCTGTGCAGAGGGACCGCAGGCTGAGCTGAATGGCGGGCAGGAACCTGGAACAAGCTGGATCAGCAGACAGGTGCAGCAGACTGGACCGCAGACTGGAACTGGACAGTACGCGCATTGGCGCCCGCGATCGCACACCAGTAAGCACAGGACGCCTGTTACTGACAGGATCTTCCTGACATTGCCCCCCCCCCCCAAGGGGCAGCCTCCGGATGCCCAACCGGGCCCATTTTCAGGGTGAGATCTCTTAAAGGATTGAATTAAACTCTTAGCATGAATGTTTTCCTCAGGCTCCCAAGAGTTCTCCTCAGGCCCATATCCCTTCCATTTGATCAAAAATTGGATTTGATTATTCCTCTTCCTGCAATTCAAGATAGCTTCTATTTCAAATTCTTCCTCTCCATCCACTATTACAGGAATGGGAGGATCCAAATTCCGGTCAGGAAATAGGTTTGGGACAGATTGTATCGTTTTGTCTAATAATGAGCTGATCTTTTTTTCCTGTTCCATTATCCAAGGAATTTTCATTTTAATGAACAAATAAGATACTGTCTGCTTTTTCCATGCTTTATCAATGGTTATTCTAGCACCAGTCAAAATGAATAGAATCAGTTTTCAGGTTACCCTAGGAATATGCAGTAAAAATCCATTAAGCAAAGCAATCGCTGGAGATTGATGTATGGTATAACCTGTGGTTTTTCGTATAATATGAAAGACTCTATTCCAAAATCCTTGGATCTTGGGACACTCCCACCATATGTGAATCATAGAGCCCAATCCCTGACAGCCTCTAAAACAAAGAGTTGAGGTGGAGGGATACATTGAAGCTAGTCTTGTAGGGACCAAGTACCATCTTGTAAAGATTTTTACATTTTCTTCTATAAGTGACGTGTTAAAAATGCCTTTTATTGACCTAGAAAAAATTTCATATCAGTCCTTCAGATCCCACTTATTTTGAAGTTCTTTCTCCCATGCCAACATATGATGTAGTTTAATAGCGTTAGAAGCAAGTGACTCATAGATCATAGAGATCCCCCCCTCCGCTCCAAAGCCCGCTCACATCTAACTTCATAGGACGTAAATCCTCCGGACATAGAATCGGTTTTCCATAAATTGTGGATAACGTTAGAGATTTGATAGAATCTTGACCTCTCAGTAGAAGGGAGATCAAGATTATCAACAAAATATTCTAGAGGAAGAGGGCCCGAACTTGAAAAACAATGTCCAATGCGGTACACCCCCTTGTCACGCCACCACTTTTCAACGTCCACACCTGATGCAAATATTGGGTTCTGAAACAGATTAGCCAATGGTTGGAGTTTAGAGACCAATTGAGGAAGACCCCGAAGTGAGTCCCATAAAGCTAGGAATTGTGAAAGAGCTGGTGACATAATGGGAGGTCTGCTCCTGGGGGAACACCATAATAAGTGTTCCAATGGAAAAGTTGGGGTTGCTTGATTTTCAATAAGTACCCAGTCCGATTGTTCTGTTTTAAGGTATATGTCCCACAGTTGCGCTAGTCTAGCTGCCTGGTAATACCATAAAAGGTTTGGAAGTCCTAAACCTCCTTGTTTGGTGAGATTGAAAAGGCTACGGGAAGATAGGCGTGGACCTTTTTTGTTCCAAATAAATGTAATGATTTTACCTTGGAAGGCTTTTAGGTGATTTCTTTTAATCGGAATAGGGAGCGAACGGAATAGATATAAAAGTCTAGGTAGGAGGGTCATCTTGGCTGAACTGATTCTGCCTATCCAACCAATATTGTGCGACTCCCAGATACCAAGATCAGCTTCAAGCTTCCTATACATAGGAGGATAGTTAGCTTGATATAAATTTTCAAACTTTGAGGTAAGATTAATACCCAAGTATTTAATAGAAGATGTACTCCAACCAAATTTGTAATTTTTTTGTATATAGGAAACCATAGAGTCTGGGAGCGACACATTAAGGGCCTGAGATTTGGCCATATTAACTTTGAGACCCGATACTTTGGAAAACATTTGGAGAAAAGAGCAAATCTCAGTTAAGGATGAGATTGGGGAAGTTACAGATAACAATAGATCAGTGGTCTCCAAACTGCGGCCTGAGGGCCGGATACGGCCCTTTGCTTGCCTTTATCCAGCCCTTGGACCAGTATCCCTCCCACTGATACGAGACACTATTCTGACATCTGACATCGACAGTGGAGCAACATTTCACCCACTGACACCACTAATGGGGCACTATTCCTCCCTATGATACCAACAATGGGGCACTATTTCTCCCCCTAATACCACATGTTTAGTCCCACTGATGCTAGGAAATTTTCCACCCCCCGCTGGCCAAAGTCCAGCCCTCCAAAAGTCTGAAGGACAATAAACCGGCCCTTTGTTTAGAATGTTTGGAGACCCCTGCAATAGATCATCTACAAACAATGCACATTTTTGATTGTTTTGATCACATTGTACCCCCCTGATATTCGGATTACTGCAGATTGCTATCGCCAATGATTCCATTATAATAGCGAATATCAGGGGAGACAGGGGGCAACCTTGACGTGTACCCCTACCAATCTTGATTGAATCCGAAAAGAGACCCTGCAGTCTTATTCAAGTTTCCAGTGCAGAGTATAAGGCAGATAAGATACCTAAAACATTCAAACCGAAACCCCATCGTCTTAGAACCGCAAACAGGTACGGCCAGGAGACTGAATCGAAGGCCTTCTGAAGGTCCAATGATAAGAGCATACCTTCCTGTTTATGTACTCCCACCCATTTAGATTGCATTATTGATTTAAGATCTACTGCTCTTCGCGCTTGGTCTGGCCCCTGTCTACCGGGAATAAACCCCCACCTGATCTTTATGTATGTATTGGCCTATAAAAATGGCCAATCTATTAGCTAGAATCTTGGTCAATATTTTTAGGCCACTATTAATTAACCACTTCAGCCCTGGAAGAATTTACCCCCTTCCTGACCAGAGCACTTTTTGCGATGCAGCACTGCGTCGCTTTAACTGACAATTGCGCGGTCGTGCGACGTTGAACCTAACCAAAATTGACGTCCTTTTTCCCCCACAAATAGAGCTTTCTTTTGGTGGTATTTGATCACCTCTGCGGTTTTTATTTTTTGTGCTATAAACAAAAGAAGAGCGACATATTTGAAAAAAATGCAATATTTTTTACTTTTTGATTTAATAAATATCACAATTTTTTTTTTTTAAAACAATTTTTTTTCTAAGTTTAGACCGATACGTATTCTACATATTTTTGGTAATTTTTTTTTGCAATAAGCGTATATTGATTGGTTTGCGCAAAAGTTATAGCGTCTACATAATAGGGGATAGATTTATGGCATTTTTATTTTTTTTATTTTTTTTACTAGTAATAGCGGCGATCTGCGATTTTTATTGTGACCGTGACATTGCGGCAGACACATCGGACACTATTGGCACGTTTTTGGGACCATTCACATTTATACAGCGATTAGTGCTATAAAACTGCACTAATTACTGTGTAAATGTGACTGGCAGGGAAAGGGTTAACACTAGGGGGCGATCAAGGGGTTAATATGTTCCCTATTGAGTGATTGTAACTGTAGGGGGAGGGGACTCCCAAGGGGAGGAGACCGATCTGTGTTCCTCTGTACTGGGAACACACATCGGTCTCCTCACCTCTGACAGGAGGTGGATCTGTGTGTTTACACACACAGATCCACACTTCTGCTGTGATCGCGGGCAATCGCGGGTGCCCAGCGGACATCGCGGCCGCCGGGCACACTCACCGGGTCACGAGCGTTGCCGCGGGTGCGCGCGCGCGCCGCCGGCGGCGCGCGCGCGCGCCCCATAGACGGCCGGGAAAAAAGGACGTCATATGACGTCCGCCCGGAGGGAGGGAGGGTTCCTGCCGGCGTCATATGTCTATGACCCGGTAGGAAGTGGTTAAAGAGATTGGTCTGTAATTTTCAATCTGACTGGAATCCTTATCTGGTTTCGGAATTACAGCTATATATGCCATATTGAGCTGACTACCTAATCGGATTTCCTTTAGTCATGTCAAATTAAAGAATCGAGTTAGATAGGGAGTCAGGGTCTCTGAAAATGTTTTATAGTATGGAGAAGAAAGACCATCAGGTCCAGGAGCTTTACCTTCTTTTAATCCTTTTATAACTTTACCTTCTTTTAATCCTTTTATAACTTTTATAACTTGATATGGGAGCCTTCATTTCTTCTCTATGGGCATCTGCCAATTTGGGTAAATTTAAGCTGTCCAGGAACTCCTCCACCCTATTGGAAGTAGAGTGTCCTTCTGAGTTATATAATTTAGAATAGAAATTTTGGAATGCCTCCATTATACGCTGGGAGTTCAGGGTAAAGGTACCGTCAGCCTGTTTGATTTTGGGAAGGACCCTGGATCGAAGCCTAGGGGACAATTTGTGAGCCAACATAGGTCTATCTTATCTCTCATTTGATAAAATTTAGCCCCAGACCATCTAACGGATCTATCTGCTTTCACCGTGAGAGCCATATTTAAAGCTACCCGAGCGGCATCTAATTTTGAGGTAGGGACACTAGCGGGATCCTTTTTATGTTGTTTACTCAAATCAGTAAATTCTCTCTCCAGCCTCTCTACCTCCAGGCTCCTCACCTTCTTTTGTCTAGCCGCAATCTGTATCAATTTACCTCTAATTTTCACTTTGTGAGCCTCCCACAAAGTTTCAGGAGAGACTTCCCCCCCATCATTAAGATCAAAATAAACTTTTAAAGCTTGTTTAATTTCAGAGACTACAGTAGGATCCTTTAGAATAGATTTATTAAGAGTCCAATGAGTTACTCGTTGACTATTACTATCACGTCTTAATGATAACAGAACTATAGAGTGGTCAGACCAAGCTACATCAATAATAGAAGAAGTAAGAGCCAATGGGATGTGATGTGTAGATATCATTACGTGATCTATACGTGAGTAGGATTGGTGTGGATTGGAAAAGTGTGTGAAATCCCTTGTTTTTTGGTTTAGTTCCCTCCATATATCAGTCAATCTGGATTGGTGAAACAGACGAGCTATATGTATACTGGCTTTGGTTGGTCGGATTAATTGTGCCCTTAATGGTTTAGATTTGTCTAGACCAGGGGTCTCCAAACTTTTTACTTCGAGGGCCACATTGTATATTTTACAGATATTCGCGGGCCGGAAAAAAAAAAGAAGCCATTTATAAATGACTCCTCAGCTATGGAATAGAGTAGAATTAAAAAAAAAGCTGCCATCAGCAGGGCTGGATGGTGCACCTGTATCCTCTGCCTTCACCTAAATGCCAGAGCCTCGTGCACCAGGGCTAAACATTAAGTGTGCATGAGGCCTTACATCTGGGTTCCTGTCAGAGCCTTCCTGCTCATTTGTATCCCCAGCTGAATTTTCCCACACAATTGTGTCCTCCATCAGACCCTCCCTACATGCTTCTGTCCCCATTAACACCCCCCCCTTGCACATTTCTGTTCCCATCACAGCCACCCCCCCCACACATTTGTGTCCCCATCAGAACTCCTGCCACACGCTTGTGTCCCCCCAGAGCCACCTCCCCCCATTAAAACCCTTCCTGCCCATGTCCCAATCAGCACCCCCACATGTTTGTCCCACATTTGTGTCCCCATCAGAGTCCTTCACCCAACACTTGTGTCCCCCAACACACTTGTGCCCCCCCATCAGAGCCCCCTCCACACTCGTGTCCCCTTATCAGAGCCCCCTCCACACTCTTGCCCCCCCAACAGAGCCCCCCCACTCGTGTCCTCCCAACAGAGCCCCCTCCACACTTGTGTCCCCCCAACAGAGCCCCCTCCAAACTTGTGTCCCCCATCACAGCCCCCTCCACACCTGTGTCCCCCATCTGGGTCCCCTCCACACCCGTGTCCCCATCAGGGTCCCCTCCACACCTGTGTCCCCATCAGGGTCCCCTCCACACCTGTGTCCCCTCCACACCTTTGTCCCCTCCACACCTGTGTCACCCATCACAGCACCCTCCACACCTGTGTCCCCCATCAGGGTCCCCTCCACACTTGTGTCCCATCAGACCCCCCCCCCAGAACATCTACATACCCATCAGAGCGACCCCACACACAGTTTTGTCCCCATTAGAGCCCCCACATTTGTTTTCTACTTCACAGCCCCACACACAGTTTTCTCCCCCATCAGAGCCCCCCTCACATATGTCCCCAGCCTCCCCCCCAGCACATTCTTTTCCCCATCACCGTCTGCTATTTCCCCGTAGATCAGCGTGTTCTGTGCTGCTTCTCTGAAGGGCTGGCATTAGAGCAGACACACTGCACTTCCCGGGTCCCGCTCACTTTTACACAGACACGCTGATCTATGAGCCTATGTTATTTCAGTGCAGAGTCCCAGCTCCTGCCCCGCAGTTAGATCAGTGTGTCTGTATAAAAGTGGGTGGGACCCGGGAAGTGCAGTGTGTCTGCTCTAATGCCAGCCCTTCAGAGAAGCAAAACAGAACACGCTGATCTACGGGGAAATAGCAGACGGTGATGGGGAAAAGAATGTGCTTGGGGGGGGGCTGGCTGTGTTGGCACACACACTCAATGCCTGTCAGAAGGCAGAGCAAGCCCAGCAATTTGAGCAGAGTCCGTCCCTGCAGTGAGTCTGATGACTGAAGTTGCGGGCCGGATGTGGCCCGCGGGCCGCACTTTGGAGGTCCCTGGTCTAGACCCCTATCAAAAGCTATGTTGGAGTCTCCTCCCATAATTATTACATCTTCCATAAGTTGCTGAAGAGTCTTAAACATTTGGCTAAAGAACTGTTTTTGTCCTCTGTTAGGAGCATAATAGGATATGAATGTGTACAACCTCCCATCTATCGTATCTTTAACCAGCAGGAATCTTCCCTCCGGGTCTCCACACTCCTTCTGTAGATGAAATTTGCATTGTTTAGAGAATAAAATTGCTACTCCTAGTCTTATTTTCTGCATTTGCCAAATAAAACACCGGGAAGTGTGCATGTAGAAACGAGGGGGTGTACCGCTGTGGAAAATGGGTCTCCTGTAAAAACACCACATCAATGTGATGAGAGCGGTATTCCTGAAAGGTCTTCCTCCTCTTTACTGGGGAATTAAACCCCTGCGTGTTATGAGTAACAACACGAAGGAGAGGAGAAGTAATATTAGTACCAGCCATGGAGCCAAAGGGGAAATACGCCAAGCAACCCACAGTCACCTACCTCTCTCAATCTAAAATAAACCGTATACAAGATAGGATCATTCACCCTGTTTAGATTTGATATCTTAATGCACACCTCATATAGACATCTCATTGGCAGGTAGGCTAAGAAAGAGAAAGGATAGTAGAGAAAAAGATAAAGAAAAAAAAAAGATATATAAAAATATTAGCAATATGTAGAATAGCAAAAGGCCAAAATTGGGCCCAGAATGGGGGGGGGGGAGGATAAGACTCCCACCTCTCATTTAAAAAAATTACATTAGTATAGCCCATGTAAAGGGCCAATTACCCACCTCCCAGAACAGCAATAAACCGGTCTAAGAAGTAGGTGGAGGCCCAATGCCTCGGCACCTGCCAGTAACAGCATCTAATAAAGAATGAAACAGTTGAGAAAGCGGAAACAGCAAACCAGTAAACTGTAAAGTTATATAGGTCTAGACTCCTTTTACCAGGAAAAAACCCACACTGGAGGCAAAAAAAATCAGTATTACCTACAAAAATTAGTATGTTGGAGTATTTTGTAGATCAAAAAATAAAAAACAGTAAACTAAAAAAAAAAAATGTAAATTTTATAATATGTCTGTGTGGCATGGAGTCAAACCTTTTGAGTTCAGGACTATTGGGGGAAAAAAAACAATTTCCTCCTGAAAAACAAGGTAGGGAGGACACAATGAAGAAAAAATGCATCTTCTAATCAGGGAGGGAGGGTATCTTTGACTCTCCTGTGTTTGACCTTGCTCCAATTAGAAGACGTTGGACTTATAGGAGATTGGCGTTTAGTAGAGCCTTGTTGAATAGGTGTAGTATCTATGTCAGATTCCATAGAGATGATCTTTAGTTCCAGCAACAATCGTTCACCCTCTAGGACAGGGATATGCAATTAGCGGACCTCCAGCTGTTGCCAAACTACAAGTCCCATCATGCCTCTGCCTCTGGGTGTCATGCTTGATGCTGTCAGAGTCTCGCTGTGCCTCATGGGACTTGTAGTTTGGCAACAGCTGGAGGTCTGCTAATTGCATATCCCTGCTCTAGGAAATTATGAACTGTATGCCGTTTGCTATTATAGGAAATTTTTAGAGCGAAGGGAAAAGCCCATCGGTATTTTATCACTTTTTTGGTAAGGCCTGCCAGTAAAGGTTTCAAGGATCTTCTTCTCTGGATAGTATAAGGAGAAATATCTGAGAATAATTGAATAGATGAACCCTGGTACTGTAATTGTTCATTATTTCCTCCTTGATGGAATAATAGTGTGGTTTTACCACTACATCCCATGGCAAACCATCCTTTCTGAGGGGGCCCAGGGACCTATGTGCTCTATCAAGTTCCAGTTTGTGATCTGGAATAGATGGTATCAGGGATTTTATTAGGGTTGTCCCGATACCGATACTAGTATCGGGACCGATACCGAGCATTTGGGCGAGTACTTGTACTCACCCAAATGCTCCCGATTCCAGATCCGATACCTGGAACCGGAAGTCGGCGGACGGAGAGGGCGGAGCAGAGATCGGCCTGGCAGCTGCAGATCACGGGGGTAAGTTGGCCGGGGCAGGAGTGCAGGGCAACGCCGCATATTCCTTCCAAAACGGTGACCGGAGCAGTCACATTCGGTACAGGAAGTGACGTTCCGTGTCTCCGTCGGAAGGTAAACATCACGACGCCCATCTTGGTACACCCTGCACTCGGCTGCAGTAAGCCAGCAGCGGACATCTTGTTACACCCAGCTCATATAGTTCGGGCTGGGTGTAACAAGATGTCTGCTGCTGGCTTACTGCAGCCAAGTGCAAGGTGTACCAATATAGGTGTTGCAGTATACTTACTAGAAGTTAAATGACATGAATGATGAGAGGAAAGGAAGGATTTTGCAATGCTATATGCCATATAGTATTGCAAAGTCCTTCCTCTCCTCTCATCATTCATGTAATTTATTATACAATTGCCAATCAGTGCTTCATTTCAGTGCCTGCCCATAAGTGCACATAAGTGACATCAGTTCCATCTATCAGTGCCACCTTTCAGTCTTTCAGTGCCCATAAGTGCCGCCTATCAGTGTCATCTATTAGTACCCATAAGTGCCATCCATCTGTCAGTGCCAATCAGTGCCCGTCAGTGGCAATTAGTCAAATTGTCACATGACATTAAAAAAAGTATCGGTAATTGGTATCGGCGAGTACTTGAAAAAAAGTATCGGTACTTGTACTCGGTCCTAAAAAAGTGGTATCGGGACAACCCTAGATTTTATGATATCCTGCACAGCATTATGTACATCAATGATGGATTCTGGTAATCCTCTGACCCGAAAGTTATCTCTTCTTGAACGATTTTCGAGATCATCAATCCGTGCTTGTGCAGATTCAAGCTGGTCCTTCATAAATTGTAAATGATCCGTATTCTGATTAGCCTTTTTCATAGTAATATCTAATTTATTTATGTTCAATATGCTCAATTCTGATTTCAAGGCTCTGAAAATCAGCTTTAATTTCCCCCGTGATCCTGTCAGCATTTTGTACTAAGCCTTTGTCCAGCATTTCAGAAATTCTTGTAAACAGTTCAGAAACATTGAATGTAACATCAAGAGCCTGTTCAGCATGTGTAAGAAAGGGGCCTGGAAAATGTGAGGAGACCTCTAGTGGGGGTAATTTTGAAGATTCCATAGGGTACTCCATTTCTTTATGTTCAGGAGACAATGTGTTAGGACAAGTAACAGAGCCCTGTATCTGAGTATAAGATACAGACGCAGGAGATTAGACTTGCCTGCTTGTTGTGGAGGCCTCAGCAGCTTTCTGTGTGCAAGTCTGAGGCGCGGAGGCCATCTTGAAAAAATTCAGTTTCTCCACAGGCTCCTTATTTTGTCCCTGGCTCCTTCTAAAGTTTATTCCCGGCATAGAAGGGTGCCCTGGAGTAACCGCTATGTCTGGAGAGCCTGTAGCCACAGCTATCTCCGCTGTATGGCCGGCGCTGTGCGGAGCTCCGGGCCTAAGCCACCATCTTAAGAGCTCCCGCACATGCGCCTCCCACTTTACAGGTAATCCCTTTGACTTGATGCTGGTCTCTTGATCCTAATCTTCATCTAACCTTCTTTGTTTGGTGCTATTGTACACCTGCAGCGATTTTCTTGTAGAGGCATGGTATGCTTATTGGTGCATAGCACAGTTGTATTTACCCTCCTGCATATGCTTGTATATATGTTTACTTTGGGTTTGACTTGCCTGCCCTTCCTTTTCATCTACCATACTCTATCTTTATGTTTTCAGTTCCTTGGATATTACCTTTCTTTGGAACCTAGTGATCAGCATCAGTCCCAGGATTTAGGCTGTCAGTAGATCTTGCCTATGTGAGTTTACCCCTTATATTTCGGCATCTCCCAGTGTGATATACCTCCTTTTTCCCTTTTTGGATTTATTCATTGTCCTTTTTACAATTTATAGATACTGCTATATAGTTGGTCATCCTGTTCCCCCTGTGATCGCCTGGTGCAACCTGATGATCTGGGCGTGAGACCACCGCCTGGGGGTGTGGCCTCTTGGTTTGGCTATAGCAGGGAGAGGTACAGGGCTGCACGTGTGGGGTTGGATGTGGCACATGCATAAAAGCAGATTGATGTTAAATGATACACCAGGGATATGCAATTAGCGGACCTCCAGATGTTGTAAAACTACAAGTCCCATCATGCCTCTGCCTCTGGGTGTCATGCTTGTGGCTGTTAGAGTCTTGCTATGCCTCATGGGACTTGTAGTTCTGAAACAGCTGGAGGTCCGCTAATTGCATATCCCTGTGATACACTATGTTTTGCCTGTATTTTGATGCACATATGTTTATTTTTGTATCTTTTAGAAGGTTTGTACCACTCATTGGACAGTTTTCCTTTGAAGAAGCCAGATTTACGGGCGAAACATGTCAGGAACATATTCCATCTGACTGTCCTATTAACTGTCAATTGTACTAGCACTCTGTATAATTATTATTTTTATCCCTGTTTTTATTTTGCTGTTCAAAATTAAAATATTTTAATAATTTATTTGATATATTGCATTCTTGCACCCTTAAAATCCCATAATTTTTGCTTTTGTTATTATACCTCACATGGACATTATCTTCATAAAAACATACATTGCATAATACATACATACTGCATATTTAATTTACTCTAAAAAGCCTCTAGCATTTAAATTTCGCGGCCTGGTGGTATGAGAGGAAATACTCCTAAATCGCCTGCCAGAGCGCAACACTGTAAAACAAAGAATTTGCAGGGTGGGAGCTATCCTTCAGGATATTGATAGCTCTCTAAAGGCCCCTCCTCTCCCCCAGTTGTTCAATACTTGGTAAATACACCCCCTTAATAATCTTCTGCTTTTTTTTTTTCACCCTCTAACACTAGGGTTCACATCTATGCGTTGATGAGGACCACGTTTGCGCAAAATAAATTCAAATGAATGGGCTGCCGTGCCTGTGTTGACAGGGGAAAAAAAAAAAAGGGTGAATGCACAGTTTCAAACACGGCTGCAGGGAAATCATGTGGTCTTTTTTGATCATGTGATTACCCTGTGGTTCCTGCACATGCACTGTGATTTTACATGCACGAGGGTGCCATTCAGAATTGATGGCAGCTCTGTGCGTTTTCATTGTGGGCGACGGCGGGTATTGCTGCAATTACCACAGCCACACACAGAAGTGTGAACCTAGGCTTAGGCATTTGTGTCGAGGACCATGCACATCCCTTGTCACAGAGACATGTGATAAGTCAGCACACTCTCAATGGCAGCCTTTTAGAAGCTGAGAAGGTCTGGCTCAGAAAAGCCTGCCCGGTGGAGCTTTCTCAAGAAGTATACCCTTTGATAAACTTTGCCCACCAGATGGGATATGTGCCCGGTCCATGACAGATCCTCCCTAATTATTGTTCCCAAGAAATGCAACGGATGTACCCTCTTGACACCATATCAATCATAACTGGTTTATAGCTGGTCTCCTAAAATCTAAAAAAATTCCTTTGTCTTATCCATATTTAGCTCTAAATTATCTTTGCACCAACCCACAAGGTTTTTCTATCGATGTGCAGTCTCGTCACCATCCCTTATTCTCCCAACTAATGTGGTGTCATCTGCAAATTTTAGAACTTATAAGTATATAAAGTAAACAAAAAAAGGGGCTTAGCACACATGCCTGTGGCACCCCTGTACTAAGGGACAGCATCCATGAGTAGCAACTACTAATCATTACCCTCTGCTGCTTATTGGCCAGGAAATCCAAAATCCAGTTCCAAAGGGTCGGGCTTAACCCCAGCTAATTTAACTTTTTGCAACTTACCTAAACCCAAGTAAAATATTGCAGCTCACCATGCCTTACATGTAGCTGCAGCATTAGTTTTCCTGTTTATGTTAGGCTAAATCGGTTTAATAAGAGCATACTTCTTTTTTATACAACTACAGAAAAATATCTGATGATCCTATACAGAATTTGTGCCCTTGTAACTTCCTTGTTACTAAACTGCAATCTCAAACAATGTAATCAGTCCTCTTAGCTATCTTTTAAAATGTAGCCAAAC
Organism: Rana muscosa; assembly: GCA_029206835.1. Classification (NCBI taxonomy): domain Eukaryota; kingdom Metazoa; phylum Chordata; class Amphibia; order Anura; family Ranidae; genus Rana; species Rana muscosa. The sequence continues at coordinate 20,043,915 of CM055123.1, read as the reverse complement.
TGGGAGAGCAGCATAGGGTGACAATGTTGCACCGCTATAGATACAGTAAGATACATTACAAAAGATGAGCTTTGTCAACCCAGGACAGGAAGCTAGTTAATAGCAGATTCACTAAGTGAAAATATGGGAAAAACATAAACCAATAGGGCTTTCACAGCTAAGGACTGGTAAGATGACATGTATCACGTTTTTGTTTTTTGATTCAGATGCATTTTATGTTTGTTTTGTTAAACTGAATAAATGTCCCTGTGTTTCCACATGTGTTAGCCCTAATAAAAATGCCGCGTACACACGACCGTTTTTCCCGTCGAGAAAAATTAAAATTTTTTCCTTTGGACGAGAAAAACGATCGTCTGTGGGCTATTTGTCGTTTTTCTCGATGGGAAAAATGGCATTAATCACGACGAGAAAAATTAGAACATGCTCTAATTTTTCTCGTCGTGATTCTCGTCGTTTTTTTCCGCTGCAGTTTTCCCATAGGAAAACACTGCTGCGGAGCCCACACACGGTCGTTTTTTTCGACCAAAAAAAAAATGTCATTTAAAACGGCTGTGTGTGGGGGGAACAAGCTGTTCCTCGTTTTTCACGTCGATTTTCTCGACGGTGTTTTCACCGTCGAAAAAAAACGATTGTGTGTACGCGGCATTAATGTTTCAGTAAAGCTCAACATTACACTCCAGTGCCTAATTTCATTCTAACTAGCCATAGCGATATTAGCTGGTTTAACTATTGTCAAAATACATTTTACTGCCTGGTAAGCACAGTTTTCCACTATACCCAGGTACACATTTTGTAAAGCCTACTGCCTCAGGTTAGAAAAATAATGGAGGGGGCAATGAGGGGCCTAGGGTGGAATTTTCATTAATGTGTAAATAAAATGGGGGCAGATTAAAATCATTCATTGCAGTATTCATTAGTGTTGCACTGATCCCTTTCCACATTTATTCAAAACCTAGGAGGAAACACATACACAATATTGGTATAATGTTCAGCGCTAAACCATCTTATGGAAAAGATTAAAGTTTAAAATTTAAATGAAAAGGTGCAACCATGTGAATGGTGAGTGGATTGAAAGTTCTGGGGGATGAACCCTAAAAAAGTCTCTAAAATGGAGGCTGTAAAGGGAGCGAGGCTGCTTCAGGCGCGGGCTGGGGAACCCGATCACTGTGAACAAAAGGAAAGCAAAAGGAGGGGGGGGGGGGGGAGAGGGTTTTTCCGATGCCAATATTTAGAAATCGCGGCGGGCGATGGCCGATATATGATGCCGATTTTTTCAGGTTTTTTTTCCCCTTCATCTCATAAAATCTAACAGTTTGACCCCTTTCACACTGGGGTGTTTTTCAGGCACTTTTGGGCTAAAAATAGCACCTGTAAAAGTGGCTGCAAAACGGCTCCCCTGCAGTCTCACACTGAGGCGGTGCGCTGGCAGGACGTTAAAAAAAAGTCCTGCAAGCAGCATCTTTGGAGCGGTGTATACCGCTCCTGCACCACTCCTGCCCATTGAAATGAATGGGCACTGCTGCCGAAGCACCTGCAAAGCGCTTCTGCAGCGGTGCTACATGGGTGCATTTAACCTCTTCATCGGCCGCTAGCTGGGTGCCCTGCTAGCAGCCGAATAGCGCCGCTAAAATGATGGTAAAGCGCCGCTAAAACTAGCAGCGTTTTACCGTCAACGCCTACCCGCTCCAGTGTAAAAGCAGAGTTCCGCCGAAAAAAAAAAAAATGAAAAGTCAGCAGCTACAAATACTGCAGCTGCTGACTTTTAATTATATGGACACTTACCTGTCCTGGGCACCCGCGATGTCGGCACGCAAAGCCGATCTCTCCCTCGGCTCTCGGGTGCTGCCGCCGCCATCTTCGGTAAGGGAAGCAGGCACAAAAACAGGTAATCACAATTTTTAGAGGAAAAAAAATAAATAAAAACGGCTAACTTTACTGTTTAGTTTTATTTAAAATTAATTAAAGTGTATTTTTTTCCCCAAAAATTGCGTTGTAAAGACCGCTGCGCAAATACCGTGTGACATAAAATATTGCAACAACCACCATTTTATTCCCTAGGGTCTCTGCTAAAAAAATATATAATGTTTGGGGGTTCCAAGTGATTTTCTAGCAGAAAATACAGGATTTTTACTTGTAAGCTACAAGTGTCAGAAAAGATTTTGTCTTTAAATGGTTAAACTGAGAACTTCTACACACAGTTCAGTTCATTGATTAGAAGAAACATTGTATCTCTTTTCTCTCACTTGGCAGGCTGCCCAGAGATAGTCTCTCCACCTCCACGGGAAACTTCAGGCAACTTGCATTGACTTCTATGAAAGAAGTTATTTGCAAGTTGTGCTGAAGTTTTTTAAATCTGCTTTTTTTTCCAGCACTATCGGCCGATGCCGATTAATTAAAAAGTGCCAAAAATCGGCCAATATATCGGTCGACCTCTAATTAACCCCACTGAGCACCAATGTAAGAAGCATTTTTAATTCTGATAACCAGTATAAAGACACACTCCTCTTAATGTAAACCAATTTAATGTCCTTCTCCCATTCACCATCAATGTAAGGGAGCATTTCTCCACTGACCACCAATGTAAAAGGAACATGTTAATGGCCACCAATTAGGGGAGCAATACAATGATCAATTTAAGGGGCATTTTTCCACTGACCATCTAAGTAATAGGATTTTGTACTCACCGTAAAATCCTTTTCTCTGTCGTCCATGGACAGACACAGCTCCTTAATTCTTGACAGTTGGGTTATGTTCCTGTTCATAAGAGAGGACTAGGCAGAACATATTATCTTAAAACATGTAACTGAGTTGAACAGCCCCGCCCAGGGGGCGGTCCCTCCGTACATAACCCTCCTACCTGCAGTCAGCAGCCTCGGTTCGTAGTAAAGCAGTACAAACTAAAAAAGGAGGGGTGGGTACTGTGTCCATCCATGGACGACAGAGAAACGGATTTTACGGCGATTTTTCCTATTTTCTCTTTTCGTCCATGGACGGACACAGCTCCTTAATTCTTGACAGTTGGGACATCCCAAAGCAGTGTAAAAAAAAACGAGGGGGTGGGCACAGCATCAAAAAAACATTTTCACCCCAAACAAGCAGAGCTCCTCAACGGAGGAGTTGCAACCTCAAAACAGCCGCCTGCAAAACTTTGCGGCCAAAGCTAGCATCCGAAGATGCACTCACATCAATCTTGTAAAATTTGGAAAAAACGTAAAACGGAAGACCAGGTCGCCGCCTTACACACTTGTGATAGATGATTGAAGTCGGAAAGCCCAAGAGGCACCAAAAGCCCTGGTCAAACGCGCCGTAACGGGAAAGAGGCGCCCGCCCCTAAGGGCATAGGCCTGGATGACGGTCCGCCTGATCCACCGAGAAATGGTGGCCGACGAGACCGCCAGGCCCCTTTTGTGGACCGGACACCGACACAAACAGTGAGTCAGACCTCCGAAACGGAGCCGTAACAGACAGGTACACCCGCAAGGCCCGTACCACGTCCAAAGTGTGGAGCGCAGACTCTCTGGGATGCGATGACCGAGGACAAAAGGATGGAAGTACAATGTCCTCTTTCAGGTGAAAAGCTGAAATTACCTGTGGAAGAAACTAAGGTCGCGGGCGTAGTACCGCTAAGTCCTTATGGAGGATCAAACATGGGGACTTGCAAGGCAAGGCTGCCAAATCAGAAACCCTTCTGAAAGAAGTAATGGCCACCTTCTGAGATCACGTCAGGAGAGGAATCTCACTGGTGTTCTCAAAAGTAGGTTCCTGAAGAATCGAGAGCACCAGGTTCAAATCCCGAGGAGGGAGAAGTGGTCTAATTGGGGGAAGCCCCCATCAAAACTCCTGTACAAAAAAAAAAAAAAAAAAAAAAAGGTACCCACCAGGGAATGGGACACCAACGGCCATAGAAATAAAACAGCCAAGGCTGAGACTGACCCTTGGTGGTTCTTAAAACAAGTTTTTTAAAACCACTCCATGCTGTAAAAACAGCAGGACCCTGGGAACCGAACACGTCTGTGGACGGCACTTCATCTCCGCGCACCTGGAGACGTAGGCCTCCAGGTGCGATGGTAGATCTTGCAGGAGGAAGAATTCAGTGCCCTCAGCATGGTCGTGATGACCGAATCCGAAAGACCTCGGCCCCTTAGTACCTGGCTGACGATAACCATAGAGAAAAAAGGAAGAAATTGCGCTCAAGAATTAAAAGTAGCAATTAATGGCTGGCGCCAGATTGCCTAAGTTTCGGTCCTATGCAGCTACTAACCTGAAAACATAATCAGCGAGAGCTCAAAAAGAAAAAATATATATAGTAGCGCTAAACTAAAACTGAATAGGATAGACAAAAAATATTTTGTCGTGCTTGTTCCACCACATGTGTGGGGTGCATAAATCTCCTGATGGTATCGTATAGATCAATGTTGATAGTGAATGAACCTAAAATCTAAATATTATATACCAAACATCAATGAAATTAAATAACACAATCCACATGCAAATTACGTGAATGAACAATAGTGCATAAGGTGTCTCACAAATGTGACACACTGAATATTAGTCCATATGTGCACAGCAAACTGTTGGAAAGTCCAAATGAATACTATAAAGAACACCCGTGCAAAAACAATTTCCAAGTCTCCACCGTATTGGTCTGAAGGCCGGAGTGACTTCCACCACCATAAATAGGTCAGCAGCTTACCAGAGCTAGTTGGTCCCCTATTACGGAGGACCTAAGACCGCATATAGGCAATCCCAGCTGGATAGTAATGGCTTCAATGGCCGCCTCTTCACTCGGCACTGTCCACAATATAAACCCAGTTTGGCCGTGGTAGTGACATGCAAAAGAGGAGAAGAGTACCTCGCTGGTGTAAAATCTTTGGGTTTATTAAATAAAAATGGATAAAAAAATGGATAAAACACTTACAATAATGTTGAGTAGGTACAGCCTTAAGCTCGCGGTGTCGGCCAGACACCAACGAGCAAACCCGTCCTCGGAGACACCTTATGCACTATTGTTTATTCACGTAATTTGCATGTGGATTGTGTTATTTAATTTCATTGATGTTTGGTATATGATATTTAGGTTTTAGGTTCATTCACTATCAACATTGATCTATACGATACCATCAGGAGATTTATGCACCCCACACATGTAGTGGAGCAAGCACGACAAAATATTTTTTGTCTATCCTATTCAGTTTTAGTTTAGCGCTACTATATATATTTTTTCTTCTTGACGATAACCATGCCATACGGCCAGCGGCTGTATAGCAGGATGAAGTGTGGGACCTTGAGACAGAAGGTCCTCCCGCATTGGCATCCGCCAGCGCGTCCGCCACCAGGTGTACGAAGTCGGCGTACCAAGGACGCCGGGGCCAATCTAGAGCGATTAGGATCACCAGGAATCCCCTCGATCAGCACATTGAGGAGCAGCCGAGGTAGCCACATCAGTGGAGGATAGGCATAAACTAGCCTCCACGCGTCTGCCCAGGGATCACTGTACCGGACCACGAATCTCAGCATCATGCAAACGAGCCACGAAGCCAGGAGGTCCACGTCTGACGTCGACCTCCGGCAAAGGGAAGAGAAACCCCTCCGGGTCCAAGAGCATTCCCCATGTTCAACAACTGGCGACACAAATAGTACGCCAGTTAGAGTTCCACACCGAGAATGTAGACAGCCGACAGAGCCAGCACGCTTCTTCCTGTCCACCGCAGGATAACCAGAAGGTTGACTTAAGCCACAGCCGTGGCATTGTCCGACTGGAACCTGATCGGGCGGCCTTGTAGTCTCCACGACTTCCTGATCGTCCAAAGTTCCAGAACATTGACCGGCAAACGAGATTCATCCAGAGTCCAGCGACCTGGACCGACTGGACCCCCCAACCTCCCTTCAATAGAGAAGGGAAAAACTTCCCGGACAGAAGTGCCGGAATGTCAGCCATCAAGTCAGAGAGGCCCTGACTAGGCGATTCATCTGAATCTGATGATCCAGAGACAATGGGGATGTGTTCCATAGGACCGAATCCCCCCTCCAAGTATGGACTCGGACAAACGGTGCTGCCTCGAAGGAGACCATCATGAGACCAATTTCACTGCCCCCTGGAGCATCCGCAACTTTTCTGGAGGAAGAAAAATTCTCGCCTCTGGATGAGCACAGAACCAGCCCCAGGATGGTGACTGACTATAGACACGTCTTCCTTTAATTCTAAACTGAAAACAGGTTATAAAAGAAGACCATGCAGAGACCAAATGATGACAATGCCATGTTGACTCAGCAAGGCTAGAATCGAAGCGAGCACCCTGGTGAAAACTCCCGGTGTCGCTAGGTCAAAAAGGAGAGTCATAAATGAATAGTGGTTCTTCCTGACCACTAATCACAGGAACCTCTGGTGCCCGTCGCATCTGGGGACATGCCAGCTCGCGTCCCTGAAGTCCAGGGACGTCCCTGGATGGAGCGAACCGACTCCATCCTGAATTTCCAAATCCCCACCCAGTCTTGAACTGCCCCATCAGGGCAGTCCGACGAGACTGTAGGACCAAGAAACCATCCGGTGAATAAGAAAGAAAACATCGATCTTATTATGAAGCGACCACTTCACAAACTCTGTGGTTGGAAAAACCGGACAGCTACACAAAGGCATTCAGGGCCTTGAGGCCTAAGAGCCATGAACAGATCTGAATCTGTCCTGCAGTGGTATGGGTATGACAACCCCCAAGAAACACTGCAATATATTGGAGAAGGAAGGTCCCAGCTTACGGGGCGCCTCTACTGTTAGCCAAAGAAAGGCAAATCTGTCAGAGCTTCCCTAGAAACTTGGTCAGTGGACCAGTATATCAGCCTTTTCAGGTGGTGCAAAACCACCCCGGACACAGAGGCCCTAGAGGCTAAAGCAGTCGCAGTGCACCTGCTGGTCAACTTATAGAGGAAGCCGATGCTCCTCCACTGCCTGGTACAAAAGCTTTTCCCAGTCATTGAGTGTCAGACACCAGAGACGCAGCCACTAACGGGCGTAACGCTGACCTCAGCATGGCGAACACAGTCCGAGCCATCGCTTCTGATCACCTCCGAACAGGCAGATGACCCCCCTGCCGGGAAAGTGGTACCCCTGATACCAGATGTCAACTTCATAGGCAAAAACACATATCCTTATGAAAATGCTCTACAAGGAATAACGTGCGTTGAGGGAACAAAAAGGACCTCTGCGACAAACCCAGTCCCCATCTATGAAGAGTCGGCACGCTTCTTCAATATAGAGTGGGTCGAGTGCGACCCAAAACAGGGACTGACACCTTCCAGCAGCTACTTCATTGATAAGCGCTGATTGTACAAACAAATAGTTTACACTGTGTATTGCGCCAAAACACGCAATTGGAGCGTGGGAGGAAACCCACTCAGCCACAGAGAGCATAGTACATAGACATACGGTGTATGTATTTTAGTATGTGTGAATAAACATATTGAACATGTTTATGCTGTGCATAGCCCAGAAGGCGCACATACCAATGGAGCGTGGGAGGAAACCGGAGCACCCGGAGGAAACCCACACAGACACAGAGAGCAATAATACATACATTCAGTGTTGTGTATAAACATATTGCGTATGTTCATACTGTGTATTGCGCCGAAGGTGCGCATGGACATTGAGCGTGGGAGAAAACCGGAGGACCCGGAGGAAACCCACGCAGACACAGAGAATAACCATACAGACATATGCTGTGAATGTATTTAGTGTTGAATATAAACATATTGTTTATGTTTATAATGTGCATATGTGCCAAAGGCGCGCATGTCATAGGAGCATGGAAGGAAACTGGAGCACCTGGAGGAAACCCACGCAGACACTATAAACATAATTGTGTATGTTTAAACTATGGCGCAGAGGACGCTTAATCCTCTCTGAATCCAATCTGAGTATAAGTGCTGCTGAAGGAAGCACCAAACTGCACACAAAAAACAACCTCTGACCCTCAGAACAGTGGTCCTGTCAGAGCATCCCTCAGGAAATGGCGGGAAACCACAGGTGCAGGGGCACTGGCTGTTGCCTCTCAGATACTGACTCCATGTCACACAGAAAGCTCTCAGGACTAGTCAAACTAATGACCAAAGTCCCCCCCCTCCATGCTGCACTGACCGGGGGGGGGGGGGGCACCAGGGGGACACACCTGCCCAGAATGAGACCGCTCAGCATCATTGCCCGCCTCTATACACGAAGACTGTGTATCACTGTAATATCCATTCTTCTCTATAAGCAGTGTGTGTGGAAACAGTGAGGGAAATTGAGAGGAGAATCATGCTTGCCATCCAGGAGCCAGCACTATAGGCCCACACAGTGCCAAAGATGGCCGCCGGATGCCTGAGGAAAGGGTGCGACCACAAGAAAATGGCCGCCCGCAATAGCAACTGTGCGGCAATGGCAAGATGGCCGCCAATGGGAAAAAGCAATGCAATAGAAAACACCTTGAAAATGGCGCCCCAGCACTGCGATGTGGACGAGAAGGCCAGGCATGGGCTTCCCCGGAGTAGAGCACCCCCAACAGAGGAACGAGCTACGACACCACATGGACCCCCACTAGGACCCGGAGCCCCCCCACAGGTACGCCCCGGTCGCTGCCAGCCCCGCTGGGGCAGAAGGGATAAAAGGTGACAGAAAACAGGGAAGGGGAGGACAGAAGAACCCCCTTTCCCAGGAATGCCCAGCTGTTTACACCCGCAGAGGCAGGGGGAACTGTACTTACCCGTCCAAACGAGGACCTGCTGGTGCGTTCCTGACAGGCCTACAACCGAGCGGTACGGAGTAGCCGTTAGCCCGGTCCACTGTGAGCGAGACAGCAAGCAGCCCAGTCATATGTGGACCCTGGAGCAGAAGCTCACCGGCCACCCCTGGAGTCATGGGGTATGTCGTGACAGACCCGATGCCTATTTGCAAGGGCCTGTAACACGCTCGATGGCCGGACTGGGGGGACTACAAGGATCTATAATATCCTGCCTGTCATGCCCAGCCGGCAGTTGATAGATCTTAAAAATAAAATAAGATCAAATAAAATAAAAATTTATTCAGGACTCAGGTCCCAAAGGGAGCCACGTCCATCTCCTCTGCTAGGCAGAAAAAAAAAACTGAGGCTGCTGACTGCAGGTAGGAGGGTTATGTACGGAGGGACCGCCCCCTGGGCGGGGCTGTTCAACTCTGTTAAAGTTACGTTTTAAAGAGAACTAACATGTTCTGCCTAGTCCTCTCCTATGAACAGAAACATAACACAACTGTCAAGAATTAAGGAGTGTGTTGCTATGGCAATTTCTATGGTGACTTTATAATAATAATAATATAGAGTTTAGGTAGTAACAGGATGTGTAAAGAGCCCCTTCCCTCCCCCTCTATTGACTGGAAATGGGTGGGAGAGGCCCCTCCCCCTCCATTGATCAGGAAACAGGAAAGGGGGGGGGGGGGGTTGAAAAGGTGTTTGGTGGAGAGACATGTGTGTGTTTGAACAACAGTTGGTGTTTGGGAAGGACAAAGGAAGGAGTTGTTGTTTGGAAGGAGAAAGGAAGAAGACATGGCTGCCTGAAGCTGGATAACTTTGAAGACGCTTTTGGGAGTTGGACTGAGCAAGGAACTATGGACATTACATCTTGACCTCTAAGTTGAGTAATTATTTAGTTTACTTAATGTGTATGGTACATGTTGTACATGCTTATATATTTGTAGGCAATGTGATATTTTGTAAGCTATAAGTTGTGTTGTATTGTGCATCCTACAGTTGTATGTGCAGATTTTTTCCTTGTTTAGTAAAGCATTGATACACTACAGAAGTTTAAGCTTCCTTGATTTTACCACAAGAACTTATTAGATAGACGCAAAGCAAAACAATGGGGGCTCGTCCGGAATTTATGCTAAAATTTCAACAGAAGCTGACCTGTTTTCTGTGGTGTGTTTTGTTGCTTCTACTGGGGGAAAAATGCTGCGTACACTGTTTAGGAAGAGTAAAGCTGCAAAGGTTTCTGGTGTCCAGGAGGATTTGAAGGCGTGCACCCTTCCTATCTGGGCCAGAAATAGTCAGTGGATGTCTGTTGCAAAGGAGCTGGCTGGATATGCTTCTCCTTTGAACAGAGCTTGGGGGGATGGAGTCTCTGATCTTTCCTCAGATTTTAGTCTCAAAAGTTTTGGGTTCAGTAAGGGAGAGATGCGGGCAGTTGCTGTGTTTGGTTTGCATTTCCTGCATGCTCTACATATTGAATCTGAAAAGAGGGAAAAGGCAGAATTAGAAAGAGATTTAATAAAGAAGCAGCTTGCAGTGGCATCCAATTGTTTGGAAGAAACTGCAAGCAAGGCAAAAGATTTAGAAAGTAGGGTAATTAAAGTTAAACCTGCAGTGGATTCCAAGAGTGTTCAAACCGCTGTAGGCCGAGCTTCCCCCATGAATAAATCTAATGATGCTCTAACAAAGGACAAAGGCCCAAAGCCTGTAAGCAGAAATAGGACATGTGCTACTGTTACTTCTCATAACCAGGAAGCTGAGGATTTGATCAGCTCAAATTACAGAGTTGATTCAGATACAAGGAAGGCAAGGCCTATGATCTCCAGGAGACACATGTGGATTGATTTACTTAAGGTGGGGGTCCCTAGAGAGGAAATAGATGGGATTCCTACACCAGCATTGTTTAAGAAGTGGAAGCAAATGGTTGGGAATGGTAGATTTAGTCACATTAAGTGTTTCTGTTGCCACAAAATGGGGCATTTTGCAAAAATGTGCCATACTGTGAAGCAGCAGGCCTCTGTTCTTCCAAGGACGGCACGGAGAGACATGCAAGTTTATTCGTTACGTTGGAAGTCAATGCCTTTCCGTGAAAGTGTTTCAAGGCAACAGTGGGCACCCTACAATAGTTTTGCAGTTACAAATGGGCAGATAGAGAAATGTAAGCAGTGAGCTATGTTTTTGGCACAGTTGGAAATGAACATATAATCTGCTTTTGTCTCTTACTCTTTTCAGATATTGAGCATCGAGAGGTGGAGCAGGCAGAGCAGACGACCATGCTGGGTGGGAGGAGGAAGACCAGAAGAGAGCTTGATGAAGATGCGGATGATGTCCTAAAGATGGCTGAATTGGAGTTGACTTTCATCTGAGCATTTCCTTATGACCAAGAGGACAACAGACTTTCATCTGGGACTTTCTTTACACAAACTGCCAAAGACATTAACCCTGCTCAAAAGTAATGTTGCAGCCTTCCAGGGACAAAGCAAAAGTCTGATCGCCCAGATGGGGGTCAAAAGGGAATTTTTTCCTCCCGTTTAGGGGGGGGTTTGCCCTTTTTCTGGACAAAAGGCTTTAAGAAGTTTTCTATATTATTTTATAAAGTCAAGAGGTGGTATGTGTTGCTATGGCAATTTCTATGGTGACTTTATAATAATAATATAGAGTTTAGGTAGTAACAGGATGTGTAAAGAGCCCATTCCCTCCCCCTCTATTGACTGGAAATGGGTGGGAGGGGCCCCTCCATTGATCAGGAAACCGGAAAGGGGGGGGTTTGAAAAGGTGTTTGGTGGAGAGACATGTGTGTTTGAACAACAGTTGGTGTTTGGGAAGGACAAAGGAAGGAGTTGTTGTTTGGAAGGAGAAAGGAAGAAGACATGGCTGCCTGAAGCTGGATAACTTTGAAAACGCTTTTGGGACTGAGCAAGGAACTATGGACATTACATCTTGACCTCTAAGTTGAGTAATTATTTAGTTTACTTAATGTGTACGGTACATGTTGTACATGCTTATAAATTTGTAGGCAATGTGATATTTTGTAAGCTATAAGTTGTGTTGTATTGTGCATCCTACAGTTGTATGTGCAGATTTTTTCCTTGTTTAGTAAAGCATTGATACACTACAGAAGTTTAAGCTTCCTTGATTTTACTACAAGAACTTATTAGATAGACGCAAAGCAAAACAAGGAGCTGTGTCCGTCCATGGACGAAAAAAGAGAAAAGCCGTTTCTCCACTGACCTTCAATGACAAGTTTTCTCTGTCTGGGATTAAATTACCGGTGATTGCTATTACTACTACTGAAAATAAACGTTTGCTTATAGTACACCACATTCTTAAATTTTTTGGATGATTAAATCTCAACTCACTATTCACACTGATGTACAGTGATCTGTAGATAATATTCTGTAAGCAGGGATTCGCTGAGACCTGAAAATTATTTTAAGGGTTCCTCTGTTAAAAAAGGTTGAGAAATACTCATTTAGATAACCAACATACCATTTTTTTTCCCTCAATGTTCAATTTATATAAAGCATTGCTAAAGGTCCTTGACTGAGACTGAAGCAATTGTTGGTGAAACTTGAATGGGTAAAACATGGATAAGAAGACCATAATGATACATAAAACCCATACAATTTTTTCTTCAACATTTTATTTATTAACATAGAATGGACTTTAAGACATTAAATTCAAATTGATTTACAATATTTACCAGGGCACAGATCTGTAGAAACCGCTTTTATTCATTAGACACCAACTAGAACCACAAATCGCATAGAAGGTAAATGAAAAGTCAGATGTCCTGAGTATCTGTATTAGAAATGTAGAGTCTTCGGCTAATTTAGAAGTACTTTTCATAAGTAAAAATTAAGGCATGGTGTGATTGCACTTTCATTGGCTGCAAAACTACAACACTCCATGTTTCAGATTGGTCATGTACGTATTTTCTGGATAGTTTACTGATCTGTAAAATTTGCTTTCCTTTTTTCCACGAATGCAGTCATTCCCTCTTTTCGGTCATCCTGAAAAACAATCAATCACATTCAATGTTCAGTTCATTACTCAAGTCGATTCACAGTTGGAAAATAAGAACATCGTGAAACAACTTACCGTAGCAAATGTGGAATGGAAAAGTCGTTTCTCAAGACGATTTCCTTCGAACAATGACAATTCAAATGCTGTAGAAACAGGCACCTAATAAGTCTAGCATAGTTGTTAGGCAATAATGATATATAGACATTTTTAACTTAGTCCTGAAGCAGACTTCTAGCCCAAAAAAATAAGAGCCCATTAAAACATAAAACAAGAAAACTCACCTACAAATCCAGATAATAGGATTTTTGAACTCACCGTAAAATCCGTTTCTCGGACGTCCATGGACTGACACAGCCTCTCTTACACTTTACCCGTGGGTTATGTCCCTGCTTGCAGGAGAAGACCTAGGCAGATTGTGAAATGTTATACATACATTCTAAGAAGCCAGAGCTGAACAGCCCCGCCCAGGGGGGTGGTCCCTCCGGACATAACCCTCCCACTGCAGTCAGCAGACCTCAGTTCGTAACAAAGCAGTACAAACCTTGAAAAGAAGGGTGGGTGCTGTGTCAGTCCATGGACGTCAGAGAAACTGATTTTACGGTGAGTACAAAAATCCTAATTTTCTCTTATCGTCCATGGACTGACACAGCCTCCCTTACACTACCCGTGGGATCTCCCAAAGCAGTGTCAAGAGGGATGGGAGCAGTATAAATAGAAAACCAAAAAATTCACTCAAAACAAGGCAGAGCTCCTCAACGGAGGAGTTGCAACATTAAACAGCGGCCCGCAACAACTTGCGGCCGAAGGAAGCATCCGAAGATGCAGCCACATCAACCTTATAGAACTTAGAAAAGGTATGAACGGACGTCCAGGTCGCCGCCTTGCACACTTGTGCAACCGATGTCGGAAAGCCCAGGAAGCACCAATTGCCCTGGTGGAATGCGCCGTAACCGGAAAGGGAGCCTCCTGCCCCTTGAGGGCATAGGCCTGTATAACGGTCTGTCTGTTCCACCTAGAAATGGTGGCAGACGAAACCGATTGGCCCTGTTTTGAAACAGAGACAGACACAAAACAGTGAGTCATATTTCCGAATAGAAGCAGTAGCAGACAGGTACACCCGCAAGGCACGTACCACATCCAATGTGTGAAGCGCAAACTCTCTGGAATGCGATGGGTGAGGACACAAGGACGGGAGGACAATGTCCTCATTTAGGTGAAATGCCGAGACCACCTTTTGGCAAAAAAGAAGGTCGCGGACGCAACACCGCCTTATCCTTATGGATGACCAAATAGGGCGACTTGCAGGACAAGGCCACCAACTCAGACACCCGTCTAACGGAAGTAATGGCCACTAAGAAGGCCACCTTCTGAGACAAGGTCAAGAGGGGAATATCTCTGATATTTTCAAAGGGAGGTTCCTGGAGAACTGAGAGCACCAAATTCAGATCCCAAGGAGGGAGAGGAGGTTTAACAGGAGGGAGCGCATGGCGAACCCCCTGCACAAAAGGTGCTAACCAAGGAATGACCCGCTAGCGGTCACTGAAAGAAGACGGCCAAGGCCAAAATCTGACCCTTAATGGTACTCAAAGCAAGCTTTTGGGTCACGCCACAAGAACCGCAGGATTCTGGGGACGGAATACGTCCGGACCCCAGTCCAGCTCTTCGCACATAGCGATGTAAGTGTGACGGATCTCAGATACCCCAGGTGGGCACATCCGCCAGACCTGTGTCTCCTGTCCTCCAAACGCACCCGCAGCCTGTAGATTTGCCATAACCAGCCCTTGTCCCCTCAATCACGAGACAATCCACACAGGTGTTGAGGGTTAAACATGCAGAGCATCAATTATTTATTAAATACAAAACATACACTTTTACACACAGTTAGGAACACTCCCCTTATCCTTGTCATAGAGGGGGGGTATGGGAAAAGGAAGAACCAATGGGAACTGAACATTGAAACCGAGACTACAGTTAAACATAAAAAGGGATTATCGTAAGCAGGCAGCCCTTCAATACACATCCCCTGCGGAGAGATGTCTGCAGTCCAGACCATTGTCTATGTGCTATGAACCAACACAATTAAACACAGCAACAAGAGGGGGGGATGGGGGGAGAAGGGATGTAGCATTACATTACATTATCTCAATGCCAGCTTGTCCCCAAGTCTCAGTCTCTTCTGGGCCATAATCTGTGGGTAGGAGGCCAGCCCTCAGGCCCTTCCAAAACGCACAGTGACAGTGGGTTCTGTCACATTAAGCTTTCCAGGTACGGTGATACATCTTTCTGGAGGAAGACTTCCGTGCCCTTAACATGGTCGAAATGACCGAATCCGAGAGACCTCGGTCTCTCAGCACTTGGCTTTCAATAGCCATGCCGTTAAAGCCAGAGACTGTAAAGCAGGATGAAATATAGGACCTTGAGACAGAAGGTCCTCCCTCATTGGCAACCGCCAAGGAACGTCCGCAATGAGACATACCAGATCGGCGTACCAATGACGCCGAGGCCAATCCGGAGCAATGAGGATCACCGGAAATTGCCTCGGTCGCCACCCTGCGCAGCAGGCTAGGAAGCAGCTGCAGCGGAGGATAAACATATCAGGTGATAATGACCCCATGGGGCCACCAACGCATCCGAGGCATCCGCCCAAGGATCCCTGGACCTCGACACCTTGCAATTGAGTCGAGAGGCCATCAGGTCCACATCCGGCGTGCCCCACCGCCGGCACAGAATTTGAAAAACCTCCGGGTGCAAGGACCACTCTCCCTGGTCCAGTGTCTGGCAACTCAGATAGTCCGCCTGCCAATTGCCTACGCCCGGAATGTAGACGGCCGACAGAGCCGGCACGCTTCTTTCGGCCCACCTTAGGATGCGGGCGACCTCTGAAGTTGAGCTCCGAGTCCCCCCTTGATGGTTGACATACGCCACCGCCGAGGCGTTGTCCTACTGGATCCTGAGGGAGCGATCCTGTAGTCTCTCCGACCACGAGGAGAGGCACAGTCTGATTGCCTGTATTTCCAGAACATTGATCGGTAAAACGGGCTTCGTCCGGAGCCCAAAGCCCCTGGGCTGGTGTCCGTCGTGATCACCGTCCACTGGATGGGGAGGAACGACTTCCCGGACCGAAGAGCCGGGGACCTCAACCACCACGCCAGGGATGCCCTGACTGGGTGACTCACCTGGATGTGAAGATCCAAGGACAACCGGGATTTGTCCCAAGTGGACAGGATCTCTTTCTGTATTGCCAGTGTGTATGATTGGGCATACGGAACGGCCTCGGACAAGGCCACCATGAGTCTCAGGACTCTCATGCAAAAATGGATTGACGACCATTTTCGGGACGTCAGGACCCGCACTGCAGACTGAAGTGTCAGTAACTTCTCCAGGGGTAGGAATACCTTCGCCTCCAAGGAGTCCAGGATCAGACCTAGATACTCCAAATGCGGAGTCGGGACCAGGACCGACTTCTGAATGTTCAGGAGCCACCCGAAGTCCCTGAGGGTCTGACTGACGATAGTCACACTTTCTTCTAATTCTGAGCCATTGTCTGCTCTTAGAAGATCATCCAGATAGCCCACGATAGCAATGCCTCGCTGTCTCAGCAAAGCTAGAACCAGAGCAAGCACCTTGGTAAACACCTTTGGTGCCGAGGCTAGGCCGAAGGGAAGAGCCACAAATTGATAGTGGACTTCGCCGATCGCAAAGCGCAGAAACTTCTGGTGACTTGCGCAGATCGGAACATGCAAGTAGGCGTCCTTGATGTCCAAGGACGCCAGAAAATCCCCTTGATGGAGTGTAGCGATCACCGTGCGAATGGATTCCATGTGGAACTTTTGCACCTTCACAAAGGCATTCAGGGCCTTGAGGTCCAGGATTGGCCGAACCCCGTCCTTTTTTGGGACTACAAAAAGATTCGAGTAGAACCCCTGAAACCTCTCCTGTGACGGAACCGGCACAATCACTCTGGACCTGATCAATCCTGTACGGCCCCTAAGAGGGCCGCCCGACGGGCAGGAAGGAGAGGGAGATTTGAGGGAAAGAATCTGTCTGGGGGCCAGGAAAGGAACTCTATCCTGTATCCTGAGGTGACCACCTCGCACACCCACCGGTCGGAGATCCGGGAGGTCCACCGAACCATGAACCTGCAAAGACGTCCCGCCACCCCAGAGTCGGCCAGGGGCAAGACTTCATGCGGTGGCGGGCTTGGGAGCTTGCTTGGTAGGCTTACGCACCCAGGGACGCTTATGTCCCCGAGCCGCACTTTTTTCAGTCTGGGCGGGCTTACCCGTGGATTCTGACTGATGAAAAAACGTCTTCTTCGCCGGAAAGGAAGGCCAAACATTCTACCGCCCTTAAAAGGGCAAGTCAGCCAGGAGCTTTTTGGAAGCTAGGTCGGCCGTCCAGCATTTCAGCCAGATAAGGCGACGCAGCACCACAGCAGAGATAGAGGCCCCAGATATTAAAAGGGCCAAAGTGGCATCGCACACAGAGACTAAACCCTGCGCAAGTTGGTAAGCCAGGGTAATGGTCTCAGGAGGGAGATTATGCTCCTGTACCGTCTGGTGCAAAATCTTTGCCCATCCTGTGAGTGTCTGAGACACAAGTGTCGCCGCCACTATAGGGCGTATGGCAGACCCCAACAAGGTAAACATAGTTCTACTCACCACCTCTGACCTCCTGTCAGTGGGATCCTTAAATGCAGGAGTCCCTTCCATTGGGAGCGTGGTAGCCTTATTCAAACGGGCGACCGGGGGGGGGGGGGTCGACCACTGGGGGAAGAGCCCACTTCTTAACCAGGTCCTCTTCAAAGGGGTACCTTATGGATAGGCGCCGCAGGACCGTCAAAGTCTTCTGCGGCTTATCCCAGACTTGGTCAATGAATGTATCAAAAAAGGGCACATATGGAAAGACCTTTTTTGAAGAAACGGCTTTAAAAGGAACCAAAGGAGACAGCTTCCACCTGAGGTTCCTCAGCCTCAACATTCAGCTTGAGAGTGTCCCTCACAGCATCAATGAGTTCACTTACAAGCACCCTGTCAGTTATTGGTTCAGAACTGGGGTCTTCCTCACAAGGAATGTCCTGTTCAAAAACATGAAAATCCTCAGAGCTAGGGTCCTGAGCAGCAGTAGCTAGGCCCATATCTGAGACAGAGCACTCCCCTACAGAAGAATGTGTGGGGAGGGGGCTCTTTGCTTTACAGCTCCCTTGCGCTCGCACACCGCTTCCATCCTGACAAGGAATGATTCCAGGACTGCCGACAACTGGTCCATAGGGACCGCAGGTGCAGGAGCACTGCCAGTTGCCTCTGACAAGTGTGGAGAAGCAGGTGAACCAGACTCCATACTGCCACCCTCTGAGACCTTATACACTATAACAGTGAATAATACAGTCCACCCACTGGCTGCGCTGAGTCGGGGATACCCAGAGGACCCACCGACCCTTAAGGACCGCTCAGTTCCGCTGCATGAAACCACGCTGCAGCGAGAGTGAAGCCTGAGGAGATTCGCACCGCAGCAACGCCGATAGAGGCCGAAACCGAAAGCGCAGCGGCTTCAAGAAAATGCCCGCCGGCCGCATGTATTACTGCGCCATTGATCCATGGCAAGATGGCCGCCGAGCGCATTTTTTTAAATCACCACACAGTGCTAATGGCGCACGCAATGAAGTCTCCAAACACTCACACACCAGAACACTGCTCCTCTCCCAGAGTCCACCCACTACACAGACATGAACACACCTCGCCAGGCCAGAGCGACCCCCAAGTACCCCCACACAGCACAGCACCAGTACAGGGTGCAGAGAGCAGCATAATAGCGGGGAGACAGGGAGAAACACCCCCTTATAAAGAAACACAGCCAGCATGTACTCACCTGCAGCAGGAGAAACTACTTACCCGTCCCAGAGGGACCCACTGGCTTGTTTCAGACAGACCTATCACAGAGTAGTACGGAGTAGCTGTCGGCCCGGTCCACCGCGAAAGATACAGACAGGTACTGTTCAATCTTGAGAGGACCGTGGGAGCATAAAAGCAACCCGGCCACCCCTGGAGTCATGGGGCATGTCGTGAACTGAGACTCGCACACACAAGGCGAGGATCAGCACGCTCGATGGTCGGACAGGGAAGACTACGAGAATACCAGTGTACCCAACCTGTTGCCCAGCCGACAGTTGATTGAAGGTCTCAAAAATAAAATACAATTCCCAAAGGAATAAAATTTAAAAATAAAATCTTCCAGGAGACTGTCTCCTGAGAGAGCCACGTCTTCTCCTTCTGCTAGGAAGAAAAAAAAAAACTGTGAGGTCCGCTGACTGCAGTGGGAGGGTTATGTCCAGAGGGACCGCTCCCCTGGGCGGGGCTGTTTAGTGCTGGCTTTTTACAATGCATGTATAACATTTCACATTCTGCCTAGGTCTTGTCCTGCAAGCAGGGTCATAACCCACGGTAAAGTGTAAGAGAGGCTGTGTCAGTCCATGGACGATAAGAGAAATGTTCTTAGTCTTCCAGATCATTTAACCCAGTTTCTCTGAGCGCAGGCCATCATGGACCCAACCCCTTGAGTGGTGCCATCTTGCAGCTTGGACTCAGAGCCTAACTGTCCTCTAGTATTAGCACTCTACCAGCTTCTACGTCCTTTCTCTATACCACATTTTAGGAGCAATGGGAAGAAACCTAAGGTTAGTCTTGCTCTTAGGGCTGCCGGCTTACACCTAAACACAGTGCAGGAAAGTAGTATTCTGTGTGTGAACATGTGGTGAACGCGTTGCCTTTGAGATCTGCATGTAGGTACCAATGTACTTCTAATGGCAACTCAAAAGCTGATCGCAAACGCAGGGTGTTTTTAGACACCAGATCACATTGTACAGTACCATGGGGTTTGGTGAAGTGCATTTTGTAGTAGTGCTTGCACTACTTTATCCATGTTTCAGTGCGATTTGCAGTCCATTCAAGTGAACGAGCTGTCAAAATTGTAATATGTGAATAAAATAATGCTTAAAATAGTGATGCAACTTGGGGTATACACATAAGCTTAAAACATAAGACCAAGTCGCAATGTGAACTGCCAAAGTGCAATGTGCAGACTGTCAATATATCAATAAAGTGACAATATAGTGCAAAATAGAAATTAAATACATGAACGGCTGCAATGTGCAACAGCCGTTAATCACACAGTTCCTGTGCAAGTGTCTGAAACAATGTGCACAATGTGCTAAAAAAACATAAGTGTCCAATGTGAACTAAAACAGCAACAGTTCAATGAATTCAAAAATGCATCCGCTGGTGGTGCTAGTAGCAACAGAAGTGCTCTCTTCAAAAATGAGTGTCCCGTTTTTCATGCAGGGTGGTATAGAGATAAAATTATCTCTTGTTCTGTGCAGCACACACTATGAAGTGAGGGTGGCCTCTTACCTTGCGGTAGCAAGGTAACCGCATATGAAAGCAATGGGAATGTTGGTTCCTCACATGGGGTCCTGGGTCAGTCACTGGATCCTAAGTGCTGGGTTATCTCTCAAATGGCACCAGGGTTTGCAAGAAGCAAAAGGAAACAAGGGATATCTCGATAGTGAAGTATGTAAAAACCAGCAGGGTAGGTTTATTCGGCGCATATACTAGGTACTCACATTAACATAAAGTGCAAAAACTTATCTCATACGAGTGGCGAGCTCGTTAGCCTCCGTCTGTCTCTATGCCTTTTCCGTCCCTACGCGTGGCGTCACGGTCACGTGACTTCATCAGGGGAACGCCACGCGTAGGGACGGAAAAGGCATAGAGACAGACGGAGGCTAACGAGCTCGCCGCTCGTATGAGATAAGTTTTTGCACTTTATGTTAATGTGAGTACCTAGTATATGCGCCGAATAAACCTACCCTGCTGGTTTTTACATACTTCACTATCGAGATATCCCTTGTTTCCTTTTGCTTCTTGCAAACCCTGGTGCCATTTGAGAGATAACCCAGCACTTAGGATCCAGTGACTGACCCAGGACCCCATGTGAGGAACCAACATTCCCATTGCTTTCATATGCGGTTACCTTGCTACCGCAAGGTAAGAGGCCACCCTCACTTCATAGTGTGTGCTGCACAGAACAAGAGATAATTTTATCTCTATACCACCCTGCATGAAAAACGGGACACTCATTTTTGAAGAGAGCACTTCTGTTGCTACTAGCACCACCAGCGGATGCATTTTTGAATTCATTGAACTGTTGCTGCTTTAGTTCACATTGGACACTTATGTTTTTTAGCACATTGTGCACATTGTTTCAGACACTTGCACAGGAACTGTGTGATTAACGGCTGTTGCACATTGCAGCCGTTCATGTATTTAATTTCTATTTTGCACTATATTGTCACTTTATTGATATATTGACAGTCTGCACATTGCACTTTGTCAGTTCACATTGCGACTTGGTCTTATGTTTTAAGCTTATGTGTATACCCCAAGTTGCATCACCATTTTAAGCTTCATTTTATTCACATATTATTTTATTCCCAATTGGATTTATTTTCTACCAGTATTTTATTCTGTATTTTATTCATATTAGCATTTATGCACTTTTGGATTTAATATTATATTATATTTTTTTACCGAGCATAGAGGTTACCCCTCACGCAGTATATATTTTGAACAGCGCAACACCACATTTTTACCTCTATTTATTACCTATGGGTTCGGCTTGACCCTTTTGGTGACTGCAGCAGTTCATTTATTTTATTCATTTATTTTTACCTACCGATTTCCTCCTCTCTGGTAGCGCAGGAATAACCCCCCTTTTCTCTGTCAAAATTGTACCGCACAGGATCGTACATCTTCTGGTGTGAACCAGCGGTCAATGTAGTTTCACCCAGTGAAGGATTCTACCACATACTGCTCAAGTTCCTAAGCAGCTGACTTATTTTTCTGTGTAAGCATTCTGAAGAACATCCAAAAAAAATAAAAATAAAAATAATAGTCATATCCTCCTAACAGAAGGGCGGGATTAAAAATACAAATTTCTTTGACCTTTGATGAGTTGTCCTTTAAGTTTTCCCTTCATTCTTTAGTAACTCTTAGGTAGTAAAATGCAGCTCCCGAGTTCCTTACCTTTGCCTTTTCAGAAAGAACAACTGTGTCCAGCTTTACTGCATATGTACAAAGCTTTCTCTATTCCTTTCTATGGACAGTCCAAAATATTGGCGACACTCAGCCATCCAGAAGAGTAATGAAAGGTAAGTACTTTACTACCTGGGCTTCATTGATGATGGTGGAGGGGAACCTTAAAGAACAATTTCACAAAAAGTGAAGTTGTCCATTTAAAATTTCCTGCTTCTTTCTAAATTTAATATAAAAAAAAAAAAAAAACTTTCCCACCCCTGCACGAATCCATATATTTTGCAGAGAATTAGTACAGCAACAGTAAATAAAAAATTAACTTGCATCTACCTTTTTGTTAGTACAGCTAGGACATACAGACTTGTAACATACAATAATGGTTTTTTTTCCCCTCACCCCCATTGACAGCCTCTTTGGCCATAGCCACAATGAGTTTAGAATTCCCAGCTATCTTTTCAGCACAGCCGATAGCCTCTTCAACAACCTTATCCGCTGGAAACACTTTGCTGACAAGTCCTGCAAGGACAAGTAGTAGACATACATTTTGTTAGTTTACATCTTATTTTATGGAAGGAAAAAAAAAAAAACTGTGCTGCAAGTTCACCCTACAGTATACTGAAAGAAACTGTATTTATCATCTAACCTACTTTACAGGGCAACCAAAATAACATTTTCAGATCTAGGTCCCCTCTACTGAATTCTCCTGAAGAATAAACCAAAAATCCAATAGTGCGTGTACCATGCAAAGCATAAAATGGAGCAAAGCCATTTACAGTCTGTAATTGTAACTCCCAAAAAAGAACTTTCAGATCTGTGAAAACCTAAACGGTTGGATAATCAAACCCATCACTCCCAAACAAAATGTGCATCTTTTATTACCCACTACCACTGTTAAAAAGAGCCAAGTGCTGTTTTGTCACAATTAGATGCATCGGCAGCCTGTTTAATAATATTGGGCTGCCATGACATAAACCCAGTAAAGACATTCCATTCCATTTTTTTTTGTTCTCCTGTTTATAAGCTGATGCACATATAAAACTACTTGTACTTCAATGTACAGGCAATTATTCTATCAAATGACATGATTTCTGTGTATACAGATAAAGGTAAAAAAGTAAAAATAATGATTATGTGCAAGTTCTTACAAATTATAGTATTTCATGTTCTACCTCTGGTAATTCTCCTTCTAACAAGTATTTTAGTATAGGTAAAAAGAAATGATCCTTCTACAAAGTATTTAGCATAGCCAAAAATCACAAGGAAATTAAAACCTGCTTGCTTGGCCTCATTAGCAGATATGCGATCACCAGTAAGAACCATCTCCATGGCCAGAGATTTCCCAACAGCTCTCGTCAGCCTCTGAGTACCACCTGCCCCTATGTTAAAAAAAAATAATATATATGACAAAATATGAAAAATATAGATCAAATATGAATAGCAGAATTTTCCAGGAAGCATTGTATTACAGGTATGAAAACACAGGAGAAAACATATGCTTTCTCTGCAAGTCATCTTCTGTTTGATACGTTGCCGTTTATTTAAAATGATCCGTCTACTTTCTCTGCACTTTAACTACTTCACCTCCAAAAAGTTTTACCCCTTTATGACCAGGCCATTTTGTGCTATTCAGCACTGCGTTAAATTGTCAACTGTACATTCATGCAACACTGTACCCAAATTAAATTATATTTTTTTTCCACAGAAACATAGCTTTCTTTTGGTAGTATTTGATCACCATTGTTTTTTTTTATTGCACGACAATTTTGAAACCCCCCCACCAATATTTTCTACTTTTTGCTGTAAAACATCCCAAAAAAATAATCAATACATCAGATTAGTTCATAAATTTGGGTCAAAATGCATTCTGCTACATGTCTGGTTAAAAAAAAAAAAAAAAAAACCCAATAAGTGTATATTAAACTGGTTTGTGTAAAAGTTATAGCGTCTAAAAACTATGGTGTATATATACTGGATGTGAGCTGCACACAGAAGGTTTTTTACCTTAATGCAGATAATGCATGAAGGTAAAAGAACTGTCTACCTATAGAATCACTAAGTGGTACCTAAAAATGATACAAATTTACCTTCAAAAAATAAGTTCACCTTTCGTAACATGTTACATCCATATTCAGATGCAGCAAACCTGGTAATCCTGCCATTACCACACTTCCGTCCTAGGGTGACAACTGTACTGCACAGCGTTATTGTCCTAAGAATGGGAGTTAGGACTAGGCCATTGTGTTAGGACTGCACAACACCTCCTTCTCTTCTCCATTAAACCAGGGGAGGTGTTCTGTAGTCCACAAAGATAGCAAGGAGCAATGCTAACTGATAACAGTTCAGAAGCAGAAAGCACTGTAAGTTATCAGCATGCAAGGTTTCTTTTTCTTTTTTTTTGCACTTGTCTAAAAAGATAATAAAACGCTTTCCATGGTATGTGAGAAAATAAAATTCTGTGCAAGACTAAAGAAAATGCTGCATGCACAAATGCGACCAAAAAATAAATAAAAAATAAAATGTGTAAAAATAGTGTTACGCTTAAAAACTTAATTGTGTACCAAATTAATAAAAAGTACAGACTATAGATGGATAAAATCATATACCAAATGAATATGTGAAGAGCAAAACAATATATCCTGGTATATACTCATCAAAATAATTTTGAAATTCCATATTAACAAATAGTTATACTGCCGCCTACAGGAGGGTTGGACTCCGACAACCGGAAATCATTGCAGGCCAGCCCAGGATAACTCCTCAAGATCCCAGCATGCCTTACTGGGTAAAGGATTTTACAGTAAGTACCAGAATCCCCCCCCCCTTTCTCATTCATTGAGGGACACAGGAAGTCTAATAATGTTGGGATATCCAAAGCAATTCAATTGAGTGGTGGGCAAAAAAAGAAAAAAACAGATCAGGGACTGCAGCTCAAAGAGCCGCCTAACCTTATGCTGGAAGCTGCATCAGATGGGGCATGAACCTTCAACTGGTAAAACTTAGAGAACATTTGAAAAGACGACCAGGTGGCAGCCATGCAAATCCCAGAAACAGTGGCCTAATCCTGAAGGACCCAAGAGGCACTTAGACTTATTAGAGTGTGACTTGACAGGAAATGTGAAATCCTAAAGCGGACCTGGCAGAGTCATTCACAAAAAAGGGGGGGGGGGGGGGAGTGACAGCTGCCTGAGCTCGGAAGAGATAAACATCTCCTGATGACATTGCAGAAGAAAATGGCAACCCAGAACCAAAATGGTTGCAGCAGAGAAGTGGATTTCAGCAAGACAATGCTGGATCTGCTGGGTAGGCAAATATCTGAAATGAAGACGACCCAGCATCAGGTAGGCAGGGATTAAAAAATTTAAATAAAAAAGGAAAGAGGAGGGGGTTAAGCTCCTCTTTAAGACCATAAGCTTAAATGATTGTCTGTTGGAGCTCCTATATCCTCAGGAATGACAATAAGAGTCAGTCTTTCTGAAGAAAAATGCGAGAATCTCTCAAGCTAAACTACATCCAGGCAATGTAGAGAGATCTCCTTCTGATGAACTTGAGCCAGACCGAAAAAAGATGCCCTGGGTGAGGTGAAAAGCGAACATTACCTTAGACAGGAAGGAAGTTCTCGGCCTCAACACACCTGGTCTCTGTGAAAGATCGGGAAAGGTTCTTTTCAGGGTAAGGCTGCCAGTTTAGACACTTGCCTCGCAGAGGTGATGGTAACAAGAAATGCAACATGCGAGTGAGAGTGGAAAGGGCATAGGTTCAGAGGGCAGTTTCTACAGTGTTAAGGCCCCTTTCACACTGGGGCGGTGGGTGCATCGGCAGTAAAGCGCCGCTATTTTTAGCAGGGGGCTTTACCGTCAATTTCACTGCGCTATTCAGCCGCTAGCGGGACGCTTTTAACCCCTGCTAGTGGCCGAAAAAGGGTTAAAACCACCCGCAAAGAGCCGCTGCAGCGGCGCTTTGCGGGCGGTAAAGCCGCGGTGCCCATTCATTTCAATGGGCAGGAGCAGTATACACACCTCTCCAGCTCCTTCACCGCTCCAAAGATGCTGCTAGCAGGACTTTTTTTAGCGTCCTGCCAGCGCACCGCTCCAGTGTGAAAGCCCTCGGGTTTTCACACTGGAGTGCGAAGACCGGCTCTTTCAGGGCGATTTGCAGGCGCTTTTTTAGCGTTATAGCGCCTTCAAAATGCCTCAGTGTGAAAGGGGTCTAAGAGAACCACGTTCAAATCTCATGGGAGTGAACAGGGCAACCCCCTGCATAAAAGTCTGGATCAAAGAATGGGAAGCCGCAGTATCTGAACAGTATCCAATGTGCAGAGAGACCTGACTCCTAACGGTGCTGAGGGCCAATTGCTTGTCCAAGCTCATCTGTAAGTAGAGGATTAATCTCACAGTAAAATTTTTGGTGGGAAAGCCTCTCACCAAGTGAAATGTGCCTTTCACATAGACCTTAAAATAAGTAGACTTCCCAGTCTTAAGCACCTTGGGAATCACTGATTCATTGATGCAGCTGTCTTAGAACCCAGTTTTTAGCAGCCATGGCATTTAAGCCTGAGACTGTGAAGCAGGGCGGTACCACATCCACCTGGGCTAATCAAGGAGTTATAAGAATAACCAGAATGTCCTCCATCTTGATTCTTTGAAGCAGGCGAGGAAGAAGTTTTAGGAAAGGGAAGGCATAGATCAGGCTGTAATGAGCCCACGCACCCTGTACCTGCAAACAAACCCTTTTAGTGTGTTATTGAACCTGGAGGCCAGGAGATCCACATCTGGCAGACCCATCCTGTGACACAGGTCCACGAACACCCCTGAGTGTAACAACCATACCCCCGAGACCAAGTAGCTAAAACATTCAGCCTTTTCTCAACAGAGCAGAGAGAAAAAAAAACGTCCACCCTACTAGGACACTAGCAAGAAACAAATGCATGCTGAGAATAGGAGGGGTTATATTGTGCTGGCCTGCAATTTTTTTTTTTCTCCAGACTCTAATCTTCCTGTAGGCAACAATATAACCTGACTGTATAAAACTTCACGAGTCCCTCAGTAGATTAGAAGAAAACATTTTGGCTGGAGGTTATTTAACATAGCATTTGCTGGGAGGGAAAGACCTTTCCCTATTCTCTTCACCCACTTTTTAACACCTTATCGTCCGGCCGGGAGCACTATTGTCAAATGCTGTCCTCCTAGAACGTGCCACACAGTGGTGCGATCTGTCACTGGACACAGCAGTTGACTGATCACTGCACCGGGCTGCTGCCAGTGCCACCATCATAATGTACACACTGTCACCAGTCAGTGTCCCTGATCACTGCCACACCAGTTATATGAGAATGTTGTACTGCACTGGTGACCGCATGTAAAAAAAAAAAAAAAAAAAAAAAAAAAAAAAAAAAGGGGAAGGTCGTCTTCATTTTCCAAATAATTGTGACAAAAAAAAAAAAAAGATGACAACTTCAAAAAAAACAAACCATGCCTCTTACTAAATACCTTGGACTGTCTAATTTCCAAGAAGGGGATATTTGGGGGGTATTTGTACTGTCCTGGCATGTATAGGCCTTGAGAAATTAGATAGGGTGCCAGTATATCAGAATTGATCTATTTTCAATATATATATATATATATATATATATATATATATATATATATATATATATATATATACACACACACACACACACACACACCATAGTTTGTGGACTCTACCTTTCCTACATACACGGATTTGGGTTATTTTCACCAAACGTCATTTGCAAAATGTTATAACAGAAACAAAGCAAAAAAACTTGTTTGTTTATTTAGCAAAGTATAAAAAAAAAAAACAGTGGTTATTCAATACCACCAAAAGAAAGCTCTATTTGTGTCAATACAAATTATAAAAATGTCTTATGGGTAGTGTTGCACGACCGCGCAATTGTCATTCAAAATGCGACAGTGCTGAAAGCTGACCTGGGCAGGAAGGGGATTAAAAGTGCCCTGTATTGAAATAGTTAAGAGAGGACCATTCAACATTTATAACACTTGTTTCCTTCCTGCTACCACTCCATTATACAATTTTCATGTTTTGGGACTTGTATATAATTATATTTTTACTCAAGTCAACAGCCTCCAGGGATATTCTTGTCATACATGACAGAAGGCACAGGTCAGTAAGTGCCAAACTATCATGAGATTTTGTAAATGCACATAAATGTATGCAGTCGTGCCTACATACTGTAGATTTAAACCATTCTTCTTAAACCATTCTTTTTCAACCAGGGTGTCTTTTGGGTTCCTCCGGGGGGTGCCTTGGCAAAATGTTTAAAAATTGGCCAAAAATTGTCTACAATTGTTACACAAAGCCACAAGCTTTAATTGTGCATCATTACGACCTTGGGCTTACTGCTGGACTTCTAACTACCAATGACTTTATAGGTTGACAAGGAAGTCCCTCTTCATTAGCACTTTAGCTGAACGATGGAGAAACTGAGGGTGAAAAACAAAAACACTGGAATTCTAGTCAGTACTAGTGTAAAAAGGTGCATTTGTTTTGTAAAAATTAATCAGCTCTAATGTTGGGTGTCCTACGTGTATTGAATTATGTAAAACTCATAGTTTCGTTTTTTTATATTTTCGAAAGGGGTGCCTCAAGATTGTGCATATTTTTTAAGGGTGCCTTGACTAAAACAAAGTTTGAAAAACACAGATTTAAACTATGCCTAGGAGAGAAGTGGGAGGGTAAAGTAAAAAAATGCAAGTTAGACTTACCGGTAACTTGTTTTCCAATAGGCTTTCAGGACAGCACCCGAGAGATCATGGCTCCTCCTCCTACAGGAAACACCTCATCAATTAAGTCTTTAATTGGAGGCCTCCACGTTGCTTCCATCAGTTGTTTGTAGAGAACCTCCAGCCCCAGCTGCAACACATAAGCGACAGTTATTACATAGTATTACAGCAACAGCATAAAAAAAGGGCGGGATCCTGCTGTCCTGAAAGCCTATTGGAAAACAAGTTACCGGTAAGTCTAACTTGCATTTTTCCAAAACGTCTTTCAGGACAGCACCCGAGAGGATAATCGAGACTTACCCCATTTAGGGTGGGACAACAGCCTGTAAGACTTTCCTTCCGAAAGCCTGGTCCCCAGCCGTCATGAGATCTAATCTATAATGATGGGCAAAGGTCGTCAGACTTGTCCATGTAGCTGCCTTACAGATTTGTTCGGGGGTGGCACCAGCTTTTTCTGCCCAACTCACCGCCGAAGCTCTAGTAGAATGAGCCCGGATACTTACTGGACTCTCCTGGCCTGTAAGGGAATAGGCGTCCGAGATAGCCATTCTCAACCATCTGGCAATGGTTCCTCTAGAAGCTTGTCTTCCTTTTTTATTTCCGGAAAATAAAATGAATAGTGCGTCTGAACGCCTAAAGTCTTTAGTAGCTTCCAGGTAACTTAAGACTGCTCTTTTAACATCCAGGGTATGGAATTCTTCTTCCTTCTTACCTGACGGATTAGAACAAAACGTAGGAAGTATTATCTCCTGGGTTCTATTTTGAACAGAATCAACCTTTGGTAAAAAATTAGGATCCGTCTTCAGCACAATCCTGTCTGAAAGAATAGAAAAAAATGGCTCCCTGATAGATAAAGCTTGCAGCTCACTGATTCTTCGAGCTGTTGTAATAGCTACTAGAAAAATTGTTTTCAAAGTTATTAGTTTCAGGGAGGTTAAATTAAGAGGTTCGAAAGGTTCCCTGGTCAGGGTCTGTAGAACGACTGACAAGTCCCATGACGGACAGTTTTTGATCACTATCGGTCTAGCCCGAGTGAGGGCTTTAAAGAATCTGATTACTAGGGGTTCTGATGAAATAGATTTCTCAAAATATACCCCCAGTGCGGCCACCTGAACTTTTAGGGTACTGACCGCTAGGCCCTTGTCTGCTCCTTCTTGTAGGAATTCCAGGATAGAAGAAATCTGCTTTAATGGTCTGCCGGATATAGTGCACCAGGAGTTAAAGACTTTCCAGACTTTGTGATATATTGCTCTGGTAACATCCTTTCTGCTAGATAGGAGGGTAGCCACCAACCTGTCCGAGAATCCTTTTCTCCTTAAGAGTTGCTCCTCAGAAGCCAAGCTGTGAGTTTTAGCTTTTTTACTTCTTGGTGAAAAAGAGGACCTTGTAACAGAAGGTCTTGTCTCAATGGAAGGTGCCAGTATGGTTTGATCTGCATCTGTAGAAGAGCCGAAAACCAAGGCCTTTTGGGCCAGAAGGGAGTGATGAGGATTACTGTCATATCCTCTTTCCGGATTTTTGTTATGACCTGCGGAATCAGCTGAAATGGAGGGAAGGCGTAGCCGAGGTGAAAATTCCATCTACCCCCAGAGATGACTCGTTCCTGTTCAGGGATATTTGTGCATTTTCCTGAGTCGCAAAGAGATCCACTCTTGGCTGTCCCCATTTCTTCACTATTAGATTGAAGACATCTGGATTCAATTGCCACTCCGCTTCGTACACCTGGTTCCTGCTGAGGAAATCCGCTATCCTGTTTAGGGTCCCTTTTAGGTGGACCGCGGACAAGGATTGAGTATGGAGCTCTGCCCAATTTAGAATGCTCTCTGCTAGGCCTTGAAGTATTCTGCTTCTGGTGCCCCCTTGTCGGTTTATGTAAGCCACCGCCGTGGCGTTGTCCGACAGGATTTGTGTATGTCGCCCTTGGACTTCTTCTGCAAAGAACAAGAAGGCCATTTCTATCGCCTTTAGTTCCCTCCAGTTTGAAGATCTCAGTGCTTCCCTTGTGGACCAAGATCCCTGAGCCCAACGGCCGCTCATGTGAGCCCCCCAACCCCAGGAGCTGGCATCGGTTGTTAGCCTTACCTGGGTTGGAAAGGACCATAACAGGCCTGCTGAGAGTCTTGCCTGGTTCTTCCACCACCAGAGACTCCTCTTTACTTTGGTGGGGATCTTCACCAGTGAATCCAGTGAATTTTGCTGGCGATCCCAGATTTTTAACAGAAACTTTTGCAGCGGTCTGAAATGGAGCTTTGCCCACTGTACTGCCGGTATGGAAGAGGTCAGGGTTCCTAATGCTGACATGACCCTCCTGATGGACAGAAGCTGACTGGATTGTAAGAGTGACACAACCTCTAACAACTTTTCCCGTTTTTCTTCTGGGACAAAAATCTTTTGCTCCACAGAGTTGATACGGAAACCCAGGAATAACACCTCCTGAGAGGGAATCAGATTGGACTTTTGGAGGTTTAGTATCCATCCGATGGATTCTAAGTGAGCACGTGCTCTGTCCAAGTTTCTCTGAAGTCCATCTCTGATTTGGGCAAACAGTAGCAGGTCGTTTAGATAAGGAATCACTGAAATTCCCTCTAGACACAAGGGTGCTAGAGCTTCGGCCATTACCTTCGTGAACACCCTTGGAGAAGATGACAGGCCGAATGGAAGAGCTCTGAATTGCAGGTGTACCACCTTCTTCCCTTCTCTCAGTGCTAACCTCAGATATCTGAGATCTGGCAGCAATAGGAATGTGGAGGTATGTGTCCTGCAAATCTATTGACGCCATGAAACATCCTTGACTCAGGAGGCTTCTTACTGAGAAAATGGAATCCATCCAAAATCTTTTGTATTCTACTGACAAATTCAGCATTTTTAGATTTAGGATGAGGCGGTACTTTCCTGAAGGTTTCTGTACAAGGAAAACGTGAGAATAGAACCCCTGGAAGAACTCCTTTGTTGGAACCGGAACAATGACTCTCTGGGATATCAGTTCCTGAATTAGGGACTTCATGGCGAGTGCCTTGACCAGATCCCTCGGGACGTTTGTCACTAGGAACCTCTTTGGGGGTTCTTCCGTGAATTCCACCACGTATCCTTGGGAGAGCATGTTTACAATATACTGATTTGTAGTGATGTCTCTCCACTGGGGAATGAACTCCTGGAGTCTTCCCCCTACTTGGGGTGGATTGTCACTGCGGCTTTCCGGAGGTCGCAGGAGGATTGAAGAGCACTCCACTCCTACCTTTTGGTTTCTGGGAAGACCACTGCTTCCTTTTGGTTTGCGTTTTTCCTTCCTGTTGTCCTTTTTGGGGACGAAAAAAACGCTTACGGGTCTGTACCTGTTGTTTTTTGACCGGAAACGCCTTCTTTTTGTCAGCCGTACGGTCAAGAATGGACTCCAGCTCAGAACCAAATAGCAAATCCCCTGCAAAGGGAATGCTACACAGTCTGTTTTTAGATGCAGCATCTCCTGGCCAAGTTTTATGCCACAAGGCTCTCCTAGCAGAATTGGTCAAAGCCGCTGACCTGGCTGACATACGAATGGATTCTGCTGAAGCATCCGCAATATACGATACTGCTGCAGAAAGCGTTGTAAATGAGTCCAGAATCTCCTGTTTTGGGGAATCCGCCGTAACATGGGCCTTCATCTGGTTAATCCAGTGTTCTAAATTCCTAGCGACACAGGTTGTTGCCATTGCTGGTTTTAGATTGTTCATCACGGACTGCCAGGCCCTTTTAAGAAGCAAATCCATTCTTTTGTCCATGGGCTCCTTTAACATGCCCATGTCCTCAAAGGCAAGGTCAGTTGATTTTGAGACCTGTGAAAAAGCAGAGTCCAGTTTTGGAACCTTGTTCCAGATGGAATCCGGGTTGTCCTCAAATGGAAATCTTCTCTTATGAGACCGGGAAAAAAATGGCTTTTTCTCAGGTTCCAACCACTCTTTTTTAATCATGTCCGAGATTATTGAATGGACTGGAAAAACACGGCTTTTTGGATCACCCAAACCTGCATACATGCGGTCATGTAGGGAGAGCTCCTTCTTTTCCTCTTCAATCCCCAAAGTCGCATGGATTACTTTTAAAAGTCCTGCAACTTCTTCAAGCGACATTTTGTACTTAGAAGAGCTCTCTGCTTCATTTTCTTCATCCTCAGAGTCTGTTCCATCTGGAGCAAGGGAAGCAGATTCTTGGGGAGCGTCTATCGGACCTCCTAATAATATTTGAGAGCCGTCTTGGGGTTCTGAAGAAGGCTGCGGAGCCCTAGGTTCCCTTGAGGGGCCTGGTTCTTCTCTTAGGTTTGACCTAAAAGCTTGAAAGGTGGCACGGAGTTCATCCTTAATTGTAGATACTAGATCGCCACAAAAGGATGGAGACTCTTCCCTGACTACATTTGCAGTGCAATCTGCACAAAGCGACTTGGTCCAAGCCTCGCTTAACTTTTCCTTGCAGACAGGGCACCTTCTCTTCACTGGTTGAGCAGAACTTTTGGCCTGCACAAACAGAAAAGAAAAAACCAGGGACCACGCTAAGAAAAACTGTTATACAGTACAAATCAATACACCCAGGTGCACATAGGAAAAAAACACCTTCACTTCCTTGTGCCCCGCAAGCCATGCACCACCACCACCTTTTACAAGACCCCTAGATATTATGCAGACATGCTAAATCACCAGCTACTGCACCACCAGGGAGATGGGGGGTGGGGGTGAATAACCCCCCCCCCCACAGGAGAAAACGGCCTAGTGTAAAATAGGACACAGTCCCTTACCTTAGCCTTGCTGGTGCCTTGGCTTGCCCCCTTATCCGCTGCATCGCTATCCATAGCTGTCTGCGGACGCGTGGTGAAGAAAACGCCGGTTCCAGATACGAAAATGCCGCCGCGCTGACCTGGAACCGGAACTTTAAAGGCACCAGGTGACCCTGCCCAACCCTCTGCGCTTTGCGGCCGGAAATGACACGCGCGCCGACCCGGAAGTGCTGCCTCTTCCCATACAGGACGCGGCCGAGGCTCTCCTCGGCCACCAGAACAATGGCGGCCGCTGTAAAGCTCCACGCCGCTATTCGCAAGCGGCCGGCGAGAATACAGCAAACCACCGCTCTGTAGAAAAAAGGGAGGCATCCCTCCCGGGCTGTACAGGCTCTCCCCGAGCACGGAAGGGGGAGAGGGAGCCCACGGGACCATCCATGCTAGGAGGTAAGTGGGAGGATCACTCTCCTAAGAAAAAAGACTGACTGAGAACCTTTGTCTCCCAGGAAAGCCCTGAGAGATCGTGGCTCTCACCAGAGGTGTTCCTCCGGCTGGAGGAAACACAAAAACTGATGGAAGCAACGTGGAGGCCTCCAATTAAAGACTTAATTGATGAGGTGTTTCCTGTAGGAGGAGGAGCCATGATCTCTCGGGTGCTGTCCTGAAAGACGTTTTGGAAAAATAGGATTTTTGTACTCACCGTAAAATCCTTTTCTCTGAAGTCCATGTACGGACACAGCTCCTTTATTCTTGACCTTAGGGTTTATATGCCGTCTATCAGGAGAGAACTAGGTAGACATGTTAAACAGTTAAAAACATGTAACAGCAAAGCTGAACAGTACCGCCCAGGGTCCCTCTGGCTATAACCCCTCACCCTGCACTCAGCAGATCAGTTCGTCAAAAAAAAAAAAAAGGAGAAAAAAAAAGAAAAAAAAAAGAAAAAAAAAAAAGTACAAACGTAAAAAAGGAGGGGTGGGTGCTGCATCCGTCCATGGACTTCAGAGAAAAGGATTTTAAGGCGAGTACAAAAAAATAGGATTTTTGTACTCACCGTAAAATCCATTTCTCTGACATCCATGGACCGACAGGTGTGTCTTACACTTTACACGTGAGTATATGTCCCTGCTTGCAGGAGAAGACCTAGGCAGAATGTTAAATGTTAAAACATTCCAGAACAAACCAGAGCTGAACAGCCCCGCCCAGGGGGGCGGTCCCTCCGGACATTACCCTCACACCTGCAGCTAGCAGGCCTCAGTTCGTAACAAAGCAGCACAAACTTAAAGGAAGGGTGGGTGCCGTGTCGGTCCATGGATGTCAGAGAAATGGATTTTACGGTGAGTACAAAAATCCTATTTTCTGTTATCATCCATGGACCGACACGGCGTGTCTTACACTTTACACGTGGGATGTCCCAAAGCAGTGTCAAGAGGGATGGGAGCAGTATAAATGGAAAAACCAAAAAACTTCACTCCAAACAAGGCATAGCTCCTCAACGGAGGAGTTGCCACTTTAAACAGCGGCCTGCAACCCCTTGCGGCCGAAGGAAGCATCCAGAGATGCAGCCACATCAACCCTATAAAACTTAGAAAGGGTATGAACAGACGACCAGGTCGCCGCCTTGCACACCTGTGCAACCGACGCTTGATGTCGGAAAACCCAGGAAGCACCAATTGCCCTGGTGGGATGCGCCGTAACCGAGAAGGGAGGCGCCCGCCCCATGAGAGCATAGGCTTGAAAGCTGGTTTGTCCGATCCACCTAGAAAAAGGTGGCAGACGAAGCCGCTTGACCCTGTTTCTGACCAGAGACAGTCAACCAGAGAGTAGACTTCCGAATAGAAGCAGCAGACAGGCACACCCGCAAGGCTCGTACCACATTCAAAGTGTGCCACGCACACTCTCTGGGATGCGATGGGCAAGGACTCTAGGACAGGAGGACAATGTCCTCATTTTGGGTGAAAGGTCGAGCTCACCCTTGACAAAAGAGAAAGTCGCGGATGCAACACCGCCTTATCCTTATGGATGACTAAACATGGCGACTTGCAGTACAAGGTAGCCAATTCAGATACTCGTCTAACAGAAGTGATTGCCACTAAAAGGGCCACCCTCTGAGACAAAGTGAAGAGGGGAATATCCCTGATATTCTCAAAAGGAGGTTACTGGAGAACCGAGAGTACCAATTCCGATCCCACGGGGGGGAGAGGAGACTTGACAGGAGGGAGCCCATGGCGAACCCCCTGCACAAGGGTGCCAACCAAGGAATGACCCCCGCTAGTGGTCACCGAAAGAAGACGGCCAAGGCCGAAACTGACCCTTAATGATACTCAAAGCGAGCCTTTGGGCCACGCCATGCTGTAGGAAACGCAGGATTCTAAGGACGGAATACGTCCGAGGATGTCAGTCCAGCTCTTCGCACATGGCGATGTAAGCTTTTCCAGGTACAGAGATAGTTCTGGAGGAAGACTTCCGTGTCCTTAATATGGACGAAATGACCAAGTCCGAGAGACCTCGGTCTCTCAACACCTGGCTTTAAAAACAACCATGCCGTTAAAGCCAGAGACTGTAAAAGCAGGTGAAATATATGACTTTTGAGACAGAAAGTCCTCCCTTATTGACAACCATCAGGGAACGGCCGCGACGAGACGTACGAGATCGGCGTACCAGTGAAGCCAAGGTCAATCCAGAGCAATGAGGATCACCGGAATTCCCTCGGTCGTCACCCTGCGCAGCAGGCGAGTAAGCAACTGCAGCGGAGGATAAACGTGCATCAGGTGATCATGACCCCATGGGCCACTGACGCCTCTGAGGCATCCGCCCAAGGATCCCTGGATCTGGCCACAAATCTCGACAACTTGCAATTGAGTCGAGAGGCCATCGGGTCCACCTCCGGCGCGCCCCACCGTCTGTGTGGCAAAGGAGTTGAAATACCTCCGGGTGCAAGGACCACTCTCCCTGGTCCAACATCTGGCGACTCAATAGTCCGCCAGTTCTATGCCCGGAATGTAAGCGGCTGACAGAGCCGGCACGCTTCTTTTAGCCCCCTTCAGGGTACGGGGGACCTCGGAAGCCGCAGCTGAGCTCCGAGTCCCCCCTTGATGGTCGACATACGCCATCACCGTGACTTGTCCGAAAGGATCCTAATGGAACGACCCTGCAATCTCTCAGACCACGAGGATAGGCACAGTCTGATGGCCCGTATTTCCAGAACATTGATCGGCAAACGGGCTTCGTCCGGAGTCCAAGCCCTTGGGCCAACAGGACTCCCCAGACTACATCCCAGCCCTTCAGGCTGGTGTCCGCAGTGAACACCGTCCATTGGACGGGGAGGAACGACTTCCCGGACCGAAGAGCCGGGGACCCAAACTCCATGTTGGGGACGCCCTGACCAGGTGGCTCACCTGGATCGGAAAATCCAAAGACAACGCGGATTTGTCCCAAGGGAACAAGATCTCCTTCTGCAATGCCCTGGTGTGTGATTGGGCATACGGAATGGCCTCGAAAGAGATTACCATGAGTCCCAGGACTCTCATGCAAAAACGGATTGACGACCATTCTTTGGGATGTCAGCATCCGCACTGCAGACTGAAGTGTCAGTAGCTTCCCCGGAGGTAGGAATACCCTTTGCCTCCAAAGAGTCCAGAATCAGACCGAGATTCCAGATAGCCCACGACAACAATGCCTTGCTGTCTCAGCAAGCTAGAACCGGCACAAGCACCTTGGTGAACACCCTCGGTGCCGGGGCTAGGCCGAAAGGAAGAGCCACAAATTGATAGTGGACTTCGCGATCGCAAGCGCAGATCGGAACATACAAGTAGGCGTCCTTGATTTCCAAGGTCGCCAGAAAATCCCCTTGACGGAGTGCACAGACCACCGTGCGAATGGATTCCATGCGGAACTTTTGCACCTTCACGAAGGCATTCAGGACCTGGAGGTCCAAGATAGGCCGAACCCCGTCCCTTTTTTGGCCCGACAAACCAGTCGAGTAGAATCCCTGAAACCTCTCCTGTGACGGAACCGGCACAATCACTCCGGACCTCAAACCTAAATAGGCCCCATAGGACCACCCGACAGGCAGGAAGGAGAGAAAGATTTGAGGGAGGAATCTGTCTGGAATTAGGAACGGAACCTATCCTGTAACCTGAGGTGATCACCTCGCACACCCACCAGTAGGAGATCCGGGAGGTCCATTGATCCGTGGACCTGCAAAGTCATCCCCCCTACCCCAGAGTCGGGAGGGGGCAAGACTTCATGCGGAGGCGGGCTAGGGAGCCGGCTTGTTCGGCATATGCACCCAGGGGCGCTCGTGTCCACCAGCCGTACCGCTGTCAGTCTGGGAGGGCCTCCCCGTTGATTGACGAAGAAACACCTTTTTCTGGAAAGGAAGGACCCTGCTTATAGCGGCCTCCTTGCCAGCCTGAGGAAGAACAGTGCTTTTACCTCCCGTGACATCCTTGATGATGTCATCCAGCGCAGCACCGGAAAGCCTACCACCTTTCAATGGTAAACCCTTCGGAGGCTTTTTAGAAGCTAGGTCAGCAGACCAGCATTTCAACCAGATCAGACAATGCAATACCCTGAGTTATAAGGGGCCGCGTCAAACGTGGCGTCGCCACATAAACCAGGCCCTGCACCATTTGTGGGCCAGAGCAATAGTGTCTGGAGGAAGATCTTGCTCCTGTATTAGTTGCCCATCCCGCAAGTGTTGGAGACACAAGGGTCGCCGCTACCACAAGCCGTAGGGCGGACCCCAACAAGGCAAACATAGCTCTACTCACCACTTCTGACCTCTTGTGAGTGGGGTCCTTTAATGCAGGAGTCCCCTCCACCGGGAGAATGGTGGCCTCGTGCAACCGGGCGACTGGAGGGTCGACCACTGGGGGAGAAGCCCACGTTTTAAGTAGGGCATTTTTAAAGGGGTATCTATAGGCAAACGCTGCGGGACCATAAAAGTCTTCTGCGCCTTTTTCCCCAGACCTTGTCAGTGAGCTGGTCAAAGTAAGGTACATATTGAAAAAAAAAAAAACTTTTTTGAAGGCCCGGCCCTAAGGAACCAGAGAAGACCGTCCGCCTGAGGTTCTGCATCCGCAGCATTTAGCTTGCGAGTGTCCCTCACTGCATCAATGAGTTCACAAAACAAGCACCCTTTCATTTACTGACACAGAACTGGAGTTTTCCTTGCAAGGAATGTCCTGTTCAAAACCATCAAATATATATTCAGAGCTAGGTTCCTGAGCGGTAGTGGCTAGGCCCATATCTGAAACAGCGCACACCCCCTTTTTTTTTTGTGGAAAAAAAGTGGGGATAGGGGCTTTTTTGCTCCCTTGCGCTCACACACTGCTTCCTCCCGGTCAGATTAATGATACCAGGACTGCCGACAACTGGTCCCTAAGGACCGCAGGTGCAGGAGCACTGCCAGTTGTCTCTAACAGTGTGAAGAAACAGGTGAACCAGACTCCAATATTGCCACACTCTGAGACCTTATTCACCATTACAGTGAATAATACAGCCCACCCACAGGCCGTGCTGGGGCTGAGGAGGGGATACCTGGAGTACTCACCACCCCTAGGGACCGCTCGGTACCGCTGTATGAGCCGCGCTGTATGAGTCGCGCTGTAGCGCTGGTGCAGCCTGAGGTGAAGAATCTGTGAGGATGTGTGTATTTCGCGCCGTACAGCAGCGCTGCTAGAGGCCGAAAACGAAAGTGAAAGTGCCGCGGCTACAAGAAAATGGCCGCCGGGCACCAGTATAACTATGCATTAAGCCCCAGCCAAAATGGCCGCCAATGGCGCACTTTTAAAAAAAATAAAACACCGCACAAATGGCGCACAGAAAACAAACACAGCCAGTCCCCCAGAACACTTCCCAAACCAAATAACAGTCAGGGAGCGGCCCCCCCAGGGCAGAGTGACCCCCCCAAGCATCCCCACACAGCACAACAGGATGCAGAGAGCAGCATAACAGGGGGGAGACAGGGAGAACCCCCCACACAGAAACACAGCCAGCATGTACTCACCTTGCAGCAGGAGAGACTACTTACCCATCCCGCAAGCACCTTGGAGAACACCCCCGGTGCCCATAGAGGGACTCCCTGGCTTGTTTCAGACAGGCCTATCACAGAGTCGTACTGCGTAGCTGTCGGCCCGGTGCACCGCGAAAGATACAGTAGGTACTGTTCGATCTTGAGAGGACCGCGGGAGCATGGAAGCAACCCGGCCACCCCTGGAGCCATGGGGTATGTCGTGAACTGAGTCTCACGCACACAAGGCGAGGATCAGCACGCTCGATGGTCGGACAGGGAAGACTACGAGGATACTAGTGTACCCAACCTGTTGCCCAGCCGACAGTTGATTGAAGGTCTCAAAAATAAAATAATAAAATTCCCAAAGGAATAAAAATTAAAAGTAAAATCTTCCAGGAGACTGGCTCCCGAGAGCCACGTCTTCTCCTTCTGCTAGGCAGAAAAAAACTGAGGCCTGCTAGCTGCAGGTGTGAGGGTAATGTCCGGAGGGACCGCCCCCCTGGGCGGGGCTGTTCAGCTCTGGTTTGTTCTGGAATGTTTTAACATTTAACATTCTGCCTAGGTCTTCTCCTGCAAGCAGGGACATATACCCACGTGTAAAGTGTAAGACACGCCGTGTCGGTCCATGGATGATAAGAGAAATCCTATTTTCTCTTTCGTCCATGGACAGACACAGCTTCTTTATTCTTGACCTTAGGGACGTCCCCAAGCAGTGTCCAAAAAACGAGGGGTGGGAACAGCAAGCAAACAAACTTCAACCCAAAACAACCAGAGCTCCTCAACGGAGGAGTTGCAACCTTAAACGGCCGCCTGCAAAACTTTGCGGCCGAAGCAAGCATCGGCAGATGCATTCACATCAACCTTGTAAAACTTAGTGAAAGTGTGAATGGACGACCAGGTCGCCGCCTTACACACCTGGGAGACAGACGCTTGATGTCGGAAAGCCCAGGAGGCACCTATTGCCATGGTTGAATGCGCCGTGACAGGAAAGGGAGGCGCCCGCCCTTTTAGGGCATAAGCCTGAATCACGATCTGTCTGATCCACCGAGAAATGGTAGCCGACGAGACCGCCAGGCCTTTCTTTGGACCAGTCACTGACACAAACAGTGAGTCTGACCTCCAAAACTGAGCCGTAGCAGACAGATACACCCGCAGAGCTCGGACCACGTCCAAGGAATGCAACACAACCTCTTTGGGATGTGACGGCCGAGGACACAAGGATGGAAGCACAATGTCCTCATTTAGATGAAAAGCCGAAACAACCTTCGGAAGAAACGAAGGCTGCGAGCGTAGCACTGCTTTATCCTTGCGGAGGATCAAGTAGGGAGACTTGCAAGACAAGGCCGCCAATTCAGAAACCCTCCTGATTGATGCAATATTCACCAGAAAGGCAACTTTCTGAGAGAGAGTGTCAAAAGGGGAATCTCTCTGATGTTCTCAAACTGAGGTTTCTGAAGTACCGAGAGCACCAGATTCAAATCCCACGAAGGCAGTGGTGGCCGAACCCCTTGCACAAACGTGCTCACCAGTGAATGAGCCGCCAAGGGTCATTGAAAGAAAACAGCCAAGGCTGAAATCTGCCCCTTAATGGTAGATCAAGTTTTTGATCTACTCCACGCTGTAAAAAAACAGCAGGATCCTGGAAACCGAATATGTCCGTGGACGCCACTCCATCTCCTCACACAGAGATGTACAGTCAGGTCCATAAATATTGGGACATCGACACAATTCTAATCTTTTTGGCTCTATACACCACCACAATGGATTTGAAATGAAACAAACAAGATGTGCTTTAACTGCAGACTTTCAGCTTTAATTTGAGGGTATT
Organism: Rana muscosa; assembly: GCA_029206835.1. Classification (NCBI taxonomy): domain Eukaryota; kingdom Metazoa; phylum Chordata; class Amphibia; order Anura; family Ranidae; genus Rana; species Rana muscosa. The sequence continues at coordinate 20,002,704 of CM055123.1, read as the reverse complement.
TACATAAAAATCAGGTGAACGGTGTAGGAATTACAACAGTTTGTATATGTGCCTCACACTTTTTAAAAGGGACCAAAAGTAATGGGACAATTGGCTGCTCAGCTGTTCCAGGGCCAGGTGTGTGTTATTCCCTCATTATCCCATTTACAAGGAGCAGATAAAAGGTCCAGGGTTCATTTCAAGTGTGCTATTTGCATTTGGAATCTGTTGCTGTCAACTCTCAATATGAGATCCAAAGAGCTGTCACTAATCAGTGAAGCAAGCCATCATTAGGCTGAAAAACCAAAACAAACCCATCAGAGAGATAGCAAAAACATTATGTGTGGCCAAATCAACTGTTTGGAACATCCTTAAAAGAAAGAACGCACCGGTGAGCTCAGCAACACCAAAAGACCTGGAAGACCACGGAAAACAACTGTGGTGGATGACCAAAGAATTCTTTCCCTGGTGAAGAAAACACCCTTCACAACAGTTGGCCAGATGAAGAACACTCTCCAGGAGGTAGGTGTATGTGTGTCAAAGTCAACAATCAAGAGAAGACTTCACCAGAGTGAATACAGAGGGTTCACCACAAGATGTAATGGTGAGCCTCAAAAACAGGAAGGCCAGATTAGAGTTTGCCAAACATCTAAAAAAGGCTTCACAGTTCTAGAACATCCTATGGACAGATGAGACCAAAATCAACTTGTACCAGAGTGATGGGAAGAGAATAGTATGGAGAAGGAAAGGAACTGTTCATGATCCAAAGCATACAACAACCTCATCAGTGAAGCATGGTGGTGGTAGTATCATGGCATGGGCATGTATGGCTGCCAATGGAACTGGTTCTCTTGTATTTATTGATGATGTGACTGCTAACAAAAGCAGCAGGATGAATTCTGAAGTGTTTCGGGCAATATTATCTGCTCATATTCAGCCAAATACTTCAGAATTTATTGGACGGCGCTTCACAGTGCAGATGGACAATGACCCGAAGCATACTGCGAAAGCAACCAAAGAGTTTTTTAAGGGAAAGAAGTGGAATGTTATGCAATGGCCAAGTCAATCACCTGACCTGAATCTGATTGAGCATGCATTTCACTTGCTGAAGACAAAACTGAAGGGAAAATGCCCCAAGAACAAGCAGGAACTGAAGACAGTTGCAGTAGAGGCCTGGCAGAGCATCACCAGGGATGAAACCTAGCGTCTGGTGATGTCTATGCGTTCCAGACTTCAGGCTGTAATTGACTGCAAAGGATTTGCAACCAAGTATTAAAAAGTGAACGTTTGATTTATGATTGTAAATCTGCCCCATTACTTTTGGTCCCTTAAAAAGTGGGAAGCACATATACAAACTGTTGTAATTCATATATCGTTCACCTGATTTGGATGTAAATACCCTCAAATTAAAGCTGAAAGTCTGCAGTTAAAAGCACATCTTGTTCGTTTCATTTCAAATCCATTGTGGTGGTCTATAGAGCCAAAAAGATTAGAATTGTGTTGATGTCCCAATATTTATGGACCCGACTGTAGGCCTTCCACGTGCGATGATGGATCTTCCGAGAAGATGACTTCCGTGCCCTCAGCATGGTGGAAATTACTGAATCCGACAGGCCTCGGTCCCTTAGTACCTGACTGACTTTCAACAGCCATGCCGTTAAAGCCAGCAACTGTAAAGCAGGATGAAGTATAGGACCTTGCGACAGAAGGTCCTCTCGCATCGGCAGTCGCCAAGGAACATCCGCCACCAGGCGTACTAGGTAAGCCTACTAGGGACGCCGAGGCCAATCTGGGGCAATTAGAATCACCGGAATCCCCTCGGTCTCCACTCTGTGGAGCAGACGAGGAAGAAGTTTCAACAGGGGGGGGGGGAGGCAAAAATTAAGCAAATAGTGTCCCCACGGAGCCACCAACGCGCCTGTCGCGTTCCGCCCAGGGATCTTTGGACCTGTTCACAAACCTCAATACCTTCCGATTGAGTTGAGAAGCCAGGAGATCCACGTCTGGCGTTCCCCAATCTCAGGCAAAGGAGTCGAAACACATCCGGGTGTAGTGACCATTCTCCTTGTTCCAGCATCTGGCGACTTGGGTAGTCTGCTTGCCAATTTTCTACGCCCGGAATGTATACGGCCGATAGAGCCGGCACACTCCGCTCTACCCACCTCAGGATGTGAGCGACCTCCAAAGCTGTAGCCAAGCTTCTTGTTCCTCCTTGATGGTTGACATACGCCACTGCCGTGGCGTTGTCCGACTGGATCCTGACTGGATGTCCCTGCAGCCTCTGTGACCATGTGGAGAGGCACTGCCTGATCGCCCGAAATTCCAGCACATTGATTGGCAGGTGGAATTCTTCCTGTACGCCCCAAACTTCCCCCTAACCAGTCAGGCTGGCGTCCGTCGTGATCACCGTCCAGTAAAAAGGAACGAACGACTTTCCGGACTAAAGGGCAGGAGATCTCAGCCACCAGACCAGGGCTTCCCTGACTAGTTGGCTCACCCGGATTTGACAATCCAGGGACAACGGAGATTTGTCCCATTTGGACATGCTCTCCTTCTGCAAGACTCGAGTGTGGAATTGAGCATACGGTACCCCCTCAAAAAGGAGGCTACCATGAGACCCAGGACTCGCATGAAAAAGCGCAGCGACGACCACCTGTGGGATGCCAACAGCTTCACCGCAGCCCGAAGAGTCTGCAACTTTTCTAAAAGGAGAAAAACTTTCGTCTCTGAGGAGTCCAGAATCAAGCCCAGGTACTCCAGGCGCTGAGTCGGCACCAACACCGACTTCTGGAGGTTCAGTACCCAACCAAACTCTCAAAGGGTCTGACTGGCTATAGCCACATCCTCCTCTAACTCTGAGTCTGAAGCAGCTCTCAGAAGGAGGTCGTCCAGGTAGCCCACAATAGCAATTACTCGCTGTCTCAGCAGAGCCAGAATCGGGGCAAGCACCTTGGTGAAAACCCTTGGTGCCGACGCCAGGCCAAAGGGGAGAGCTACAAATTGGTAGTGATTGTCCCTGACTGCAAAGCGCAGAAATCTCTGATGCCTGACGTATATGGGGACATGCAAGTATGCATCCTTGATGTCCAAGGACGCCAGAAAATTCCCCGGATGGAGTGCAACGACCACAGAGCGAACCGATTCCATCCTGAACCTTCATACTTTTACAAAGGTGTTGAAGGGCCTCGAGATCCAGGATTGGACGAACCCAGTCCTTTTTTGGGACTACAAACAGATTGGAGTAGAATCCTTGAAACCTTTCCGGCAGCGGCACAGGTACTATTACCCCACGCATCAGCGGGTCCTGCACTGCCCCAAACAGGGCGTTCCGACGAGCCGGAGGAAGATGAAGGTTGGGAGGGAAAAAATCTGTTTGGTGGACAAGAAAGAAACTATCTTGTACCCTGTTGAAACCACTTCGCAAACCCACTGGTCTTAAAGCAGGGAGGTCCACTGAGCTGCAAACTCGCGAAGGCGACCCCCCCACCCGAAAGTCGGGCGGGGGCAAACCTTCATGCAGATTTGTTTGCAAGCTTTTTTGGCTTGCGAAACCAGGGACTTGTTTTTGTCCCTCAGCTGGCCCCTTGTCGGCCTGGGAACACTTACCTGCGGGCCCGGGCTGACAAAAAAAACTGCTTCTGAGAGAAAAAAGGAGGGCCCTGGCCTACGGAGAGGCGCCTTACCTTTTCTGGATTGTGGGAGCAGTGTGCTCTTACCTCCAGTGACATTTTTAATAATGTCATCCAGCGAGGCTCCAAAGAGTCTCTCTCCCTGGAAGGGCAAATTCCCCAGAGCCTTCTTGGAAGTCTGGTCCACGGACCAGCATTTTAGCCAAATCAGGCGACGTAGCACCACAGCAGATACAGAGGCTCTGGAAAGCAAGGGAGCTGTATCCAAGGCCGCATCGCAGACATACTTGAGGCCATGTACCAACTGGTCAGCCAATTCCACGCAGATCGAGGAAGCCTGTTGCTCAACTCGTGGTGCAACAATTTTGCCCATTCGGTAAGTGTCTGACACAAGGGCCGTGGCCAAAACCGTCCGTAATGCTGACCCCACTACCGTGAACATGGACAAGGCCACCGCCTCGGCCCTCCTGTCTGCAGGGTCCTAAAAAGCAGGGGTCCCCTCCACTGGAATCGTGGTTACCTTGTTTAACCTGGATACCAGGGGGTCCACAATCGGTGGGAGATGTCCAATTTTTCAGGACACTCTCCTCAAAGGGGTAATGGACCGCCATGTGTTTTGGGACCGAAAAGGCCCGCTGCGGTCGTTCCCATTCTTTGTATACAAACGTATCAAAATAAGTTAGGTAGGGAAGCACCTTAGCAGTGCGGAGCGGCTTGTGGGACCCAAAAGGGACCGACACCTCAGTAGATGCCCCCGCCGTATCCTCTAATTTAAGAGTCTCCCGCACTCCGGTGATAAGAGCTCCAACAAGCGCCTTTTCCTGCGCTGACCCGGACACGGAGTCTTCCTAAATGTCCGAATGGTCCTAGTCTGCATCCTCTGACACGTCAGAACAGGGGCCGTGTGCCACAGCCAGGCCCGAGTCTGAATCAGAGCTTTCCCCAGAAGATGGTGGGGGAGGGGGTGTTTTTTTTACCCCCCTTTTTCCCCACACACCGCCTCCACCCTGGCAACAAAAGACTCCAGGGCCGCCGACAAAGCGTCCATAGGCATGCAGGTGCAGGGGCACCGGTTGCTATCACAGGGATGTCTGGGGATTAAGCGACAGCTTCTGACGCCATGCTGACTACACTCGCCTGACAGCCACTTAGGGACTAAAGGCAAGGTACACAAAATGTTCACCCTCCTAGCTGCTACAGACCGAGGGGCCCCCCCAGAGGACTCACCACCCTGACCCAGGTACTGCACAGCGTTGCTGTCCGCTCTCTCTCCTGCACCCTGTGCCTGAGGTGTTCTCCTGCATCTGAGGTGTTCTGTGCTGTTCGCGCCGTTCAGAAAGACATTCCCAGCGCTAGAGGCCAAAACTAAGCTGGAGCTACAAGAAAATGGGCGCCGGCTGCCTCAGCAAAAAAAAAAAAAAGAAGAAGAGCGTGATCTACAAGAAAATGGCCGCGGGCTGCTTTAGCATTAACACTAGTGCGGCTACAAGAAAATGGCACTGGCTCCGCCAAAATGGCTGCTGTTCATTTCTGAGGTGATAGAAAAAGGGCCGCAAACACGCTGGGGCCTCCGAGCGGAGGCGCCCCACAAGGCAGACCAGACAACACCCCACATGGAGAGCGGACCCTGGACACCCAGTGCAGCCCCCAGAGCCCCCCCCCGGAGGACCCCCGGTCAGGTACACGGCAGGCCCAGCTCACACAGAAGCATGGGGAGGAGGGAAGGGACAGGGAGAGAGGAAAGGGAGAGTGAGAGACCCCCTAGTCGACCTCCCCAGGAATGCCCAGCTGTTCCATCCTGCCGAAACAGGTGGAACCCTACTTACCCATCCTGCGGGGACTGCTGGACACATTCTGGACAGACCCATCACCCGAGCAGTACGGAGTGGCTGTCGGCCATGGCCCACTGTGACTCAGACAGCAGTAGCCCGGTCATGTGTGTGCCCCGGAGCATATAGCTCACCGGCCACCCCTGGAGCAAACGAGGTATGTCGTGGCGTAGCTAAACGTCTGCTCACGCTCGATGGCCGGACTGGGGAGACTACAAAGATCTATATTATCCAGCCTGTCACCAAGCCGGCAGTTGATAGTAGATCTCGGGATCAAAAAAGTAGAAAAAAGCAAAACATTTCCAGGACCAATGGACCCAACCGGAAGCCAGGTCCTACTCCTATGCTAGGCAGAAAAAAACTGAGCTGCTGAGTGCAGGGTGAGGGGTTATAGCCAGAGGGACCGCCTCCTGGGCGGTACTGTTCAGCTTTGCTGTTGTTACATGTTAAACATGTCTGCCTAGACCTCTCCTGATAGACGACATATAAACCCTAAGGTCAAGAATAAAGGAGCGGTGTCCGTCCATGGACGAAAGAGAAGCTATAAATTGTTCACAAAATATGAAAATTGTTAGCAATTGTGTAATGGATAGGTGGGAGGAAAGGAATGGTAAAGGTCCTCTTTAACCGCTTGCCGACCACCGCACGAACATTTACGTCGGCAGAATGGCACGGCTGCGCAAAAGGGACGTACCTGTACGTCCCTTTGAATTTGCCGCCGTGTGGGCGCATGCGGCCCTGCCACGAGGACCGTGACCGCGGGACCCGCCGACTCTATGTCCTCCAGTGCCCTGCGATCGTGTCACGGAGCTGCAGAACAGGGACATGCCATTGTAAACAAGGCATTTCCCTGTTCTGCCTTGTGACAGGACACTGATCTACTGCTTCCTGTGATCGGGAGCACTGATCAATGTCGTGTCACTGGTAGCCCAGCCCCCACACAGTTAGAATCACTCCCTAGGACACACTTAACCCCTTCCTCACCCCCTAGTGGTTAACCCCTTCACTGCCAGTGTCATTTATTTACACAGTAATCAGTGCATTTTTATAGCACTGATCGCTGTATAAATGACAATTGTCCCAAAATAGCGTCAAGTGTCCAACGTGTCCGCCGTAATGTCGCATTCACAATAAAAATCGCAGATCGCCGCCATTTCTAATAAAATAAAAACTAATAAAAATGCCATAAAACTATCCCCTATTTTGTAGACGCTATAACTTTTGCGCAAAATCAATATACGCTTATTGCGATTTTTTTTTACCAAAAATATGTAGAAGAATACATATCGGCCTAAACTGAGGAAACACAGCATCTTCAATCTTGACAAAGTGGGTTATGTTCCTGCTCATAGGAGAAGACTAGGCAGAATGTTAGACGTTTTAAAATACATTCCATTACCAGAGCTGAACAGCACCGCCCAGGGGGGGGGGGGTCCCTCCGGACATAACCCTCCTACCTGCAGCCAGCAGCCTCAGTTCATATTAAAGCAGTACAAACTCAACAAAAGGAGGGGTGGGTGCTGTGTCAGTCCATGGACGTCAGAGTAAAGGATTTTACGATGAGTACAAAAAAATCCCACTTTCTCTAACCGTCCATGGACTGACACACCATCTTCAATCTTGACAAAGTGGGACGTCCCAAAGCAGTGTCAAAGAACGAGGGGTGGGAACATTATCAAGGAAAAAAACAAACTTCACCCCAAACAAGCAGAGCTCCTCAACAGAGGAGGTGCAACATTAAACAGCCGCCTGCAAAACCTTGCGGCCGAAGGAAGCATCAGAAGATGCAGCCACATCAACCTTATAGAACTTTGAAAAGGTATGAACAGACGACCAGGTCACCGCCTTGCACACTTGTGCAACAGACGCTTGATGTCGGAAAGCCCAGGAAGCACCAATTTCCCTGGTAGAATGCGCCGTAACCGGAAAGGGAGGCGCCCGCCCCTTAAGAGCATAGGCCTGTATGACGGTCTGCCTGATCCACCGAGAAATGGTGGCAGACGAAACCGCTTGGCCCTGTTTTGGACCAGACACAGACACAAACAGCGAGTCAGACTTCCGAAACGAAGCCGTAGCAGACAGGTACACCCGTAAAGCATGTACCACGTCTAACATGTGAAGTGCAAACTCTCTGGGATGCGATGAACGAGTACATAAAGACGGAAGTACAATGTCCTCATTAAGGTGGAAGGCCGAGACGACCACCTTCGGGAGAAAAGAAGGCTGCGGGCACCGCCTTATCCTTATGGAGGACCAAGTATGGCGGTTTGTTAGACAAGGCCGCCAATACAGAAGTAATGGCTACTAGAAAGGCCACCTTCTGAGATAAAGTTAAGAGAGGAATCTCTCTGATGTTTTCAAAGGGAAGTTCCTGAAGAACCGAAAGCACCAAATTCAAATCCCAAGGAGGAAAGGGTGGTTTAATATGGGGGAGCACATGTCAGACCCCCTGTACGAAGGTACTAATCAAAGAATGGCCCGCTAGCGGCCACTGAAAGAAAATAGCCAAAGTCGAAATCTGACCCTTAATGGTGCTTAAGGCAAGCTTTTGGGTCACAGCACGCTGTAAAAACCGCAAGATCCTGGGAACGGAATACGTCCGTGGACGCCAATCCAGCTCCTCGCACATAGCGATGTAGGCCCTCCAGGTACGGTGGTATATCTTCCTGGAAGAAGATTTCCGTGCCCTTAGCATGGTCGACATGACCGAATCCGAGAGACCCCGGTCTCTCAGCACCTGGCTTTCAATAGCCATGCCGTTAAAGCCAGCGACTTTAAAGCAGGATGAAGTATGGGACCTTGAGACAGAAGGTCCTCCCGCACAGGCAGTCGCCATGGAGCGTCCGCCACTAGGCGCACAAGATCGGCGTACCAAGGATGTCAAGGCCGATCTGGAGCGATGAGGTTTACCGGAATCCCCTCGGCCTCCACCCTGTGAAGTAGTTAGAGGAAGCAACTTCAGTGGAGGATAGGCATAAATCAGCCAATACCGACCCCACGGGGCCAACAACGCTTCTGACACGATCCCTGGACCAGGCTATGAATCTCGACACCTTGCGATTGAGTCGAGAGGCCAATAGGTCCACATCCCGTGTGCCCCACCTCCGGCAAAGGAGGTGAAACACCTCCGGATGCAATGACCATTCCCCCTGGTCCAACATCTGGCGGCTCAGATAGTCCGCCTGCCAGTTGTCTACTCCTGGAATGTAAACGGCCGACAGAGCCGGCACGCTTCTTTCCGCCCACCTTAGGATGTGAGCGACCTTGGACGCTGCAGCTGTGCTCCGAGTTCCCCCTGATGGTTGACATAAGCCACCGCTGTGGCGTTGTCCGATTGTATCCTGACCGAGCATCCCTGCAGTCTCCTTGACCACGAGGAGAGGCACAGTCTGATTGCCCGGAGTTCCAGGACATTGATCGGCAGACGGGACTCGTCCGGAGTCCAGAACCCTCACAGTCCAGTGGACACAGTGATCACAGTCCAGTGGACACAGTGATCACAGTCCAGTGGACAGGAAGGAACAACTGACCAGGTGACTCACCTGGATCTGACGATCCAGTGATAATAGAGACTTGTTCCAGCAAGATAGGATCTCCTTTTGTAAGATTCGAGTGTGGAATTGGGCATACGGCACCACCTCGAAAGGAAGCCACCATGAGTCCCAGGACCCTCATGCAAAAATGGAGTGACGACCATTTGCGGGACGTCAGCACCTGTACCGCAGATTGAAGAGTCTGTAACTTGTCTAATGCCCCATACACACGATCGTTTTTCATGCCGTTAAAAATGCCATTTTAAAAAATGGCCATTAAAAATGATCGTGTGTAGGCTCCAGAGCATTTTTAACGACGTGAAAAACGGCCATTAAAAATTTCGAACATGCTCTCTTTTTTCACGTCGTTTTTCATGTCGTTTTTTTTAACGACGTGAAAAACGATAGTGTGTATGCTTTAACGACGTGAAAAAAAACGCGCATGCTCAGAATCAAGTATGAGACAGGAGCGCTCGTTCTGGTAAAACTAGCGTTCGTAATGGAGATAGCACATTCGTCACGCAGTCACGGACTGAAAAGCACGAGACTGAAAAGAGCGAATCGTCGCTCAACAAACTTTACTAACATGAAGGGTGGCGCCATTCGAACGGAACTTCCCCTTTATAGTGCCGTCGTACGTGTTGTACGTAACTGCGCTTTGCTTGATCGTTTTTTTTAAATGATCGTGTGTACGCAAGACAGGCTTGAGAGGAAACATGAAAAAAAACGACGTGAAAAACGGCAAGAAAAAAAATGGCAAGAAAAACGATCGTGTGTATGGGGCATAAGGGTATAAATACCCTCGCCTCCAAGGAGTCCAGGATCAAACCTAGGTACTCCAGACGCTGAGTCGGAACCAGGACCAACTTCTGAATGTTCAGCAGCCAGCCGAATTCTCAGAGGGCCTGACTGGCTATCAACACATTTTCCTCTAATTCTGAGCCAGAGTCTGCTCTCAGAAGAAGATCGTCCAGATAGCAATGCCTCGCTGTCTCAGCAAAGCCAGAATCGGGGCAAGCACCTTGGTGAAAACCCGCGGTGCTGACGCCAAACCGAAGGGAAGAGCCACAAACTGATAGTGGTCTACGCCTATCGCGAAGCGCAGAAACTTCTGGTGACCCGCGCAGATTGGGACATGCAAGTAGGCGTCCTTGATGTCCAAGGATGCCAGAAAATCCCCCAGGTGGAGCGCAGCAATCAACGAGCGAATAGATTCCATGCGGAATTTCCGAACCTGCACAAATGCATTTAGGGCCTTGATGTCCAGAATTGGACGGACTCCGTCCTTCTTTGGGACCACAAACAGATTCAAATAAAATCCCTGAAACCTCTCCTTTGACGGTACCGGCACAATTACTCCGCACCTCAGCAAGTCCTGCACTGCCCCTAATAGGAGAGAGAGATTTAAGGAAAGAATCTGTCTGGTGGCCAGGAAAGGAACTCTATCCTGTACCCCGAGGTGACCACCTCGCATACCCAGTGGTCAGAGATACGGGAGGTCCACCGCTCCGTGAACCTGCAAAATCGTCCCCCCACCCCAGAGTCGGGCGGGGGCAAGACTTCATGCGGTGGCGGGCTTGCTTGCCGGCTTGTTCGGCTTACGCACCCAGGGACGCTTCTGTCCCCCAGCAGCACCCGTCAGTCCGGGAGAATTTTCCTGCGGGATCTGACTGACGAAAAAACCTCTGAGTGGGAAAGGAAGGACCCGGCTTACGGCGCGGCTCCTTCACCTTAGTAGGCTGAGGAAGAAGGGTGCTCTTACCCCCTGTGACATTTTTAATGTCATCCAGGGAAGCACCAAATAGCCTTCCGCCCTTGAAAGGCAAATCCGTCAGGAGCTTCTTAGAGGCCAGGTCAGCAGACCAGCATTTTAACCAGATTAGGCGTCGCTAAAAACCACCGCAGACACTGAGGCCCTAGAAATTAGGGGGGGGGGCAACGTCCATAGTGGCATCGCACACATACACCAGGCCCTGTACCATTTGGTCTGCCAGTGTAATGCATTCCGGAGGAAAATTATGCTCCTGCACAGTCTGGTGCATAATCTTCGCCCATTCCATGAGTGTCTGAGACACCAGGGTCACCGCTACAAGAGGACGTATCGCGGATCCCAGCATGGTGAACATGGCTCTGCTCACCACTTCCGACCTCTCCTAATAGGTAGGGTCCTTAAAAGCAGGGGTCGACCACCGGAGGAGAGGCCCAGTGTAGCAAAATACTGAAACTGAGAAATGGTTTGGATCACTTCAGAGGTGACAGCAAAGATTAATTCCAGGAAATGTAGAGACAGAATGTCTACTGATGTCTGAATAAGTAAATTGGGTTAATTGGGGGTCTGAGGTAGCATTCCATTCATCTATTGTTCAGTGTGTTAATGAAGTCACGTATTATCTGCTACGGGAGGTAATTGCACTCCTAGTAATGTGTCGGGCACGGTTCCATTGTTATGAGTAAATATGTGGAGCTCTGTTCATGGGGAGACAAACATCTCACGCATACCAAATGTGTTAGAAGTAGTCCCAGGTAATTAAATCACTGTCATCTGTTAATTGTTGAAGGGAATGCCCCTGTAAAATGAGTTAAGAAAACCCTTGCATGGGAAATGATATAAAAAGCCAGCCTGGGCAAAATAAAGCGTTGAGTGACTCCCAGAACTGTGTGTCGTCCAGTTACTGGGGGGGTAACAGGTTGCCTTGGATAAGTCAGTACTTCCTCAGCTTCAAGGATTTCCCAGCGGACGTTGGAGCTCCGCAACACTGGTTGGCAGCGGTGGGATTAAAGCCTTGCAGCAAGAGGAAGCAGCGTTCATGCAAATTCGGCTACACGAATGGAAGTGTGAATGGAGACAAACTATGCTGGATTAAAACGAGCGACGTTAAGGGATTTGCTGGAAGCAAGAGGGAAGAGCGCCAGCACTAAAACCAAAGCAGAGCTGATTGCAGAACTGACCGAGGGAGATCGGGCACACAGTATGGCTACAGAAGCCATGGAGACCGAGTTTAACCAAGAAGTGAAACGCAGGCTAGCGTTTTATGGAGAAAACCCCTCCACCGAGCTGGTACAGGCAACGTTAGCCCAAGTGGATGCCTTTATCACGGCGAGAGAAGAAAGGGAGACCCAACTCCGGCTGGCGGAACAGCATGCCTCTGAGAGACTGCTAACGACTACACCGGCACCAGAGACAAAACTAAAAGTACCCCATGATGCCTTTAAAAAGTTTATGGAAGCAGAGGAAGAGATCGATAGCTTCCTGCAAGATTTTGAACGGCAATGCAAGCTGTACCAGGTACCCCAGACAGACTGGGTACGGATCTTAGCTGGTAAGCTGTCAGGCCGTGCAGCAGAAGCCTACAGAGCCGTGCCAGAGGAGGAAATCGCAAGCTATAGCCGGGTAAAGGAAGTTATTTTGGCAAGGTATGCCATCACCCCAGAAGCATACAGGAGACGCTTCCGGGACACAAAGAAACAGGAGAAGGACTCCCACACCGAATGGGCTTGCCGAATGCAGAGGGCAGCCCTAGCTTGGCTGCAAGCCAGTCAGGCAACCACAGCAGACGCGATCACCCAGCTGATTTTACTGGAGCAATTCTTTAATGGACTAAACCCAGAGGTACAGGAGTGGGTAAGGGATCGCAAACCTACCACTCTCTCGGAAGCGGCCAGGCAAGCTGATGAATATCAAGATGCCCGCCGGCCATCACAGACTAGCTTCCGACCAAGCACTAGACCACTGAACCATAACCCAGGGCCCCCAGCTACACAACGACCCGGGCTAATCCCTAACTCCCCTGCAAATCGATACCTCGGGCGCAAGGGAGTGCAGTGCTATTCATGCAAGCAATTTGGGCACTATCAGAGAGACTGCACCAGGACCAAGCTGCATGGATTCGACCAGGGCCACCCCCTCCAGCACGGGCTGCCGCTCATTGCTATCACACGGAAGCGGCCCCGGTCAACCGAGGAGCAGGAGAATTGGAGGAACACTGGAGTATCCTACACGAGGCTGACCCAGTACAGGCGGCTACCGACAACAGGCAACACCATCGCCAGTCAGTACAGCTGAACGGGAAGACTGCTCAAGGTCTACGAGATTCCGGCGCCACCCTCACACTGGTCAAACGTCACCTGGTTCCAGAGGCCGACCACACCGGGAGTTCCGTAGTTGTGCGGGTTGCAGGGGGAGCAGTACACAGGCTACCCACGGCAAGAGTACACCTGAACTGGGGTGCCAGCTCCGGATTAATTAAGGTGGGGTTGATCCAGGAACTTCCCGCTGATGTCCTGCTGGGGAACGATCTTGGCCAGTTGACTTCTGCTTTTGCATCAGCCCCGGTTGCCAACGAGATCTACCCCGTTACCACCCGTTCCCAGGCCCCCACCACGGAAAACAGAGCATCCTCTGAGGCTCGGATGCTTCAATGTTTGGATTGTGCGCGGTATTGAGACAGGTTGGAGCAGATGGCGGAGAACACCCCGTAGTTTACTTGAGCAGGAAGCTTCTCCCCAGGGAAGTGAGCTACGCCGCCATAGAAAAAGAATGCCTGGCTGTGGTGTGGGCCCTAAAGAAGCTTCAGCCCTACTTGTACGGACAACAGTTCACCCTACTCACAGACCACAACCCGTTGGTATGGCTAAATCGAGTGGCAGGGGACAATGCCCGGTTGTTGCGCTGGAGTCTGGCGTTACAACCGTTTGACTTTACTATCCACTACTGACCCGGGAAACAGAACGGCAATGCTGACGGATTATCGCGGCAACTGAACTGGAAAAGTGATCCGTGAGTACTCTCCGGACATCCCCAAGCCGATCCGTTAAGGATCAGACTGTGTATGCCGGCTTGTGGGTAAGGGGGAGCAGTGTAGCAAAATACTGAAACTGAGAAATGGTTTGGATCACTTCAGAGGTGACAGCAAAGATTAATTCCAGGAAATGTAGAGACAGAATGTCTACTGATGTCTGAATAAGTAAATTGGGTTAATTGGGGGTCTGAGGTAGCGTTCCATTCATCTATTGTTCAGTGTGTTAATGAAGTCACGTATTATCTGCTACGGGAGGTAATTGCACTCCTAGTAATGTGTCGGGCACGGTTCCATTGTTATGAGTAAATATGTGGAGCTCTGTTCATGGGGAGACAAACGTCTCACGCATACCAAATGTGTTAGAAGTAGTCCCAGGTAATTAAATCACTGTCATCTGTTAATTGTTGAAGGGAATGCCCCTGTAAAATGAGTTAAGAAAACCCTTGCATGGGAAATGATATAAAAAGCCAGCCTGGGCAAAATAAAGCATTGATTGACTCCCAGAACTGTGTGTCGTCCAGTTACTGGGGGGGTAACAGGTTGCCTTGGATAAGTCAGTACTTCCTCAGCTTCAAGGATTTCCCAGCGGACGTTGGAGCTCCGCAACACCCATTTTTTAATCAGGCTGTCCTCAAAGGGGTACCTAACTGCCAGACGCTGCGAGACCGCAAAGGTCTTCTGCGGTTTGTCCCAAACCTGGTCTATGAATCTGTCAAAAAAAGATGTATAGGGAAAAACCTTTTTAGAAGGATTAGCTTGAAAAGAACCAAAGCAGACTGACTCCACCACGGGCTCCTCAGCCGCAGCATCCAGCTTGAGAGTGTCCCTCACAGCATCAATGAGTTCACTAACAAGTATCCTGTCATGTACTGACCCAGATAAGGAGTCTTCCTCACAAGGAATGTCCTGGTCAAAAATATCCCAAAAATTCAGAGCTAGGGTCCTGTGCCACAGCAATGCCCACTCCCCTGGAGATGGTGGGGGGAGAGGGCGCTTTATAGCCCCCTTGCGCTCGCACGCCGCTTCCATCCTGGCAACAAATGATTCCGAGACTGCCGACAACTGGCCCATAGGGACCGCAGGTGCAGTAGCACTGCCAGTTGCTTCTGACATGAATGGGGAAGCAGGTGACACCGACTCCATGATACCACCACCCTCTCAGACTTTGTCAATAAATGAGAGAAAAAGTCCACCCTCCGGCTGCACTGACTGTGGGGGGTTACCCAGGGGACTCACCAACCCAGCTAGGGCCGCTAGGTTCTGCTGCCTGTGTCCTGCTCCTCAGCGCGAGTGAACAGTGAGGAGACTGAGGAGAATTGCGCCGTTCCAGTCAGCAATAGAGGCCAAACCAGCACAAAAAAGAGCGCGGCTTCAAGAAAATGGCCGCCGCAATTCCAAGTGCGCCACAGCGCAGCCACGGCAAGATGGCCGCCAATGCGGTTTACAATGCAAATTGAAGCATAGTAAAAACTTGGCGCTGAAAGGCGCGCAAGCCCCCGGCTGACACAGAAAGCACCCCACACCTTAATGCAGACCCCTATTGACCCCCACCGGGACAGAGTGACCCCCAAACACCCCCAGTCAGCGCATCGCCAGTAGGTGACAGAGAGTAGCAAAAAACAATGGGGAGACCGGGAAAAACCCCCTACCATAGGAACACACAGCATGTACTCACCTGCTGAGGCAGGGGAACAGTACTTACCCATCCAGCTAGGACCCACTGGTGTGTTCCTGACAGGTCTATCACAGTGCAGTACTGAGTAGCCGTCGGCCTGGTCCACCGTGAAAGATACAGCAAAACTGCTCAGTCTTATGTGGACCATGGAGCAAAAAGCTCACCGGCCACCCCTGGAGCCATGGGGTATGTCGTGGACTGATCTCACGCAGAGCGAGGATCAGCACGCTCAATGGTCGGACTGAGAAGACGAGGATAGCAACTACCCAACCTGTTGCCCAGCCGACAGTTGATAGAAGAATCACAAAAATAAAATAATAAAAGTTAAAAAAAAAAAAATATATATATTTCTTCAAGAGACTGGTCCGAAGAGAGCCACGTCCTCTCCTCTGCTAGGCAGAATAAAAACTGAGCCTGCAGGTAGGAGGGTTATGTCCGGAGGGACCGCCCCCTGGGCGGAGCTGTTCAGCTCTGGTAATGGAATGCATGTTAAAACATCTAACATTCTGCCTAGTCTTCTCCTATGAGCAGGAACATAACCCACTTTGTCAAGATTGAAGATGCGGTGTCAGTCCATGGACGACGGTAAGAGAAAAATTGTCTTTATATATATTTTTTTGGGGGATATTTATTATAGCAAAAAGGTAAAAATATGCTTTTTTTCAAAATTGTCGCTCTTTTTTTGTTTATAGCGCAAAAAATAAAACAGCAGAGGTGATCAAATACCACCAAAAGAAAGCTCCATTTGTGGGGGGAAAAAAAAAAGGACGTCAATTTTGTTCGGGAGCCATGTCGCACGACCGCGCAATTGTCAGTTAAAGCGACGTAGTGCTGAATCGCAAAAAATGGCCCGGTCATTGGGCAGCCAAATCCTCCGGTGCTTAAGTGGTTAATGTGAGAATGTTCAGATGTATACCTTTCCACATGCCTGCTTTGTTTGATCAGAGCATACCAGTATACATTCACAGTTTATGAACAGATTTGAATTGGCTTATTGTCAAATGATTAAATAAAACCAAGTTACCTGGAATTGTTCCGAGTAAGATTTCTGGTTGCCCAAACTGGGCCTTTTCTCCAGCATAAATAATGTCACACATCATGGCAAGCTCACAGCCTCCTCCCAGCTACAGAAATAAAGATGAAGCTTAGTCAATGTTGGAGCAGTGCAATATTTTCAATGATACAGCAATATATGCATTGCAACAGTACCTGCTAAATCTAAAGATACATTGTACTTTATGGCAGTGTGGAAAAGGCTATAAAGTTTGTTTTATTTTACTCGGACAAAACAGATAGAAGTCTGCTGCTGTATATTTTATAAATAAGATTTAATATGCTTACTAAATAAAGGGAGTATATGGCTTCATTTAGGGCTGGTTCACACTGCTGCGATGCGAGAACCCGTGCATATCCAGTACGGGTTCCCGCATTGCATGTCACCCGATGGCGGTTCACACTGCCCTATGCGAACCGCTGCGGGTGTCAATGGAATGTTAATGACACCCCCAGACCAGTTCGCATATCACAGTGTGAACTGTCAATTTGGACAGAAATAGGATTGCATGGGTGTGAACACCCATGCAATCCGATTCTGGTGCGGACTAAAAAAGGGTCCTGCACGATTTTGGTACAAATGCAAATTCAGCCATACATATTGTATGGCTGAATTCGAATCACACAGATATCGCATGTGATTTGGACAGCAGTGTGGTGCAAATCACAAATGTCTGACATTGTGCTTTTTTGAACTGGCCCTTAGACTTCCATTAGGAGGGTGGCAAAAATGTGTGTTTGAGCTAAGCTTTTTCCACCTGCCAACTGCTATAGGCATCAGATGGGGGTGTTTACATACCGGGGTCGTAATGCTTTGCTTCTTGCCCGTGGCAAAGTTTATCCGACATGTAGCGACACATTTACGCAAATGGGGAAGTGCCACAAAACTTCACAGCTGTGTGCAATGCAGGAAGATGCAGTGCATTTGTTGGCAAAAATGGGGTTAAAACAGGCAGTGAGGAGAACATGTAGCACTGAAGGGTCATCACATAACTCTTGTAGAAAAAAAGAGGTAGAATACTCTTACCGGAACATTAGACCTCGATGCCCCTGTTGAAGAACATTTGTTCGAAACGCGTAGGGCTTGGTACACTACCTCATTCACTGCCCCTTTTTAAAAGTTTTTATTGTTTGTGATCACTTTTATGTTGGTTGAATAAACCCTCATTGACCTGCACCATTGGAGCATTCCTTCCCTTCTTTTCTCCTCACATGGGTGGTTGGTCAAGTAATAGCTTCCTTTGGCCACTGGTTACTAATATTCACTGTGGTAAAGAGTCTCCTTGCTGAGTGGCGGTTCCAGTTCAATCGGAGGACCACCTGGATTGGTGTGAAACCCAGAGTCTGCTGTCAAGTCGGGGAGCCTACCGGACAGTCTACATTGGGGACCCATCTGATCCAGTTTCCAGACTAACTGATGAGGAGTGCCACTGGGATTTCGTATGCCTATTTGACCTGCCTAAACCACAGGTCTAATGTTCCGGTAAGAGTATTCTACCTCTCTTTTTCTACAAGAGTTATGTGATGACCCTTCAGTGCTACATGTTCTTTCTTCACAACACCAAAAAATATTTCTATGGACACTGTATGGACTCATTATATTGATATTATTTATCACTTTGGTTTGATTGGAGGCCCAAATCATTGGGCTTCATTTCTTCACTTAGCGCTACATCTTCATTCCATAAACCAAGCATGTATATATAAGATTTAAGAGTTGGCAAAAACAGCTTCCACTGACCCTGCCCATTAATATTTCAAACTTAGTGGTTGTATTGCCCGCCTGGTCATTTTTACCTACAGGTAAGCCTATAATAAGCACGGTTTAGGAGATATTTACCCTAACGTCAGCTCGCGGGAACGGAGGAATCCCACGCGCATGAGGTCATTGTGGCTCTAGCCACTCACAGCGCCGGAGCCCGCAAACCCGTGAGAAACACTGAGGGAACATGTCAGCCCCCTCGGCGGTGACTGGGTGAGCTTCGTTCTATGGCAAGGATTTCATAATGTGCTAGTATGCGATGCATACTAGTACATTATGCTATAGTCTTGCACGTTTTTTTGGGGGGGTTTCGCAGTTTACTACAGCTTTAATGATAATTGTTTATGCCAATTTTGGGGGGAAAAAAAGGGAAACGTGATGCAAACATCGCGCCTCCACCATCAACAGTTTTAAAAAACAGTCTAACCACTCTAGAACCTAGAATTCGGAATATAAACCTGGAGATCCCCAGTTTCTATAGACATCTTTTAACGTACCCCATACTATGTGCTTTTCTGCTGAAACCAGGGAGCAGTTTTGGATCAAAGAGGTTTTTATCATCAGGTTTTATTACTGCCTTTAAAATATATAAAAATAAAATAAACGGGCAAGCTAAAGGTTACTGTATTTGACACATTATTGCTGCTCTTTATGCTGCCATATCAATTAACCCTATGTATCTGCCAACAGCCTTCATATATGAGATTTTCAGTAATTATCTTTCATCTTAATAAAAGTAATATAAAAGGCTTGGTTAGAAATAAAAAATCAATAGCAAGCATAGAACCGAGTTGACAGCCTAAAATGTTTCACCATTACCTTTTTATTATATGATGACTCAATACAGTTACTTAAAGCTTTTTCAGACGCGTGAAATGTTCACATCCCAGTGATCATTATTTAAAAACCCTGTAATTCTAACAATACATGTGAACTCACACTGATTAAGCTTCACAGGCTGACTTAAAACACCCATGGCAATCAGACATCTATTCAATTGCTAAAAAGATCTTCTATACTAGTTACTTACACACTAATTATAAAAATGGACCTAGAACCACCCGTGACAGTGCTCAGTATGGGCTGAATAGCCTACCATTAAAATACTGTTGACTCACATGCTGGCTCTACAAAAAAAAAAAAAAAAATGGGATGACAAGTTCTCAAAGAATTTAAATATAACTGGAGGAAACACTTTTTTAAAGATTTGTATAGGGGGGGAGATGGATTAAAACACCTATTAGGTTTTTATTGCTGTCTGTGTCACTGTCCCCATTAGGGAGATTCACCCTCTCTATTTCCCCATTATCATTGAACGTGAAAGTAGAAGAAACTCCCAAATTTTGGGTTATCCCAGAAAAGTATATTTTAATGGGGACCTGGGGGCCCCAAGGGATTCCCATTATTTGCAGGGATTTCCTGTTTTGACTATGGGATAGGAAGTGAAGGGAAATCTCCCCAATGGAGCAAAGGTGGCAAAAAACCTGACGGGTTATAATCCTCCCTTACTTTATCCAAAATTAAGAAAAACATTTGACTTCAATGACTCTACACCGCTTAGCTCTTGTTTCAAGGCCTCAAATCAAAGTCCATTCTTACGTTTGTGCTGAGGTTAGGTACAGTTACCTGGGTTTTTAAGAGCACTGAGTTTGTAGTAATAAACAGTGTCAGTTATAACTTACTGCATAACCATTAACTGCTGCAATGACTGGCTTCTTTGCAGTGGACACACGATTCCAGTGTGACAGGAAGCCTCCACCATAACATTCTTGGAAGGTCCTATTTTGCATCTCTTTAATGTCTGCACCAGCTGCCAGAAATTAACAATCAATCATTTTAGCAAAGCAGAGAATAAATAAGCCAACTTTAAAGAACTGTGCTCAAACTATAAAATCACAACTTGAGGTCGACTGCCCATACCAGTAAAACTGGGCCTTCTGTTTTTCCACGCTCACCCTGAAACATTTTGTAAATACCTGTTGCTCCTGCCAGTAGAACTACTGGATAGGCACTTCCTTGGATAGGGTAACATCCCTGCAGCGTTGTCATCCATTCTGCTGTTGCTGCTTAAATATTGGTGCCGTTGAAAGCCCTATAAGTGAATAACCACTATTGCTCTGTAAATATCTAGGGATACATTCAACTATAGGTGTGATGAGCTAAAAACACACATTTAGCATATATTTAATACCTTTAAACCTCTATTTTGACTCCAAGTACAGGAGCACACTCCAATTCAATTGCTAGTAGTTTAAAGTGTCAGTAACCATAGACAACTCAATAGATGTATAGTATGGGTTATCACTAAGGGCTCATTGTGATGGGCACTGAAACCCATCCTCTCCGCTTAGCTGCAGATTGGAGCTGTACGCAGGCAGCCTATAGAAGTGGATGCAGATGTAGAAGCTGCAAGGACACAGGCACATGTCAAAATTTTATGAAGTTCAATCAGCATGCAACGTGTCAGTTGGGGATGTCTGCTGACACAATCACACTAGGTGGGGCCATCAGGGCCGCTGGGTTTACAGCGCTAGAGTATGACTAACCGAGACATTATTTATTCATACTGACAGCCGATTGATTTCTTTACAATTGTGAGAGTTTTTATCCCTCATACTTTAATACATTTTAAGTGGTGAGCACTGTGGAGTCTTTATTTTCTACACGAGAGCTACTGTAACCAGTGAAGGTTACCGACATGCTGGCCGTGGGGTGGCATGTGATTACCTTAAGGTGCTGTATTGACCTAGTGTGATATAGGGGTCCATCCAGAAAGGTGAGAGCACATTCAAGGGCACGTGGTGTTTGCTATGGAAAAATAGAGGTGTACATCTGGAAGAGTTGTTTGATAATTTGCAGAAGGGAGACTGACTTCATTTCTTTCTCGTACATCACGGGACACAGAGCGACATAGTCATTACTAATGGGTTATATAGATACCGTCAGGTGCTGGCACTGGCAACTTCCAAAACCGGAAGTACCCTCCCCTATATAAGCCCCTCCCATCCGGGAGCACCTCAGTTTTTTGCCAGTGTCTAAGGTGTTGGCCAAGAAGAAACATGTGTTTTTCACTGAGCTTGCGTACAGGTTCTTTTGGGCCTCAGTAAGCTATTCCGGATCCGACCAAAAAAGCTTCATAGCTAAACGGTCGGTACCCGGGCCTTGCAGAGAAGAGCAAGGTTTTTGCCTGTAATGCTTCTCTTAGGAGAGCTGGACCCTGGGATCCAGAGCTCTGGTCATACCCACGACCAAGATGTTTTCTGTGCAGGGTGCTATACAGGTCCAGGGGAGTGGAATCCTTGGGAACCCGGTCCCTGAAGGTTTGATTACAATGCCTGCCGTGATAGGTGAAGTTTGGGCTTTTGTGGACCAAACAAAGTCCTGCGGCGGGGAACAGGTAAGTGGGGGCCCCCAGGAACTTGGTTCTATTGGGGGACCCCCAAGCCTAATTTGTCTTTCTGTCTGTTACCTAATGGTATTCCCGCAAAATTCTGTGCATGCCTGTAACTACTAAAAAAATTTAATAATTTTTAATGGTGGTCAAGAAAAAAAAAAAATTTTTTTTATATATATATATTTTATATATTAGACTGCGGTACCTGTGTTTGTCCACTAGAGGCCGCTGTGGAACGTTTCTTGTCATGTGGACTAGTTTCTTCTCATCAGAGCGAGTCCAGGCAGATGGCGAGTTCTCTTATGGGAAACTGCTTCCTCTGCCATGTTGCAATGCTCGTCCATCCCCCGGCCTGCGGCAAAGGGGCCCTGGCTCTTGTCCCTGGTTTCCATTTTCGAAATTAGCGCCGAAGGCACACGTGGCCACGCGCGTGCACGCGCCTCTATATATAGAGGTGAGCCGGGAAAGGGGGCGGAGCCTGGGGGATGACGCTCTGTGCGCGCCGCAGCGCTTCTGCGCATGTGCGGGCGTCCCAGCATGTTAAAAACCACAATTTTGTGTGGTGAGCTGGCTATGAAGTACAGAGACAGAGCTGGCAACATTTAAAGAAGGCATACAGCAAGCGGTTGATACAGGCATCCCCTAGAAAGGCACATTAGTAGACACCAACTGTTTCTTATAGCAGCATTTATGCTAGACTATTGTCAGTAACTGGTGTATTTCGGCTGGAATACCTCAGCTTTGTGGCTTAGGAATATGCCGTCTAAAAACTCCGGGACTAGAAATTCCAGGAGGAATAGGGGGTCTCCATCGGGCTCTGAGGATCTTGGGCATGCTTCGGCTGCACCAGTCTCCCCTGAAGAATCAGAGGTTAGTGACCGTAGAGCACCCTCAGGAGTACCTGGTACTGTGGCTGTCCTCAGTTCACCTGCTCCTGTGTATGTAACAGAGGAGGTTTTTTCCTCAGCTCTGGGAGGGCTGGAAGAGAGATTGTCAGCATTGATCGCGGCTTCCCTGTCACAGGAGAAAAGCGCCCGATCTCCGTCTCCTCCCTCAGAGTGCCTGTTAACAGAGCAACAGTCCCATACAGGGATCGACCTACCTGAAGGGGATCAGGATGAGGTCGATTCGGTTGTAGAGGAATCAACAGTGGAAGAGCCGTTCTCAGCATCACATGCTGAAAGGTTATGGGTTCAGTCCCTGACTAATATGGTCCGATCAGCATTTAAAATGCCACTTGCGGAGCCATCATCCACTTCTGTCTCCTCGTTGGGGTCGCTAAAAGCTCCCCAGACTGTTTGTTCCTTTCCGATCCATCCTTTACTGGAAGGGCTCATTTACCAGGATTGGGAGCATCCTGACAAAATATTTACTCCCCCCCAAGAGATCTCCGGTAGTCTATCCCATGGAGGATAAGTTCATCAGAAAATGGAGGGTCCCTACAGTGGACGCAGCCATCTCTTGTGTGAATAAATCACTGACATGTCCGGTGGATAATGTCCAAATGTTCAAGGACCCAATAGATAAAAAATTGGAGTCCTTATTAAAATCTGCTTTTTCTACAGCAGGATTGGTGACACAACCAGCAGTGGCAGCTATTTCTGCCAAGCAGTGAAAGATCAGTTGAAACAGGTCTTCAGGGACCTGCCAGATCAGCAGGCCCTTGCCCTAGCTGATCTACCTAGAGCCTTATGCTTTGCGGTGGACGCTATAAAGGATTCAATCCATCAGGCCTCCCGCCTTACGCTGTCTGTGGTACATATGCGTAGGCTTCTATGGCTCAAAAACTGGTCTGCTGAAGCTTCCTGTAAAAAATTGCTGGTCAGCTTCCCATTTCATTGTGAACGCTTATTCGGGGAAGACCTGGACAAATATATCCAGAGAATTTCCAGCGGTAAAAGTACACTTTTGCCGGTTAAAAATAGAGTTAGAGGTCCCTCTTTTAAGAGGCCTGCTTCTCCAGTCCCTAGGACATCGGCTGTGAAACAGTTCCGACGGCCTCCTCGGTCAAATCCCGGAGGTAAAAATCAGGGACAATTGCAGGGTAACAAGAAGCCCTGGAGCAGGAGAGGTACAAAACCTCCCCCAAAGTCAAATGCATGAAGGGTGCCCCCACCCAATCGGGTGGGGGGAAGACTTCAGTTGTTCACAGAGACCTGGCGGGACACGATCCGAGACAGATGGGTGCTCTCCGCAGTAAATCTGGGATACAAATTGGAGTTAAAAAAACTCCCCTCCTTCCCGCTTTATAAGGTCAAACGTGCCAAGGGATCCCCAGAAGAGAGGATCCCTCCTGTTGGCACTAGAACAATTATTGCTCCAAGCAGTAATTATAGAGGTTCCCCTGGAAGAATGGGGGTTCGGGTTTTACTCAAACCTCTTTACAGTCCCGAAGCCAAACGGGGACGTGAGGCCCATATTAAATCTAAAAGGGCTAAACAAATTCCTACATATCAGGACTTTCCGTATGGAGTCGATCCGATCGGTAGCCACTGCCCTACAAGGGGAGGAATGGTTAGCCTCGATCGACATCAAAGATGCTTATTTGCACATTCCCATCTTTCCAGCCCACAAAAAATTTCTACGCTTTGCGGTAGAAGGGCGCCATTTTCAGTTCAGAGCCTTACCCTTCGGTCTGGCCACAGCACCAAGAGTGTTCGCAAAAATTCTGGCCCCATTATTGGCCAATCTAAGAACACGAGGTGTAACGATAATGGCATATCTAGACGACTTGTTGCTGATAGACCACTCAGTGGAAAAACTAGAAGTGGTTGTTCACGAGACAATCAAGTATCTGGAATATCACGGTTGGATTATCAACCGAGACAAGTCAGCCCTAAAACCAGTCAAAAGTCTGGAATACTTGGGGCTAAGGCTGGATTCAGACCAGAGAAAAATTTTCTTGCCTCAAGAAAAGGGGTCGTCTTTGAGAGATTTGATCCACTTAGTGGGTTCAAAAAGACAGCCATCCATACGCCTGTGCATGAGGCTGCTGGGAAAAATGGTGGCATCATTCGAAGCAGTACCCTACGGTCAATTCCATTCAAGGAAGTTGCAAAGGGCCATACTGTCAGCCTGGAACAAAAAAGTTCAGGCTCTGGACTTACCAATGTCCTTGTCCCCTTCCGTTCGCAAGAGCCTCCGCTGGTGGTTGGTTCCCCAGAATCTGGAAAGAGGGAAATCCTTCAGTCCGATTTCCTGGAAGGTGGTCACTACAGATGCCAGCCTTATAGGCTGGGGAGCAGTACTGGAGCAATGGTCTCTCCAGGGCAGATGGTCGGATGCGGAAAAGGCCCTGCCCATCAATCTCTTAGAGATACGAGCAGCCCGGTATGCCCTAGTAGCATGGACATCCAAACTCCAAGGGTCCCCTGTCAGAATTCAATCAGACAATGCCACAGCAGTGGCATATATCAATCATCAGGGGGGCACCAGGAGTCGTGCAGCCCAAAGGGAAGTAAATTACATCCTGAGATGGGCAGAAAGATATGTCCCAGCCATATCTGCGGTATTCATTCCAGGAGTGGAGAATTGGAAGGCGGACTTTCTAAGTCGCCAACAATTATGCCCAGGGGAATGGTCCCTTCATCCCGAGGTTTTCCGGACAATATGTCAGCGGTGGGGAACACCGGATGTAGATCTGCTAGCACCCAGATTCAACGCAAAAGTGGACAGGTTTGTCTCTTGGACAAGGGATCCCCTAGCTTGCGGCTCGGATGCCCTAGTGTTCCCTTGGGATCAGTTCAAGCTGATATATGCATTCCCACCGCCACAATTGTTACCTCGATTACTCCGCAGAATCAGGGTAGAAAAGAAACCAGTGATTCTGGTGGCTCCAGCGTGGCCCCGAAGAGCATGGTACGCGGAGATTGTAAAAATGTCTGTGGGGAGTCCTTGGACCCTCCCACATCGTCCGGACCTGCTTTCGCAAGGACCGATATACCACCCTTCCTTACCAGCCCTAGGTTTGACGGCCTGGCTATTGAAGCCCACATTCTAAAAAAGAGAGGGCTCTCTAATGCTGTGGTATCTACCATGATCAATGCCAGGAAGCCGGTATCCAGGCAGATCTACTATAGAATCTGGAAGGCGTACATCGCCTGGTGTGAGGCCAAGAAATGGCATCCACGTAAATACGTAATAGGTAGGATTCTGGACTTCCTACAATGGGCTGTAGATAGGAAGCTTGCCTTGAGTACTATCAAGGGTCAGATTTCGGCCTTGTCAATATTTTTTCAAAGGCCCTTGGCTTCGCATTCACTAGTCAAAGCCTTTATACAAGGAGTGATGCGTATTAGTCCTCTGGTTAATATTCCCATATGTCCATGGGATCTAAATTTGGTTCTGTCGGTTTTACAGAAACAACCATTTGAACCATTACAGCATATTTCCTTGGTGCTTCTCACCAGGAAATTGATTTTTCTAGTAGCCATTTGTTCGGCTAAAAGAGTGTCGGAATTAGCAGCTATGTCCTGTAAAGAGCCATATCTGGTTATCCATAAGGACAGAGTAGTGTTACGTCCTCATCCAGCCTTTCTTCCTAAGGTGGTATCGAGGTTTCATTTGAACCAAGATGTGGTTCTTCCTTCTTTTTTCCCCAAACCTACTTCGGTAGAGGAAAAGTTATTGCATTCTTTGGATGTAGTAAGAGCAGTTAAAGCTTATCTAAAAGCCACTGCTCAGATTCGCAGAACAGATACTTTGTTTATTCTGCCGGAAGGCCCCAGAAAGGGTCAGGCAGCGTCAAAATCTGCTTTAGCCAAGTGGATTCGACAGGTCATAATGCAAGCCTATGGCTTGAGAAGGAGACCGCCTCCGTTCAAAGTTAGAGCGCACTCCACAAGAGCAGTTGGAACTTCATGGGCAGTGCATCACCAGGCCTCCCTGGCTCAAATCTGTAAGGCCGCAACATGGTCTTCAGTTCACACGTTTACTAGGTTCTACCAGGTGGACGTTAGAAGTCAGGAGGATGTCGCCTTTGGGCGCAGTGTGTTGCAGGCCGCAAAAGATCCTCATGTCTGATAGCGCTCAGCTTATATATGGTGTATCCCCCCCCTCATTTGGCATTGCTTTAGGACATCCCATTAGTAATGACTATGTCGCTCTGTGTCCCGTGATGTACGAGAAAGAAAATAGGATTTTTATAACAGCTTACCTGTAAAATCCTTTTCTTGGAGTACATCACGGGACACAGAGCTCCCGCCCCTCTTTGGGGACACTTATTGCTTTGCTACAAAACTGAGGTGCTCCCGGATGGGAGGGGCTTATATAGGGGAGGGTACTTCCGGTTTTGGAAGTTGCCAGTGCCAGCACCTGACGGTATCTATATAACCCATTAGTAATGACTATGTCGCTCTGTGTCCCGTGATGTACTCCAAGAAAAGGATTTTACAGGTAAGCTGTTATAAAAATCCTATTATTGCACTAAGCACTGAATGAGTGACACTTTCACAGTGAAAGTGTTATCGGCGTTGCACACAGCAAATATTGGTTTTAGGCACTTGCATATGCATTATTATTTCTGCATTCGACTACACAAAGACTGAATTGTAGTATGTATATCTTTTTTATGTTGCATTACACAGGGTGGAATTGTCCCATTTGCAAATACACTTGGTATTCAAATCAAATGGTATTGGTGTACCACAAAGAGTGGGATTTTACACTTAGAAAGGAAAAAGGCCCTAGGGCTAACGTTGCGCTGGAGAAGCAATTGAAATTGGTAAAGTGATCAGTGATCAAAGGACAGCAGCTAGCATAAATAGCTGAATACTAGAGGTCGACCGATATGGGTTTTTCTCTGGCCGATGCCGATATTTAGAAATCGCTGTGGCCGATGGCCGATATATGATGCCGATTTTTTTGGGCCGATATGTTAGGCCGATGAAGGGGAAAAAAAAAAACTAACAGTTGGACCCCTTTCACACTGGGGTGTTTTTCAGGCACTTTTGGGCTAAAAATAGCACCTGTAAAAATGGCTGCAAAACAGCTCCCCTGCAGTCTCAGTGTGAAAGCCTGAGTGCTTTCACACTGAGGCGGTGCGCTGGCAGGACGTTAAAAAAAAAGTCCTGCAAGCAGCATCTTTGGAGCGGTGTATACCGCTCCTCCATCACTACTGCCTATTGAAATTAATGGGCACTGCTGCTGAAGCGCCTGCAAAGCGCTTCTGCAGCGGTGCTACACGGGCGCATTTAACCTCTTCATCGGCCGCTAGCTGGGTTATAAGCACCCCGCTAGCAGCCGAATATCGCCGCTAAAATTATGGTAAAGCGCAGCTAAAACTAGCTGCATTTTACCGCCAACGCCTGCCCGCTCCAGTGTGAAAGCAGCTGAGTTCCGCCAAAAAAAAAATATATATTAAAAGTCAGCAGCTACAAATACTGCAGCTGCTGACTTTTAATATATGGACACTTACTTGTCCTGGGCGCCCGCGATGTCGGCACCCGAAGCCGATCTCTCTCTCGGCTCTCGGGTGCTGCCGCCGCCATCTTCGGTAAGGGAATCAGGAAGCAGGCACAAAAACAGGTAATCAAAACTTTGACGAAAAAAAAAGTTTAGTTTTATTTAACATTCATTAAAGTGTATTTTTTTCCCAAAGAATTGCGTTTGAAAGACCGCTGCGCAAATACCGTGTGACATAAAATATTGCAATAACCGCCATTTTATTCCCTAGGGTCTCTGCAAAAAAAAAATATATAATGTTTGGGGGTTCCAAGTGATTTTCTAGCAGAAAAGACAGGATTTTTACTTGTAAGCTACAAGTGTCAGAAAAGATTTAGCCTTTAAATGGTTAAACTGAGAACTTCTACTCACAAGTTCAGTTCATTGATAAGAAGAAACATTTGTAACTTTTCTCTCTCACTTGGCAGGCTGCCCAAAGATGAGTCACTGCACAGGAAACTTCAGGCAACTTGTATTGACTTCTATGAGAGATGTCATTTCCAAGCCGCGCTGAAGTTTTTTTTTTTTTTTTAATATCGGCTTCTGTTCTCAGAATATCGGCCAAAGCCGATTAATGAAAAAATGCCAAAAATCGGCCGATATATCGGCCGACCGATATATCGGTCGACCTCTACTGAATACTAAAACTATACAAAACATAAAAAACAAAAAAAAGGTATGCAGCGCTGAAATAAGATCTCCAAAATTAAATTAGGAGAACATAAGATGGGTTGATAATCAACTAAATAATTAAACACAAAATATAAAGTGAATTATAAATAAGTGCAGTAGTGAACCACAAAAAATTATTAAATAAGTAAATGTTGACAGTATAAATAATGTTAATAATTAATCCGTGAAAAAGTTCATAAACAAAGTCCATCAAAGGAAACCTCCTTAGTGCAAAAATCAACAACAATCCAATGTGAAGTGAAGTGTTCCAAAAAAAAGAGAAGAAAGCTTTCTCCCAAACGTGAAGTAATGGATACAATGGTGACACCCGGGTGAGAAAGATATATATCCTGCTTACCAGATGCCCATGACTGCATCCAACAGTCTCACCCAGCACAGGGAAATTAGGCTTCCCCCACAGCCTTTAAATTTCAATGGTGTAGATTAATCGTCCAACCTTAAACTCAGGCATGAAAAAAGAATTCCATAGGGTAGTATGTCAAACCAGCTTAGTTTATTAAAAAGTATTGCACTTACAATGTCGAAGATCGTTGGAAGCAGTGATCACAATACAACGATATGGCAGTAACAGCTCTGGCGTTAGTCTGTGTCTCTCGTTCCGGAGACTAACGCCGGAGCTGTTACTGCCATATCGTTGTATTATGATCACTGCTTCCAACGATCTTCGACATTGTAAGTGCAATACTTTTGATTAAACTAAGCTGGTTTGACATACTACCCTATGGAATTCTTTTTTCATGCCTGAGTTTAAGGTTGGACGAGGAATCTACACCATTGAAATTTAAAGGCTGTGGGAGAAGCCTAATTTCCCTGTGCTGGGTGAGACTGTTGGATGCAGTCATGGGCATCTGGTAAGCAGGATATATATCTTTCTCACCCGGGTGTCACCATTGTATCCATTACTTCACGTTTGGGAGCAAGCTTTCTTCTCTTTTTTTTGGAACACTTCACTTCACATTGGATTATTGTTGATTTTTGCACTAAGGAGGTTTCCTTTGATGGACTTTGTTTATGAACTTTTTCACGGATTAATTATTAAAGCGGTAGTAAACCCTCCAACATTAATTACAATTTTATAATATTATGAAAGACATCATAAAATCCAAACGATTCATCCCTATCTATACACATAAATGGTTTATCTTATTGTATTTTTACTTTACGTTTTCCCCGTTACTCTTGTCTCCTCGCTGGCGCCATCACCACTGTGGTCTTTCTAATTTGATAGAAAAATTACTTCCGCCCTTAGTATGTAATCGTCGCGGTAATCCCGCGCATGCGCAGTAATAACTTAGCCAAGCCTCTTCTTCGTTTCCGGTTACTACGGAAACGAGGCATAGCGAATCACAGCTTGCTCCAGATATATCTGCCTAAACATTGCGGGATGTCGGGGCTGACGTCAACAACAGGAAATGACGCAGCCCCGACATACCCAAAGAATCTTTCCAGCAAGGGTCTCGGCTTGCCGGAATTAACGATGATACGGCGCATGCGCGTATCGACGTCATTACTCTGAAATATACGGCATACACGGAAAGGAAGCAGGTAGGCTAAAAAAAATATGGCAATAGATTGGGGAGATTAAGAGACACAATTGATTGCAAAGTTACGGATTTAGGTTTACTACCACTTTAACATTATTTATACTGTCAACATTTACTTATTTAATAATTTTTTGTGGTTCACTACTGCACTTATTTATAATTCACTTTATATTTTGTGTTTAATCATTTAGTTGATTATCAACCCATCTTATGTTCTCCTAATTTAATTTTGGAGATTTTACACTTAGGCCCCATGCACACAGGGCGTTTTTGCAGCTGCTAACAGCAGCGTTAGACGTTTTTTTTACAGCCGCAAAACGCCCATCCATGTTATTCTATTGCGTCATGCACACATAGAGCTTTTATGAGCTCCAAGTGGCATAGGCGTTTTCCAGCTGCAAAAAAAAAAAAACAATTCCAGTGCGTTCTGGAGCTCCAGGTTTGAGCTGCAAAAACGCCCGACGCTATTAAACGCGCATAAAAACGCAGCGAAAACGTGCAAAAACGCCGCGATTTGCGTTTTTGACCTCCGGGATTTTTTTTTTTTAAAAAAGGTCAAAAAATGTTTACAAAACATGGACAGGCGTTTTTAAGCTGTAAAAAACGCGGCTGTAAAAACGCCCTGTGTGCATGGGGCCTTATAGGTTACATTTGGTTTGTTTCCCATTTTTTGATTTGGTTGCATCTGTCTGAGGGGACCGTGCTCTGATATAGGTGTATGGTTTTATTAGTTATTGTGTGAATCACACAATAGTGATAGCATCTCTCAATTATAACTATCCGTAAAAAAAAGTGAGGAATGTTGACAGCAGTGCAGGAGCATTTTTTGTGGGAAGAAGTGGGTGCACAGATCCCAATGCAGACACTGTTCATGGTGGATGCAGACGCAGCACAAAGAGGCTCAACAGAGAGAACAGGTCTCAGCACCCGTCTGAATGAGCCCTTAAAGCATTTAGTATATGTCACCTAATTATAATGCTTCTAAATACCCTTTTTCCTTTTTATAGTTGGTCACATGATCTGTCTAGAGTAAACCTACATGAAATTTTTGGGCGACGCATCAGAAGCTACATTCACCCATCATTGCAAGGTCTTTAAGCCTTTGTCTGCACAGAGCTAAATTCTTAAAGGCTAAATTCACGTTTGGGGGAAAGAAGTTATAAATTTTTGCAGAAAAAAAAAAAATGTGCATTGATTTTTGTTTTCCCCTCAAAAGGCATGCAAAGCATTGCACCTGCGATTAGTGGATTGCAGGTGCAATGTCAGGCTCCTGCAGACATGTGTTTTCTTGCCCGTACATCTGTACGGGCTGTTGGAAAGCTGGAGGTAGTATAAATTAACTGAGGTCAGTATTCATTCACAAATAACCGCTGGAAACATTTTAAAATGTGACAGTGGGGATTAGAACACACCCCAATATAAACAGGTTTTCTCTATCCAAGATAGATCCCACGACAAAAACCTTTTCGCAAAAGACATCTTATTTCTAATTTCTAACTTCCCCAACTACATCTACTCCTCATGCCCATACTATGCTGAATGAGTTTAGCCAGATTTCCTTTTATAAAGTAAACTTTACTAAATCGCTCATCCTAGCATTGAATATCCCACTTCCCCTCCACTCTCAACTACAAGCAGATTTTCCCTATACATGGAGTAATTCAAATATATCATATTTGGGATTGCAACTTACGGCAGACCTTTAGAAACTAGCTGACGCCAACTACTTACCCTTAATAGACAAAATAACTAAGGAAACCCAAAGGTTAGCCAGAATAGAAATGTCTTGGATGGGTCGGTTAGCCTCATTCAAAATGCTCATAATACCTCAGATACTTTATATCTTCCGCACTCTACCCATCCCACTGCCAAATACCCACCTTAGAGCCTTAAATTCCCTCTTCACACGATTCATCTGGTGCTCCAAGCGACCACGGTGTTCCAAAGCTCTTCTAGTCAAACACAGGCTTGTGGGGGGTATGGGTTTGATAGATATTCATGACGACTTTAAAGCCTCCATTTTTAAGCCTCGTACACACGGTCGGACTTCCATCAGACTTTTTCGTGTTTTTTTGTCCGAACGGAGTTGGTTGGGAACACCCATAGCATACACACTTTTCTGCAAACTTTCCCAAAACTTTTTGCAACATCACGTGGCTTTTCTGCTCTTTACCGCCACCCTTTGGTCAACTTCTGCTATTGTTGGTTGATTTTAACATTAGTTGTTTTGTCCATCAGGACAAAAGTCCGATGGTTTTCTGTACACACGGTCGGACTTTGCTCCATCGGACTTTTGTTGGGCAAAAGTTTGTCCGTTTGCAGACCCAACTTTTGTCCGATGAAAACAAGAAAAAAGCAAAAAAAGTTTGTCCGATGGAGCGTACACACGGTCGGATTGTTGGTCCAACTTGCTCAAAATGAAGTTTGTTGGCCAAAAGTCCGACCGTGTGTACGGGGCTTTACTCAACTTAAAGTGGAGCTCCACCCTAAATAGCAACTTTTGCTATTTGGAACCCTCCCCCCCTCCGGTGTCACAATTGACACCTTTCAGGGGGGAGGGGGGTGAAGATACCTGTCTAAGACAGGTATTTTCACCCACATCCGGGAGTCCTGTCTCCGGGAATCTGCGGGAGTTACGTCACTTCCCGCAGACTTCCCTTGGTGTTCTGGGAGACACTCGGCTCCCAGAACACAGGAGCACCAATCAGAACGGCGCAGCGCGACTCGCGCATGCGCCGTAGGGAACCGGGCATGAAGCCGCAGGGCTTCACTTCCTGGTTCCCTCAGCGAGGATGGCGGAGGGAGCAGCAGAGCGACGAGCGGTCGCTCGTCCTCTGCTGCGGACGTCGCTGGACTCCAGGACAGGTAAGTGTCCAAATATTAAAAGCCAGCAGCTGTAGAAATTTTTTTTTTCCGGTGGAGCAACCCCTTTAAAAACTGGTTTAACTTCTCCCCTGACGTTCCGTGGAGCAACATCAGGCTTTAAGCCCAACTAAAGACCTACACTCTCTCTCTTGCTCCTTGACACCTGGCAACCACTCTCCACACAAAACCTCCCATCCACCATACAAGCCTCCCTGCTAGCATGGAGAGAACTCCATAAACTACCAACTCCTCCCTTCAGTAGGATAGATGTCCCCATACCTATTATTGTCATTGCACAAATGATCCCGAATCTCACAACTACTGAGTGGCAAAATAAAAGTATAAAGTTCATTTCAGATCTATACCACAATGACACTCTTAAATCTTTCACCGCTCTCCAAGCACAATTCAACTTACCGCCCACTGACTGCTATAAACACAACCAAATCTCCCATCTCCTAAAATCCATCAAGTCACACCACATATATCTCACAGAAGAAATCTGGCGATTTTACACTACATTCCCCTCACCTACTAAGGGTATATGCCTCTTTTACAATATCTTCCAACAAAAGCTCAACTTTATTAACTCCCTCCCCTATCAAAAATGGGAATCTGATTTAGGTATAACCATCACAACCTCCCAATGGCTAAATGCGTTTTAAATCGACATATAAGGCCTCTAAATGCATTAACCACTGGGAAATTTCACAAAAAAATAGCCCTTAGGTGGTATCTCACGCCCTACAGAATGTCTAAATTTTCCCTTACAAATTCGCCGCTATGCTGGAGAAACTGCGGCTCCGTAGGCAACCTTCTCCATGTATTTTGGACCTGCAAACATCTGACCAGCTTTTGGAATGGCATATTTTGTGCTATCTTTACCATTACAGGGATCTTGACACCCCCTAACCCGAGCTTGGCAGTGCTGAATATAGGCATAGAAATCTTCCCCCCTGATCTACGAGTTGTGGTTACGCACATTCTTCTGGTAGCCAGAACATTGATAGCAAAATATTGGAAATCCAATAAAGCTCCCAACACCTCTGAAGTATTTGGAACTACCTAATCCCACTATGTCTACGAGTCATTACTGGCTAGCAGACGGGGTACTAGGAAACAACTTGACTCTCAATGGAAAATATGAAAAGACTGGTATAATGTAGATTGAATGTTTACTCTTTGATGATATCCCTCACCCCCACCTTCTTCCCTCAGTACTTGTAAAGGTCAGACCAAAGACCATTTCCCTTTCTACCTTGTTCGTAACCCACCCTATGTTTATGTTACCTCATAAAAATGTTGTTTTCAATTCATTTTATATACCCATTTTCTAAAGTATACCCAGCTATGGACACCTTGATTGTTATATGTACATTCATTTGTGCCTTAGGAGAACGGTTATAATATGTGGCTGAATGCATACCTTTATATTTTTGTATTACTCGTATTCTTTGTTATATAATGCAAAACTTCAATAAAAACTATTTAAAAAAAAATGTAAAAAAATGTGACAGTGGGTGTCTCGCGCTGATTTTTAAAATGTAATGGTGGGACGTTTAGACCACTTTCACACTGAGGCGCTTTCACGCTAAAAACAGCGCCTTAAAAGCTCACGACAACTTATTTCCATTAAAATCAATGAATGCTTTCACACTGGGGCAGTGTGCTGGCAGGGCTGTGAAAAACTCCCCTCTCCATTGAAATGAATGGAAAGCTCTTCAAAACGTGCTCAGTGTTTTTATTGGCAGTTTAGAAGCGCCTCAGTGTGAAAGTGGCCTTAAGGTGGCAGAAAAAAAAAAAAACACACACACAAAATTCATAAATAAATGTAATGACACAAAAAGGTTTAAAAACGCACACATATAGTTATATATTTAAATGTAGGTGTACATTTCCACATGTCAGCAGGATGGAGTTAGATCAAAAGATCTTATGTGAGGGTATCTATATTTTTAGGTAAACAAGTAGTTACTTCAAGATGTTTCACCACAAGGCTTCATCAGGCAGAACACCACTACTTGGCAATACTTCACATGTGAAAAAACAAATAAAAAATGATGAATATCAATAAACAAACATTGTAATTGTTGCTGGCTGCTTCCTCTCCATGTTACCCCCAGCGCCCACCTAGGCAGGCCATCACCCGCCATCACCTTTCCTGTAGGGTCCCCCAGCACACAAATCTGGACCAGGAAAGGCAAAAACTGAGCCACAGGAGAAGGACCAGAGGGAAAGGTTGCGGGCAATCTATAAAGTCCCCCAAAAAAATAATAATCATATGCCCTTTTTTTATTGATACATTATAGATTATATTGGTCGGCAACCTTTCTTCCTGCGGCTCACTTTTTGCCTTTCCTGTTCTGGATTTGTGTGCTGGTGGACCCTACTAGCAGGATTGGTGATGAAGATGATGGCCTACCAGGGTGGGTTGACACAGAGAGGGCACACACAATAACTACCGTATTTTTCGCTCCATAAGATGCACTTTTTTCCCCTCAAAAGCGAGGGGGAATGTCTGTGCGTCTTATGGAGCGAATACTGACCAGCAGAGCCGCTGATACATCTCTCTGCCTCAGCAAAATCCTGTTTCTCCCCTGCCTTCAGCTGCTATAGGGAAAGAAACAAAAAAGGCATTGTTCTTCAATTAACCCCCCACAGGACCGGCATTCACATGTAAATCGCGGGGGCATTATTATGTAAATGAAGTCGATGCCGCGATTCATATGTAAATTACGGCCGCACCTCTGCATGCCGCCCACCTAGGACGATGTAAAACAGCATACAGGTGAGTATAGGGGGCATGTAGAGGGTGGGCTTGAGGTGCAGAGGAGGTATGCAGTCAGAGGTGAGCAGAGTTGAATGGGAAGGAAGGGTCGGAGTGCAGAGGTTAGCAGAGTAGGGGTTTGAGGGACAGAGGTTAGCAGATGATGAGTTAGAGGGGCAGAGTTGTACCGAGAGGGAGATAAGAATGCAGAGGATTAGTAGAGATGGGGGGGGTTACTGTAAATGCACCTGTTATATGGCTAGTCAGTGTAAATGTCTCCATTACATTGGTGGTTGATGTAAATACTCCTGTTGTGTTAAAGTCAGTGTAAATGTCTCAGTTACATTCGGGATCAGTGGAGGGTGCCCCCTTACATTGGTTGTCAGTGTAGAAATATTATTCTGTTATATTTTATTAAATAATTTGGTTCAGAATTTTTTTTCACATTTTCCTCCTCAAAAACCTAGGTGCGTCTTATGGTCAGGTGCGTCTTATGGAGCGAAAAATACGATATGTTTATTGGTACTCAATACTTCTAATTATGTGCATTTCCAAGTAGTGTTATCCTTCCTGATGAAGCCTTATGTTGAAACATGTTAAAGATGAAGATACTCACACATAAGATCCTTTGATGTAACTCCATTATGCTGACATACGTGGAAATATATGTGTGATTTTTAAATCTCTTTGAATCAATCTTCTATTTAGTTTATGTATGAATTATTTTTGTGGTTTTTTTTCTGGAACCTTAAAAGTCCCACCATGGCATTTGTGTATGCTATTTAGGGATGTGGTGCCTTGTCGATTCTCCCACAATCCATTTCACTAGTATACTTCATTTGCAAAACACATAGTGAGGAGAATTTTTCCTAACACACAGACATAAACTTTCATTTTCCCATTCCATTAAAGCTAACAAAATCTGGATACAGATGTAACCAATTGCAGTCCGCCAAACTGTAAATATACGTCAATACTTTGACATTAAATATCAGGCTTATGGCAGCAGAAAGCTACCATAACCCCGGTATCTTTTTTTTCGTCAGGTGGCCGGCTTTTCGATAAAAGTGGTCCCAGTGGCGGATTTGCCACAAGATCACTTTTGTGGGCGATGGGAGAGGTGCCCCCTCCCGCCGCTTCCCGGTCGTTTCCGAGCTTACCGGAGCTATCGGTACGCCCCAAAAACTGATCCGATGCGACCGATCCCTAGGGAGGAAGTCGAATGAGGGCAAGATAGCCCCCACTTGGCTCTATACGATACTTTCGGCATGTTGTCAATAGGTAGGTATGACAATTTAAAAGTTTAAAGGTTGCTGTTATAAACAATACTAACCAGCAAAGGCTTTCTCACTTCCTGTAATAACAATTGCTCCAATCTGAGAGTCCCCTTCAAAGGAGTCCAGAGCCTGGTTGACTTCGGTCATCAGTCCATCACACAAAGCATTCAGAGCTTTTGGGCGATTCAGCTGTATAAAACCAACATTTTCATTCTTCCCTTTGCGCTCCACTAAAATATACTGATAAGATGGGCCTACCAAAAGAAAGAAAGAAGTGGTCACCAATTAAGTAGTACAGTTATGCTTACTAAGCCAATAGAAACATAGTATTTAGGCTACACAACTTGAGCCCTTAAAGTGATTGTAAAGGCGGTTTTTTTTTTTCTTTAAAAATAACAAATGTTATACTTACCGCCTCTGTGTGGTTGGTTTTACACAGAGCAGCCCGGATCCTCCTTTTCTCAAGTCCCTCTTTGCTGTGCCTGGCTCCTCCTCCTATCGAGTGATCCTTAGCCAGCTACAGGGGACACCCGAGCAGAGTCAGAGCCCCGTGCATACATTCAGACACGGAGCCCCGACCTGTCCCCGCCCCACCCCCTCTCTCCCCTGATTGGCTGACTGATTTTGATTGACAGCCGCAGGAGCCAATGGCACCGCTTCTGTGTCTCAGCCAATCAGGAGTCTCTGGGACAGCTAAGACACTCGTGGACATCGCTGGAAAAAGAAGGGGCTCAGGTAATTAGGGGGTGCTGGGGACACTACTACACACAGGTTTTTTATCTTAACGCATAGAATGCATTAAGATAAAAAACTTCTGCCTTTACAACTCCTTTAAAGAGTTCCTTAAAGAGGTTGTAAACTTCTGGAAAAAAAAGCCTCATACCTCACTCTTTCATAGTTCATCTAGAGATGTTGGCACAGTATATGGCAAACATAGCAAAAGTACACAGAACACATCTATCAGTCCTTCCCTTTTAAAAATAATACTACAATTAGGGAAGTTTCCATTTAAACTAGTAAAGCTATAAAGATAAGCTATTGCCAGAATATTAAATTTCAAACAATCTTCCCATGAGATTATATGTACATTATAGGTTTTAGGCCTGTTAGGATGTGGGCCAGGACAGATGGTACTCAAGAAAGGACTATGTTGTGCAAGGAAGAAGGGGACTGTGCTAGGGAACCCTTCTATATACCCAGTGAGGTGACTAGCCTTGGATAATGCACAGAGATTAAACAAATCCTCCTACATAAATTGCACCTATTTATCTGCAGTCTTCTCTTCTATACAGCCAAAGTGCAAAAAAAATGTGTGGTCAGTTAACAAGGGGAGGGCATAGCTAGGGGTTTTTTTTTTTGTTTTTTTTTTAAGGTGGAGCACCTATGCATGGAAATCGGCTTTCATTTTCAAAGCTTAAACTACCTATGCAGAAAAGGGGCATCTTTGGATAAAAAAAAAAAAAACAGCACAGCTCTGATTAAAGTTGAATAATACCCTTGCTTTAGGTGTGGACCATTTAAGTACCTCCCGAAGCCTTGCTGAAAAACTCCCAGGGATGGCATTATCCCATACTGCCTTGATGCTGAGACACCCTCACCTGTTCCTGTTCACCCGCATCATTACAGGAGCATACTCAAACCCCTGCACATTTTTTGGGGTCTGCTGCAGTACAGTGTACACCACCAATGCTGGGGGGTATTCAAATAGTGAAAAAAAGGAAATGGTAACTGCGCCAACCCTACAATATATTATTAGTATAGTGCTACTGTGCAAACTAGGGTGCTATTAGAAAAATAGTGCTATTAAAACAATATTTATGGTGAACAAAACTTTAGAGCAAGCAACAATCTCCGTGTGTACATTCACATGTACCCAGGGAACTAAATCACCCAAAAACCAATACAACAATGCTGAAAAAATATATGTGAAAAGAGAAAAATATAAAAATGAAAATAAAAATAAGTGCTAGCATTTATGAATCATTAGACTGTGCTCATAATAAAGTCCCAGTGAACCTCTTCAAAGGTATTCAGTTAAATCCTCATGTGTGCTGTAAAGAAGTAGCTGCTGATCCACCAATTTGTGCTACCACCACCAACTTCTGAAGTGGGCACTCACCAGAGCTAGGTTATGTAAACGCCTTTGGTTTATCTTAGGGTTAACCACTCCACACCTAGGAACCAATCTGCCGTTTGTTCAACCGATACGCCAATATTCATCTCATGGGATTTCCTTATTAATGTTTCTCAAGCTCTCATGAAAAGCAAAAAAACGATCATTGCGCAATATATTGAGCTCTTTATTTTAAAATATAGATAAAACAATGGTAACAATGCTCACTCACATTTAGTATGGGAAATGGGACTTTATTATGAGCACAGTCTAATGATTCATAAATGCTAGCACTTATTTATTTTTTTATATTTTTCTCTTTTCACATATATTTTTTCAGCATTGTTGTATTGTTTTTTGGGTGATTTACTTCCCTGGGTACATGTGAATGTGCACACGGAGATTGTTGCTTGCTCTAAAGTTTTGTTCACCATAAATATTGTTTTAATAGCACTATTGTTCTAATAGCACCATACTAATAATATATTATAGGGTTGGCGCTGTTACCATTTCCTTTTTCTGCACTGGGGACACAGGCTGGCTGGCTGGCTGCACTGGGGACACAGGCTGGCTGGCTGGCTGCACTGGGGACACAGGCTGGCTGGCTGGCTGCACTGGGGACACAGGCTGGCTGGCTGGCTGCACTGGGGACACAGGCTGGCTGGCTGGCTGCACTGGGGACACAGGCTGGCTGGCTGGCTGCACTGGGGACACAGGCTGGCTGGCTGGCTGCACTGGGGACACAGGCTGGCTGGCTGGCTGCACTGGGGACACAGGCTGGCTGGCTGGCTGCACTGGGGACACAGGCTGGCTGGCTGCACTGGGGACACAGGCTGGCTGGCTGGCTGCACTGGGGACACAGGCTGGCTGGTTGCACTGGGGACACAGGCTGGCTGGTTGCACTGGGGACACAGGCTGGCTGGTTGCACTGGGGACACAGGCTGGCTGCATCTGACGGGCACTGGTGAGACTGCATTGATCTCTTGTACCATGTCCCCACTCTGATCATCTCCTGTACCATGTCCCCAGTCTCTGACCATCTCCTGTACCATGTCCCCAGTCTGACCATGTCCTGTAATGTGTCTGCAGTCTCTGACAATTTCCTGTATCATGTCCCCAGTCTCTGACCATCTCCTGTATAAAAATATATATTTTAAAAACAGTCACTTTCAGTATCGGTGCTGTTTCGGTATCGGTTTCAGTTTTCGGGATCCTGAAATTTTTATTTTCGGTATCGGTTTTGGCACCAAAAAACCCATTTGGTGCATCCCTAGTTCTTTACATCCACTTAACCATTTGAGTGAAATTTTTGGTTTACATTAGAGCTGAATGATTCTGGATAAAAAGAGAATCACAATTTTTTTGCTTAGAATAAAGATCACGATTCTCTTGCAATTCTCGTGGCGTAACATCATCTTTCACATTATACAAAAAAATTAAGCTAACTTTACCGTTTTTTTTTAAAATTCATTGAAGTGTATTTTTTCCCAAACAATTGTGTTTGAAAGAACGCTGCGCAAATACAGTGTGACATAACAATTGCAACAATTGCCATTTTATTCTCTAGGGTCTCTGCTAATATATATCATTTTTGAGGGATCTAAGTAATTTTCTAGCAGATAATACTGATTTTACCTTGTAAGCAACAAATGACAGAAAAGGGATTAGTATTTAAATGGTTAAAAACTGAACTAATTTACAGACTGAAGTTTATCCCTTTGATCTGAAAGAACCGAGAGATACATTGTACCTCTCTGGGCTGAGGAATGTTTTTTTTTTTTGGACAGTTCTAGCTCTGCACTGTTTATATAGAATCGGGGAAATGCCAGTTAAGATGGAGAGGGGGGGTTGAGTCAAGACCTTTTTTTAACGATGCAGCTCTAGTATGCCTGTGTATGTGGGGGTGGGGAGGCGCAATAGTTTTTGTTTTGTTTTTTCTTTTGATGCAGTTTTTTTTTTTTTTTTTTTTTTAATAGTCCCCTATGTGATATCAGATATGCAACAGGTCCTCTGGGGGGGGGGGGGGGGGGGGCAGTGTGTGCAAGGAGAGAAGAGCAGTATACACAGTGAGGGGGCAGTCTGTACAGACAGGCTCCCTCACTTGCCGACGCTGACTGTCGTGGTCAGCTTTTAAATGTAATTGTCTGCATTTTTTTTCTATACTTCATAGCGCAAAGGAGCTGTCATTCGGGCCTGCCACTAAATTAAACAAAAGGGGCGGGGTCACTGGGTTATCTGTCGTCCATGGACAGACACAGCTCCTTAAATCTTGACCATTAGGTTATGTTCCTGTTCTATAGGAGAGGTCTAGGCAGAACATGTTAGATATTTAATACATGTTACTTTAACAGAGTTGAACAGCCCCGCCCAGGGGGCGGTCCCTCCGTACATAACCCTCCACCCTGCAGTCAGCAGCCTCAGTTCGTAGAAAAGCAGTACAAACTAAAAAAAAGGAGGGGTGGGTGCTGTGTCCGTCCATGGACGACAGAGAAAAGGATTTTACGGTGAGTACAAAAAATCCTATTTTCTCTTTTCGTCCATGGACGGACACAGCTCCTTAAATCTTGACCATTGGGACGTCCCAAAGCAGTGTCAAAAAAACAAGGGGTGGGCACAGCAATCAAAAAAAAAAAATTTTCACCCCAAACAAGCAGAGCTCCTCAACGGAGGAGTTGCAACCTCAAACAGCCGCCTGCAAAACTTTGCAGCCGAAGCTAGCATCCGAAGATGCATTCACATCATCCTTGTAAAACTTTAAAAAAGGGTGAACGGACGACCAGGTCGTCGCCTTACACACTTGTGAGACAGACGCTTGATGTCAGAAAGCCCAAGAGGCACCAATAGCCCTGGTCAAATGCGCCGTAACGGGAAAGGGGGGGGCGCCCGCCCTTTAAGGGCATAGGCCTGGATGACAGTCTGCCTGATCCACCAAGCAATGGTGGCCAACGAGAACGCCAGGCCCTTCTGCAGACCAGACACCAACACAAACAGTGAGTCAGACCTCCGGAATGGAGCCGTAGCAGACAGGTACACTCGCAAGGCACGTAACACGTCTAAAGAATGTAGCGCAACCTCCTTGTAATGCGATGGCCGAGGACACAAGGATGAAAATGCAATGTCCTCATTCAGGTGAAAGGCCGAAACCACCTTCGGAAGAAAAGATGGCTGCGGGCGTAGCACCGCTTTGTCCTTATGGAGGACCAAATATGGGGACTTGCAAGACAGGGCCACCAATTCAGAAACCCTCCTGACGGATGTGATGGCTACCAGGAAGGTCATCTTCTGAGAGAGCGTCAAAAGAGGAATTTCCCTGACATTTTCAAAAGGTTTCTGAAGCGCCGAGAGCACCAGATTCAAATCCCACGGAGATAGTGGTGGTCGCACCAGAGGAGCCACATGTCGGACCCCTTGCACAAACGTACTTACCAGTGAATGAGCCGCCAGGAGTCGCTGAAAGAAAACAGCCAAGGCTGAAATCTGCCCCTTAATAGTGCTTAAGGCAAGTTTCTGATATACTCCACGCTGTAAAAACAGCAGGATCCTGGAAACCTAACAAGTCCGTGGACACTAGAGGTCGACCGATATGGGTTTTTCTCTGGCCGATGCCGATGCCGATATTTTGAAATTGGGGCGGCCGATGGCCGATATATGATGCCGATTTTTGTGGCCGATATTTTAGGCCGATTAAAAAAAAAAAAACCCTCACCCACTCTATTCCTTCCTGCTTACTCCTGTCACTCTAGCACACACTTGATGTCCTCAGTACAGATGGCACTGGTTTGGAACTGGCAGGTGGCACTGGTTTGGAACTGACAGATGGCACTGGCAGGTGGCACTATTGGAACTGACAGATGGCACTGGTTTGGAACTGACAGATGGCACTGGCATGTGGCACTGGCTGGCGGTACTGGTTTGGAACTGACAGATGGCTCTATTGGCACTGGCAGGTGGCACTGGTTTGGAACTGACAGATGGCACTGGTTTGGAACTGACAGATGGCACTGGCAGGTGGTACTGGTTCGGAACTGACAGATGGCACCGATTGGCAGCAGGGGGCACTGGTTTGGAACGGACAGATGGCACTAGTTTGGGACAGATGGCACTGATTGGCAGTGGCACTTGCAATTGGAACTGGGTGGCACTGGCGTGTGACACTGGTTGGCACTGGCTGGTGGCACTGACAGATGGCACTGATTGGCACTGGCTGGTGGCACTGATTGGTACTGGCTGGGGGCACTGACAGATGGCACTGGCTGTGGCACTGATAGATGGCACCGATTGGCGGTGGCACTGATTTGGGTGGCACTGACAGATGGCCCTGATTGACACTGGCTGGTGGCACTGACAGATGGCACCGATTGGCGGTGACACTGATTGACACTGGCTGGTGGCACTGATTGGCACTGGCTGGTGGCACTGACAGATGGCACTGGCTGGGGGCACTGACAGATGGCACTGGCTGGGGGCACTGACAGATGGCACTGGCTGGGGGCACTGACAGATGGCACTGGCTGGGGGCACTGACAGATGGCACTGGCTGGGGGCACTGACAGATGGCACTGGCTGGGGGCACTGATTTGGGTGGCACTGATTGGCACTGGCTGGTGGCACTAACAGATGGCACCGATTGGCGGTGGCACTGGCTGGGGGCACTGACAGATGGCACTGGCTGGGGGCACTGACAGATGGCACTGACTGCGGGCACTGGCTGGGGCACTGGCTTGGGCACTGACAGATGGCACTGGCTGGGGGCACTGGCTGGGGGCACTGGCTGGGGGCACTGGCAGATGGCACTGGCTGGGGGCACTGGCTGGGGGCACTGACAGATGGCACTGGC
Organism: Rana muscosa; assembly: GCA_029206835.1. Lineage (NCBI taxonomy): Eukaryota > Metazoa > Chordata > Amphibia > Anura > Ranidae > Rana > Rana muscosa. Next base: position 19,958,514 of record CM055123.1, on the reverse strand, counting down.
TGGGGGCACTGACAGATGGCACTGGCTGGGGGCACTGATTTGGGTGGCACTGATTGGCACTGGCTGGTGGCACTAACAGATGGCACCGATTGGCGGTGGCACTGATTGGCACTGGCTGGGGGCACTGACAGATGGCACTGGCTGGGGGCACTGACAGATGGCACTGACTGCGGGCACTGGCTTGGGCACTGACTGCGGGCACTGACAGATGGCACTGGCTGGGGGCACTGACAGATGGCACTGGCTGGGGGCACTGACAGATGGCACTGGCTGGGGGCACTGACAGATGGCACTGGCTTGGGCACTGACAGATGGCACTGGCTTGGGGCACTGACAGATGGCACTGGCTTGGGGCACTGGCAGGTTTCACACTAAGCCGAGTGTAATGTGTGAAACTGACAGAGAGGAGAGAGAGAGAGAGAGAGCTGTTAGAATTGAGCTCGATGTGGGGGTGGGCGGGCCAGCAGCTAAATTACACCAGCCAATGATTGGGCTGCTTTAGACGTAGTGGCCCGCCCAGATACCATCCCATTGGCTGGTGTAATATCTGCTGGGTCCCGCCCACCCCCGACATCAAGCTGACACATCCTCTCTCTCTCCTCTTACTTTCAGTTTCACACACACACACACAGCACGGCGCTTGATGCTGCTGAGTGTGGAGAAGTGTGGAGGAGGGAGGAGGAGGGGGGAGGAAGTGCAGCCAGTGAATAATATCGGCCAGTTTTGATATTAATCGGCCAAAGCCGATTTATCAAAAATGCCTAAATATCGGCCGATATATCGGCCAGCCGATATATCGGTCGACCTCTAGTGGACACCATTCCATCTCCTCACACATAGAGATGTAGGCTCTCCATGTGCGATGGTAGATCTTCCTAGAAGATTTCCGCGCCCTCAACATGGTTGAAATGACCGAATCCGACAGGCCTCGGTCCCTCAGTACCTGGCTTTCAATAGCCATGCCGTTAGAGCCAGCAACTGTAAAGCAGGATAAAGAATGGGACCTTGCGAGAGAAGGTCCTCCCTTATTGGTAGTCGCCAGGGCACATCCGCCACCAGCCACACGAGGTCGGCGTACCAGGGACGCCTGGGCCAATCTGGGGCGATTAGAATCACTGGAATTCCCTTGGTCTCTACTCTGCGGAGTAGACGAGGAAGCAACTTCAGTGGGGGAAAGGCATAAATTAGCCGATACTGACCCCACGGGGCCACCAACGCATCTGACACGTCTGCCCAGGGATCTCAGGACCTGGCCACGAACCTCGACACCTTGCGATTGAGTCGAGAGGCCAGAAGATCCACGTCTGGCGTGCCCCATCTCCGGCAAAGAAGTTGAAAAACTGCCTGCCAGTTTTCCAAGCCCAGAATGTAAACTGCCGATAGGGCCGGCACGCTCCTTTCCACCCACCGTAGGGTGTGAGCGACCTCTGAAGCTGCAGCCGAGCTTCTTGTTCCTCCTTGATGGTTGACGTATGCCACAGCCATGGCGTTGTCTGACTGGATCCTGACTGGACGCCCTCTCCCACTTGGAGAGGCACAGCCTGATCGCCCGGAGTTTCAGAACATTGATTGGTAGCTGTGATTTGGTCGGAGTCCAACGGCCCTGGGTCGCCTGAACCCCCCAGATTCCCCCCCCCCCCAATCGGTCAGTCTGGCGTCCGTCGTGATCACAGTCCATGAAAAGGGGAGGAAAGACTTCCCGGACCGAAGAGCCGGGGATCTCAGCCACCAACTCAGAGAGGATCTGACAAGAGGACTTATCTGAATCTGACGATCCAGAGACAACAGAGATTTGTTCCATTTGGAGAGAATCTCCTTCTGCAAGACCCGAGTGTGGAATTGGGCATATGGTACTGCTTCGAAAGAGGCAACCATGAGGCCCAGGACTCGCATGCAAAAACGGAGAGACGACCATTTGCGGGATGTCAACAACCTCACCGCAGCCTGGAGTGTCTACAACTTCTCCATGGGAAAAAAGACTCAATCAACCCCAGGTACTCTAGGCGCTGGGTCGGTACTAACACCGACTTCTGGAGGTTCAGTATCCAACCAAACTCCCGAAGGGTCTGACTGGCTATAGACACGTCCTCTTCATCTGAGCTTGAAGCAGCTCTCAGAAGAAGGTCGTCCAAGTAGCCTGCGATAGCAATGCCGCGCTGTCTCAGCAAAGCTAGAATCGGGGCGAGCACCTTGGTGAAAACTATCTGTGCCGATGCTAGGCCAAAAGGGAAGAGCCACAAATTGATAGTGGTCTTCACCGATCGCAAAGCGCAGGAACCTCGGATGCCGGACGCAGATGGGGGACATGCAAGTATGCGTCCTCGATATCCAAGGACGCCAGGAAGTCCCCTGGATGGAGCGCAGAAACCACCGAACAAATCAATTTCATCCTGAATTTTTATAAAGGCATTGAGGGCCTTGAGGTCTAAGATTGGACGGACGCCGTCCTTCTTTGGGACCACAAACAGATTCAAGTAGAAATCCTGAAACCCGTCCCCTGGTAGTACGGGTATGGTCACCCCGCACCTCAACAAGTCTTGCACTGCCCCCTGGAGGGCAGCCCGACGAGCCGGAAGGAGAGGCAGATTTGAGGGAAAAAATCTGTTTGGTGGACAAGAAAGGAACTCTATCTTGTACCCCGAGGTGACCACCTCGCAGACCCACTGGTCGGAGAGCAGGGAGGTCCATCGAGCTGCAAACCCGCAAAGCCATCCCCCCACCCTGGAGTCGGGAGGGGCAAAACTTCATGCGGCAGCAGGCTTGTTTGCTGGCTTGGTGGGCTTGCGCACCCAGGGACGCTTCTGTCCCCCAGCTGGACCTTTGTCCGCTTGGGAGGGTCTGCCTGCAGGTCCTGACTGACGAAAATACCACTTCTGTGTGGGAAAGGAGGGCCCCAACTTACGGCGCGGCTCCTTCCCTTTAGTGGACTGAGGGAGAAGTGTGCTCTTACCTCCAGTGACATCCTTAATGATGTCGTCCAGTGAGGCACCAAAAAGCCTCCCACCCTTGAAGGGCAATTCTGACAGAGTTTTCTTAGAAGCTTGGTCAGCAGACCAGCATTTCAGCCATATTAGGCGGCGCAATACCACCGCAGATGCGGAGGTCCTGGAGATCAAGGGGACGTACACGAGTCCCTGTACCAACTGTTCGGCCAGTGACACGCATACTGGAGGGAGCTGATGCTCCTCCACAGTCTGGTGCAATATTTTAGCCCACTCCGTGAGTGTCTGGGACACCAAGGTAGCAGCCAATATAGGCCGCAATGCTGACCCCAGCATGGTGAACATGGAGCGGCTCACCGCTTCGGACCTCCTATCAGTAGGGTCCTTAAAAGCAGGGGTCCCCTCCACCGGGATAGTGGTTACTTTATTTAACCGAGAGACCGGGGGATCAACGACCGGAGGAGAAGCCCATTTTTTCAAAAGGCTCTCTTCAAACGAGTAACGGACCGCCATGTGCTGAGGGACCGCAAAGGGCCTCTGCGGCCGTTCCCATTCCTTATCTATGAACTTGTCAAAGAAATCGACATAAGGAAAAACCTTAACAGAGCGGGTCGTTTGTGCGACCCAAAATGGGACAGACCCTGCTGTGGAAGTCCCAGCTGTATCTTCCAGCTTGAGAGTGTCCCTCACAGCAGTGATAAGTGCACTTACAAGTGCCCTGTCTTGAGCTGACCCGGACAAGGGGTCCTCCTCACAGGGAATGTCCTGGTCCGCCTCTTCTTACATACCAGACCCGGGGTCCTGAGCCGCAGCCAGGCCCGAGTCTGAGTCAGAACATTCCCCAGGCGATGGCGGGGGAGGGGGCGCTTAGTACCCCCTTTACGCTCGCACGCCTCTTCCACCCTGGCAACAAATGACTCCAGGACTGCCGACAAAGCGTCCATGGGAACCGCAGGTGCAGGGGCACGGGTTGCTGCCTCTGGAATGTCTGGGGAAAAATTGCCAGCTTCTGACTCCATATTGCCCAGTGACAGCCCTCAGCGACTTAGTCAAGATACCTGACACAAAATTTAGTCCACCCTCCTTGCTGCACTGACCGAGAGGGGGGGGGGGAGGGGGATACCCAGGGGACTCACCGCCTAGCCAGAGACTGTTCAGCGCCGCTGCCCGCTCTCCATCCGCACACTGCGTGTACCTGAGGAACTGTGTGAGGTGAATGGCGCCGTTCGCACTGTTCAGAAAGCCAGCCAGCACTTGAGGCCAAAACCCACTCCAAAATGGCCGCCGGGTGCCTCAGAGAAAGCGCGCGGACCCCACAAGAAAATGGCTGCCCACCTTGCAGACCTGCATCATAGCGCGGCCACGGCAAAATGGCCGCCAATGGAATTTGCAATGCAATGCACAGGCCCCAGAAAAATTGCGCCAGCGCTTCAAAAAATTGCGCCCAGCAAGCGAGGTGGACGAGAAGGTCAGCAGCCGAGGCTTCCCATAATTTACTATCCCCCACACAAAGAGCGGGCCTGGACACCCCCCGCTGGGACCTGGAGGCCCCCTAAAGGTATTCCCCGGTCGCAGCGAGCCCCGCAAGGGGAGGAGGAAAAAAAGGGTGACAGAGGGAGAGAGGAGAGGGCAGGGGAACCCCCTAATGACCCCCATAGGAATGCCCTGCTGATCCATCCCACCGAAGTAGGAGGAACCGTACTTACCCGTCCTTGCGAGGACCTGCTGGTGCGTTCCTGACAGACCTACAACCGAGCAGTAGCGGAGTAGCTGTCGGCCCGGTCCACTGTGACTGAGACAGCAAGCCGCCCGGTCATATGTGAACCCTGGAGCCATGGGGGTATGTCGTGGCCGACCCCGCACGTAGCTAGACCCTGCTCACGCTCGATGGCCGGACTGGGGGTACTACAAGGATCTAAATTATCCTGCCTGTCATGCCCAGCCGGTAGTTGATAGAAGATTCTCAAAAAAATTTCTTCAGGACTCTGGGCCAAAAGGGAGCCAGGTTCGTCTCCTCTACTAGGCAGAAAAAAACTGAGGCTGCTTACTGCAGGGTGGAGGGTTATGTACAGAGGAACCGCCCCCTGGGCGGGGCTGTTCAACTCTGTTAAAGTAACATGTACTAAATATCTAACATGTTCTGCCTAGTCCTCTCCTATAGAACAGGAACATAACCCAATGGATAGAGCAGTGGTTCTCAACTCCTGTCCTCAGGACCCAGTAACAGGCCAGATTTTAAGTATTACCTTGGTGAGATGCAGACTAGAATACTGCAATCCCTGAGCAGCAAATTATATCACCTGTGATGTATTTCAGTTATCTTGCAAACCTGGCCCGTTGGTGGGCCCTGAGGACTGGAGTTGAGAACGAGAGAGAGAACGAGAGAGAGAACGAGAGAGAGAACGAGAGAGAGAACGAGAGAGAGAACGAGAGAGAGAACGAGAGAGAGAACGAGAGAGAGAACGAGAGAGAGAACGAGAGAGAGAACGAGAGAGAGAGAGTATATATATATATATATATATATATATATATATATATATATATATATATTGGGAGCTTATAATGTACAGAGGAAACTGGTGTTTCGGTTTCCTCATTATTTAATAAAATCCACTTTGGGACCTGGAGCCCGGGGATTTCGTAGAGATCTGGGTGGGATGAAATCCCCAGTCCTGGGTCCAGATTTTGAGATTTACCAGCACACTGACTGGTCAGGTGTGTGCTGGCCTATTTGTAGACACCTGACCATGGTTCTAGGCTCCACCATCCCGAGGAGACCAGGCTTGCAAGGGAGAACCCAGAGTGTGCAGGTGTCCACTGAAGTAGCTAGAGAAGCTGGAGTAGCTAGAGAGTGCAGGCTGCACTGTAAAACCCAGAGACCTGAGTCTAAGGTTGCTGACAGGTGTCAGGAGGGCTCCATGCGGGAGCCTGAGCAGTGGTGCTGCTGCTGAAGAGAGCCAGGAGGCTCTGTATTTTCATTTTCACTTTTGCATGTGTGAGCCAGGAGGCTGAACATACTATCATTTTATGTTGATAGTGAAAACCCCTGCGAGGGAAACCACATTTGTTTTAATTTCTGGAACTTTGTTTGATTTTCTTTAATAAAAGTGGGTCAACAAGCCCTCAAAAGGAAACATTTGTGTGGGACTGTTCTCGCTAGCGGGTGCTACACTTGAGCTAACAACCCCCAACATTACAATATATACACACACACACACATTATATATATATATATATATATATATATATAATGTTTGGGGGCTCTAAGTAATTTTTTAGCAAAAAAAATTATTTTAACTTGAAACCAACAAATGTCAGAAAAAGGTTGCGTTTTTTAGTGGTTAAACTTCCCTCATTTACACACCGAAGTCTATTCCTTTGATCTAAAGGACAAATTGTTAAAATGTTTAGACTTTCCACTGATAAAAAATGTTGCGATACTTGGCAGACTGTCCGGATTTTTTTTTCCCTTTCTTTCGATGGCTGTCGGCTTCAGCAGAGCAGAGAGAATTCTCTGCATCGAAAGATCGGGAAATACTTTGTCAAGATCACAACAGGGAAAAAATAATAATCGCGATAACGATTCTTGACGATTAATCGTGCAGCTCTACTAGCTCATTATGAAATACTTACCTTAGAACGAGGCGTCTGTATCTAATCCCAGTCCAGGCAGAGGGAGCTGACATTTTTCCCCTCAGTGTGTCTTCCAGGTTCGCGGCTCCGGCGATGTGAGTGGCCGAAGCAGCGATGAGGTCACTCGAGTCTGCCGGACCTTCAGCCAGGCATTTATAGTGCATGTGCCGCTGACGTCAGCGGCTGCATGCAAAGTGAATATCTCCTAAATCGTGCAGGTTTAGGAGATATTCATTTTACCCTACAGGTAAGCCCTATTATAGGCTTACCTGTAGGAAAATAAATTAAAATAAATATGGGTATACAACCACTTTAAGATGTGAATGTAACTTACAATTGTAAAATTATCGATCACTTCTCTGCTCCCATCATGTAATCTCATTAACCTGATCTATCGATCCAAAGTATCTAGATGCCGCAGGTTAATGCGGAACGCCTCGTTCACACACGGGACAATTTGATCTGTGCCCCGTGCAGGGTTGTGTTTATAGACATGGGGTGCACAGGTGTTCAGTGCATCCCAGTGCTGGCAGTCCCATCAATGTCTATTGAGATACAGCCGCTGCTCCCAATGTAACATCCGTACAAGTGCATGGCTCCAATCACACCTTGGAGGATCCAGAAACACCTGTAGAAAAGTGACAGCAGAAAATGACTGAGTAGTCAATCGAGTCTGCCCTTTTTCTTTTTTGTGGAGGGTTTGTTGTTTTTTTCGTTAAATTTGTTGTCTGACTATAGATCTATGTTGATCCCAGGCATGTTTAAAGTGATACTAAAGTCTAGTTTAAAAAAAATAACAAACATGTCATATTTACCTGCTCTATTGCAGTGGATTTGTACAGAGCAGTCTGGATCCTCTTCTTCTTGGGTCCCTCTTCGGCACTCCTGGCCCTTCCCTCCTGTTGTGTATCCCCCACAGCAAACAGCTTGTTATAGGGGGCACCCAAGCCAAGTCACAGTTCCCTGTGTCCATTCAGACACGGAGCTGCAGCCTTGGCCTCGCCCCCTTTCTCTCCCCATTGGGTGACTGACTGATAGACAGCAGCGGGAGCCAATGGCACTGCTCTGTCTCAGCCATAAAACTCCTACAACATCGCTGAATCTAGATGGGGCTCAGGTAAGTATTAAGAGGGGGGTGGGGGCTGCTGCACACAGAAGGCTTTTTATCTTAAAGTGGCGTCCTGCTGAAAAAAAAAAAAAAAATCAGCAGCTACAAATATTGCAGGTGCTGACTTTTAAAATAAGGACACTTATCTGTCCAGGGCGTCCGCAATGTACTCACCCGAAGCCAACCCGTCCCTCGGCTCCCAGCTGGAGGCGCCGCCATCTTCAGTAAGGGAATCAGGAAGTGAAGCCTTGTGGCTTCACAGCCTGGTTCCTTACTGTGCATGCGCGAGTCACGCTGCGCATCCTGTCTGGTCCCTGATGTCTTCTGGGACCCGTGTCTCCCAGAAGACAGCGGGGAAGTGGAGGAGGGGCCGGACATGGCGTAGATCGCTGCAGATTCTGTTGCCAGAAGTGGGAGCAAATACCTGGATTAGACAGGCATCTGCTCCCCCCTGAAATGTGCCAAAATGAGACACAGGAGGGGGAGAAACCGGAAGTTCCATTTTTGGGTGGAACTCCGCTTTAATGCATTAAAGGGGTTGTAAAGGCAGGTGTTTTTTTGTTTTTATATCTTGATGCATTCTATGAGATAAAAAGCCTTCTGTCCAGAACTCTCCCTCCCGATTGGCTGAAACACAGCAGCGGCATCATTGGCTCCTGCTGCTGTCAAAGGCAGTTAGCCAATCAGGAGAGAGAGGGGGCATGGTCGACACACGGAGCTGCAGCTCGGCTGCCCCCATAGCAAGCGGTTTGCTGTGGGGGCCCTCAACAGGAGGTAGGGGCCAGGAGCACCGAAGAGGGGCCCAAGAAGAGGGGGATCTGAGCTGCGGAATTACTGCACAGAACAGGTATGACATGTTATAAAAAAAAAAAAAAAAAGAGACTTTACAATCACTTCAAAGCCATTTGCTGTTGACTGTCTCCCTACCTCTGCTGGTATTTCTTCCAAGCATCAACTACCCTTTCAGGAAAATACTTTCTAAGATTAGTTTTGAGGTCACGTACCCCCTGTGCTGGTAAACACTCCCCTGCATGGCGCACAGATCAAATCAACAATATTCTTCCCCGGCTAACCGATTTAGTTTGATTGAATCCCATTGAAATCGAGTCAGGAGGAAACTTATGACTATACAATTGTTTGCAAATTCAACCACACATCGATCAGATTTAAAAATAAAAAAGACACAAGATTGCGTCCACTACTAGTGATCTCCGTGTGTATGTTGTGCTGTATTCAGCTGTCATATACCTCTGATCACTACACGCAGACATACAGTACAGGCCAGGGGCTTCTATGGACACACTGCTGTCTGTGATCACGTGATCCTCCATGTGGAGAACACACTATAGTATATCCTGCCTACAAACACAGAACAGATCTCTCTCCCACCCCCGCAATATACCAGAGCTGTAGCCCCGAGAAAGCCCATGGCGGATCGGAAATACAGCTGACAGCCGAGTGATCCCCCTGCACAGCGTAGCCATGTTGTCCTCGTCACGCATGCGCACAGCGAGCGCCCTTGTAATTCCCGGGACTCGCTCCTCCAAGCAAGGACGGAGCCAATAGCGCATGCGCAGACTGTACTGAGCTTTGAAGCTGTCTTCTACCGCAGCATTCACATTATAATTATAATGCTGTTTTTATAATTTCTGGGATTGGACAATGAGAGAAAAATGTAGCTCGTAAAAAAAAATAAAAAATAAAAGCTCCAAATACAGAAACTGGTGGGATAATGTGAGGTGATATTGATTAACCTCTTCAGCCCCGGAAAGGATTTACGACCAGGCCGTTTTTTTGTGATACTGTGCTACGTTACTTTAACTGACAAGTGCGACGCTGTACCAAAATAAAATTGATGTCCTTTTTTTCCCCACCAATAGAGCTTTCTTTTGATGGTATTTGATCACCTCTGCATTTTTCTATTTTTTACGCAATCAAAAAAAAAAGAAGCTGATTTTGAAAAATAAAAACAATATTTTTTACCTTTTGCTATAATATATATCCAATAAACAAAAAAAAGTATTCATCAGTTTAGGCCAATATGTATTCTATATATTTTTAATAAAAAAAAAAAAAAAGAAATAAGCGTATATTGATTGGTTTGCACAAAAGTTATAGTATAGGGCAGGGATATGCAATTAGCGGACCTCCAGCTGTTGCCAAACTACAAGTCCCATGAGGCATAGCGAGACTCTGACAGCAGCAAGCATGACACCCAGAGGCAGAGGCATGATGGGACTTGTAGTTTTGCAACAGCTGGAGGTCCGCTAATTGCATATCCATGATATAGGGAATAGATTTATGGAATATTTTTATTTTTTTTACTAGTTATGGTGGTGATCAGTGATTTTTAGTGGGACTGCGACATTGCTGCTGCTAAATCGGACACCTTTGACACTTTTTTGGGACCAGTGACATTATTACAGCGATCAGAGCTAAAAATATGCACTGATCACTGTATAAATGACACTGGCAGGGAAGGGGTTAACACTAGGGGGCGATCAAGGGGTTAAGTGTGTCCTATGGAGGTGCTTTCTAACTGTGGGGGGAGTGGACTGACTGGGAGTACAGAGAGATCGCTGTTCCTAATCACTAGGAACAGACGATCTCTCTGTACTCCCCTGTCAGAATGGAGATCTGTTTATTTACATAGACAGATCCCCGTTCTTCCTCTCTGAGGAGCGATCGTGGGTGGCCAGCGGACATTTCGGCCGCCGGACCCACGCATCGGCTCCCCCGCTGTGCAGCCGATGCTCGCGCCCGCAGTGTCTCGTTTTGCGCAATAGGGCTGCCCTGCCGCAGTATATATGCAGTAGGCGGTCCTTAAGTGGTTAATGGACATTTGTTGCTAAGGCCCCTTTCACACTTGTGCAACTTGAAACTGCAAAGTCACGTGACAAGTCGTACCCCATGATTTTGTAATGAGTACCATTTATATCTGTGCGACTTTAAGTTGCAACGACTTCAAAGTAGTCACTGCATTACTTTTGTCCGACTTTGATGCGATTTGAGGTCCATAGATCTCAACATTACACAGGCATTGCTTCAAGTTGCATCAAAATCACGGCAAAAAATGTGAAAGGGGCCTAAAGTAGACAGTACTTTTTTCATGTTCCAGGTTCCCTGGCTTAGAGATGAGCTGTGAAGGGTGTGCAGTAATTTAAATACAGAGTCCTCCTGTAAGAGCGCTGTCTGTGACACTACACACCTTCCTCATTGTATATACGGAAAGGTTTCTTCACAGTAAGACTGAAATCGCAGCAACCCGCATCGCATGAAGCGATGTAAGAGCGCTATCTGTGACACTACACACCTTTCTCATTGTATATACGGAAAGGTTTCTTCACAGTAAGACTGCACGCACACCTCTGTGTTTTGAATCGCGATTTTCTGCGATTCTGCCCGCAATTTCAAAGCGCAGAGGGGTGAATGACAAATCGCAGAACGCACATTTGAGATGCCATTCATTTGAACTGCACCTAAAATCGTGGTGCGGTTGTACCACGATTGTTGCATGGTAAATCGCGCTGAAATCGCAGCAACCCACATCGCATGAAGCTTGTCGCTCCAAAAAAGTTCACCTACAATCGTGGCAAAACCGCACCGCAAATTTAGGTACCATTAAAATGAATGGCATCTCAAATGTGTGTTCTGCGATTTGTCATTCACCCCTCTGCGCTTTAAAATCGTGGGCAGAATTGTGGCAAACAAAACGCTGAGGGTGTGAATGCAGCCTTAGAGCCCTTTCACACTGCCAGCTGGCCACTAGCAGGGCATTTTTAATGTTAGCTATCGACCGAAGAAAGGGTTGAAGCGGAGTTCCACCCAACTTTTGAACTTTTTCACCCCTCCACCGCTCGTTTTTGTATATTTTTTTTTTTTTATAGTATAAACTATACATATATTTTGCAATTATATAACATTTCTAATCATATGAGGTTTATCACAAGAGTCCCCCTTTACATCAGAGTCAACAGAGTTCCCCTTTTACATCTGAATTCACAGAGTTCCCTTACACTGTAGGGGGGACTCTGCATACTCTGATGTAAGGGATAACTCCGGGGACTCTAACACAAGGGATGCTCTGGGAACCCTGATTTAAGGGGGAACACTGAGAACTCTGATGTAAGGGGGAACACTGTGGCTTCTGGAGTAAAGGGGAACTCTGATGTAAGGGGTGCTCCGAGAACTCTGATTTACCTTAGTGTACCCACTCAGATGCAGAAGTGAGTAGGTGGGGGAGACTTCAGTCACAGACGGGGATGGATGGTGAGCTCACTCACCCCTTGGCAGTCAGCACCTCTCATCCAGATGTATCTGAAGCTGCTGGACTTCAAATTTCTGGCTCCCACTTTTCACAGTGCTGGGGATTGGAGTGCGGGCAGACACAGAGGGGTAGTTGTGGGAGGAAGAGGAGCAGATTGAGCCCTCTCTCCTCTCCTGTCTGTGTCTGTCTGTTGTTAGTGCTGGCTTTGGGTTGTGTGAAAGAGAGAGTGCAACAGACACTCTTAGCTTAGACAACTCTCTCTCTCTCTCTCTCTTCCCCCCCCCCCAATATTTGGGGGTGCTATGTGTAATTTTAAGGGTAATCTGAGCCAGTAATTGGGCTCAGATTAATTGTTTGTTCTGGATTTGCTTCTGCTCTGGGTGTGATACTGCCTGGCAGTAGTGTTCCCTGTTTGCCTGTAGGTGGCACTGTCATCACCGGCATAGCTTGAACCACAGGGGGTATCACAACACCTTGGGTGTCCTTTCTCGGCAGCCGTACAGTGGGCGTGGTCTACCCACTGTGCATGCTGGGAGAGGGTACATAAGGGGCAGACACCATTGGTTCGTGGTTCTTGTGCGCCTCATGTCTCTCGAGGCCAGGGGTGCGTGCGTGCGTGCGTGTGTGGAATAGCCCTGGGCACCTTCAGCCCGAGGCTACATCGCTACCTGGTAGGCCCAGCAACTTCAGCTAGGGCCTACAACTGAAGAAGGATCCCAGGCTGACCACTGTAGAGAACCAACCTTAGGGAAGGAGACCAGGGGAGGATCTGCCCCTGAGGAGACTAGCGATGGTACTGCTGTCTCGGGAGGAGGCCTGGAGCTCACCTAAGGAGGGATCCATCGTTGCAAGCCCTGCAATATGCAAATCCGGCTTAAAGGTTCTTCATTATTGCTTGGCTGGGAGGTTTGGGACTAACAATCCTGTGGCAGAGGATTCCTGATCGCATCCCCTAAAAAATTCACAATTTATCCGTGCTCCATCCCGGCTGCTAGGATTGCTCACAAAGGGACTATCCGGGTGAGCAATACCACTCAGGCTTAAGTGGCGACGAAAGAGTTGCATTGTGTTTTAAGTGCTGCGTACCTGAACCTTCCCCCTACTTCACTTGTTTCCTACTTTCTCTTCAAGTTTTCTGCAAAGTTAAAGACTAAAACCTTACTGCTTAGGTTTTACTCCTGTGTGGACATTGGCCTTATTCTGAGAAACTTCTACCTAGACAACGGAGCAAGGGATCCATTTGAGAGAGGTAATTGCTGCAAGGCCCAAAACAATAACACTGCTCGCCCCTCTACACAAGGGGGGATACCGGGCAAGTAGCAGGTGTGCCCGACTGCAACGGAGGATGGCAGAAAAAAGGGTCTGTGTGCTACATAACTATTCACAGCAAGGACAACTTCTCAATAGGACTGTGTAGCAGACTGTCAGCAGCACTATGCAGCAGGCTGAATATGGTGAAACAAGTCCCCTTTTAACCACTTCCATACCGTGCCTTAGTAAAATGACGCCGGCAGGCATCATATGACGTCCTCCCATCCTCGCCGCTCCTGCGGCCCCCGGGGGCCAGCATCGCGACGATTGGGGATGAGGCGTGTCCCTCGGGACACAGCCCACCCCAGATCAATTTAAAGAGCCAATAAAATGGCTCTTTACCACTTGACTGGTTGTGTCCAATCACAGCCGGATACATGCACTGTCCTCAGGGGGCGCGCAGAGCGGCGATCGGGGACGAGGCTTGTCTCCCTGACACAGTCCATCCCCAATCGCGGTTGAGGAAATTGGCTCTTTACCACGTGAACGACTGTGTCCATTCACAGAATGTAAACAAACCGCGGTAACAAGCTGTTACCGGGTTCTCCTCCTCACACACCGATCGTATGTGAAGAGGAGATTGTGGTAAAATATTGTTACCGCTTACAGTGCAAACCAACGCACACTGATTGCCCCCCCCCCCAGTAATAAAGAGGACCTGTCACCAGCTCATCAAAGTACCTGTCACCAGCCCATCAGAGTACCCGAGTACCCGTCACCAGCCCATCAGAGTACCCGAGTACCCGTCACCAGCCCATCAGAGTACCCAAGTACCTGTCCCCAGCCCATCAGAGTACCCGAGTACCTGTCCCCAGCCCATCAGAGTACCCGAGTACCTGTCCCCAGCCCATCAGAGTACCCGAGTACCTGTCCCCAGCCCATCAGAGTACCCGAGTACCTGTCCCCAGCCCATCAGAGTACCCGAGTACCTGTCCCCAGCCCATCAGAGTACCCGAGTACCTGTCACCAGCCCATCAGAGTACCCGAGTACCTGTCACCAGCCCATCAGAGTACCCGAGTACCTGTCACCAGCCCATCAGAGTACCCGAGTACCTGTCACTAGAGCTGCACGATTCTGGGAAAAATTAGAATCACAATTCTTTTGCATAGAATGAAGATCACGATTCTCCCAAAAAAATATATTTTACAGATTTACAACCTCTGAACATGAGAGATATAAAATATCTGTGCGCAGTCTCGTAAGGGACAGTGGTTGGTATTTTAAGTCCTCCTTTAATAGCCTGTCTGCAAGGTCTGGGTAGCTGACTCAGACTGTGCTGTGGTAATATTCATAATATATTATAAGGGACTGGGCCCCAGACCTTGCAGATGACAGTCAGACAGGCTATTAAAGGGGGGCATGTGAGGAGTGGACTTAAAATACCAGCAACCACTGTCCCTTATAATATATTATGAATATTACCACAGTCTGAGTCAGCTACCCATATTTTGAATATTACCACAGTCAGCTAATCGGGTAATTTTGTGGGTAATTACACTTTCCTGGTGTTCCAGGACCTTCAAAAGTGTGATAGGTAGGAATGAAATTAGATGTGTAATTTATGCTCCTAGAACGCCTGAAGGTACTACTTTAATGTTTGACCTTTCTATGTGGCCAGGTTGTGTAAAAGTCTCACACGTGGTATCACAATACTCAGGAGGAGTAGCAGAATGTATTTTGGGGGGTAATTTTGATACATTTGGTTGGTTGAGGCGTGATGAGGATCGCTCTACATGTTACGTGCATTGATGCGCTTCTTCAGGAGCCTAGTTTATGACTTACAATCTTTTATGATCGAGATATTGGGACAACTATGTGACTTTTAATATTCGATGTTGCGATACCGATCTTTACACCTTATTACTTTAAATCTTCTTAGCTCTATATTCAAACTCCAGAAGAAGTACATTAACGAACGTAACACGTAGAGCGACCCTCCATCACGCCTCAACCACCCAAATGTATCAAATAATCCTGGATATACAGTATCTCACAAAAGTGAGTATACCCCTCACATTTTTGTATATATTTTATTATATCTTTTCATGTGACAACACTGAAGATATTACAATATGCTACAATGTAAAGTGTTGAGTGTACAGCTTGTAAATTTACTGTCCCCTCAAAATAACTCAATACACAGCCATTAATATAAACATGAGATGAATAATTCAGACTGTTGAAACAGTAGTAAAGCGGCGCTACCTGACAGTTAAAAAAAGCTGACTGGCTAATATATGAACACCATATACGCATAATAACGGTTATAAAACAATTACTGTATTTATCGGCGTAAAACACGCACTTTTTTCCCCTTCAAATCAGGGGAAAATCGTGGGTGCGTGTTATACGCCGATCCCCGCTGATTTGTGAGCGAGTGGAGCCGAGATACACAAAGCCGAAGTACACTCGGCTTTACTCGGCTCCTCTCGCAGTCACGCCCACCTCCAGTGATTGCGAGCGCCGCTGACATACAGAAAGCCGAGTGTACTTTGGCTAGTCTCGGCTCCTCTCGCAGTCCCGCCCCTGACTGTGAGCAGAGCCGAGTCTAGCCGAAGTACACTCAGCATTCTGTATGTCAGCGGCGCTCGCAATCAGTGGAGGTGGGCGTGACTGCGAGAGGAGCAGAGCAAAGCCGAGTGTACTTCGGCTTTGTGTATCTCGGCTCCTCTTGCAATCAGTGGAGATGCGCGGGACTGTGAGCAGAGCCGAGTCTAGCCGAAGTACACTCGGCTTTCTGTATCTCGGCTCCGCTCACAGTAGGCAGAAATCGGCGCCAAATTTAAATCAGGCCAGGGCAAGGCTGCAGATGGGCACTGGGCAAGGCTGCAGATGGGCACTGGGCAAGGCTGCAGATGGGCACTGGGCAAGGCTGCAGAAGGGCACTGGGCAAGGCTGCAGATGGGCACTGGGCAAGGCTGCAATGATGGACAAGGCTGCAGATGGACACTGATAAGGCTGCATTGATGGGCATTTAAATGTAATTTTTTTTTTTCCCTTACACTTCCCTCCTAAACTTGGGGTGCGTGTTATATGCCGATAAATATGGTAGACAAGCAGATGGTGATAAAGAGTCTCTAGTGGAAACAGATGGTGGTCAAAACTTGTAAATGATGAGTGCACCTTTCACCAAAGTTCCTCCACACCGTGCTCCACACACCCCACAGATGTTTAAACTCACCAGAACGATAAGATAATTGAGCCTCAATCAATATCCTGCCGAATGCTCGATCTAAGCCTCATGGGAAACCTCCGACATCCAGGGACATGGGAAGAAAAGACTCCACATAGTCTAATTCCGTCTTCACTGTTTATTCCAAGTTCAATTAAAATTCAATTTTCTTTGACACTGTAGTGGTTCCAATGTGGTCATATGGCCCAGTGTCAGTATTAAGCCTTCTCACTCTTACTGCAAGCCAGAAAAGTCGGACACGCCTTCGGGGGAGTGACCTCAGCATACAGCACTTCCTCCTTCCGGTTTGTTCACCGAGTCCTGGAACGCACAGCGTCAATAGCGTAGTTTCCGGGGCGCTGTAAGATCACACACTGACGCGTTTCGTCATCACGACTTTGTCAAAGGGCGTGGTCTTATGGCGCGGCATCCCGGTATATATGTGTAACATTCACAATTGAAATTAACCAATTGTGAGACGTCAGCCACCATATTATAAGGTGTACAGTGGCTAAGGCTATATTATATTATTATGTTATCAGTGTCACACTCTCAAATTAATAACAGCCGACATTAAGCCATAGACCATTACAATCTTAACTTATAGCGTGTCAAAGTTTATACATAGAAACAACATTAAAACATTAAAAATACTGTTTAAAAGTATTGTTATCTAATTGCAGTGTAACGGTACATATTACATGTCTGAAAATCATCATCCAAAAATCAATTTAATACTAAAAATATGTAAAAAAATAAAAAAAAGGAAGATATGATCAAATGTATATCCAAAAAACATTACAAATATTACAAATTTTTTAATATTTGTAATGTTTTTTGGATATACATTTGATCATATCTTCCTTTTTTTACATATTTTTTGTATTAAATAGATTTTTGTATGATTTTCAGACATGTAATATATACAGTACCCGTTACACTGCAATTAGATAACGATACTTTTAAACAGTATTTTTAATGTTTCAATGTTGTTTCTATGTATAAGCATTGACACGCTATAAGTTAAGATTGTAATGGTCTATGGCTTAATATCGGCTGTTATTAATTTGAGAGTGTGACACTGATAGCATAATAAAATTTAGCCTTAGCCACTGTGCACCTTTTATAATATGGTGGCTGACAGCTCACAATTGGTTAATTTCAATTGTGAATGTTACACATATATACCGGGATGCCGCGCCGTAAGACCACGCCCTTTGACAAAGTCGTGATGACGAAACACGTCAGTGTGTGCTCTTACGGAGCTCGGAAACTACACTATTGATGCTGCACGTTCCAGGACTCGGTGAACAAACCGGAAGGAGGAAGTGCTGTACGCCGAGGTCACTACGATCTTCCCCGAAAGCAGGTCCGCCAGTTCTGGCTTGCAGTAAGAGTGAGAAGGCTTAATACTGACACTGAGCCATATGACCACAGTGGAACCACTACAGTGTCAAAGAAAATAGGATTTTTTTGTACTCACCGTAAAATCCTTTTCTCTGTCGTCCATGGACGGACACAGCTCCTTAAATCTTGACAGGTGGGTTATGTTCCTGTTCATAGGAGACGATTAGGCAGAACATGTTAGTTCTCTTAAAACATGTAACTTTAACATAGTTGAACAGCCCCGCCCAGGGGGCGGTCCCTCCGTACATAACCCTCCTACCTGCAGTCAGCAGCCTCAGTTCGTAGAAAAGCAGTACAAACTAAAAAAAGAGGGGTGGGTGCTGTGTCCGTCCATGGACGACATAGAAAAGGATTTTACGGTGAGTACAAAAAATCCTATTTTCTCTTTTCGTCCATGGACGGACACAGCTCCTTAAATCTTGACAAGTGGGACGTCCCCAAGCAGTGTCAGAAAAAACGAGGGGTGGGAACAGCAATCAAAAGAAGACTTAACTTCACCCCAAAGAAACAGAGCTCCTCAACGGAGGAGTTGTAACCTCAACCGGCCTCCTGCAAAACCTTACGGCCAAAGGAAGCATCCGAAGATGCACTCACATCAACCTTGTAAAACTTTGAAAAAGTGTGAACAGACAACCAGGTCGCCATCTTACACACCTTGAAGACAGATGCTAGATGTCGGAAAGCCCAGGAAGCACCAATTGCCCTGGGTAAATGCGCTGTGACAGGAAAGGGAGGCGCCCGCCCCATAAGGGCATAGTCCTGGATGACGATCTGCCTGATCCACCTAGAAAGGTGGCCGATGAGACCGCCAGGCCCTTCTGTGGACCAGATACCGACACAAACAGTGAGTCAGAACTCTGGAACGGAGCAGTAGCAGACAGGTACACCCGTAGGGCACGTACCACATCCAAGGTATGTAGAGCAGCCACCTGGGATGCGACGGCCGAGGACACAAGGATGGAGCACAATGTCCTTGTTTAGGTGAAAAGCCGAAACAACCTTAGGAAGGAATGAAGGTTGCGGGCGTAGCACCGCTTTATCCTTATGGAGGACCAAGTAAGGTGACTTGCAAGACAAGACCGCCAATTCAGAAAACCCTTCTGACCAATGTAATGGTAACTAGAAAGGCAACTTTCTGAGAGAGTGGAATCTCCCTCATGTTCTCAAAGGGAGGTTCCTGAAGGACCGAGAGCACTAGAGTCAAGTCCACGGAGGAAGCGGTGGTCCAATCGGGGGAACCACGTGTCGGACCCCCTGCACAAACATACTTACCAGTGAGTGAGCCACCAGGGGCCGTTGGAAGAAAACAGCCAAGGCAGAATCTGCCCCTTAACAGTGCTTAAGGCAAGTTTCAGATCCACTCTGCGCTGTAAGAACAGCAGGATCCGAGAAACCGAATAAGCCTGTGGGCGCCAAGCCATCTCTTCACACATAGAGATGTAAGCCCTACAAGTGCGATGGTAGATCGTCCGGGAAGAAGATTTCCGGGCCCTCAACATGAAGGAGATTACCGAATGTGACAGACCACGGTCCCTTAGTACGTGGCTTTCAATAGTCATGCCGTTAAAGCCAGCGACTCTAAAACAGGATGAAGTATGGGACCTTGAGACAGTAGGTCCTCCCGCATTGGCAGCCGCCAAGGAGCATCAGCTACCAGGCTCACGAGGTCGGCGTACCAGGGACGGCGGGACCAATCTGGGGCAATTAGAATCACCAGAATCCCCTCTGCCTCCACTCCTGTGGAGCAGACGAGGAAGCAATTTCATTAGGGGAAAAGCAGAAATTCCCCATGGAGCCAGCAACGCGTCCGACACGTCTACCCAGGGATACCTGGACCTGGCCACAAACCTTGACACCTGCGATTGAGTCGAGAGGCCAGGAGATCCACAACTGGTGTGCCCCAATTCTGACAAGGTAAGTGAAACACCTTAGGGTGTAATGACCATTCCCCTTGGTCCAGTCCAGCATCTGGCGATTCAGGCAGCCCGCCTGCCAGTTTTCTACGCCTGAATGTAAACAGCCGATAGAGCCGGCACGCTCCTTTCGGCCCAACCTAGGATGTGAGCGACTTCCGACCCTGCTGCCGAGCTCCTTGTTCCTCCCTGATGGTTGACAGAAGCCACCGCCGTGGCGTTATCCACTGGAACCTGATCAGACGCCCCTGAAGTCTCTGCGACCACTTGGAGAGGCACAGTCTGATCACTCGAAGTTCGAGGACATTGATCGGCAGGCGAGATTCGATCAGAGTCCAGCAAACCTGGGCCGACTGGACCCCCCAGTTTCCCCTTCAAACCGTGAGGCTGGCGTCCGTCGTGATCACAGTCCCATGGAAAGGAAGGAACGACCTCCTGGACTGAAGAGCCGGGAATCTCAGCCGCCCTCTCAGGGAAGCCTTGACCAGATGACTTACCTGAAACTAGAGACAATGGAGATCTGTTCCAAGTGGACAGGATCTCTTCCTGCAATACTCAAGTGTGGAATAGGGCAGATGGAACAGCCTCGAAGGAGGCCACCATGAGGCCCAGAACTCGTGCAAAAAAGGGGAGAGACGACCATTTGCAGGATGCCAACAATTACACCGCCGACTGGAGCGTCTGCAACTGCTCCAAAGGAAGGAAGACCTTTGCCTCCAAAGAATTCAGGATCAAGCCTAGAGACTCCAGACACTGAATCGGTACCAACGCCGACTTCAGTATGTTCAGTACCCAACCAAAGTCCTGGAGGGTCTGACTGGCTATAGACATGTCCCCCTCTAATTTCTGAGCCAGAAACAGCTCTCAGAAGAAGAACGTCCAAGTAGCCCACGATATCAATGTCTCGCTGTCTCGGCAAAGCCCAGATCGGGGCGAGCACCTTATGAACAACTCTTGGTGCCAACGCCAAGTCAAATCGCAAAGCACAGAGACCTCAGATGGCTGTTGCAGATGGGGACATGCAAGTATGCGACCCTGGTGTCCAGAGACGCCAGAATTCCCCAAAAACAATACATACACACACTGTGTATGCATTAATGCGTATGTTCTTACTGTGGCGCCGAAGACGCGCATGTCTTTGGAGTGTGGGAGGAAACCGGAGTACCCGGAGGAAACCCATGCAGACACAGGGAGAACATGCAAATTCCAGGCAGATGGTGTCGGGGTCCGGGTTTGAACCAGAGACCCTCTTGCTGCCAGGTGAGGGAGTTAATCACTACACCACTGTGCTGCCCTACAAGGTATTGAGGGCCCTGAGGTCCAAAATTGGACGCACACCTTCCTTCCGTGGGACTACCAACAGATTCAAATAGAATCCCTGAAACCCTTCCACCAGGGGCACAGGTAAAATTATTCTGCACCAGAGCAAGTATTGTACTGCTCCCATCAAAGCAGACCGACGAGCCGGAAGGAGAGGAAAAATTTGAGGGAAAGATCTGTTTGGTGGACAAGAAGAAACTCTATCTTGTACCCCTAAGGGACCACCGCGTAGACCCACTGGTCAGAGAGCAGAGAGGTCCATCGAGCTGCAAATTTGCAAAATCATCCCACCTACCCATGGACAAGAAGAAACTCTATCTTGTACCCCTAAGGGACCACCGCGTAGACCCACTGGTCAGAGAACAGAGAGGTCCATCGAGCTGCAAACTCGCAAAATCATCCCACCTACCCATGGACAAGAAGAAACTCTATCTTGTACCCCTAAGGGACCACCGCGTAGACCCACTGGTCAGAGAGCAGAGAGGTCCATCGAGCTGCAAACTCGCAAAATCATCCCACCTACCCATGAGTCGGTCAGGGACAAAATATCATGTGGTAGCATGGTATGTTAGCCGGCACATTCGTGTACGCTCCCAGGGACGCTTCTGTCCCCCCGCTAGAGCCTTGTCAGCAATACAAAAAATACTGTCACTGCCCCCACCTATGACAGGTCTTCACAGCAAGGAGCACTGGATGGGTGGACGCATGTAGACAAAAAACACAAAATATCCAAGCTCAACTTACCAACCAATCAGCAACCAAACGAATTCACCTGTCTAACAGTGCGTTTAAAAACAGGGGTTTAGTTGCACGCATTTGCAAATACATGTGTAAGCTGCAGGCCCCGTCAAGGCTCCCTGTGTACTGCAGTCCTAACTCTAAAATTTAAGGTCTCCTCAGTGGAAGCACATGTATGCTGATGGATAGATGAAGGGCAGATGACTGGAGGGAGCCCCACCCTCCTTAAAGGGGCAGGAGCACACTAGACACCCAGCACATAGAAGCAAAGGTGCTAGTGCGTTGCCTGACCACAATGACATCAATACAAAAAATACTGTCACTGCCCCCACCTATGACAGCCCGGGAGGATCTACTGTCGATAATACCGCTTCTGTGCGGAATCGGAGGGCCCCGACCAACGGCGCGGCTCCTTCCCCTCAGAGGACTGTGGGAGAAGAGTGCTCTTAACTCCAGCGACATCTTAACAATGTCGTCCAGCGAGGTACCAAAAAACCTCAGAAAGGCAATCTGCCAGAGCTCACTTGGGAGCTTAACCAGTGGACCAGCATTCCAGCTAAACAGGCGGCGCAGTACCACTGCAGATACAGAGGTTCTGGAAATCATTTACATACACACACACACACACACACACACCGAGTATGCATTAGTGTATACGATTTTACCTTGGCGCCGAAGGCGCGCGTGTCTTTGGAGTGTGGGAGGAAACCCGGATCACCCGAAAGAAACCCACGCCGACACAGGGAAAACATGCAAACCCCAAGCAAAACTGCGATGGGGCCAACCATTCATGGAATGTCGCAGCCATATATAGGTCGCAACACTGACCCTAGCATCACCGCCTTGGACCATCCTATCGGAAGGGTCCTGTAGGATAATGGACCGCCACGTGCTGGGGGACCACAATGACCTCTGCGGCCTTTCCCATTCCTTTATTTACGAACTTATCAATGAAAGTAACGTAAGGAAAAAACGTCACAAAGTGGGCAGATTTGTGTGACCTAAGGGAGACAGACTCCTCTGCGGAAGTCCCGGCTGCATTCCCCGCTGGAGAGTGTCCCTCACAGAATCAGAAGTGCACTCAGAAGTGCCCTGACAAACATTTCCCAGGAGATGGCGAGGGGAGGGGGCGCTTCCCTACCCCCCTTACGCCCGCAATCCATTTCTAACTTGGCAACAAAAGTTTCCAGGACTATCTATAACATATCCATGGAAACCGCAGGTGCAGGGGCACCATTTGCTGCCTCTGGCAATGTATGGGGAAGAAAGGTCACATACTGACTCCATAAACACCCACTGACAGCCCTCAGGGACCCAGTGAAAAATACATAAGAGTCCACCCTCCATGCTGCACTGACCAGGGGGGGGGGGGGGTAACCCAGGGGACTCACCACCCAGAAGGAGACCGCTCAGCACCGCTGCCCGCCTTGTATACACAGCGCGTGTGTGATGAAAAAGCTGTGAGGAAAAAAAAACTGCGCTGTTCAGAAAGCCAGTGCTAGAGGCCAAACCCACTCCAAAATGGCCGCCAGACGCCTCAGATAAAAAGGGCGCGGACCACAAGAAAATGGCCGCCCGCAATACCGACCTGCGCCACAGCATGGCTACAACAAAATGGCCAAAACACAAAAACACACTAAAAATGGCATCAGCGCTGCAAAAAAATGGCGCCCGAGGCCAGGGATGTGGACGAGAAGGAATTCAGAGACTTCCCAGGAGACGGACCCCCCTCACAGAAAGCGGACCCTGGCGCCCCACGGTCCCCCACAGCGACTCGGAGGCCCCCCACAGGTACACCCCGGTTGCAGCGGGCTCTAGGGCAGGAGGGGAAAGGGTGACAGAGAGCAGGGAAAGGGAGGACAGGAGAACCCCTAAATCCCAGGAATGCCTAGCTGTTCCATCCTGCCGAGACAGGAGGAACCGTACTTACCCGTCCTTGCGAGGACAAGCTGGCACGTCCCTGACAGACCCACAACCGATGGTACGGAGTAGCTGTCGGCCCGGTTCACTGTGAGTGAGGCAACAAGCAGCCCAGTCATATGTGGACCCTGGAGCATGTGCTCACCGGCCACCCCTGGAGCCATAGGGTATGTCGTGGTCAGAACCAAGCGCAAAGCAAGTGACTGGCACGCTCGATGGCCGGAACTGGGAAGACTACAAAGATCTATATATCCAGCCTGTCGCCCAGCCGGCAGTTGATAGAAGATATCAGAAAAAATAAAAATCCTTCAGGACTCTGGGCCCAAAAGGAGCCACGTCCTTCTCCTCTGCTAGGCAGAAAAAAACTGAGGCTGCTGACTGCAGGTAGGAGGGTTATGTACGGAGGGACCACCCCCTGGGTGGGGCTGTTTAACTCTGTTAAAGTTACATGTTTTAAGATAACTAACATGTTCTGCCTAGTCCTCTCCTATTAACAGGAACATAACCCACTTGTCAAGATTTAAGGAGCTGTGTCCGTCCATGGACGAAAAGAGAAAATTGAATTTTAATTGAACTTGGAATAAATGGTGAAAACGGAATTAGACTATGTGGAGTCTTTTTTCCCATGTCCCTGGATGTCGGAGGTTTCCCATGAGGCTTATGCCGCGAACACACGACCGTTTTTCATGACGTGAAAAATGCAATTTTTTTATTTGGTCATTAAAAACGATCGTGTGTAGGCTCCAGAGCATTTTTTGCGACATGAAAAATGGGCATTAAAAATTTGGAACATGCTCTATTTTTTCTCGTAGTTTTTCACATAGTCGTTTTTCTCGTCATGAAAAACGCGCATGCTAAGAAGCAAGTTATGAGACGGGAGCGCTCGTTCTGGTAAAACTAGAGTTCAGAATGGAGATGGCACATTCGTCACGCTGTAACGGACTGAAGAGCACGAGGCTGAAAAGCGCAAATCGTCTCTCACCAAACTTTACTAACACGAGAATCAGCAAAAGCAGCCCAAAGGGTGGCGCCATCCGAATGGAGCTTCCCCTTTTATAGTGCCGTCGTACGTTTCGTACGTCACTGCGCTTTGCTCAAGCATTTTTTTTCACGATAGTGTGTAGGGAAGGCAGGCTTGAGAAGAATCACGTTGAGAAAAACATTTCTTTTTTTCAATGACATTAAAAACGGTTGTGTGTACGCAGCATTAGATCGAGCATTCGGCAGGATATTGATTGAGGCTCAATTATATTATCGTTCTGGTGAGTTTAAACCCCTGTAGGGTGTGTGGAGCACGGTGTGGAGGAATTTTGGTGAAAGGTGCACTCTAGGGTGACCACATTTCCAAACTACCATTCAGGGACACCCCCCCCTTCCCAAAAATCAGCTTGTGCTGTAACGAATTACAGCACAGTGATTGGACACAAGAGGCGGGATTTATGATTTCTCCAATCACAAGTAGGGGGTGAGGATTGTGCTCCTCCAGGCATTCCCAGCTAGGACAAGTACTGTCAGTGAGTAAAGCGGTGATGTGGCAGCCTTTTTTGGGGCCATCATATCGGCCCGGGGATTGGCTGTGTCAGTTTAATTCCGGGACACTGTATTGTCCTGGAATAAAGGTACCCGGGACAGACCTGCAAAATGCGGGACTGTCCCGGACAATCCGGGACACGTGGTCACCCTAGTGCACTCATCATTTTAAAGTTTTGACCACCATCTGTTTCCACTAGAGACTCTTTCTTATCACCATCTGCTTGTCTAATTGTTTTATAACCGTTATTATGCGTATATGGTGATGTTCATATATTAGCCAGTCAGCTTTTTTGAACTGACAGGTAGAGCCGCTTTGATGCATATTTACTACTTTTTCACAGTCTGAATTATTCATCTCATGTTTATATTTAAATCTATTTTAAGTGGCTGCTGACTGACACATACTGTATGTTTATTGTGTTTTACCTATTACTTGTGCTGACGTTACTTGTTGTTCTATAGCGCTGAGATAGGAAGAGTTGGGTAGTGCGAGTATTTTTTCCTTTTTTAACACAGCCATTAATGTAAAGATCCTCAGAGAGTTCTTTGCCATGAGGTGTCATGTTGAACTTCCAGTGACCAGTATGAGAGACTCGTCAAATGTAACACACCTGCTCCGCATTCACACCTGAGACCCTGTAACACTAACGAATCACATGACACCCTGGGGAGGGAAAATGGCTAATTGGGCCCAATTTGGACATTTTCACTTAGGGGTGTACTCCCCTTTGTTGCAAGTGATTTAGACGTTGATGAGTCTGTGTTGAGTTATTTTGAGGGGACAGCAAAGTTACACTGTTATATGAGCTGTACATTCACTACTTTACATTGTAGCAAAGTGTAATTTATTCAGTGTTTTCACATGAAAAGAAAAAATATTTTCAAAAATGTGAGGGGTGTACTCACTTTTGTAAGATACTGTATATTAATATTTCATTCTCTAACGATTGTACATTTAGCGGGTGGTTTCTAAGAGTTACTACATCCACACACTTTTGACCCTGCTGCCAGACATCCATTAGACACACTCCTTTAGTCAATGAACAGTCTTTTGCTTGCTTTTGTTATTTTATTAGGGGATTGAACTTGGTTGGGGATGGGATATGGGATGCCCATAGAGACAAATGAATAGTTGAAATGTTATAGCAATAATAGGATTTTTGTACTCACGGTAAAATCCATTTCTCTGACGTCCATGGACTGACACAGCTGGATACTGTAAACGTGTGTGTATATGTCCCTGCTCGCAGGAGAAGATCTAGGCAGAATGTTAGATGTTAAAACATTCTAGAACAAACCAGAGCTGAACAGCCCCGCCCAGGGGGGCTGTCTCTCCGGACATTACCCTCCCACCTGCAGCTAGCAGACCTCAGTTCGTAACAAAGCAGTACAAACCTTAAAAGGAAGGGTGGGTGCTGTGTCAGTCCATGGACGTCAGAGAAATGGATTTTACCGTGAGTACAAAAATCCTATTTTCTCTTATCGTCCATGGACTGACACAGCTGGATACTGTAAACGTGTGGGACGTCCCAAAGCAGTATCAGAAGGGTGGGAGCGGTAGCAAAGGAACAACCAAAACTTCACTCCAAACAAGCAGAGCTCCTCAACGGAGGAGTTGCAACATTAAACAGCGGCCTGCAATGCTTTGCGGCCGAAGGGAGCATCCGAAGATGCAGCCACATCAACCTTATAAAATCTTGAAAAGGTATGAACGGACGACCAGGTCGTCGCCTTGCACACTTGTGCAACCGACGCTTTATGTCGGAAGGCCCGGGAAGCACCAATTGCCTTGGTGGAATGCGCCGCAACCGGAAAGGGAGGCGCCCGCGCCTTAAGGGCATAGGCCTGCATGACGGTCTGCCTGATCCACCTAAAGACGGTGACAGACGACACCGCTCGGCCCTGTTTTGGACCAGACACAGATTTCCGAATAGAAACAGTAGCAGACAGGTACACTCGTAAGGCTTGTACCCATCTTAATGTATGAAGCGCAAACTCTCAGGGATGCGATGGGTGAGGACACAAGGACGGAAGAACAATGTCCTTCTTAAGGTGAAAGGCCAAGACCATCCTTAGAAAAGAAGGATGGTCGTGGGCGCAACACCAACATATCCTTATGGAGGACCAAGTAAGGCGACTTGCCAGACAAGGCCGCCAACTCAGACACCCGTCTAACCGAAGCAATGGCCACTAAGGCCAACTTCCGGGACAAGGTCAAGAGAGGAATCTCTCTGATATTCTCAAAGGGATGTTCTTGGAGAACCGAGATGCATCAAAATCAGATCCCAAGTAGGGAGAGGAGGCCTGACAGGGGGGATCACATGGCGAACCCCCTGCACAAAAGGTGCTAATCAAGGAATGGCCCGGTAGTGGTCGTTGAAAAAAAAAGCCCGGGCCGAAATCCGACCCTCAAAAAAGGTATGCAAGGCCAGCTTTTGGGTCACACCATGCTGTAAAAACAGCAAAATCCTGGGAACGGAATACATCCGAGGATGCCACTCAAGTTCCTCGGACATAGCGATGTAAGCCTTCCAGGTACGGTGAGATATCTTTCTGGAGGAAGATTCCCGTGTCAACAACATAGAAGAGATGACCGAATACGAGAGAACTCGGTCCTTCAGCACCTGGCTTTAAACAGCCATGCCATTAAAGCCAAGGACTGTAAAGCAGGATGAAGTATGGGATCATGAGACAGAAGGTCCACCCCAATAGGCCGTCGCCAGGAATGTCTGCGACTAGCCGAAGTAGATCGGCGTACCAAAGTCGCCGTTCCGGAGCACTGAAATGGCCTCAGCCCCTACTCTGCGAAGCGGGCAAGGCAACAACAGTAGCGGAGGGTAAGCATATATCAGGTGATACTGCCCCCACGGGCTTCCAATGCGTCTGACGCGTCCGCCCAGGGGTCCCTGGACCTGACCACGATCTTGCCACCTCTCGAGTGAGTCGAGAGGCCACAAGGTCCACTTCCGGTGCCCCACCTCCGGTAAAGAAGGTGGAAACACCTCCGGATGCAAGGACCCTTTGCCTGCAATGCACACGGCCGACAGGACTGTCTTGCAGCGAGATGTATGAAAATCCCAAAGAGACTCCGCAATGTATCGGAGAAGGGAGGCCCCAGTGTACAGGGTGCCTCAAATGTTGGCCAATAAAGGCAACTTGACGGAACTTCCCTAGAAACTCGGTCAGAGGACTAGTACCTCAGCCTCCACAGGTGGCGCAAACCCACCCCGGGCACAGAGACCCTAAAGGCTAAAGCAGTTGTAGTGCACCTGCTAGACGACTGATGGATGAAGCAGAGGCTTTTGCCCAGTCATTGAGCTATAAAAAATGCCAGAGACGCAGCCACTAACGGGCGTAACGCTAACCCCAACCTGGCGAACACAGTCCAAGCCAGCGCTTCTGATCACCACTGAAAGCAGGTGGAAAGTGATACCCCTGAAACCAGGGATCCTTGTGACAATGCTCCATCCAGCAGCTACCCATGGATAGGTGCCGATTGTGCAAACACATAGTTTATACTATGTATTGCGTCAAACGCACAAATGGAGAGTGTGGGAGGAAACCCACCCAGCCACAAAGAGCATAATACCACCACATACGGCGTATGTAGTTTAGTATTTGTGGATAAACCTATTAAACACATATATACTGTGCCAGCGACGAAGGCGCGCACATCATCGGGGCCTGGACGTAAACCAGCCACGCAGATTGCGTACACAACCGTGTAGGTATGTTAGCCTGCGAATAAACAAATTGCACATGTTTATACTGTGCATAGCGCTGAGAATGCGCACACCATTGGAACGCAGGGGAGAAACCTGAGCACCCGGATGAAACCCATGCAGACTGCATGCGCATACCGTGTATGGCATTATAGTATGTGTGCTAAACATTTTGCACAAGCCCATGTGTGCATAGCACCGAAGGCGCGCACACTGTTGGCGCGTGGGAGGAACCGAAGTACCCCACGCATACTCAGAGAATGCAATACCTACAGCTACTGTAAATGTATTTAGTGTAGTGTATAGACATAATGTGTATGTTTACACCGTGTATTGCACCAAAGGCATGCATGTCATGTAGCGTGGGCGGAAACCCACGCAGACTGCATACGCATACCGTGTAGGTATTATAGTGTGTGTGCTAAACATTTTGCACAAGCTCATGTGTGCATAGCACCGAAGGCGCGCACACCGTTGGCGCGTGGGAGGTACTGAAGTACCCCACGCATACTCGGAGAATGCAATACCTACAACTACTGTGAATGTATTTAGTGTAGTGTATAAACATAATGTGTATGTTTACATTGTGTATTGCACCAAAGGCATGCATGTCATGTAGCATGGGCGGAAACCCACGCAGAGTGCAAAGACATAGCGGGTAGGTATGTTAGTATGTGGATATCCAATCGCACAAATTTAGACTGTGCATAGCGCCGAAGCGCCCATACCAATGGAGTGTGGGAGGAAACCGGAGTACCCGAAGGAAAACCACACAGACTGCCTACACATACCGTGTAGGTATTATAGCATGCGTGATAAACATTGAACATGTTTAACTGTGCAGAAGGACAAAGGCGCACATACCGTCAGCGCGTGGGAGGAAACCGGAACACTCGGAAGAACTCCACGCAGACAGCACACAGATACCGTGTAGGAATGATAGCATGTGAATCAACATATTGCACATGTTTATGCTGTGCATTTCCATTGGAGCGTGGGGGGAAACCGGAGTACCCGGAGGAACCCCACACAAACAGTATACCCATACTGTAAACATGTATAATATGTGCAATAAACATATTGAATATGTCTATACTGTGCAGAGAGCTGAAGCGCACATACCATGAGAGTGCGGGAGGACACCGGAGCCCCCGCCAACCCAGAGAGTATAATACATACATATACTGTGAATGTATCTGGAGTCGTGCATAAACATATTTTGTACGTTTATATCATGTATGGCACTGAAACACAGCATTGGAACGTGGGGACAGCCACGCAGACACAGAGACCAATAACACATACATACACTGTGAATGTATGCAGTGTAGAGGTATAGGATGAGTTAAATTATGGCGCAGAGGTGCATAATCTTCTCTGTATCATTCCAACCTGCTTGACTGTGCTGCTGAAGCAGCATGCAGGTAACAGGTAACCTCTGATCCTCAGACCGTGTGTCTGTCAGAGCTCAAATCATTCCCCAGGAAATGGCGGGAAATGTTACCTCAGGTATCACACATAAGGCTCACAGGGACTAGATACATAAATGAATAAAGTCCTCCCTCATCCATGCTGCTCTTGAGGCAGTGTGAGGAAAACAGTGAGGAAACTGTGTAAAAGAAAAGCTTGTCACAGCAATTCCAGCCTGAGAGTGTTTCTCACATCAATGAGATCACTTACAAGCGCCCTGTCATTCACTGACACAGAACTGGAGTCTTCCTCACAAGGGAATGTCCTGTTCATAAACATTAAATATTCAGAGGTCGGGTCCTGAGCATAGTAGCTAGGCCCATATCTGACTCAGAGCACCCCTTCAGTAAAGATTTTTGTGGGGGGAGGGGGCATATAGCTCCTTTTGCTCGCACATCGCTTCCATTCTGACAGGAATTATTCCAGGACTGCTGACAACTGGTCCATAAGGACCGCAGGTGCAGGAAACATATGAACATGTTTAACTGTGCAGCACTGCCAGTTGCCCCAGGCAATGTGGAGAGCAGGTGTATCAGACTCCATAACGCCACCCTCTGAGACCTTATACACTATACAGTGAATATACAGTCCACCCACTGGCTACGCTGAGGAGGGGATACCCGGGAGGACCCCCCAACCCTTAAGGACCGCTCAGTCTGTGAGGAGATTGTGAGGGGATTCGCGCCGCCGCCAGAAATAAATGCGCGGCGGCCACAAGAAAATGGCCGCCGGCCGCAGCTATAACTGCGCCACTGAACATTAAGATGGCCACCGAGCGCGAAATTCAAAGCTCTAATGCGCGCCAATGGCGCACGCAATAATCACCTCACACACCAGAAAAAAATGAAGACATGAGCGCCCAGCCAGGCCAGAGTGACCCCCAAGCACCCCACAGCACAGCACCAGTACAGGGTGCAGAGAGCAGCATAACAGGGGGGAGACAGGGAGAAACCCCCACACACAGAAACACAGCCAGCATGTACTCACCTGCAGTAGGAGAGACTACTTACCCGTCCCTTTCAGGGACCCACTGGCTTGTTTCAGACAGACCTATCACAGAGTCGTACTGCGTAGCTGTCGGCCCGGTCCACCGCGAGAGATACAGTCAGTCAAGTACTGTTCAATCTTGAGAGGACCGCGGGAGCAGGAAAGCAACCCGACCACCCCTGGAGTCATGGGGTATGTCGTGAACTGAGTCTCACGCACACAAGGCGAGGATCAGCACGCTCGATGGTCGGACAGGGAAGACTACGAGGATACCAGTGTACCCAACCTGTTGCCCAGCCGACAGTTGATTGAAGGTCTCAAAAATAAAATAATAAAATTCCCAAAGGAATAAAATTTAAAAGTAAAATCTTCCAGGAGACTGGCTCCTGAGAGAGCCACGTCTTCTCCTTCTGCTAGGCAGAAAAAAACTGGGGTCTGCTAGCTGCAGGTGGGAGGGTAATGTCCGGAGGGACCGCCCCCTGGGCGGGGCTGTTCAGCTCTGGTTTGTTCTAGAATGTTTTAACATCTAACATTCTGCCTAGATCTTCTCCTGCGAGCAGGGACATATACCCACACGTTTACAGTATCCAGCTGTGTCAGACAATGGACGATAAGAGAAAGATGCATTACACTACTTCAGATTGGATATAGAAATATGTTTGTCACACTCTTAAGATAGGACAAGATGACTGACACTAAACTAGACAGCTTTTTACCTCAGAACTTCTCTTCCTCCAGCACACAGCTTGACAGACTTTTACCTCAGAACATCTCCTCCTGTCACAGTCTTAGTATTCCTGTCACTCCATCAGATATGACTAGGCCTTACTCTGAATAAGTCCCAGTTTGAGTAGAATATGAAACCTTTTGAAGGCCTGGGGCCTGCAGTACCCCTCATGGCAGTAACAGTTTATTTTAGTAGATTTAATGGTGATGGACTACTGATCCCAGCGGTCCGACTTGCAAATCCTGCCCGCCCTCATGGCTGCATCGATTTCACACAAACTCCAGTCTCTCCCTCTGCACCCAGCTCCCCTGGCACGCCTCTTCCAGATCTCACTGTGCTTCCACTCACCGACACCTGCCCTGGGTCCTTCCTGAAGGACTTACTCTGGACCGTGCAGACCAACTCAATGACCTTGTAAGAAGAGGCTCCCTCCCAGCTCCCGAGCTCCTCCGCCAGATTTACAGCCCCCCCAGATGGGGGTGTTCCTCCTGCACGACAGTCTAGCACTCCATCCTTCAGTTCACCCAGCCAACAACTCTTCCCCCAGCAGGCTGACCATGGGTATATGTAGGAGGCCTGCCCCCTGCCAATCCTAGAGGGGAATTGGTCAGAGCTCCTCACATGTACCCCATGTCACTCCAGCACTCAGCCCTGCCCCTTTTGCAGAACATTCTCCACTGGAAACAGGGGAGGCGCCCAAGAGCTGAAGTACATGTCAGTCATCTACTGCTACACTAAACCACTCCCCTGCCCCCAGATCAAAAACAAACAGGCCTAGCTCACAGCATAGGCCTGCTTAAATTTACCTGCACTGGCAGCAACACAAAACCCTACACTTAGCACCTACCTAAAGATAGAGGGTGCTACATACATTTATATACTCGATAAATTTTTTGTATCATAGGTGGTATGAGAGTTTATGAGGTCAATCATTTATATGTTTTTTTAATATGTGTTTAAATACATTGTTTTTAACTTTATCCAATTTAAAACATATAACTTTTTTACATAAATCTATGGGTATTCCAATAAAGTCCAAATCTTTATTCAACCAATTTCTTCCTCTATTTATGTATCACACCAGGCAGAAGACCGGCCAAGACCAAATATCCCAGGAAATTAGGTTTTATCAGTTACCGTATATACTCGAGTATAAACCAACCTGAGTATAAGCCGTGGTACCTAATATTACCCCAATAAACTGGGAAAACTTATTGACTCAAGTATAAGCCTAGGGGGAAAATGCAGCAGCTACTGTAAGCGGAAAAGAGGGTCAACAATGCCCATTTGCACGCCTCATTGTGCCCAACCTCACTGTGCCCATTGCCACCTCACTGTGCCCATTGCCACCTCACTGTGCCCATTGCCACCTCACTGTGCCCAACCTTACTGTGCCCATTGCCACCTCACTGTGCCCATTACCAGCTTACTGTGCCCATTGCCACCTCACTGTGCCCAACCTTACTGTGCCCATTGCCAGCTTACTGTGCCCATTGCCACCTCACTGTGCCCAACCTTACTGTGCCCATTGCCAGCTTACTGTGCCCTACCTTACTGTGTCCATTTTAGCCTCCCTGTGCTCGAGTCAGTGTACCTGAAAATCTTCTTAGACTGCGAGCGGCGTCCATTGTTTAAATATCCTGGTCCCGTTCCGTGATAGGCGTTTCCAGCAAACACTCTGTTGAGTGTTCCACCTATCACGGAGGTCCTCTCATTCTCGGACTCAGTTTCCCAGCAGGCACTGTGTTCAGTGTTCCGCCTATCATGGACGTTCTCTTGTCCGAGGATGAAAAGACATCCGTGATTGGCGGAGGGCAGGTGTGTGGTTTAGTGCAGCAGTATATGACTGACATGTACTTCAGCTCTTGGGCGCCTCCCCTGTTTCCAGTGGAGAATGTTCTGCAAAAGGGGCAGGGCTGAGTGCTGGAGTGACATGGGGTACATGTGAGGAGCTCTGACCAATTCCCCTCTAGGATTGGCAGGGGGCAGGCCTCCTACATATACCCATGGTCAGCCTGCTGGGGGAGGAGTTGTTGGCTGGGTGAACTGAAGGATGGAGTGCTAGACTGTCGTGCAGGAGGAACACCCCCATCTAGTGTGAAGTGTTCCGCCAATCACGGACGTCTTTTCATCCTCGGACAAGAGAACGTCCATGATAGGTGGAACACTGAACACAGTGTCTGCTGGGAAACGGAGTCCGAGAATGAGAGGACCTCCGTGATAGGCGGAACACTCAACACAGTGTTTGCTGGAAACGGGACCAGGAGGAAGCCGCGATATTTAAACAATGGACGCCGCCTGCAGTCTAAGAAGATTTTCAGGTACACTGACTCGAGTATAAGCCGAGGGGTGTAT
The DNA here is from genome assembly GCA_029206835.1 of Rana muscosa. Taxonomy (NCBI): domain Eukaryota; kingdom Metazoa; phylum Chordata; class Amphibia; order Anura; family Ranidae; genus Rana; species Rana muscosa. The sequence goes on along the minus strand of CM055123.1, from coordinate 19,923,988 downwards.
TTTCAGCAATAAAAAAAGGGCTGAAAAACTCGGCTTATACTCGAGTATATATGGTAACTAATTACCCAGTCTGGGCAAACCTAATGTAGCGGACCCCCAAAAATTGGGGTCGCTATGCTTAAATTTAGGGGCCAGCCTGAGCAAGTAGTTAGGCTCAGGCTGCTGGATTTCTTTCATTAGGCCTCTGCTCTGTTGTGGTGTTGCCTGGCAGTACAGTTCCCTGTGGCCTGGGTGGCGCTGTCCCTCAGGTCTCAGGTTGAACCACAGGTAGCGTTGCAGCGCTATTGGGTGTCCTCTCTCGGCGGCCATGCAGTGGGCGTGGTCTGCCTGCTGTGCATGCCGGGAGAGGGTGCATAAGGGGCAGACGCCATTATTCTGGGAGCAGTTCGCGCCCTGTGGCCCTCCAGGCCAGGGGTGCATGTGTGTGTGTGTGTGTGTGTGTGTATGTTCAGTCCCGGGCACCTTTAGCCCGAGGCCGCATCGTTCCAGGTGGGCCCAGCACCTTTAGCTGAGGCCTACGCCAACAGAGGAGTCCCAGGGTGCCCGTGGGAGGGTGTCCCGCTCTGAAGGAGAGGAAACCAGGTGGAGGACCTTTCTGCAAGGATTGGTGAAGGATGTCGCCGTCTCGAGAGAGGCCTCGTTACCTGTCAGAGGGAAGGATTCCATGATCCGCCAAAAGCCTTGTAATGTGCCCCATTGGCACCTAAAGTTCTTAAAGTGGATGTAAACCTGAATATTTTTTTATTTTTTTTGCTGTCACAATGTAGTGTATAAGATTTCCTATCATTTGTGCCAGGTCTTGCCACAAAGAGTTAATCCAGCTCTGATCAATCCTCTTTTATTGTTCAGTGAGATAAAATAGACAAACAGTTACCTTTGTCCGTTCCGCCCCCTTGCTTTGAGTGACAGGTTATTTACATATCTTGTGCACTAGCTTTAGACTATTATTTTTTAATTCCCACCCCCACTCCTTTTCTGAAGTCATGTGGTTACTTTTCTGGATTTTGACTGGATGTTAGTGATCATAGCAGAAGAATACACAGGAGAAAATGCATGTTGACAAGGGGAGTGTAGAGGTGGGCGGGGAGTCTACTGACGTCACGACTCCACCCACCGAGCTCCAGACAACAGATCCACCCACAGAATCTGCAGTTTTTCAGGTCTCATAACAGACAGAGGGGAGACATTTGACAGATAAGGATACATGCAGGAGGGATGTATATCCTTATAGATCAGCACTATGGCAGTAGTTTAGAAAGGATGAGAGTGGGTTTACATCCACTTTAAAGTGTTAGGCCTCGTACACACGGCCGAGATTCTCGTTGAAAAAAACATGTCGTTTTTTTCGACGAGATTCTTGGACAAGAAACTTGTCCCGGCCGAGTGTACACACGCTCGTTTCAAAGAACCCGCGGTTCTTTGAAAGGAGTGTACGCGGTGACGTCATCGACTACGTCGAGCATGCGCTCGTCACATTCGATGCCGTCGCCGCCATCTTGGTATACCCTACGTATGCCTAGGAAGCTACCGCGCATGCGTCGAATTCATTTCGAACATGCGCGGGCTTCCGGGCGGACAGGTAAGTGTACACACACTCACTTTTCTCGTCGAGAAACATGCCGAGGAGAATCTCGACGAGAAAATAGAGAGCAGGTTCTCTATTTTCTCGTCGAGGTTTCTTGTCGGTTTTCTCGACGAGAAACCCGATAGCAGCGTACACACGACCGATTTACTCGGCAAGACCTCTCTGCCAGCAAGTTTCTTGCTGGTTCTTGCCGAGAAAATCGGTCGTGTGTACGAGGCCTTACAAGTGCTGGAAAGTAAGGGACTTAAGCCTCGTACACACGACCGATTTTCTCGGCAAGAACCAGCAAGAAACTTGCTGGCATAGCTTTCTTGCCGAGTAAATCGGTCGTGTGTACGTGGCTTTCAGGTTTCTCGTCAAGAAAACAGGCAAGAATCTCGACGAGAAAAATAGAGAACCTGCTCTCTATTTTCTCGTCGGGATTCTCGTCAGCCTGTTTCTCAACGAGAAACCCGAGTGTGTGTGTACACTTACCTGTCGCCGTGGAAACCCGCGCATGCTCGAAATGACTTTGACGCATGCGCGGTAGCTTCCTAGGCATAGGTAGGGTGTAGCAAGATGGTGGCGATGGCATCGAATGTGACAAGCGCATGCTCGTCGTAGTCGATGACGTCACCGCGTTTGTGCCATTCAAAAGAACGGCGGTTCTTTTGAAAGGTACGTGTGTACACTCGGCCGGGACAAGATTCTTGTCCAAGAATCTCGTCAGGAAAAACTACAAGTTTTTTTCTGACGATTCTTGGCCGTGTGTACGAGGCTTTAGAGGTTCATGTCCTGATCGTATCCCAAGAAAAAGCTTAACCACTTAACGACCGCCCACTGTAATTATACGTCGGCAGAATGGCACGGACAGGCACAATCACGTACCTGTACGTGCCTGCCTTCGTATGGGTGGGGGGTCCAATCGGACCCCCCTCCGGTACAGTGAACGGCCGGGATCGCTTCGGGAGCGATCCGTGATGAGGGGGCCGCCATTCGATTCTGGCCACCCCCTCGCGATCGCTCCCGGCGAATCAAATGCTTCCTCTGCCTGTGTAATGTTTACACAGGCAGGAGGAAGTGATGTCATCTCTCATGCGGCGCTCACATATACTGAGCGCCGCATGAGAGAAGACACACAGGTTAGTGCACAAACACTACACTAACACCAGCACACATAGGTACATAAATCGCCCCCCAGGCCCCCCCAGACACCCCCAGATCACCCCCCAGCCCCCAGTCACAGTGTCACTGATTGCACCATTTATTTACTGATCACTGCAATCAGTGACATTTGTGACTGTAAAAGTGTTAGGGCAGTTAGTTTTAGGTCCAGTGTAGCCCCCTAACCCCCCCTAATAAAGGTTTAACCCCTTGATCGCCCCCCAGGTAACCCTTTCTGTTCTGTCTCAACTACAAAGCGATAAAGTTCATCTCCAGGTTTAAGTAGGCCTTACTCAAGCTGGTTTGATATTCATCCCTTGCATCGATACAGGCAGTTTAACTCAATGAATAAACTCACAGTTAGGACGACAGACGATGAATCCTTTCGAATGTTCCGTTTAATGATGGATATTCATAGGTAGAAAAACGTTGCAGTTGTAAGCCACATGTAAGATGTTTAGCATGGAAGATATACAGGAGTAATGGCCAGAATCAGGAAGTGGAGGAGATATATAAAGAACTACGGTGAGAGAGAGAGTTCAGCTAGAAAGAAGGGGACAGATCTTAAAGACACAGAGCAAGAATAATCACATAGTGTAACACAACACTCCCCGTCTGAAATCTTTAGATTTCATAACCTTAAACTAAAATATATATTTTCAAAAAGTCCAATACTGACGAATGTCCTGGAACCTGTAATGAAAAACATGCAACAAGCAAATAATAAATGAAAGTTCAACAGGATGAAGAACATAAAGTCACAGTATGATGTCTTCAAATAATACCAAAGTTCTGAGTAGAACCTGTAGATGGCAGCAATGTACTCCCCGCCGTGCCAACAGCATGGCTAGTCCTTGCACAAGTCACGCACCTGGCAAAAGGAGTACTAACTCTGTAATTGGTCGACTAAAGGTTCGTGTCGATCCTCCCTTGGTTACCTTGACTTCTACCTTCCGGACTTTGTTATCGTCGCTGGGCATAACTTTAGTAATAAGACCCATAGGCCACTCATTCCGACAAACTTCCTTGTCTTTTAGAAGGATGAGGTCTCCAACCTTAAGATTCGGCTTAGATGCTTGCCATTTGTTACGACCTTGAAGGTGGTGAAGATACTTTTTCTTCCAGCGATGCCAGAACACATTGGCTAGATGCTGCACCTGCTTCCATTGATGCTTGTAACGGTGTGACCGTAGCTTCTGTTTTGTACTTACAGAAGTGTAGAGTGAGGTGTTCACAGTTCTTATTTCCTTATCATCTTCAGGGTTTACTAGCCCATAGGTGGTGTCAATAGGGAGTAAGTAAGAGTCCTCACACAGAAACCTTGGAGGTGACAGCCATAAGCTGTCCTGAAGAGCGGCAGGTGACAAGGCTCTGGTTCCACAGTCAGCTGGGTTGAGTTCAGTGGGAACGTGATGCCATTGACTTGGTACAGAGAATCTCTTGATACGTTCAACCCTGTTGCTGACGTACACATAAAATTGTTTAGTTTGGTTGTTTATGTAACCAAGTACTACTTTACTGTCTGTATAGAAGGTGAAAGAATCAATTCTAGTCTCCATTTCACTTCGTATGACCTCGGCAATTTCTACTGCTAGCGCAGCTGCACAAAGTTCAAGTCTTGGTATGGTATGTGCAGGCTTGGGAGTGAGTTTTGCCTTGCCTAGGACAAAACTACAGTGTGATTCTCCATTCAGTTCAGAGGTCTTCAAATAGGCTACTGCAGCAATAGCTTCAACTGATGCATCAGAGAAAATATGAATCTCTCTCCGGTTAGCAGTTGAAGTGGAACCTTGAATGGTAACTGGAGCAAGGAAACCCAGTGGGTCATAGATGCTATTCACCACGGACAGGACTCCTCTCTTAGTGAAGGGTTTGTCACAAGTTGACACTTGGAAGGTGAATTTGTCTTGCTTGATGTTCCACAACAAACCCAGACTTCGCTGTACAGGAGGCACATCTGTACCTAAGTCAAGGTTTTTTAGACTAGTGGCATAGTCCTCAGAGTGAAAGGCATTCATAAGTTCCTGGCTGTTGGATATAATCTTGTGCAGTCTAAGGTTTGCTACAGACAGCATCTCCTTTGTTCTGGTGAGAAGATCAATTGCTTCTTTAGCAGTTGGAAAGGACTTAAGTGCGTCGTCAACGTAGAAGTTTCTTTCAACAAATTGACGGGCATCAGATCCATATTCAACTTCTCCAGTCTGAGCTGTTCTCCTTAGCCCATAAATTGCCACTGCTGGGGAAGGACTGTTACCGAAGACATGTACCTTCATGCGATAATCTATAACTTCCTTGTTGAGGTCATTGTCCTTGTGCCATAGAAATATGAGGTAGTTTCTGTTGTCTTCTCTGACGATGAAGCAGTGAAACATCTGTTGAATGTCGGCCATTACTGCTACAGGCTCTTGTCTGAAACGAATCAAGACTCCTATTAGACTGTTGTTCAAGTTGGGTCCTGTAAGGAGCATGTTGTTAAGAGAAACACCTTCGTGCTGAGCACTGGAATCAAAGACAACTCTGATTTGGTCTGGTTTGCGTGGGTGATACACGCCAAAGGATGGAAGGTACCAGCATTCTTCTCCCTCCTTTAGTGGGGGAGCAGGCTCTGCATGATCTCTGTCAAATACATTTTGCATAAAGTCCACAAAGTGCTTTTGCATCTCTGGTTTCCTGCTTAAGTTTCGCTTTAAGGAGGAGAATCTACTGATGGCCTGCTGTAAGTTGTTGGGCAATCTCTCTCTTGGGAGACGAAAGGGTAGGGGTGCTACCCAGTTATTGGAGTCATCTTGAAAGAACTCATTGTCCATTACCTTGATGAATTCTTTGTCTTCCATTGAAGGAGCCAGTATGTCATCTTCACTGGTTGCATTAAACACTGTAGAGCCGAAGTCGCCATCATGGCAGGAGAAAGGGCTTGTGTCACCTGAGATACCATGTTGCCATTCGTGGCTGGCTATCTTCTCTTTCACCCAGTAGTGATGTGGGCATGGCTCAAAGTAAGTGTTTCGGCCATTTGGCAGAACATTTGTCTTGAATGACGAAATGTTGGTAGGTCTTTTCATTTTGCCTATGCAGACATTGCCTATGATGACCCACCCTAGATCCGTGCGCTGGGCAAATGGGGCATCTGGGGGTCCACTGACTTGTCTGTGTACCTTGTGAACTCTTAGAATGTCTCTTCCTAACAGAAGAAGGATCTGAGCATCTTTGTCAAGCGGCGGTATCTCATTTGCTATTACCTTGAGGTGAGGGTGATGGAAAGCAGCAGCTGGAGTAGGGATTTCTTCCCTGTTAGCAGGTATCTGATTGCACTCAACAAGTGTAGGTAAGGGTAATTGCAAGTTACCTTTTAGAGAAGATACCATGAGTCCATGAGCCCTTCGTCCAGAAACCTCTATAGTTCCACTACAGGTACCCAAGGTGTAAGGATGAGCTTCGCCTTTTATTTCAAATAGATTGAACAATTCCGATTTTGCAAGTGATCGATTGCTCTGATCGTCTAAGATAGCATATGCCTTTAGAGACTTTTCTGGTTGATCCTTGTGGTATATGTTCACCAAGCATATCTTAGCACAGGACTTACCACAGTGGTCTTCTCCACAAACTTCAGTGCAGGATGAAGAAATGATGGTAGAATTAGGCACTTGGTCTGTATTCTCCCCGCCATGCGTTAACCTGGGAGGAGTGTTGGCAGGTTGTGCAGAGCTGGGCTCAAGAGGATGGAGGGCTTGCACATGTTCTTCAGAGCCACACTCTATGCACTTGATGGACACATTACAGTCCCTTGCAAAATGTTCTGTAGAAGCACAGCACCTGAAACATACCCTAAATGTCTTTAAAAGCTCCTTGCGCTCTTCCAGAGGCTTTTTCCTAAAGCCGATACATTTTTTGAGGGGGTGTGGCTTCTTGTGTATGGGACACTCTCTGTTAGGGTTTTTAATCTTCCTACTCTGTTTGTTCGTGGCCAGAACTGTGGTAGGAGTGGGAAGGATGTCAGTCTTTTTCACGGACACTGGGCCTCTATGGTTTCTGTAGTTGCCCTGAAGACTGGTACTCTTAGGAAAGGGTGAGAAGAGACTGTACTCACCGTAGGAAAAACTTGGATCGTTCTTGGTCTCTGCAATTTCCCTGATGAATTCACAAAAGAAAGAGAATGGAGGGAAGGAAACCTTGTTCTCTCTTTTGTATGATGACCCTAGTGCAGTCCATTTCTCTTGCAAACCATACGGGAGCTTGGAGACAATTGGGTTTACCCCTCTTGGAGTGTCAAGGTAACTGAGTCCAGGTAGTTTTGGGTCTGTCTTGGCTAGCTGAAGCTCAAGGAGAAGGTCACTCAGTCTCTGGAACTCCTTGTTTTCCTTACCGGATATCTTTGGGAAAGTTTCCAGACGCATGAACAAAGCATTTTCTATAGCTTCTGGACTGCCATAACTTTGCTCTAGTCGCTCCCATGCAGCTGTGAGGCCTGCAGTAGGATTGTCCATGAAAACCGATCTTAATGGCTTAACACGTGCAGCAGATAGAGGACCAAGCCATTTGATCAGCAGATTCAATTCTTGATCAGCTGTAATGCCAATATTGCTGATTGTAGTTCTGAAGGCACATTTCCAACTTCTGTAGTTCTCAGGTTGGTCATCAAAACTTGTAAGACCAGTCTTTGTGAGCTCTCTGCGAAGCATGTACCTCACAAACTCTTCTGTCTCAGTTGTCTCCGCCTTTATGTGAGATGCTGTTGGCTGTATGGTGCTGATTGCGTTATCTTTGACATTGTTGTTAAAGGACACAGGGAAATATGGTGCAGCAGATGCATTCAGGTGAGTTGCTTGTTGAAGTCAGTTGTTCCAATGGTACGTTGATTCAAGGCTGTACCGATGACTGGAGATTGATGACTTGCCTGAAGCTTGCGCTGATGCTCTGTGACGTATGAAGGCAGGCAAGGTAGACAGGTAGGAAATGCAGTGGAGTGATTTTGAGTGCAGGAAGTTGCTGGAACCTCTTTAACTTGAAGCTGTGAAGGAGTCTCTATGTAGTCGGGAGCATTGGAGACAATGGAGTGTGCACTGCAGTGGCTTAGGACATAGTCTTTAGTGCGTTTGAGGGGGTCTTCCATATCTGCTATGTTTAGGTTAATGCTGTCTTTCTCACTTGCACCTTCGTCTGCACTGATAGCTTGCTGTAGGACCCTTAGCTTTGCCATAGCTGCGTCATGTTTACACTGTTCATTTAAGGTTTCCATTGTTGCTCTTTGTCGTGCTGACTGCGCTTCCAACTCTGCTCTTTTTTCTGCATATGCCACCTGCACTTTGCTGGCTTCCACTTCAGCGCGGGCATTAATAAGTCGCTCACTGAGTGTTGAGTATCTTGAACTATGGGATCTTGACGAGTTTTTAGAACGTCTGGTGGAAACAGATCTGTGAGATGCAGTGTCCTGTAACAGCTTTATTTTTGCTTCTGCCTTTAATCTGGTTTGCTGGATAAAACTGTCTCTTTCAATATTGAGAGCATTGACACGCTTTAATTGCATCATCGCACTTTCTGTATTCATGTTTTGTAAGACATTAGTGAATTTGCTACTGGTAAGCTGATAAAGCTCATATGAGGCAGAAAGTTGTTTAATGGCGCCCTCTAGTGTCAGTAGTTCACGTTCAACAGACACTGTATTGGTTTCAGCAAGGATTTTCTCCCAGACTAATTCCAAGCTATTTGACAATTCAGTCCTTGAAGCTTCATAATTCTCCATTACTTTCCAAGTGGGTTTAACTGAGCGTTTGGGTAACTCAGTTTCTTCAGGAACTTGTGGGGAGGTAGATGTGAGTTCACATGCAGAAGCTTGGTCACTCATGATAGCAGACTGACTGTGAAAGCAGGCAGGATCTGTGTGCTGAAATATGACACTGTGCAGATTGTCTCAGGCTATAAGGCTGCCATGTGCTGCTCTGTCCCTTCTGTCTAGCTATGAGGGCAGTAAATCTTGTCTGTTTCAGTACTGACATGCAGAAATCTTGTAATTAGGCTGTGAAACTCTGTTTTTCTACTGTTCTGTCTCAACTACAAAGCGATAAAGTTCATCTCCAGGTTTAAGTAGGCCTTACTCAAGCTGGTTTGATATTCATCCCTTGCATCGATACAGGCAGTTTAACTCAATGAATAAACTCACAGTTAGGACGACAGACGATGAATCCTTTTGAATGTTCCGTTTAAAGATGGATATTCATAGGTAGAAAATCGTTGCAGTTGTAAGCCACATGTAAGATGTTTAGCATGGAAGATATACAGGAGTAATGACCAGAATCAGGAAGTGGAGGAGATATATAAAGAACTGCGGTGAGAGAGAGAGTTCAGCTAGAAAGAAGGGGACAGATCTTAAAGACACAGAGCAAGAATAATCACATAGTGTAACACAACACTTTCACCTCCTAGCACCGCCATCACTAAGCGATCGTTTTTCTGATCGCTGTTTTAGTGTCGGTGATGCCGATAGGTAGCCAGTTATTTTTTTTAGGTTCGCCGCAGGTTTTTATAGCGTCGGGTACCCCCATATATTACCTAATAAAGGTTTAACCCCTTGATCGCCCCCCCCAGGTAACCCTTTCACCCCATTTTGCCAGTGTCACTAAGCGATCGTTTTTCTGATCGCTGTCTTAAGCCCTGTACACACGATCGGATAACCTATGGATTTTCGTCCGATGGATTTGACCATCGGAAATCCGATGAAACTGTTTTTCATCAGTCTTGGCCACACACCATCAGTTTAAAAACCGACGGCAACAAAACGACGGCACGTACAAAACGTACGACGCGCTATAAAAGGGCCAAACAAATCTAATGGCGCCACCCCTTGGGCTGCTTTTGCTGATTTCGTGTTACCGTGTGTTAGTAAAAGTTTGGTGAGAGCCGATTCGCGCTTTTCAGTCTCCGTGCTTTGCAGATCGTTTCCTGTTGTTCAGTTTGTGCTTGTGGGTTTGTATTTGTGATTCAGTGCGTGCAGTCAGGTCGTTACTGCCTTGCAGTGCCGACTTGGCTGTTCGTTTACTGTTTTTCAGATCGTTCTTTTCAGGCCTTGCTGTTCCACGGTGCGTTCTGTTTGAGTGCGTTCTGACCAGCCGACCGGTTTAAAACCATGTTTGAAGTGCGTTCTCGTTCTCGAGCTCGTGCTGGCTTTGGGCTTGCTGTTGCAGTTAACACTGTAACCCGAGTTCAGTCTGTGAACAGGGTGAGGAGGAGTTCATGGACTAAGAATTGGTTGCTCCAGCGGGACCAATTCTCTCATATGCCTCTGCTGCGGGAAATCCATGAGAATAACCCTGATGATTTCAGGAATTATCTCAGGATGACGGACCCCGTATTTCACCGTCTGTTGGATTTGCTGTTCCCCTATATCACGAGGCAGGACACTGTGATGCGCCAGGCCATCACTGCCGAGCAGAGGCTTATTGCCACGTTGAGATACCTGGCGACTGGGAGAAGCTTGCATGACATGTTAAAGACCGATCCTTCGCTTTGACTTACCCTCTACCACCTTACCCACCCCCTTGTACCATTCTAATAAATAACGACTGACAAGGTTGTGGAGTAAAATTGGCCTTCCGGCCTATTTATTTTAACAACTTTATATGAAATAAATAACCACTTAAATAACCGTTTAAATAACATTTATAACACTTCCAATACCACTGGTGGGCTTATAGACCACCAACTCCCAACTTGGGCACTGGGACTAACATATCCCTTAGGCCTCCAGTCGCAAGACACCGACTCGGAGACGGTACACCTGGCCGCAGTGCCCTACCATTTACCCCCCTTCATGGTTAACCCTTGTTGACCAGAAGGTACTCAAAAAACCACATACCACGTATGGGTACCACCTTTTTCTCCAGACCTTCCCCTTTTACCTCCTTTTCCAGGAACCAAACTCCGCCACATCCAACTAAACACCGCCCATGACGCTCGCCCTTGTCTTACCCCTCACACAGGGAGGGTGGGTGGGAAGCTTTCTACCTCATGAGTGAAATGGAGGAAGTGAGAAAACGTCACTTCCTCCCTGACTAACTGCGCTCCCCCTCCCCTTCTTCCCCACGGCCACCCCCCTTCTCTTAAAGGGAAACACAACCTCTGCTGGCTACTGCCTGTCTCACCTGTCATGCCGTCCCTCCGCTTATTTCCCCTTTTGTCATTGCTCCAGGACTCTCTTGACATGTTAAAGACCGATCCTTCGCTTTGACTTACCCTCTACCACCTTACCCACCCCCTTGTACCATTCTAATAAATAACGACTGACAAGGTTGTGGAGTAAAATTGGCCTTCCGGCCTATTTATTTTAACAACTTTATATGAAATAAATAACCACTTAAATAACCGTTTAAATAACATTTATAACACTTCCAATACCACTGGTGGGCTTATAGACCACCAACTCCCAACTTGGGCACTGGGACTAACATATCCCTTAGGCCTCCAGTCGCAAGACACCGACTCGGAGACGGTACACCTGGCCGCAGTGCCCTACCATTTACCCCCCTTCATGGTTAACCCTTGTTGACCAGAAGGTACTCAAAAAACCCCATACCACGTATGGGTACCACCTTTTTCTCCAGACCTTCCCCTTTTACCTCCTTTTCCAGGAACCAAACTCCGCCACAGCTCGCAAGGGGTAAAACCTTACCCTTGCGAGCAACCCCACACCCTAAGGGCCTGCTGAATTCCTTCCTGCAAACCCATGTTCCACAGGTCAATGCCCACTGCATTCAGGTAGACCCCATCTCCCCTTAGGTACCTCCACGTATCCACCTCCAATTCACGGTGGCGCACCACCAGGCCCCCGTTCCTCACAAAAAATCACCCCACTTCCTTATTGACTTTTATCCGGGCCTTATTGACTTTGTCCACCGACCATGCCCACCGCCAGGATGTCCTGCCTACCATGTCCGACCAAATAACCACCATACCCGGGAATGTAGTGCGCAACCTTAAAAAATCAGACTTAACGTCCCGTATCAGTTGGTGCATTGATCTGGCCCCCATGTCGTTGCCTCCCGCATGTAGCACCAATATATCCGGTGCCCTCTCCCGACCAGCGAACCTCTGTATTTCCGGCATAACCCCACTCCACGTCATACCCGGCACCCCGATCCAACGGACCCGTGCTTCTCGTAAGGGAATTCCTAACTGCCGTCCATTGGGCCGAACATCGGCCCGTTTCGCCCCCCAGAACACGTACGAGTGACCCAAAATCCAAACTAGTCTGGGTTCACCACCTGAAAAACATGGAAATAACATTAGGACAACAAATTAATGGCACATTCTAAACTGCCAACGCCCAGACCCCATACAACACCTACCCAAATGCCCTTTTCTCCTGTAACAGCTGAGGGCGAACATAAAGGCGAAACCTATCAGACTCCCACCTCCCAATCTTCCTCACCGCGTCCGCCTGCAGTCCTGCCCTAGCCGCCTCCGTAGCTGCCCCAATGCGGAAGGAGTGAGAGGCATAACCCGTCGGGTCATACCCCGCTGCCACCAAACATTTTTTGAACAGCGCTATGAATTGAAACCTTGACAACGCTGCCCCATCCCGATGCATAAGAAAAGAACCCTCTAGTCCCGGACGCATGGAACAAAAGGATTTCACCGCCCGTACAGGACAGATTGACGCCTCTGGGATGCGAAACAACTGAAGCCGCATACCTTTTCCTACTTGATCTGTTTTGGACCTGCTTACCCATATGCCCACCGAATCTCCCGAACATTCCACATCCTGCGCCAACAACCCCCCCGGAGCCATTTTGGAAGAACTGACCAGCTCTCCTACCCTCAGGGCCCCAAAAAAGGCAAGCACGAATGCTGCCCGGAACAACTGACACTCATATTCCGAACTGCACACGGAGCGCAGCTGCAGAAACAATTTTTCCAACATTCTGAACGAGACCGGCCTGCGGCTATCAGCCGCCTTCCGACCTTTTCTGTACCCCTTCACTGCCTGCTTCACCCAAAATTCTTTAGTATGGTCCTTGCAACCCTGCCATTTGAACAGAAACGCCAAACCCGCTAGTGTACGGTCCACCGCGGACACAGAAACGCCTTGCTCCATTTTCAATGTGAGAAAATAAATCAGAGCCGCTCCCTCTTCTCCACCCCCGGGGAAACTCCCAGCCCCCGAACAAATGACCCCCACTCCTGCCACACCTTAGCATAGGCATTCCACGTGGCCCCACTCACCGACCGTTTAATCCACTGTGCTGCGCTGTCAAGGCAATGTCCCACATCCAGTCGGGACAGGTAACCCCTCGTTGCTCCGCTGCTGGTGCCAACTCCCGGAACCTGTCCCACTGAAAACTAGACAACGCGTCAGCCAGGGTGTTATCCACCCCAGGAAGATGTACTGCGTACACAAATACATTGAACTGCAAGCAGCGCAAAACCAAATGCCTCAGCAAACGCACCACTGGCTGTGATGTGGCCGACACTTTATTCACTACCTGAACCACTCCCATGTTATCACAGTTCAGGCGCACCTTGCTATTCCGGAATGAATCCCCCCATAACTCAAACGCCACCACAATTGGGAAAAGTTCCAATAGTACCAGGTTCTTCAAGAACCCCGCTTCCTCCCACTCCTTTGGCCATGGAGCCGCACTCCATTTTTCCCTGACAGAACGCCCCATACCCCGTGGAGCCAGCCGCAACTGTAAACAAGTCCAGATCGAAATTGCTAACGGGCCCCTTCATCCACAACGCCCGTCCATTGAAGGATTCCAGGAATCCGTGCCACACTTCCAAATCCTCACGAAGCTCTCTGGTTAGGCTTACAAAATGAGTAGGAACCCGCACCCCGGCTGTCGCAGCCGACAACCTGCGGCTAAATACCCTGCCCATGGGCATTATCCTGCAAGCGAAACACAACTTACCCAATAGTGACTGCATCTGTCGCAACTGAATCTTAAGACGGCCGATAACACCTCGCACCTCCTCCTTCAATGCTTCCAGCTTATCCTCCGGCAGCCGGCATTCCATCTTCTCTGAATCCAGCTCTATGCCCAGAAAAACTAAGGACGACGTGGGGCCCTCTGTCTTCTCAGGGGCCAAAGGGACCCCAAAACGGTCGGCCACGTATTGCAGCGTCCCCAGCAGGACCTTGCAAACGGTAGACCCCGGCGGGCCCACACACAGAAAGTCATCCAGATAGTGGATGATCGAACTGATCCCCGACACGTCCCGGACCACCCATTCTAGGAACGAACTAAAAGTCTCAAAGAGTGCGCAAGAGATGGAGCAACCCATGGGCAAACAACGGTCCACGTAGTAAGCCCCCTCCCACATGCAGCCCAAGAAACGAAAGCTGTCCGGGTGTACTGGTAGCAACCGAAAAGCAGATTGAACATCGGCTTTTGCCAACAGCGCTCCCCGTCCACACCTACGCACCCATGTCACAGCCGCATCGAAGGAGGTGTACGATACCGTGCAGTCCTTCGGCGCAAGAGCATCGTTCACCGACCCACCCCTGGGAAAGGACAGGTGATGAATCAAGCGAAATTTTTGAGGTTCCCTCTTGGGGACAACCCCCAAGGGAGACACCACTAAATCAGGTATGGGCGCATCTGTGAACGGTCCGGCTATCCGCCCTAACTGCACCTCCTTCTCCAGCTTCTCTGAAACCACCAAAGGATGTAGCAATGCAGACCGGAGGTTCTTGGCTGCCGGGGGGACTGCAAACGGAGCGCAAGGAATTCTGAAACCACCGGCGAAACCCTCCTCTAACAACTTGGCTGCACGCCTGTCGGGATACCTATTGAGAAAGGGAAGCATCCTTTCCACCCGTATTGGCGTCGTTCCCTTTTCCCCCAAAATCCCCGGGGCGACCCCTGCCTCGCTTAAAGCATTTGGACAAGGCATGACTGCCCCCACATCCTGAACACACATGCTTGAAGCGACAGCTTGCTCCGTACTTGCACGTGCCCTCGTTGAACTGCCAGCAGTAGCCCCACCTTTTCTCGGTCGGTTGTCCTGAGGCCGCAGCACCTCCGACCCCCCCCTGAAAAAACTGATTGGATGCCCGCGACGCTGTCATCAGTCGCATCCACAAGTTGATGTCCTTGTGATCCCATCGCAGTCCTGGTCTCATGGCCATCCTCTGCCGGAACTGTTCGTCATACCTCAACCAGGCTACGCCACCATATGTCCTGTACGCTTCGCTAACCGCCTCCAAATAAATGAACAGCCCAGAACAATGTTCCGGGGCCTTCTGCCCTATCACACAAGCCATGATCGCAAACGCTTGCAACCAATTGGTGAAAGTACGGGGTATAAGACGATAACGCCTCTTTTCTTCGTCCTCCTTCTTGCTCTCCTCCGGCTTCACCCTATCCAGGTTGAATTTGTCCAAGGGGAGCAACGTGAAGATCTCCACGTACTCACCTTTCCACAGCTTTTCTCTGACCTCCGGCTTGAGGTGAGTTCCTAACGGTGCCTCAAAACAAATGTACATCTCATTCTTAGCGGCGACCGCCAGCCTGATCACTTCCTTGTTTTTCTCTCCCGTAGCCACTTGCCCCCCTGTTGTGGCCACCCCCCCTTCCAATGGGGCCTGCACCTCCTCTGACACCTCTACCGATTGCACGCCTGGGGCCCCGGTTGCATCCGAAAGCCCCACCCCTTGCGATGAACCCCCTGTTTTCCCCCAAGCCGCCGCGGGCGACCCCATGTCGCCCCCGTCCGGCTTAAAACGCCTGACCAAATCCTCCAACCCAGACCACAAGTCCTGCGTCTCCCCTGCCGCTTTTTTCCCCGGTGGGGAAGAACGCGACCCAGGTGTCGCGCCTAAACCCCCCCCAACACCCCCTTGACCCAATAAATCGTGTAATAAGGAACAAATGACCACCGAAGAGTGGGACTTACCGGGCTGCCTGAGACTGGGTCCACCAGCCGCCGAACTGTTCTCCATCGAAGCCAGTTGTCCCGAGTCCTCGCCACCGTCTGACCCGGACAGCTCCCCTTCAGACCTGTTGTCATCCGATCCCGCCGACACAAGCGCTGGCTGCACACCCTGCGGACGCGACCCACGTGGCAAGGGTTGTCGCGGCTGGGCCTCACGTCCCCTCGATCCCGGCACACCTGACCCACTCGCATCCTCCACCGACGGACTGCGGGTCCGCCCCCTGGCCCGGGTGTCATCCGCTCGACTACCATCCGTCACTCTAGGCGCCAAACCCCTCACCGCTCGTCCTGCTGGCACCGCCGGACCCCTGACCGCCACCGCCTCCCGGCCACTGGCCCGCGAACTGGATCCTCCACGCCGGGCCGCACGGCTGTTCCGGGCATCCCCCGCAGCCTCGACCGCGATGTCACCGCATCTCCGACGCGCGGCAGGGGGAGGGGCAAGAGGGCCACTTGTCTCCCCCACTGCCGAACTCCGTCCACGGCGCGGATTCCTCCCGGCCCCCCCAGCCGACACAGGCTGCGTGCGGCCAGGGGATGCGGCCGGAGGGCCCCCAATGGGTCTCCGGACGGAAGTTGAACCACTCGGGGATGCCTCCGGACTGTACCGCTCAGGCGGCCTGGACCGCCTAGCGCGCCCCGGAGCGACCCCCCCCCCCGGCGGGCGCCGCCACCCGCTCATCCACCACTGCAGCAACCTGCTCCTGCAGCCAATCTGCCCCCTGCGCGGCCACCGCGGCCCGCAATTGCGCTATTAGTTCAGCCACATCAGCCATGGCACCGGCTGTGAAGCTTTCTACCTCGTGAGTGAAATGGAGGAAGTGAAAAAACGTCACTTCCTCCCTGACTAACTGCGCTCCCCCTCCCCTTCTTCCCCACGGCCACCCCCCTTCTCTTAAAGGGAAACACAACCTCTGCTGGCTACTGCCTGTCTCACCTGTCATGCTGTCCCTCCGCTTATTTCCCCTTTTGTCATTGCTCCAGGACTCTTTGGACCTCAAGTTCTCAACAGGCATCTCCCCCCAGGCTCTCGGGATCATTATCCCTGAGACGTGTTCGGCCATCATTCAGGTCCTGCAGAAGGACTATATGAAGGTAATTATGCTCCTTTAACCTCACATTATATGTTTTTATACTCTCTTTTTTTTTTTTTTTCCTCCTAACACAAATATGCCTGTTTGTAATATCCTGGTAATGTCCCCATTTTCCACATGCCTTTTTTTACCTGTAAATCCCTTTTTGGGCCCTACATGCTGTGACAGCAGGAAGGTAAAGTCACCTGGTTGCATCCAGGGGGGTAGATATATTTCGCCCAGATTCAGGCTTTACGCCGACTTATACAACTAGGTGGAGAGTTGTATAAGCCCCGCTGAGGATAGTGGGCTCATGGATGACTCATACCTCTAGGGAGAGTGTGGGGCGTCGTGCAGACAGGGAGTTGATGAGACCAGCTGAAGCTTGTCAGCTCATTTAGGCCTCTATAAGAACTCCCAGCTTCATTAGATGTTAGCTCATGCCTGGAAGCAGACCTGTGTGGACTTCCTGGAGAGAGTGAACCCTTGTGCGGTGAGACAAAGCCTGTGTGGCTATTTGCTTGGACATTTAAAACCAGGGACTTAGGGACTAGGACAGCACTAGGCTGATCCCAGTTGTTAGGAAACCTGTATGTTTAGTCAGAGGTCAAATTGACCAGGATTTATTTTGTTTATGTTTCTTTTGCTTTGCTGTGTTTTTGTCACTGTAAATAGAAAATAAACCGCACCTTTTTGATTTTGAAAACCACAACCTCCGTCTGCTGGGCCTGTTTTTGTGTGGGGAGCCCATCCCGGGGGGTCACACACACCCGCTGCCGAGCTAACCCCCTCACAGTTGGTGGAGAATGCAGGCAGTTTTTTTTTAAGCCAGCATGGAGGAGATACTGAAACAGCTGGCTCTAGCAAATGCCAATCAACAGCAGACAAATGCAGGTTTGCAAAAGAGCCTTGCAGCTCATCAACAGAGCCTTGCAGCTCAACAACAGAACTTCGCAGCCCAGCAGCAAGCTCATCAACAGAGCCTTGTAGCCCAGCAGCAGACAAACGCAACTTTGCAACAGAGTCTGGAGGCTCAGCAACAAGCCCAGCAGCAATCTGAGGCCCGCTTCATAGACCTGTTGCAGAAGCAAGAGCAGAGACTACAACAACAGATGGAAGCAGTAATGCAGCAACGTCCGCAGACCAGTGAGGAAAGCCGTCCCACTAATACCGCGTCCTTTGGGGTGAGTCGTTTATTGACAAAAATGACTGGAGAGGATGATCCAGAGGTATTTTTGACCACATTTGAAAGGACCGCTGAAAGAGAAAAGTGGCCTGAGGAGCAGTGGGCTGGACTAGTGGCTCCTCTGTTAACTGGTGAATCGCAGAAAGCTTACTATGACCTAGAGCCTAACCAAGCAAAAGACTATGTGATGCTAAAAGCTGAAATATTGGCAAGGCTGGGTGTCACCCTGGCTGTCCGGGCTCAGCGTGTGCATAACTGGACTTTCCAGCTTGGAAAACCCCCCAGGTCTCAAATGTATGATCTCATTCACCTGAGCAGAAAGTGGCTACAGCCAGAGACTTTGTCCGCACCAAAGATTGTGGAACGTGTTGTAATGGATCGGTTTTTGAGAGCTCTTCCTACTGCCATCCAAAAGTGGGTAAGCCATGGAGACCCAGAGACGGCCGATGGTCTTGTGGATCGTGTGGAGAAATACTTGGCTACAGAGAACCTGACGGTCTCTTCCAGAGACACTCGGACTTTCCACCCTAAGACCAGACCATCCCCAGGGGCGGATAAGATGATTCCAAGGGGTAAGGGTGGAGAGAGTGAGAGGGTGGGAGCTCTACCCCAAGTTTGGCGAGAACAGCCTGGGAAATCAGCGGCTCAAGAGGCGGCAAGAAGGATCGTTTGCTACCGCTGCCGGCAAGCGGGACATATTGCAGCAAATTGCCCGGTTGTGGAGGAACCCATGCAGTGTGACTTTCTGACGGGCAGACGTCAGTCGCTGTGTGCGACAGTCGCATGCACTGCCATTCGAGGAACTGAGAAACATTTATGCAAAATGTGTGTTAATGGTAGAAATGTTGTGGTATTGCTGGATTCAGGTAGCCTTGTGACCCTGATAAAGGCTGAGTTAGTTAAAACAGAGGTCTCTGGGAATAGCAAGGTAGCTGTTATTTGTGTGCATGGGGACACCCGAGAGTATCCAGTGACTACAGTGTGTTTCGAGACCCCCAAAGGTACCCTCTCTCATCCAGTGGGCTTAGTATCTCAGTTACCGCATGACGCCATTGTGGGAAGGGATTTTCCGAAGTTCTGGGAACTGTGGGATGATCCTGAGCCCCCCACTGGTGCCCCTATGTACCAGGAATGTGATAGCCAGAACTCCCCTGAGAGTGGTGAGGACTCTCCGGAATTTCCCTTGTCAGTATTGGCAGGGGAGACTCAAGAAACTGGAGAGGAGCCCACCTCCTCAGACGAAAACCTACCGTCTGTGGAGTTTTCTGATCTTGAGGTTCACAGGGAAAACTTTGCCACAGAACAGTTGAAAGACCCCGCCCTAATAAAGGCACGGGAAAACGTAGTGAAAATAGATGGCGAGTTAGTGAACCCAGATAATACCTGCACTTACCCATACTTCAGCGTAGAGAAGGACCTACTGTATCGGGTGGCAAAAAGGGCAGAAGAAACCGTTGAGCAGCTTGTGGTGCCCAAACCGTACAGGAAGTTGGTGTTGGAGTTGGCCCATGGGCACATTCTTGGAGGTCATCTGGGGACAGAGAAAACCCGAGAGAGGGTATTACAGAGATTCTATTGGCCGGGGGTGATGAAGGACATAGAAAATTATTGTTCCTCCTGCCCTGTGTGTCAGAGGTCGGCCCCGATGCCACATTTCCGTAGCCCGCTGGTCCCTCTACCCATCATTGAGGTCCCGTTTGAGAGGATCGCCATGGATTTGGTAGGTCCTATAATCAAGTCCGCTAGGGGGCACCAGTACATATTAGTTATAATGGACTATGCCACCCGTTATCCAGAAGCGATCCCTCTCCGAAATACCTCGGCCAAAACCATAGCCAAAGAGCTATCTCTTGTGTTTAGCCGGGTGGGTATTTGTAAAGAACTGCTTACGGACCAAGGTACACCCTTTATGTCCCGGGTTATGAAGGAGCTATGTAAATTGTTCAAAGTGACGCAATTACGTACATCTGTGTATCACCCCCAAACCGATGGGCTGGTTGAAAGATTCAACAAAACCCTAAAACAAATGTTGAAGAAAGTGGTGGATAGAGATGGAAAGGATTGGGACTGTCTACTTCCTTATCTGATGTTTGCTATTAGGGAGGTGCCCCAATCCTCTACGGGATTCTCCCCCTTTGAGTTACTGTATGGGAGACACCCAAGAGGGCTGTTGGATATTGCCAAGGAAACTTGGGAAAGTGAGAGTTCTCCCCACAGGAGTGTGATTGAGCATGTCGCCCTGATGCAAGACCGAATTGCACAGGTAATGCCCATCGTGAAGGAACATTTGGCCCAAGCGCAGTTAGCACAGCAGAGAGTGTACAACCGTGGAGCCAAGACCCGTAGCTTTTCCCCGGGGGATAGGATACTGGTACTGGTCCCTACGGTTGAAAGTAAATTCCTTGCCAAATGGCAAGGCCCCTACGAGATAATGGAAAAAGTGAGCGAAGTGAATTACAAGGTCAGACAACCAGGAAGGCAAAAGCCCGAACAGATCTATCACGTTAATCTGTTGAAAGCCTGGAGGGATAGAGAGTCCCTAGTCGCAGACACTTGGTCACCAGCTCAAACTGGTTGCGTGATTCCTGAGGTTGGAATCGCAGCCACCTTGTCACAACCCCAACAACAGGAGGTTAAGGAGTTTGTGCTTCGCAACAAGGAGGTATTCTCTGAGCTGCCGGGACAAACATCTGGGGTAGAGCATGACATTATTACCCCGCCCGGTGAAAGGGTGAAGTTAAAACCCTATCGGATCCCAGAGGCCCGACGGGAGGCAATACGGGAGGAAGTACAGAAAATGCTGAACTTAGGGGTGATAGAGGAGTCCCAAAGTGATTGGTCTAGTCCCATTGTGTTGGTGCCTAAACCGGATGGGAGCTGGCGATTTTGTAACGATTTTCGTCAGTTGAACAAAGTTACAAAATTTGACACCTACCCCATGCCACGTATAGATGAGTTGATCGACCGGCTGGGAACAGCCCGATACATGACGACTCTTGACCTCACAAAAGGGTATTGGCAAATCCCCCTGGCCAAGTCGGCCAAAGAGAAAACCGCATTTGTAACCCCAGACGGGGCGTTCCAATATAAAAGAATGCCGTTCGGGTTACAGAATGCGCCGGCCACATTCCAGCGGAAAATGGACCAGATGCTGAGGCCCCATCGGAAGTATGCTGCGGCTTACCTGGATGACGTAATTGTCCATAGCACAGATTGGGCCTCACATCTGCCAAAAGTGCAAGCAGTCCTGGACTCTGTTCGGGAAGCGGGGTTTACGGCTAACCCCAAGAAGTGTACCATTGGGCAGGAGGAGGCCAAATATCTTGGGTACACCATTGGGAGGGGAGTAATAAAACCCCAACTCAACAAAGTCGAGGCCATCCAGAGTTGGCCACGTCCCAACAGCAAGAAGCAGGTACGAGCCTTTCTGGGAATCGCTGGGTATTATCGGCGATTCATTCCCCACTTTGCTTCTAAGGCTGTGCCCCTAACCAACCTGACGAAGGGGAAAGGGTCGGTCATGATTAAATGGACCCCCGAGGCTGAGGCAGCATTCCAATTCTTGAAACAAGCCTTATGTAGCCAGCCAGTGTTGTACTCACCCGACTTCTCTAAAGACTTTGTCGTACAAAGTGATGCGTCAGATGTGGGGTTAGGAGCAGTATTGTCCCAGGTCTGGAACGGGGAAGAGCACCCAGTCATTTACCTCAGCAGGAAGTTGAAGTCCCATGAGGTAAATTACGCCACCGTTGAAAAGGAGTGTTTAGCGGTGAAGTGGGCTCTAGATTCCCTTCGGTACTACCTGCTAGGTAGGCACTTTGACATGGTTACGGATCACGCTCCGTTAAAGTGGATGGCTCAAAACAAGGAAACAAATAGAAGAGTGAATAGGTGGTTCCTGGCCCTCCAGGAATTCAACTTCACAGTAAAGCATCGCCCTGGCGTTCAAATGGGGAATGTGGATGCTTTGTCTCGAGTACATGAATGCCTGATTGCTGGTGTTCCAACCCCGAGGTTAAAACAAGAGGGGGGGGTATGTGACAGCAGGAAGGTAAAGTCACCTGGTTGCATCCAGGGGGGTAGATATATTTCGCCCAGATTCAGGCTTTACGCCGACTTATACAACTAGGTGGAGAGTTGTATAAGCCCCGCTGAGGATAGTGGGCTCATGGATGACTCATACCTCTAGGGAGAGTGTGGGGCGTCGTGCAGACAGGGAGTTGATGAGACCAGCTGAAGCTTGTCAGCTCATTTAGGCCTCTATAAGAACTCCCAGCTTCATTAGATGTTAGCTCATGCCTGGAAGCAGACCTGTGTGGACTTCCTGGAGAGAGTGAACCCTTGTGCGGTGAGACAAAGCCTGTGTGGCTATTTGCTTGGACATTTAAAACCAGGGACTTAGGGACTAGGACAGCACTAGGCTGATCCCAGTTGTTAGTTAGGAAACCTGTATGTTTAGTCAGAGGTCAAATTGACCAGGATTTATTTTGTTTATGTTTCTTTTGCTTTGCTGTGTTTTTGTCACTGTAAATAGAAAATAAACCGCACCTTTTTGATTTTGAAAACCACAACCTCCGTCTGCTGGGCCTGTTTTTGTGTGGGGAGCCCATCCCGGGGGTCACACACACCCGCTGCCGAGCTAACCCCCTCACAATGCCTATTTCCCTCCACTAACCTCTCCAGCATGCTATCGTGGGCGCAAACCCAGCTAGCCTTCTATTTTCCTTTTCATTTTTGGGGGGTCATTGCCCTCGTAGTTTGACAACCTTCCCTCCCCCCCCCTAAAGATGTTAAAAAATTAGTAGTTCTCAATCAAGCTCAGCAAAGTGGTAGATCCTTTTTTGGGATCCCCCACAATCACCTTAGGCCCCCCCCCTTAGATTATTTTAGAATGTCCACTCAGCGGGGGTGAGGCATCTGCTAAGTGGGCCTTTGTTTATTGGTCGGAAAAACTCCCTTAAATAATAATGTTACTCAACAATGTTTTTTGGTGTGTCATCTGCTTGCACTGTAACCATAAACCGTACTAATGTCTTCTTTTTGTTTGACTCCACAGTTCCCTAGCACACCACAGGAATGGCTGACTGTGGCCTCCCAATTTGCCCAGCGGTGGGATTTCCCCAACTGCGGAGGGGCAATTGATGGGAAGCACGTCCACATAGTGCCGCCACCCCGTTCGGGGTCATACTATTTAAACTATAAAGGTTTTAATAGCATAGTGTTAATGGCGGTGGTGTCGGCACGGTACGAGTTCCTGTATGTTCCTGTATGTGGACGTGGGGAAGAACGGCCGGATGTCCGATGGCGGATCATTCGCGGAGACGGAGTTCGCTCACCGTCTGCAGGCTGGGGATCTTGCACTGCCTCCAGATGCAGAGAACGTTGAAGGGCTCCCGTTCGTTTTCATTGCGGATGAGGCTTTTGGACTAGGACCACACCTGATGCGGCCGTTTCCCCAACGCACCCTCACCCCGGAGAGGAGGGTTTTTAATTACCGGCTGGCCAGAGCCCGGAGAGTTGTGGAGAATGCCTTCGGGATAATGGCCAGCTGGTTCCGCCTGTTCCAGACAGCGATACATTTGGCGGATTATAAACTGAACCACATCGTCTACTGCTGCTGCATATTGCACAATTTTCTACGCAAATTTGCAAACAATTATGTTTCATCGTTTGGGCCTGAGGCCGGTCCATCTGAACTGATTAATCTGACCGGCCTCAGCACTGCTCGTACTGGCTTGGCCCCCCAAAGTGCCCGTGAAGTACGCCAGAAATACGTAGAGTACTTCACGGGTAGGGGGGCCATCGCAATGCCAGACCACATCTGACCAATTCTTAAACCTTTTTAAAATAAAATAAAAAAAATTGAATTCATACAAACTTGTGTTGTCATTCTTGTATTTTGGGTTTATGGGTCTCCCAGGTTCTAGTAGTGCCAAGTGTAATTGTCCTTAGTAAATAGCCTCAAAACTCAGAGCGAAAAACACGGTTTTTGCATCTTCAGAACTGCTCTTGAGCATAGAAAGAACAAGGCACACCTTTTTTAGACTTCCCAAATGTTTTTATTGTTTGCACCGCATTTTGTTTTGGTTTTTAGAAATACTAGCCTTTTTTTTTTTTATGTGCGGCTTTTTTGGCAGAAACATGCATGGGTCGTAAGCCATTTTTTTTGTTTGAAAAAGTAATAAAATAACACTGTGAAAAATAACAACTGGAGATGGGGTGATGGTACCCCTGATCCATCCCAAATGTTAACAAACACACTTTTTTGGGGGGCTCAAATGGGTATCTTCAACAAGATCCCATGGCTAGGGTAAACATGTGCTATCTGCCATCATGGGGGATCAATGGTCGTGCTTTGGGGATGTAAACCTTTCCTCTCCCCTACTTGAGGAGGGAGGAAGAGGTTGCACCCCCAAAACAGGGACATAGATATCCTGTGACGGCAGATAGCACATGTTGAGTCTTCAGTGTGTGCATCTTCACATTTGGGATGTTGGAAATCCCTGAGATAATGTCAGACGCAGAACAAAAAACACAAAAAGGGGGGGGGGTTCACACTATTCTCCCCAAAATATCTATCATGTTTTTATATTTTTGCTCAATCACAATCATTCTCTTTCTCATAATGTCCATTTCGCTACTGCATTCCATGATTTCCTGAATGATTATTTTGGCACTGGCACTCGAGAATGGCGGATTTGGACTTCCTGACACACCCCCACGTTCAGTCCCTAAAACAAAAAAAAAGGTTTTACACTAGGCAGTCCTACATCTGTATTTACCTTGAAGTTGTGGTGACAGACACTGACCTGTTGTGCTGATAAGCTCTACCTCTCCTTCCTCCACCTCCCCTTCCTCCACCTCCCCTTCCTCCACCTCCGCTTCCTCCACCTCCGCTTCCTGAACCTGCTGATCTTGGTCTGCTTTGGGAGCTTCAGGGATTTTCTGTGGTGTTGGGTTACTCGTCTCATGAGCATGGTGTCCTCCCACTCTCCTCTCCCCTATGGGAATTTACAACAAAATGTATACTTTAGCACACAGACTTTTTTTAGGCCTGAAAAGGGATCCTCAATGTTTTGAAGTGGGGTACAATTGATATTTGGCCCTGAGTTCCAACATGAACATATGTGATTTTGCAAACTCAACAAAGCAACATGTTATTTTTGAGGACACTCACAAATACACTTGGATAACCACCAAGGTATCCACTGGAGCACCTGTGTGTGATACCGTTAAGAAATTTGGTCATGTGGCCCAGAGTATAGTATCTTGCTGAAGAACAAAAAAGAGTACACAACTGCTGGAGTGTCATCTCCTTTACCCAGAATACAGTTTCTTCTTTCAGTCACATTCTAAATTTACTTACAACACATCATCTAGCCAACAATGTGTAGATAAACATTGTTGAAGTAAAATGAGGCATGCCCACATGTAGTTTACGTGGATATGTGCCAAACATGTTTGGGGGAAGAGCAGCAAGTTATTGGTCCAAACATTGGCCAAATAAGTGGACTCTCCACTTAACCTAAAAGATGAGATTTCAAAATGTGAACCCAGTCAAGCCAAGCACATGGTGCAAAACATGGAAGAATACATATTACAATGTGAAAGAACACAGTAAAATATACTTTCTTTTTTCTATGCTTTTTATAAGCTTCCTATACTGCTCCGGCTCCCTGATCTTCAGGTCTGACCACCTTTTACGGAGTTGTTCCTTGGATCTCCTGACCCCATATTTTTTATAGAGAGTCTTTGCAACTTTATCCATAATTTGTGACTTCCGGAGATTAGGGGTGTCGTATGGGCCATGCTTGCCGTCGTAAATCCTTCCTCCGCAGAATGTCCACCATCTCCGCCATCTCAGAAAAAGACATATTAGTCGCCTTGTATCTTTTTTTACAGGATCGGGACGTTTCCGCCTCCGGGCTTTCCTCGTCGGTAATTTCAAAGAAAGAAGCCACCTGTGTCTGCGACATGTCGCCGTCTCACACTGTGCGCCGATCGTTAAGGGGCGGGGAAATGCAGAAAAAGTCCGTCATGGGCGGGCGACGAGGGCGGAGTTACACGCATGTGCAGGGTATAAAAAGGGGAAAGAAGTTATTAGGGATGCGCGGAGTAAGGACGACCGGAAGTGAACCCACAAAGTGAACAAAGGTAAGAAGGGAACTCGTGCCTGCAGTGGCATATTAATGGGTCATGATTGTAAAGGGCAATATTGTGATAAGTTGAGGAGAATCAATTCTGATCCTTTTTTTTTTTGTACTTGCTGATCCTAATAGATGCATAAACTAAGAGAGCCGGAGGTGATGCTTGTTTTTATTGAAAAGTATAAGGAACAGCGCAACCTTTGGGAGCTCAAACACCCTGCGTATCACAAAAGTGATGTATGACGGGCAACTATTACCAAATTAGCTGAGGATATGAAGCCATGGATCCCAGATGCAGACTACACTATGATCAATAATAAAATGAACAACCTGCGCAATTCTTATTAAAAAAAATTCAAGGAAGTGCGCCAGTCCAAGAGATCAGGAGCAGCAGCCGACAATGTAGTAAAGCCCAAGCTGTGGTACTACAGACATCTTCAATTCCTGGATGACCAGATCGAGGCCAGGGAATCTATTTCCAGCCTTCCCTCAACCCTTCCTTCCACCCTTCCCTCCAGCATTCCTTCCACCCTTCCCTCCACCCCTGCAGAGGCGGAGGAGGAGCCTCCCGAGCTAGAAGAGCCAGATCTTCACATCTTCAGCCCGGTATAGTATTTTTGATGCTAATTATTGTCCACTAAGTAATATGGAGTTGAACTGTTTGGCTTAGCCATAAATTATCCCACCCCCCCCTCCAAAATAAACCAGTAATGAGTTCAAAATTGTGTGTGATTGATTCCTCAAATAATAGAAATCTACTTTTTATTTTATAAACAGGATGAGGCAAGCCATGAGGAAGAGGGTCAGGAGTGTGACAGGCAGGAGGAGGCAGGGCCAAGTGGGACTCAGCAGGTCCCCAGGCCTAGTGGCAGCACCGTCTCCCAAGTGGCTCCCCTCCACGTCAGACCGCCAAAACAACGGCGGATGACACAAGTGGAGGAGGAGTCACTAAAGATGATTCAGGAGGCTGCTGCCATTATGAGGGCCCCCCTCAACCCTACGGAGGGGTTTAGCACCTATCTGGCGGATAAGCTGCTCAGAATGGAGGCGGGACAACGGGCCCTCTGTGAGCATCTCATCTATATGGCCGTACACATGAGGGCGAGGGGGCTGCTGACTGAGGACACCCATATCTCACATCAGCCCAATCCCTCTCCTCCTTCTCCTCCTCCTCCTGCCACATCACCACCCACAGTGGCCCAGCCTGCAAGGGTGCGTGGATGGGGCCGTGGAGAGAACGCTGCAGAGAGGCGTGGAAGGAAGGCTACAAGAAAATAGGATTTTTATAACAGCTTACCTGTAAAATCCTTTTCTTGGAGTACATCACGGGACACAGAGCGACATAGTCATTACTAATGGGTTATATAGATACCGTCAGGTGCTGGCACTGGCAACTTCCAAAACCGGAAGTACCCTCCCCTATATAAGCCCCTCCCATCCGGGAGCACCTCAGTTTTGTAGCAAAGCAATAAGTGTCCCCAAAGAGGGGCGGGAGCTCTGTGTCCCGTGATGTACTCCAAGAAAAGGATTTTACAGGTAAGCTGTTATAAAAATCCTATTTTCTTTCTCGTACATCACGGGACACAGAGCGACATAGTCATTACTAATGGGATGTCCTAAAGCAATGCCCAATGAGGGGGGGGATACACCATATATAAGCTGAGCGCTATCAGACATGAGGATCTTTTGCGGCCTGCAACACACTGCGCCCAAAGGCGACATCCTCCTGACTTCTAACGTCCACCTGGTAGAACCTAGTAAACGTGTGTACTGAAGACCATGTTGCGGCCTTACAGATTTGAGCCAGGGAGGCCTGGTGATGCACTGCCCATGAAGTTCCAACTGCTCTCGTGGAGTGCGCTCTAACTTTGAACGGAGGCGGTCTCCTTCTCAAGCCATAGGCTTGTATTATGACCTGTCGAATCCACTTGGCTAAAGTAGATTTTGACGCTGCCTGACCCTTTCTGGGGCCTTCCGGCAGAATAACCAAAGTATCCGTTCTGCGAATCTGAGCAGTGGCCTTTAGATAAGCTTTAACTGCTCTTACTACATCCAAAGAATGCAATAACTTTTCCTCTACCGAAGTAGGTTTGGGGAAAAAAGAAGGAAGAACCACATCTTGGTTCAAATGAAACCTCGATACCACCCTAGGAAGAAAGGCTGGATGAGGACGTAACACTACTCTATCCTTATGGATAACCAGATATGGCTCCTTACAGGACATAGCTGCTAATTCCGACACTCTTTTAGCCGAACAAATGGCTACTAGAAAAATCAATTTCCTGGTGAGAAGCACCAAAGAAATATGCTGTAATGGTTCAAATGGTTGTTTCTGTAGAACCGACAGAACCAAGTTTAGATCCCATGGACATATGGGAATATTAACCGGAGGACTAATACGCATCACTCCTTGTATAAAGGCTTTGACTAGTGAATGCGAAGCCAAGGGCCTTTGAAAAAATATTGACAAGGCCGAAATCTGACCCTTGATAGTACTCAAGGCAAGCTTCCTATCTACAGCCCATTGTAGGAAGTCCAGAATCCTACCTATTACTTACTTATGTGGATGCCATTTCTTGGCCTCACACCACGCGATGTACGCCTTCCAGATTCTATATTAGATCTGCCTGGATACCGGCTTCCTGGCATTGATCATGGTAGATACCACAGGATTAGAGAGCCCTCTCTTTTTTAGAATGTGGGCTTCCATAGCCAGGTCGTCAAACCTAGGGCTGGTAAGGAAGGGTGGTATATCGGTCCTTGCGAAAGCAGGTCCGGACGACGTGGGAGAGTCCAAGGACTCCCCACTGAAATTTTACAATCTCCGCGTACCACGCTCTTCGGGGCCACGCTGGAGCCACCGGAATCACTGGTTTCTTTTCTACCCTGATTCTGCGGAGTAATCGAGGTAACCATTGTGGCGGTGTGAATGCATATATCAGCTTGAACTGATCCCAAGGGAACACTAGGGCATCCGAGCCGCAAGCTAGGGGATCCCTTGTCCGAGAGACAAACCTGTCCCCCTTTGCGTTGAATCTGGATGCTAGAAGATCTACATCCGATGTTCCCCACCGCTGACATATTGTCCAGAAAACCTCGGGGTGAAGGGACCCTTCCTCTGGGCCTAATTGCTGGCGACTTAGAAAGTCCGCCTTCCAATTCTCCACTCCTGGAATGAATACCGCAGATATGGCTGGGACATATTTTTCTGCCCATTTCAGGATGTAATTTACTTCCCTCTGGGCTGCACGACTCCTGGTGCCCCCCTGATGATTGATATATGCCACTGCTGTGGCATTGTCTGATTGAATTCTGACAGGGGACCCTTGGAGTTTGGATGTCCATGCTACTAGGGCATACCGGGCTGCTCGTATCTCTAAGAGATTGATGGGCAGGGCCTTTTCTGCATCCGACCATCTGCCCTGGAGAGACTATTGCTCCAGTACTGCTCCCCAGCCTATAAGGCTGGCATCTGTAGTGACCACCTTCCAAGAAATCAGACTGAAGGATTTCCCTTTTTCCAGATTCTGGGGAACCAACCACTAACGGAGGCTCTTGCGAACGGAAGGGGACAAGGACATTGTAAGTCTAGGGCCTGAACTTTTTTGTTCCAGGCTGACAGTATGGCCCCCTGCAAATTCCTTGAATGGAATTGACCGTAGGGTACTGCTTCGAATGATGCCACCATTTTTCCCAGCAGCCTCATGCACAGGCGTATGGACGGCTGTCTTTTTTGTACCCACTAAGTGTATCAAATCTTTCAAAGACAACACCTTTCCTCGAGGCAAGAATATTTTTCTCTGGCCTGAATCCAACCTTAGCCCCAAGTATTCCAGACTTTTGACTGGTTTTTAGGGCTGACTTTTCTCGGTTGATAATCCAACCGTGAGATTCCAGATACTTGATTGTCTTGTGAACGACCACTTCTAGTTTTTTCACTGAGTGGTCTATCAGCAACAAGTCATCTAGATATGCCATTATCATTACACCTTGTGTTCTTAGATTGGCCAATAAAGGGCCAGAATTTTTGTAAACACTCGTGGTGCTGTGGCCAAACCGAAGGGTAAGGCTCTGAACTGAAAATGGCGCCCTTCTACTGCAAAGCGTAGAAACTTTTGGTAGACTGGAAAGATGGGAATGTGCAGATAAGCATCTTTGATGTCGATCGCGGCTAACCAATCCTCCCCTTGTAGGGCAGTGGCCACCGATCGGATCGACTTCATCGGAAAGTCCTGATATACAGGAATTTGTATAGCCCTTTTAGAATTAATATGGGCCTCCCGTCCGCGTTTGCTTCGGGACTGTAGAGAGGTTTGAGTAAAACCCGAACCCTCATTCTTCCAGGGGAACCTCCATAATTACTCCTTGGAGCAATAGTTGTTCTAGTGCCAACAGGAGGGATCCTCTCTTCCGGGGATCCCTTGGCACGTTTGACCTCAAAAATGGGAAGGAGGAGAGTCTCTTAACTCCAATCTGTATCCCCAACATACTGCGGAGAGCACCTATCTGTCTTGATCGCGTCCCGCCAGGTCTCTTGTGAACAACTGGAGTCCTCCCCCCACCCGACTGAGTGGGGGCAACCCTTCAATGAATTTAACTTTGGGGGAGGTTTTGTACCTCCCCTGACCCAGGGTTTCTCATTACCCTGCTATTGTCCCTGTTTTTTACCCCCGGGAATTGACCGAGGAGGCCGTCGGAACTGTTACACAGCCGATGCCCCAGGGACTGGAGAAGCAGGCCTCTTAAAGAGGGACCTCTAACTCTGTTTTTAACCGGCAAGAGCGTATTTTTACCGCTGGAAATTTTCTGGATATATTTGTCCAGGTTTTCCCTGAATAAGCGTTCACCATGAAATGGGACGCTAACCAGCCATTCCTTACAGGGAGCTTCAGCAGACCAGTTTTTGAGCCATAGAAGCCTACGCATATGTACTCTAGACAGCGTAAGGCGGGAGGCCTGATGGACTGAATCCTTTATGGCGTCAACCGCAAAGCCTAAGGCTCTAGGTAGATCAGCTAGGGCAAGGCCTGCTGATCTGTCAAGTCCCTCAAGACCTGTTTTAACTGATCCTTCACTGCTTAGCAGACCCCAATAGCTGCTACTGCTGGTTGTGTCTAGTGATGAGCCGAACACCCCCGGGTTCGGTTCGCACCAGAACCCGCGAACGGACCGAAAGTTCGAACGAACATTAGAACCCTATTAAATACAATGGATGCGAACGTTCGAATTCTAAAGTGCTAATTATAAAAACTATTATGCATGTTATTGTCCTAAAAAGGGTTTGGGAACCCGGGTTCTGCACCAGGGGACATGTATCAATGCAAAAATAAGTTTTAAAAACGGTCGTTTTCCGGGAGCAGTCATTTTAATGATGCATAAAGTGAAAAAAAAAAAGTCAAATATTCCTTTAAATATCGTACCTGGGGGGTGTCTAAAGTATGCCTGTGAAGTGCCACGTGTTTCCCGTGTTTAGAACTGTCCCTGCACAAAATGACACTTCTAAAGGAAAAAAAAGCCATTTAAAACTGCTTGCGGCTTTAATGTAATGTCTGGTCCCGGTAATATGGATGAAAATCTTTAAGAAAAATGGCATAGCTACCCCATGACCCCCCCCTACCCCAGCCCATTACCAGCCCCTTTGGGTCTTGTATGGATATTAAGGGGAACCCCGCACATAAAATAAAAAAGGCCCTATATACTCTGAACAGCCGTATACAGGCGGTGCATACAAGACAGGGACTGTAGGTTTGTTCTTATGTAGAATCTGTTTGTAATTTTGAACAGGTACATTGTTGAAGTGTAGCTCCAGACCAAAAATCTATTTTTAAACTTTTTGGAAAACATAGGTAAGGGTTATCACCCCTGTAACATTTGTTTTGCTGTCTGTGCCCCTGTTCAGAACATTTCACCTCACTTTCCGTCCTAATGACAACTGTTTTTGAAATGTGGTGTTTTTCTTGAAACAAGGATTGCTGATAAAGCATCAGTACAGAGGAGACACCTTTCTCCCATATTTATTCTTACAGGAGAGAATTTTCCTTCCTAGTGGTAGATTTCCTCTCACTTCCTGTTGTCTTCTTGCGTTTGCAAGTAGGAGTCGTTTGTAAGTTGGATGTTTGAAAGTAGGGACCTGCCGTATATACTCTGCAGAAATAG
The DNA here is from genome assembly GCA_029206835.1 of Rana muscosa. Classification (NCBI taxonomy): domain Eukaryota; kingdom Metazoa; phylum Chordata; class Amphibia; order Anura; family Ranidae; genus Rana; species Rana muscosa. The sequence continues at coordinate 19,891,768 of CM055123.1, read as the reverse complement.
GCCCCTTAGTTGTTGGTGTTGGCACAACACTGTAAGCACTCACAGTTACTCTTGGTTGGTGCTGGAACGCCCTGCTGTCAACTATTATATCAGGAATTTTAATTACATATAATTGTTGAACAGTGGTAGTAAAAATTGGGCCTTTGATGGTGGTGCTGGTGCCACAACACTGTAAGCCCTGACAGTTACTCTTGGTGGGTGCAGCAATGGGCCCTGCTGTGAATTATTAGATCAAGAATTGTAATTACATGCCCCTGTTGAACAGGGGCTGAAAAATTGGGCCTTAGGCACTGGTGGCACAACACTGCAACCCTTCACAGATACTGTACTTGGAGCACAGCAATGAGCCCTGTTGCAAAGTATTGCTTCAAAAATTGTAATGACACGCCCCTGTTAAACAGGGGCTGAAAAATTGGGCCTTAGGCACTGGTGGCACAACACTGCAACTCCTCACAGATACTGTACTTGGAGCACAGCAATGAGCCCTGTTGCAAAGTATTGCTTCAAAAATTGTAATTACACGCCCCTGTTAAACAGGGGCTGAAAAATTGGGCGTTAGGCACTGGTGGCGGCACCCATAAACAAAAATGATCTTCCAAGCTATCATCATCAATCGTATCATTGAGGACTCGGAGGAGGAGGATAGCCAGTCAACATAACAGCACAGGCACTCAGCATCAGCATCAGTCTTGAAGGGATGTGACATTTTAAAATCAATTAGTCTGTTATATCAGCATCAGGTGTGTGGTAGCTGGTGGTGATCCAAGACTGGTTCATCTTGATGAAAGTCAGTCGATCAACCGAGTCGGTGGACAGGCGCACCCTGTGATCCGTGACAAATCCTCCAGCAGCACTGAATGTGCGTTCCGAAAGAACGCTGGATGCAGGACAGGCCAGTAGCTCAATTGCATACTGTGCAAGCTCTGGCCAGTGATCCATCCTCAAGACCCAGTAAGCCAGAGGATTTTCGGTGGGGAAGGTGTCCAAGTCTGACCTTGCCCCTAGATATTCCTGCACCATGTTTATCAGACGCTGGCGATGGTTGCTGGAACCGATCATACTTTGGGGCTGCGGACTAAAGAATTGTCTGAACGCATCGGTCAGACGGCCACCTTCCCCACCGCTCCTTCTTTGACTGGCCGAAGCCTCAGCAACTCGTTGTCCAGGACCAGGAGTTTGCAACCTCCCAGTCTCTGGGAACGCGTTGCACAGACCTTTCTGCAAGGCCTCCCGGAGTTGTCTCATCCTCTGCTCCCTCTGCGACGGTAACATAAGGTCCGCAACCTTACCCTTGTACCGTGGATCAAGGAGAGTGGCCAGCCAGTAATGGTCCCTCTCCTTGATCCGAAGAATACGAGGATCCTTCCGCAGACTTTGCAGGATCAGGGAGGCCATGCAGCGTAGGTTTGCTGAGGCATTCGCTCCGGAGTCCTCTGGGTCACTAAGGACGACATGATCCGCAGCCACCTCCTCCCAGCCACGTACAAGTCCACTGGTTTCTTGGGACTGTAAATCATCCCTAAAAGACTGCTGCTGATGATGCTGAGTGCCAGCCTCCACCTCCATGCTGACACAATCCTCCTCCTCCTCCTCCTCCTCCTCCTCCTCTTCCTGTGCGATGGGTGGGACAGAAGGAACACTGTCTGGGTAAAGGGGGCCTTGAGAGGCAAGGAAGTCCTCCTCTTCCTGCCTCTGTTCTGCCTCAAGTGCCCTGTCCATTATTCCACGCAGCGTGTGCTCCAACAGGTGGACAAGAGGTACAGTGTCACTGATGCATGCACTGTCACTGCTCACCATCCTCGTGGCCTCCTCAAATGGTGCCAGGACAGTGCATGCATCCCTGATCATGCCCCACTGGCGTGGAGAAAAAAAACCAAGCTCCCCTGACCCTGTCCTGGTGCCGTAGTCGCACAGGTACTCATTGATGGCCCTCTGCTGCGTGTGCAGCCGCTGCAGCATGGCCAACGTTGAGTTCCACCTGGTGGGCATGTCACATATAAGGCGGTTCTTGGGCAGGTTCAACTCCTTTTGCAGCTCAGCCAGGCGAGCACTGGCATTATAAGATCTGCGGAAATGCACACAGACTTTCCTGGCCTGCCTCAGGACATCCTGTAAGCCCGGGTACCTGCCCAAGAAGCGCTGCACCACCAGGTTAAGGACGTGAGCCACACAGGGCACATGGGTCAGTTGTCCCTGTCGGAGGGCGGAGAGGAGGTTGGTGCCATTGTCGCAAACCACCATTCCTGGCTTAAGCTGGCGTGGCGTCAACCACCTCTCGGCCTGGCCCTGCAGAGCAGACAGGACCTCTGCCCCAGTGTGGCTTCTGTCCCCCAAACACACCAGCGCAAGCACGGCATGGCATCTTTTTGCCTGCGTACTTGCGTAGCCCCGTGAACGGCTACGGAGCACCGCTGGTTCATAGGACAAACCACAGGAAGAGGCCATGGAGGAAGAAGAAGAGGAGGGGGTGGAGGAGAGAGGTGTGTCACAACCAGTAGTAGCATTTTGGAGGCGTGGCGGTGGGACAACCTCCAACACTACTGCACCTTGTCCTGAATCCTTCCCAGCTGCCAAAAGAGTGACCCAATGGGCCGTGAAAGAAAGGTAACGTCCCTGTCCATGCCTGCTGGACCATGAGTCAGCGGTAATATGCACCTTACCGCTGACCGCCCTGTCCAGCGAGGCCAAGACATTGCCTTCCACATGCCGGTAGAGAGCCGGAATAGCCTTCCGTGAGAAAAAGTGGCGTTTGGGAACCTGCCACTGAGGAACCGCACATTGCACAAACTCACGGAAGGGGGCCGAGTCTACCAACTGAAAAGGCAGCAGTTGAAGCGCTAGCAATTTAGCCAAGCTAGCATTCAACCGCTGGGCATGTGGATGGCTGGGAGTGAACTTCTTTCGACGGTCCAGCAGCTGGGGCAGGGAAATTTGCCTGCTAGAATCGGACGTCGGTGTACTGCTAGCAGAGTGGGCGCAAGTACTTGGCTGTGACACACCTAATTCTACACCTTCATTCCTCTCAGTGCATGTTTCAGAGAGGACTGAAGTTATAGTGGGGTTGGAGATCCCAGCTGATGCGGTGCAAGGAGAGGTCCGCTTTGTTCTTTGGTGTGGGTCTTTGAGGTAGGCTTGCCAACGAGCTGCATGGCAGGTCAACATATGTCTGGTCAGGCATGTGGTACCCAAGCGGCTGATGTTTTGGCCACGCGATATACGCTTGAGACATATGTTGCAAACAGCAGCTGTGCGATCTGATGCACTAGCCTCAAAAAAGGCCCACACCAAAGAACTTTTTGAATGACGGGCAGAGGCAGCGCCCTGCACAGGCGGAGCTCTGCGGTGTGATTCCGTCGGTGTACTGCCCTTACGCTGGCCACCAAAGGGCATCCTGCCTCGTTGGAGATGTGCCTCCTCCTCATCCTCCTCCTCCTCCTCTCTCCTATTAGGCACCCACGTGGAGTCATTGACCTCATCATCCCCTCCCTCCTCATCACTGGAGCCAATCTGGCAGTATGCTGCAGCTGCTGGAACATGACTGCCAGATTGGTGTCCTTCTTGAGCATCCCCTCTGTCTGCTCTCACGCTACTGCCTTCCTCTAGCTGGGTTTCATCATCAGACCCTTCGAAACGCTGGGCATCCTCCTGGAGCATGTACCCAACACTGTGCTGAAACAGTTCGGGGGACTCCTCAGGAGGAGGACATGGTGGGTCTAGGGAAGGAGTGACTGATGATTTGTCTGACATTGATACCAGGGAAGACGACGCTTTGGCAGCTGCTTTTCCAGTACCCTGAGCCTGGGTGAGAGAGGATGAGGAGGAGGAGGAGGGCTTGGTCATCCACTCTACCAAGTCTTCGGCATGATGTGGCTCAACATGTCCAGCTGCCGAAAAGAAGGACAAGCGTGTCCCATGGCCATGTGCTGATGACAATGCACCGCGTCCACGACCAGCACTGTTGCCCCCAGACACAGAGCCTGCTTGCCCTCTTTTATTGCCTCCTGACTGTCTGCCTCTCCTTGTTTGCCTTCCAGACATTCTAATAGATGGCCTGCAGGGAGATGGGAAAAAAGCAATAAGGGCTACCTTCAGGTGTCCTTCTCTGTCCCTTGAAACAAGGACTTTCACAGTGAAAGAAACTGACACTGTCCCTACCTAGAGTTTTCTGTCCCTAGAATAAATGTTTTTTTTAATCACAATATAGCACAAGGACAATTCACTCAATGTCTCTCCAGGTCCCTGGAAACAAGGACTTGCAGAGTGAAAGAAACTGACACTGTCCCTACCTAGATTTTTCTGTCCCTAGAATAAATGTTTTTTTTAAGCACAATATAGCACAAGGACAATTAACTCACTGTCCTTACAGGTCCCTGGAAACAAGGACTTGCAGAGTGAAAAAAAAAAAACACTCTCCCTACCTACAGTTTTCTGTCCCTAGAAAAAATGTTTTTTTTAAGCACAATATAGCACAAGGACAATTAACTCACTGTCCTTACAGGTCCCTGGAAACAAGGACTTGCAGAGTGAAAGAAAAAAAACACTCTCCCTACCTACAGTTTTCTGTCCCTAGAAAAAATGTTTTTTTTAATCACAATATAGCACAAGGAAAATTAACTCACTGTCCTTACAGGTCCCTGGAAACAAGGACTTGCAGAGTGAAAGAAAAAAAACACTCTCCCTACCTACAGTTTTCTGTCCCTAGAAAAAATGTTTTTTTTAATCACAATATAGCACAAGGAAAATTAACTCACTGTCCTTACAGGTCCCTGGAAACAAGGACTTGCAGAGTGAAAGAAACTGACACTGTCCCTACCTAGAGTTTTCTGTCCCTAGAATAAATGTTTTTTTTAAGCACAATATAGCACAAGGACAATTAACTCACTGTCCTTACAGGTCCCTGGAAACAAGGACTTGCAGAGTGAAAGAAACTGACACTGTCCCTACCTAGAGTTTTCTGTCCCTAGAAAAAATGTTTTTTTTAATCACAATATAGCACAAGGAAAATTAACTCACTGTCCTTACAGGTCCCTGGAAACAAGGACTTGCAGAGTGAAAGAAAAAAAACACTCTCCCTACCTACAGTTTTCTGTCCCTAGAAAAAATGTTTTTTTTAATCACAATATAGCACAAGGAAAATTAACTCACTGTCCTTACAGGTCCCTGGAAACAAGGACTTGCAGAGTGAAAGAAACTGACACTGTCCCTACCTAGAGTTTTCTGTCCCTAGAATAAATGTTTTTTTTAAGCACAATATAGCACAAGGACAATTAACTCACTGTCCTTACAGGTCCCTGGAAACAAGGACTTGCAGAGTGAAAGAAAAAAAACACTCTCCCTACCTACAGTTTTCTGTCCCTAGAAAAAATGTTTTTTTTAATCACAATATAGCACAAGGAAAATTAACTCACTGTCCTTACAGGTCCCTGGAAACAAGGACTTGCAGAGTGAAAGAAACTGACACTGTCCCTACCTAGAGTTTTCTGTCCCTAGAATAAATGTTTTTTTTAATCTCAATATAGCACAAGGACAATTAACTCACTGTCCTTACAGGTCCCTGGAAACAAGGACTTGCAGAGTGAAAGAAACTGACACTGTCCCTACCTAGAGTTTTCTGTCCCTAGAATAAATGTTTTTTTTAAGCACAATATAGCACAAGGACAATTAACTCACTGTCCTTACAGGTCCCTGGAAACAAGGACTTGCAGAGTGAAAGAAAAAAAACACTCTCCCTACCTACAGTTTTCTGTCCCTAGAAAAAATGTTTTTTTTAATCACAATATAGCACAAGGAAAATTAACTCACTGTCCTTACAGGTCCCTGGAAACAAGGACTTGCAGAGTGAAAGAAACTGACACTGTCCCTACCTAGAGTTTTCTGTCCCTAGAATAAATGTTTTTTTTAATCACAATATAGCACAAGGACAATTAACTCACTGTCCTTACAGGTCCCTGGAAACAAGGACTTGCAGAGTGAAAGAAACTGACACTGTCCCTACCTAGAGTTTTCTGTCCCTAGAATAAATGTTTTTTTTAAGCACAATATAGCACAAGGACAATTAACTCACTGTCCTTACAGGTCCCTGGAAACAAGGACTTGCAGAGTGAAAGAAACTGACACTGTCCCTACCTAGAGTTTTCTGTCCCTAGAATAAATGTTTTTTTTAAGCACACTATAGCAGAAGCACAAAACACACTGACACTCTCCCTACCTATCCTTCTCTTTCCCTAAACTAAAGGAATCCAGGTTAAGCAAGAAAGAAATAACAGTCACTGTCCCTGCCTATGCTACTCTATCCCTGCTCCGGAACACACTACACTAGGCCGCCGTGCTGGCGGCCTTTTATAGTGTGGGGCGTGTACTAAACACCCTCAGCAATAATTGGCCACAGGCATCCTGCCTGTGGCCAATCATTGCTCTCCTCGCTGCCGGCGCTGTGATTGGCCAAGCATGCGGGGTCACAGTGCATGCTTGGCCAATCACAGCGCCTGGATGACACTGCGATGGCGTAGTGCATTGTGGGCCGTTCGCGTCACTCGAATTTGGCGCGAACGGCCCAAATCGTTCGATCTTCGTCGAACGATCGAACAGCCAATGTTCGAGTCGAACGTATGTTCGACTCGAACACGAAGCTCATCCCTAGTTGTGTCACCAAGCTTGCTGTAGAAAGAAGCAGACTTTCATAAGGACTCCAATCTTTTATCTATTGGGTTCTTGAACATTTGGACATTATCCACTGGACATGTCAGTGATTTATACATACAAGAGATGGCTGCGTCCACTGTAGGGACCTTCCATTTTTTTTTTTTTTTTTTTGATGAACTTATCCTCCATGGGATAGACCACGGAAATCTATTGGGGGAATAATATTTTCTCAGGACGTTCCCAATCCTGGTAAATAAGCCCTTTCAGTAAAAGGGTGAAGTGGAAAAGAACAGACAGTCTGGGGGCTTCTAGCGACCCCAACGAGGATACAGTAGTGGTTGATGGTTCCGCAAGGTGCATTTTTAATGCCGATCGGACCATGTTAGTCAGAGACTGAACCCATAATCTTTCAGCTTGAGCTGCTGAGAAAGGTTCCTCCACTGTTGATTCCTCTATAACAGAATCAACCTCATCCTGATCCCCTTCAGGCAGGTCGATCCCTGTATGGGACTGTTGCTCTGCTAACAGGCACTCTGAAGGAGGAGACGGAGATCGGCGTGCTTTCCCTGACAGGGAGGCAGCGATCAATGTTGACAATCTCTCTCTAATCCTCCCAGAGCTGAGGAAAAAACCTCCTCTGTTACATACACAGGAGCAGGTGACTGAGGACAGCCACAGTACCAAGTACCCCTGCGGGGTCTCTATGGTCACTTACCTCTGAACTTCAGGGGAGACTGGTGCAGCAGAAGCATGCCCACCTCAGAGCCCGATGAGACCCCCTTCGCTTCCTGGAAGATTCAGTTCCGGAGCTTCTGGACGGCATATTCTTAAGCCTAAAGCTGAGGTATTCCAGCCGTAATACACCACTTTTACTGAGAATAGTCTAGCACAATTGCTGCTATATCACAGTTGGTGTCTACTAAAGTGCCTTTCTAGGGGATGCCTGCATCAACCGCCTCTGTGTGCCTTTATCTGTTGCTAGCTCTGTCTGTGCATTCAATAGCCAGCTATAATGTGCTTTAAAACACGCTGGACGCCCGCACATGCGCAGCAGCGCCGCGGCGCACACCTGAGCGTCATCCACCCGCTCCGCCCCTTTTTTCAGATCGCCTCTATGAATAGAGGCGCGTGCACGAGCACGCGCGTGGGCACGTGCGCCTTCGGCGCCCTTTTTTAAAAACAATAAGGAGCTAGACGGGAGCCAGGGCCCCCTTTGCCGCAGGGCCCGGGGATGGATGAGCACAGCAACAGGGCAGAGGAGACAGCTTCCCAGCAGAGAACATACCAACTGCCTGGATTTGATTCTGGAAGAAAAAAATCCACATTACAAGAAAAAGAACCATAGCGGCCTCTAGTGTCTAACACAGGTACCGCGGTCTTACATTTTTTTTATTTTTTTTTTCTTGCCTACTATTAAAATTTTTACATTTTCTCAGTAGTAACAGGCATACACAGAATATTAGCGGGAATACCTTAGGTAACAGGCAGAAAGACAAAATAGGCTTGGGGGTCCCTCAATAGAACCAAGTTCCTGAGGGCCCCCACTTACCTTTTCCTCGCCGCAGGACTTTGTTTGGTCCACAGAAGCCCAAACTTCACCTATCACGGCAGGCATTGTAATCAAACCTTCAGGGACCGGGTTCCCAAGGATTCCACTCCCCTGGACCTGTATAGCACCCTGCACAAAAAACATCTTGGTCGTGGGTATGACCAGAGCTCTGGATCCCAGGGTCCAGCTCTCCTAAGAGAAGCATTACAGGCAAAACCTTGCTCTTCTCTGCAAGGCCCGGGTACCGACCGTTTAGCTATGAAGCTTTTTTGGTCGGATCCGGAATAGCTTACTGAGGCCCAAAAGAACCTGTACGCAAGCTCAGTGAAAAACACATGTTTCTTCTTGGCCAACACCTTAGACACTGGCAAAAAACTGAGGTGCTCCCGGATGGGAGGGGCTTATATAGGGGAGGGTACTTCCGGTTTTGGAAGTTGCCAGTGCCAGCACCTGACGGTATCTATATAACCCATTAGTAATGACTATGTCGCTCTGTGTCCCGTGATGTACGAGAAAGAAAGAGCAGGAGGTGATTCCCTGGCCTCAAGCTGCTCATCCAGAAATTGAAGGTTGATGGAGTACCACAGCTTGGGATGATGTATGTCTTTGGCTGCTGCTCCTGATTTCATGCTGTTGTTGATTTTATTATTGATCATAGTCAGGTCTGCATTTGAGATCTAATGACTTTATATTCTCTGCTAATTTGGGAATAGTTGCCCTTCGGTTTTTGATTTGTTTTTTCCAAAATAAAGGGAAATTTGATTACAGCCAACCTACATGCCTGATGTGTTTTTTTGAGAAGTAGCAATAAGATTGCATAAATACAATGTGTAATTAAGAACAAGGGACACCAACCTCCATGATTTTTCTAAAATGTAATATTATGTTGTTCTGAGAAATTGACACACCAAAAAACGCACAACAAATTTTAAGAGTCAAAAAACATAAAGGTGTAATTTGGGAGGTCGGCCTTGCAGAATTTTAATAATTATTCCGAAGATCACTAGAATAAAGAAAGACATACATTTGTCAGAACTCAGGAGAAAGTTCTGCTGCCAAAATGACATTTTAAAGACCGTTCTAAAGCCAAAAAACATGCGCTGCATTAAACGAAGCAATAACTTGCAGAATGACGAATGTGCTCTCTCCATTAGGAACGCTAGTTTTACAAGAACGAGCGCTCCCGTCTCCTAATTCAGTCTGAGCATGCGTGGGTTTTTAAACCGATGGACTTGCCCATAGACGATCGGAAATTCCCATCGGTTTTTTATCCATCGGAAAAATTTAAAACAAGTTCTATTTTTTCCATCCGATGGAAAAAAGACAGATGGGTACCATACACGATCGGTTGGTCTGATGAAAACCATCCATCGGACGGTTTTCATCAGTTAAACCGATCGTGTGTATGGGGCTTTAGTGTCGGTGATGCCGATAGGTAGCCAGTTATTTTTTTTAGGTTCGCTGCAGGTTTTTATAGCGTCGGGTACCCCCATATATTACCCAATAAAGGTTTAACCTCTTGATCGCCCCCCCAGGTAACCCTCTTACCCCCTAGCACCGCTGTCACTAAGCGATCGTTTTTCTGATCGCTGTCTTAGTGTCGGTGATGCCAATAGGTAGCCAGTTATTTTTTTTAGGTTTGCCGCAGGTTTTTATAGCGTCGGGTACCCCCATATATTACCTAATAAAGGTTTAACCCCTTGATCGCCTCCCCAGGTAACCCTTTCACCCCCTTTTGCCAGTGTCACTAAGCGATCGTTTTTCTGATCGCTGTCTTAGTGTCGGTGATGCCGATAGGTAGCTAGTTATTTTTTTTAGGTTCGCTGCAGGTTTTTATAGCGTCGGGTACCCCCAAATATTATCTAATAAAGGTTTAATCCCCTGATTGCCCCCAGTTAACCCTTTCACCAGTGATCACCATATAAGTGTTACGGGTGACGCTGGTTAGTTAGTTTGCTTTTTATAGTGTCAGGGCACCCGCCGTATATAACCCAATAAAGGTTTAACCCCCTGATCGCCCGGCGGGTGATATCAATTAGGTTTTAGCATCAGAGAGGGTCTGCGTCGCCCCAGGCAGCGTCAGGTTAGTGCCAGTAACGCTAACTCCCACGCGTGAAGCATACACCTCCCTTAGTGGTATAGTATCTGATCAGATCTATACTAGCGTCCCCAGCAGTTTAGGGTTCCCAAAAACGCAGTGTTAGCGGGATCAGCCCAGATACCTGCTAGCACCTGCGTTTTGCCCCTCTGTCCAGCCCAGGCCACCCAAGTGCAGTATCGATCGATCACTGTCACTTGCAAAACACAACACACATAACTGCAGCGTTCGCAGAGACAGGCCTGATCCCTGCGACTCCAGTGCTGTAGGAGGTGATTTCACCACCACAGTTAAAAAAAAAAGCATATATGCCGAAGCATTGGGGCAGCAGGGGCGGAGGAGCGATTTTGCTCCTAATGCCGCGTACATACGGTCGAAATTCCGACGGAGGCTTGCCCGTGGAAAAGTCTGACCATGTGTGTGCGGCATAACTTTTGCGGGAGGATGCCCCCATGCTTCGGCATATATAAATGGTGCATGTATGCCCATCATTAGAAGTGGGTGAATGAAGGGAGGTATTCTAATGGTGGGCATACCCACCGATCAATCTCTTTTTTCGTTCAGCCAACAGGCTATTACAATACATGTCCAACAAGGACCAGCAACGTACTGGTATTTTGCTGGACTTTGAATGGTTATACCAGATTGATGCCTGCGGGTTTAGGTATCATCTTGGTATCATTCTTTTCAGCCAGCGGCCGGCTTTCATGTAAAAGCAATCCTAGTGGCTAATTAGCCTCTGGAATGCTTTTACAAGCAGTGGGAGGGAATGTCCCCCCCCCCGGATATAAAAAGCGCCATTGGGAAATTGGGAAAGCATTTTATCACACCAATCTTGGTGTGGTCAGATGCTTTGAGGGCAGAGGAAAGATCTACGGTCTAATAGACCCCAGTTTTTTTTCAAAAAAATAGTACCTGTCACTACCTATTGCTATCATAGGGGATATTTACATTCCCTGAGATAACAATAAAAATTATTAAAAAAAATAAAATATGGAAGGAACAGTTTAAAAATAAAATAAAAAAGCAAAATTAATAAAAAAAAAAAAAAAAAAAAGCACCCCTGTCCTGCCCTGCTCTTGCGCAATGGCGAACGCAAGCGTCGGTCTGGCGTCATATGTAAACAGCAATTGCACCATGCATGTGAAGTATCACCGCGAAGGTCAGATCGAGGGCAGTCATTTTAGCAGTAGACCTCCTCTGTAAATCTAACATGGTAACCTGTAAAGGCTTTTAAAGGCTTTTAAAAATGTATGTAGTTTGTCGCCAATGCGCGTTTGTGCGAAATTTTAAAGCATGTCGTGTTTGGTATCTATGTACTCGGCCTAAGATCATCTTTTTTATTTCATCAAACATTTGGGCAATATAGTGTGTTTTAGTGCATTAAAATTAAAAAAAGTATTTTTTCCCCAAAAAATGCGTTTGAAAAATCGCTGCGCAAATATTGTGTGGGAAAAAAAATGCAACACCCACCATTTTAATCTGTAGGGCCTTTGCTTTAAAAAAATATATAATGTTTGGGGGTTCAACATAATTTTCTTGCAAAAAAAAAATATGTTTTCATGTAAACAAAAAGTGTCAGAAAGGGCTTTGTCTTCAAGTGGTTAGAAGAGTGGATGTAAGCTTCCTAATGTTGTGTATAAAATGCCAGTACAGTTCAAAACCCCCCCAAATGACCCCATTTTGGAAAGTAGACACCCCAAGCTATATAATGAGAGGCATGTCGAGTCCATTGAATATTTTATATGTTGACACAAGTTGCGGAAAAAAGACAATTTATTTTTATTTTTAATTTTTTTTGCACAAAGTTGTCACTAAATGATATATTGCTCAAACATGCCATGGGCATATGTGGAATTACACCCCAAAATACATTCTGTTGCTTCTTCTGAGTACGGGGATACCACATGTGTGAGACTTTTTGGGAGCCTAGTCGTGTACGGGACCCCAAAAACCAAGCACCGCCTTCAGGCTTTCTAAGGGTGTAAATTTTTGATTTCACTCCTCACTGCCTATCACAGTTTCGGAGGCCATGGAATGCCCAGATGGCACAAAACCCCCCCAAATGACCCCATTTTGGAAAGTAGACACCCCAAGCTATTTGCTGAGAGGTATGGTGAGTATTTTGCAGATCTCGCTTTTTGTCACAAAGTTTTGAAAATTGAAAAAAAAAAAAAATATTATTTTCTTTCTTCATTTTCAAAAACAAATGAGAGCTGCAAAATATTCACCATGCCTCTCAGCAAATAGCTTGGGGTGTCTACTTTCCAAAATGGGGTCATTTGGGGGGTTTTGTGCTATTTTGGCATTTTATGGCCTTTGAAACTGTGATAGGTAGTGAGGAGTGAAATCAAAAATTTGTGCCCTTAGAAATCCTGAAGGCGGTGCTTTGTTTTCGGGGTCCCGTACGCGGCTAGGCTCCTAAAAAGTCCCACACATGTGGTATCCCCGTACTCAGGAGAAGCAGAAAAATGTATTTTGGGGTGCAATTTCACATATAACCATGGCATGTGTGAGCAATATATCATTTAGTGACAACTTTTTGTAATTTTTTTTTTTTTTTTAGTCATTATTCAATCACTTGAGACAAAAAAAAATATTCAATGGGCTCAACATGCCTCTCAGCAATTTCCTTGGGATGTCTACTTTCCAAAATGGGGTCATTTGGGGTGGTTTTGTACTGCCCTGCCATTTTAGCACCTCAAGAAATGAGATAGGCAGTCATAAATTAAAAGCTGTGTAAATTCCAGAAAATGTACCCTAGTTTGTAGACGCTATAACTTTTGCGCAAACCAATAAATATACGCTTATTGACATTTTTTTTACTAAAGACATGTGGCTGAATACATTTTGGCCTAAATGTATGACTAAAATTCGATTTTTCTTATAACAAAAAGTAGAAAATATCATTTTTTTTCAAAATGTTCAGTCTTTTTCCGTTTTATATCGCAAAAAATAAAAATCGCAGAGGCAATCAAATACCATTAAAAGAAAGCTCTATTTGTGGGAAGAAAATGACGCAAATTTAGTTTGGGTACTACATTGCATGTCTGCACAATTTCTAGTTAAAGCAGCGCAGTGCCAAATTCTGAAAACACCCCTGGTCCTTTAGCTACAAAATGGTCCGGGGCTTAAGTGGTTAAATTTAATGTTTTGTGCTCCACACCGGCTGCTAAGACCGTGAGAGGGGACTATCCGGGTGAGCAAACCCCACTGAGGCTTGAGTGGCGACGAGTGGTGATTAAGTACTGTGTGCCTGAACCAGCCACCCTGTTCATCCTCTTTATCTCTAACCCAGTGGCAGCCCATCAATAGGGGGCGCAGTGTCTCTTAAAGTGGGTGTGTTAAGGGCGCCGGACACGGGGTGCTATTGGAGGCATGACCCGTGTATAAGCACGTGATTGGGGCTAAGAAGCTCTATTGGTGTAGTTTAGAGTGTGTTCGGGGCGCAAAGCTTGTAGCCACGAAAACTCCACCTCTAGGCTCTAGCATTAGGTTTCCAGTGCTTGTAATTGATTGGGTCCATAGGGTGGGGCTTTAATCAGACCTGCAGCGTCATTGGCTCACAGGCTGCCTGTCTCCTTCAGTAAGTGACGGGGAAATCACCAACAGAAGAGAAGTTGTACTGATGGGAGATAAGAATGCAGAAATTAGTAGACAGATGGGGGGGGGGGGGCACAGTAGGTGTACAGACCCAGGAACTCAGCACAGTGATGATGGGAACCCCTCATAATGGGCACAGCTGGTGTACAGACCCAGGAACTTGTTACAGGGATGGTGGGAACCCCTCATAATGGGCACAGCAGGTGTACAGACCCGGGAACTCAGCACAGGGATGGCGGGAACCCTCATAATGGGCACAGCAGGTGTACAGACTCAAAAAATCGTTACAGGGATGATGGGAACCCCTCATAATGGGCACAGTAGGTGTACAGACCCAGGAACTCAGTACAGGGATGGTGGGAACCCTCATAATGGGCAAAGCAGGTGTACAGACCCAGGAACTCAGTACAGGGATGATGGGAACCCCTCATAATAGGCACAGTAGGTGTACAGTGATGGTGGGAGGAACCCTCATAATGGGCACAGCGGGTGTACAGACCTGGGAACTCAGTACAGGGATGGTGGGAACTCCTCATAATGTGCACCTCAGGTGTACAGACCCAGGAACTCTGCACAGGGATGGTGAGAACCCCGCATAATGGGCAAAGTAGGTGTACAGACCCAGGAACTCAGTACAGGGATGGTGGGAACCCCTCATAATGGGCACCGTAGGTGTACAGGCCCGGGAACTCAGTACAGCCTGTCCTTATACATTTACTTGAGATCACTTAGACCCGGTGGGTCTCTATAGTGGGAGGTAGCGCCAACACCCCATTCTTTTATATTATATCCTATTCTCGATAGGGAGTTTTTAGGGGGGCTGCAACCTCTGGTGTTTTCCTGAGCGCGGATTCCCTACTTCTTTAATAATAGTCTAATGTCCATAAAATGTAATAATTTACCCAATAGACCTCATGCACACAGGGTGTTTGCTTTGCTCCTCTAAACATCAGAACTCCTGGCAAGAGAAAAGCCCACTGCAGGTGCGTCATGCGTTTTATCGTAAATGTATCTGTAGCGCTACCCCCAGTTAAGAGAGCCGCTGGATTTGTTTGCGGGCCCTGAATGCAGCACCGCCAACCCCCGGCAATTTACTCGACCCACCCTGGCACAGTTAGTCTAGGGGTTATTCTAGTATCACAGTCTAACAGTACATGCACACACAATCTATCTGTATTGTAAGGGCAACCTCTTTGTATAATGATTAGAGGTCGGCCGATATATCGACCGATTTTTGGCACTTTTTAATTAATCGGCATCCGCCGATAGTGCTGGAAAAAAAAAGCCGATTTAAAAAACTTCAGCGCAACTTGCAAATAACTTCTTTCATAGAAGTCAATGCAAGTTGCCTGAAGTTTTCCGTGGAGGTGGAGCGACGACGTGTCTCTGGGCAGCCTGCCAAGTGAGAGAAAAGAGATACAATGTTTCTTCTTATCAATGAACTGAACTCCATGTGTAGAAGTTCTCAGTTTAACCATTTAAAGACAAAATCTTTTCTGACAATTGTAGCTTACAAGTAAAAATCCTGTATTTTCTGCTAGAAAATCACTTGGAACCCCCAAACATTATATATATATATATTTTTTTTAGCAGAGACCCTAGGGAATAAAATGGCGGTTGTTGCAATATTTTATATCACACGGTATTTGCGCAGCGGTCTTTCAAACGCAATTTTTGGGGAAAAAATACACTTTAATGAATTTTAAATAAAACTAAACAGTAAAGGTAGCGGATTTAATTTATTTTTTTCGTCTAAAAATGTTGGTTACCTGTTTTTGTGCCTGCTTCCTGATTCCCTTACCGAAGATGGCGGCGGCAGCACCCGAGAGCCGAGGGAGAGATCGGCTTCGTGTGCGGACATCGCGGGCGCCCAGGACAGGTAAGTGTCCATGTAATTAAAAGTCAGCAGCTGCAGTATTTGTAGCTGCTGACTTTTAATTTTTTTTTTTTTGGCGGAACTCTGCTTTTACACTGGAGCGGGTAGGCGTTGACGGTAAAACGCCGCTAGTTTCAGCGGCGCTTTACCATCATTTTTAGCGGTGCTATTCGGCTGCTAGCGGGGCGCTTATAACCCAGATAGCGGCCGATGAAGAGGTTAAATGCACCCGTGTAGCACCGCTGCAGAAGCGCTTTGCAGGCGCTTCGGCAGCAGTGCCCATTAATTTCAATGGGCAGGAGTGGTGGAGGAGCAGTATACACCGCTCCAAAGATGCTGCTTGCAGGACTTTTTTTAACGTCCTGCCAGCGCACCGCCTCAGTGTGAGGCTGCAGGGGAGCTGTTTTGCAGCCACTTTTACAGGTGCTATTTTTAGCCCAAAAGTGCCTGAAAAACACCCCAGTGTGAAAGGGGTCCAACTGTTAGATTTTATGAGATGAAGGGAAAAAAATCGGCCTAACATATCGGCCCAAAAAAAATCGGCATCATATATCGGCCATCGGCCACCACGATTTCTAAATATCGGCATCGGCCAGAGAAAAACCCATATCGGTCGACCTCTAATAATGATAACACACTGATAGCAAGTGATGAAGTATAATGGGTTTTTTACTTTGGGTAAAAGGCACAAGGTTGACACATCACACATATATGTCTACAGAGCCCTGCAGCAGAAAATATAGTACACTCTGTTAATGCAGGCTATTTCCCTTCTAGTGCAGCTATCTCTATCTATGCGCCCTTATGGCGCAGCAACAAAAGTTCTAACTCCTGGTCAGGCCTGACTCAGATTTAACTCAGTCTCTAGTAGAACGATTTCTTTGCAAGCAACTTGACTGGTGGTGCACAACAGGAACAGTATTTGTAATCCAAAGGGGTGGACCATAAAGAACACTTCACCAGGGACCAACTCAACTCAGTTCCGCCACTAGTCTCCAGTGGAACAGTAAATAAAAGGCTGATGGGCCAAGGCAGTCTCTAGGCCTAACAACAGTACAGCCTATAGAATTGGCAAATGCTCGCTCACCACTCCGGACGCGATCCCAGTCCGGGACTTCCACCTGCTGTGTCTACACACACAGCGTCTGCAACGGTCGGGTCCCCGATCCAACGGATGTAGGTAGTCAGCGAAGTCAGGTGTCACCCAGGTTCCGGAGTGGGGTGGAAGGCTCTCTGGAAGTTGTGCAAGGCCCTGGCTTCAGGCCCTGCACTGCAGCAGATCCGCACAGGAAGACCTGTTGATTGCAGCGCGGTGTCCAAAGAGGCCGAGCTCAGCCTCGCCCTCTCCTTATATAGCCCCTTCCATGAGTCTCTGCGGTGGCTGAATGCACCCTGGGTGCCGAACGGGGTTCTGGATAACGTAGTCCCGGGCCTTAAAGGAGACCCCGCTACACACTCCCCCCACTTAAACTCTTTGGTCCCCAAAGATAACATTAAATTACAGTACGCACAACATTAGCCAAAGCTGCGTATGATGTTGGCAGAGGAAATTCCCACCAAAAACAAGGAGGTGAACTCCCCTGCCCACAGGTCACATTATCATTAGTGTCCTGCCTAACTGTGCCAGAGAGTGAGTTGGGGTTGCCCCACCCAAATGAACAGTGGAGGGATTAGCGTCTTCCAAACTCCTCCTGGCAGTAACCACAGTGTCTTCCGAGCTCCTCCCCATCTGTGGGTAAGTCAATCTTCTGGGAGGTTTTATGGCCCTTCTCATCCTTTGTCCTCTTGGGCTTTCTGGTTCGGCTAAAACAGGTTCCTCTTCTGGAACCGACTTGGGAGTGTCCACTGGTTCTGGGGCACTTGACTCCGGAGCAGGGAGGTACATGGAATCTCTTGGATCTTCCCCTGGGAGTAAGACACAAGCATCTTCCCAAGAATCCGACAAAGGACTGGACGGGATGAACTCAGTAGCTTCTGCATTCAGTGTTCTGTCTATGGTGTCTTCATCAGGTGAAAGATCAATAGCAGAAGTTTCTGGGGCCTGGGAAGGCCAAAGCCAATCAAGTTCTTCTCCCTCATCTTCACTTAGCTCAGAGGTCTCTATATCCCCAATCTGAGGGGTCTGGGACCGAGTGTTTGGCCTGCGAGTATCCAGGATGGAGGTTGGCTCAGGGGAACCCATCGCAGGGGGAATCCAAACTGCTTCAGCTAGTGGGAGTAGGTGGTTCAGATGCCAAGTCTTTAAGGGCCCCACCTTCCCTTCTGGCTTTAGTCTGTAAACAGGTAGGCCCGGTAGTTTCTTGCAAATAACATAGGGCTCAGGTCTCCATCTGTCTGCAAGCTTGTGTTTTCCAGGGACCCCCAAGTTCCATAGCAACACCCTATCTCCAGGTTGTAAATCTTGGATCCGAACTTTCAGATCACAGTTTTTCTTGTTGCGAGCCCCCCTTTGGTCGGAGGCTGCTTGGGCCTGCTCATAGGCCAATTTTAAATTGTGTCTGAGCCTATCAACATATCCTTTGTGGGAAGTGGCAGAACAATGGTCTATGGAGGTGCCAAAGGCCAGATCTACCGGTAGTCTTGCTTCTCTTCCGAACATAAGTCGATAGGGTGAGTACCCTGTAGCGTCACTTGTAGTGCTGTTATACGCATGCACAACTGCTGCTATGTGGTTGCTCCAATGCTGCTTCTTTTCACTGCTTAAGGTCCCTAGCATGTTGAGCAGGGTTCGGTTGAACCTCTCCGGCTGAGCATCACCTTGTGGATGGTAGGGGGTAGTTTGTGTTTTCTTGATTCCCAAGGAATCCAGGAGCTTCCGGATCAACCGACTTTCAAAGTCCCTTCCTTGATCTGAGTGAAGCCGTTGTGGTAGCCCGTAGTGTACGAAGTATTTCTCCATAAGTACTTTGGCTACAGTGGAAGCCTTCTGGTCTTTGGTTGGGAAGGCCTGGGCATACCGGGTGAAATGGTCGGTTACTACCAGAACATTTCCTAGTCCACTCAGGTCGGGTTCGAGGCAGAGAAAATCAATGCATACCAGATCAAGTGGGCTTTGACTTTGCAGATGACCCATTGGGGCAGCTTGATGGGGTAAAGTCTTTCTCTGGATGCATCGCGCACATGAGTGGCAGTATTCTTCAACTTCAGCCCTCATGCAGGGCCAATAGAAACGGTCCCTAATGAGTTGGAAGGTCCTTTCAGCCCCCAGGTGGCCATGGTTGTCGTGCAGAGCAACCAAGACAGTCTCTCGGTGTTTCTCGGGCAGAAACAATTGCCATTTGTCTTCCAGGTCATCAGAGGGGCCCCTTCGGTAGACCACTCCCTGATGCACCTGCAACCTGTCCCACTTCTTCCTCAACAGGCGAGCTTCCTTTGAAGGGTGATGCAGGAGTTTGTCTGGATCCTGATTCTCCAGGGCCTCTAGGACCAATCTCCCCATGGGGTCTTCCAATGGGTCACATCTCAACTCCTTCTTTGACAGTTTTGGCAAGTTATCTTTCTCCAACTGGGTTACCCCACAGTATTGTTTGGGGACTCCTACTATGGTAATCCCTATCTCTTCTGCTCTTGAGCCGCCACTGGCCTGGAGTTCAGCCCCCTGACAGAGGGCCCGCACCCCGTCGGGTGCCACTTGGATCCAGTCTTCTGTACTGCTGGTGGGGACATGAGATCTTCTAGACAAGGCGTCTGCATCTCGATTTCCAGCCCCAGGCCTGTATTTTAGGCTGAAATTGAAGGCAGACAGTGCCGCCAGCCATCTATGTCCTGTGGCATCCAGCTTTGCTGTGGTGAACAGATAGGTGAGGCGGTTGTTGTCGGTTTTCACGGTGAACTCTGCCAGATACAGATAATCTCTGAGTTTGTCAACTACCGCCCACTTAAGGGCCAGGAACTCCAATTATGAGTAGGGTAGTTCTTTTCAGAGGGAGTCAGACTTCTGCTCACATATGCAACGGGTCTCAGTTAACCTTCGTGCTCCTGATAGAGCACTCCTCCCAGACCATCATGACTGGCATCTACGTGGAGCTCATAAGGCTTCTTTTGGTCTGCATAGGCCAAGACGGGGGCAGTGGTTAGGTTTTTCTTCAACATCTGGAAGGCTCCTTCACACTTCTCGTTCCACTGGTCCTTGACTGACTCCCCTGGCTTCCTGGGCCCCAAGTCATCCTCTTCTCCTTCCGTCTTGAGTGGCTCATAAAGAGGTCTGGCAATTCGGGCAAACCCCTCCACGAACCTTCTATAATAAGAACAGAACCCCAGGAAGGATCTGAGTTCTGTTACCGTGGTAGGCCGTGGCCAGGAAGTATCTGCCTCCAACTTTCCGGGGTCTGTGGCTACCCCATCTTCGGACACTATGTGCCCCAGATAGTTAACTGATGACTGATAGAACTGGCATTTTTCAGGTGAGAGCTTGAGTCCCTCCTCACTGAGTCTTCTCAAAACTTTCTCCAGCCTTTCTTCATGTTCTTCCAAGGTTCTTCCAAAGACAATGATGTCATCTAGGTATACAAGGACTTCGATGAGGTTCATGTCTCCTACAGTCTTTTCCATGAGACGTTGGAAGGTGGATGGGGCTCCAGACAGACCTTGGGGCATCCGGTCAAATTCAAAGAACCCCACTGGGGTTATGAAAGCTGTCTTCTCCTTGTCTTCTGGATGCATAGGGATCTGATAGTACCCGCTCTTGAGGTCCATAACGCTGAACTACTTGGCTCCAGACAAGCTCTGTAGGGCATCCTCTATTCTCAGAGTGGTGTACTGGTCGGGTATGGTTCTCCTGTTGAGGGTCCTGTAGTCTATGCACAGCCTCAACGACCCATTCTTCTTCCTGACCACCACTATCGGGGAGGCATAGGGGCTTCTAGATTCTTGAATCACACCAGTTCGCTTTAGCTCGGCGAGCTGTTCCCTCAAGTCTTCGAGGTCTTCTAACGGAACTCGCCTGACCCTCTCCCTGAAGGGCTTGTCTTCCTGGAGGCGGATTCGATGAGTGGCACTCCTTGCACACCCCACATCGAACTCATCTTGGGAGAAGATCTTTTCCCACCTGGTCAACTGGGCCTTTGCTCTCTCTCTCCAAGCTCTGGGCAGGTTTGGGTTCTCCATGGAAAGCTTCTCCCACACAGTCCTTTCTCCCTCTGTCTTCTCCACATCCGACAAAGCAACTGGGGTAGCAGGGCTCACCTGGTCCAGCAACATCCTGGCTGGGATCTCAATGGGGCCATCCGTAGTATTCCTGACACTCATAGGTACTTTACAATGTGCTTTCTTCAGGGCCCTCAACGGGACCACTTCTGGGACTACTTCCAAGCCAGAGGGTTCCCCCTTTGGGTTGGGTTCCAACATGACAAAGGGCCCTGGCTGCTCCCAAGTGAGTTTCACAGTGGCTTTTAGACAGGCTACTTCACCGGGTTGCAGCACTATTCCTCTTCTTCCCAGCCTCCAGACCTTTCCTACCCCCTCTTCCGGGGCCTTCTGCTCCAAGATCAATCGCTGGTAGGCTGTCTTCAGCATTGGGTGGATCTTGGTGACTGTGGGCCCTTTTCTTCTTGTTAGAGGGGCCAAGAGTCTTCGGACCAGATCCGTGTTGGTCCCTATTATTAAGGAACTCTTGTTAGCTCCAGGCGGTCGGGGACATACCACAGCCAAGGTATCGAACACGGCCTTCCCGGCTATGGATGGGTCAAAGGTCAGTTTTATAGGCAGATAGCCATCATAAGGGAAACTCTCAGTCCCAATCCCCCACATTTCCAGCTCCTCAATCTTCTGGATGGGTATGCAAAAAATCTGAGGAAAACGCTTGGACAGCTGAGCTATGATTAAGCACTGAATCGCAGTGCGAAACGTCAGCTCATACTTGCTGTTTTTTTGCTGTGGCATGTTATTTGTGCTTTTGTTTTAAATAAAAGAACCTTTTTTGGAGTGCGGCTGTCCAAGCGTTTTCCTCAGATTTTTTGCATTGTCATATGCATTGCCTGCACCCACGGCTCTGGATCTTTTGAATGAGTCACCAGTCACATCTGAACGGTAAATCTCTCCTTCTGGATGGGTAAGTGACTTGGATGCTTGTCATAAAAGTCCCTGTACAACAGGGTCACTTGTGCCCCAGTATCCAATATGGCTCTTGTGTAGACTCCCTCCACTTGGACAGGTACTATCGGGGAGGGACCTACCAGCTTCTCTGGATATTGCTTCGAAGGAGTCTCTTTCCTTGGATCTTTGCGTTTTCCTTTTGGACTTTCTTTCTTCCATTTCTCTCTGGACTTAAGTCTCTCCTGGGCCTGGCATGCATTGATCTCCCTCCTTTTAATGGGTGTAACTACCCGCTGAGGGACATTACTCTTTCTTTGTGGTACGTTCCCACTGAGGAACCTTATGTTTCTTCTGAGGGGTCTTCTCCACTCTTTTCATGTGCTTCTCATTCAGTTTGGAGTTCACTGGAGATGATGGGCACCGGGTTGACTCCTTCACCGGGGCCCGCTGAAGTTTTCCGGCGGCTTGCGGTTATTCATTTTTTTTTCTTTGGACTGTGTGAAGGACTAGCATCAAATGTAGAGCTTGAAGGACACCGCCACTCGCTGGTTCTTCTTTTTAAGGGCTTTGTTTGCCCATTTTTATTAAAAGAAGTCAAAACAAAATGAAAGGTGTCCCTTCAGGATTCCCACGCAGGGGTTTAACTTCATTTAGCAGTCCAAAAATAAGAAAAACATACCAAGCCTCCTGGCTCTCTTGTTAGCAGTTCCTCTGCTTGATTTAGGTACTGATACCTTTAAACCACCAGATCTTCCAGTCTCACAGTCTTGGATGCACACCGCTTTGGGCTTCCTAAACGCACACAGCTTGAAGTCCCTTAATGCACACAGCTTCTGGCTCCTTGGACGCACACAGCTTAAAGCCCTTCAACGCACACAGCGTTTGTCCTCACACAGAGACACTCACCAGCAGACACTGCAGTAAGCAAGCTGCTCACCATCCTTCACTCTCCTTCACTCTCACCAGCCCCTCATTATATTGGTTGTGTGCACCTGAGCACACACCATGCTGGCTGTCCACAAGACCCGGACACAGGGTTGGAGATCCCATCCCACCCAAGACTCTGAAGGATCTCCAAGCCATAGAAGCCCCATGTAGAAATAGCAAAATCTGAGAAAACTGCCAGAGCAGTTTTCTCTGTTTTTTAAAATTGACGCTCTGTAGCTCTGCACTCAGCCGATATGCAGACTCTGTGTCCACTTTAACCCTTTTTTCACTGGGACAGAGCCTCACTCTGCCACATACCCCCCCCTCTTGTTTTGATCCAGAGGGAGAAACACCTGCACCCATCATAGTAGTTGGGACACCTCTGTGCTGGCCATCAGCCACGTAGGCCCAACCCTTTTTCCGGGTGTGCTTCCAGGTACGTCCCAGCTTGGATCTTAACAGGGTCCTATAATTCCGTATACTCTGCCTTCCCTCTCTTCTCTTTGGGTCCCTGAGCATACTCTCCTCTCTTGGGGGAACTCTGCCTACCCTGATCCTACCTTTCAGCTTACGTAAATAAGTTTTATCTTTCACCACAGGTCTTTCAGGTTCAAAAACCTCTCTCTTGTTACCCAGGGCAACCACATTGCTTTTAACAGCGCCAATCATTAAATCATATATTTTAATGTCACACTTTCCAACGCAATCAGTGCTGTCCATCTCAGTGCTTGTTAGTACCAGACCTGAGGAGGGACCACACATAGGCGAGAGATTAAATCCCACAGGACTAAAGCCAAGTTCTACCTCACCTGTTGTCCAACACTCCATGGGTAACTGATCTAACAAATGACACTGATCTAGGCACAAACTACTTCTTTCTGATGTACACATTACATTGTTGCAGCATTCACCTATAGCACTTTTTCTCACAGTGTCTCCGGGTACTTTAAGTTGTACCTCTTTCTGAGTGATAGAAAGCATCTCTGCTAGTGCTGCATCTATTCTGGGCCCTTCCTTCTCATGAGATTTAGCTGCCGAGACAGTATCTGCGCCCTCTACTGACCACTGCTCAGCTGCACATTGGAGCACACCAGCAGAGATGTTTCCAGTCACTACACCAGCCGGAGAGACCTTTGATGACTCCAACAGTTCTGAGCGCCTTCCAGGCCACTCAGTAACTGGGAGCACCCCCTTAGAGAACCTCAGAACTATTTGCCACACTGTTAACAAGCTTCCCAGCACAGCCTGTACCACCTGGCTCCACCTATTGGTATCACGCAGCACCACCTGGTCCGACTGCGGTGGAGACACCCAAGTGTACAGTGAGGGCACTTTTACCAACTCCAGCATTTCTAATAAAGTTTTTGTCAACTCTATGCAACCAATGTCTAAATGCGTGACCTTTTTGGGAACCTTTCCCCTGTCCGAGACATGGAGGGGCTCATCCATTGCAGCTTGTGAGGTTGAGACATTTGAAGAGACCATCATCTCCTTGAAGGTACCCCTCATCCCAGCCTGTTGCTCCCCTGGAGCGCTGTCAGACACATGTCTCCTCTTCACCTCTAACGCTACACCAATGAGCCTCTGCGAGTCAACATTAGTCACATTGTCAACTTGACACTTGCCATTATTTAGTTGCTGGGCCGTGGACAACCCATCTGCCATGCCTGCGCCCAGAACCGTTCCTTCAGACTGGAGGGCATCAGCCTTTGCAGGGGCTGGCGTGCCCTTGAGCACTGGCCATTCTGCGATCCCTCCACTGGGCACAGCAGGTGTTCTGTCCACAACTCTGTCACACATCATTGCTTCGTAATTCCTTGTCACTTGGCCTAGGGCCGCAACTGCTTCCTTGCACCAATCATCCCAGTCTCCTGTGGTTCCATCACTGGTGCTCCACGGCACTGCATCACCTGCTCTAGAAGGCCCAACAGGAACCTGGGATTCACTAGCCAAAACAACACACTTGTCACTTCTATCTACCTCACATTGTGACAATATTTTTTTTCTCACATCACACTGGGAGATTGCATCCTCAACCAAGGCAAGGTGCAATACCTTATTTTGAACACCTTGCTTTGGTGGCGCTACAGACACATACAGCTCTTCACTTTCAGTTTTTGCAGGCTGATCTAACCCCTTGATAACTGGGTTACACTTAGGGTTGTGGGGCTGCGCCCACACACACTCACTATGTAATACAGTCTTCCCTTGTTTCACCAGAGTAGCACCACAGCAATCCTGGAAAACCTCTGGCTCCAACACATGGAGGCCCCACGAGAGTTCCCTGGACAATCCTGCGCTTCTGGTTGTCATGGGAGATATCCTACTCCCATCATTGGTAAACACATTTCCAACATTTTCAGACATGACACTAAAGGAAACACATTTTTCAATGTCATGATCACCAATACCATCACATTTGCCAACAGTAACACTTTTGTCAGCATAACCATCAGAATTTTCACTACGTGTAGACATAACTGCTACTTTTGTGGATTGTCTATTACCCACCAAAGTCTCTGAGTGACTCCTCACAGCGCCCTCCATTTTTAAAGGGGCACCCTTTCCTACATGGGCAGCTCCAAAGTTGACCTGGGAAACGCTCGGCTCCGTCACTGCGGGCTTCTTGGAAGTTTCCCTGGTCAACCCTGCAGTACTTGTCACTAGGGAACATGGCACAAGCACTGTTTTGGTCACCCCTAACTCTATTTTCCCAGCCACCTGCTGGACTATAGCAGGCATATGCAGAGTCCCCATGTCCTTTCCAGTCTTTAGCCCTGCGGCTAGTTGGGCTTTATTTTGTGCCTCCCCACTGCTCTGGGTAGCACACTGCCGCAAGTCTATGTCCATTGGCACAGCGGATCTCCCCACTGGATCTACTCCCACTTCACTGGGTTCAGTACCATAAACTGGAACAGTCTTACCATTTTCAGTGGCTGGCATCCTAGCCTTCACTTGAGTGCGCTGTCTCTCAGCTGCATCCATACCAATTACTGTCTCTTTGGGGCCATATGGCGACACTGCAGCCTTTCCAGACTCTTCAGCGGTGTTCCAGAACCTTGGGCAAGTAAAGATCCCATGCCCTACTTGACCACATTCCAAGCACGGTACTGGACGACTTTTCCCCAGTGCGTTTCTTTCCTGATGATTCTTTCCAGGCATAACTTCCACTTTAGCTTGGTCCAATCCTGCCAGGTGTCGCTTGCACCAATCCACTGCAGATTCAAACGCTGGTGGACTCTCCACACTAGCAGTCATCTGTGCATTGATTGCACCAGGGTTGCTAGGGACAACAGCAGCCCTCTTTTCCCTTGGAAAACTCTGTTTAGGCCTGTATGGGGTTCGATCAGGCGGTAACAACCCCTCCAGCCACAGAGCTCTTTCTCTTGCTTCAGCAAGGATCGCCTCCTTTTTCTGCTTTGACCGCCCCATCCTTGCGGTGTTGCACACAGCAACCAGTAACACAGTTCACAGCAGAGGGAAGAAAATGTGATTCTCCTTTCACAGGTACACAACCTGCATGCAACACAGTCCATCAAACTTCTGTGCAATGCAGTTTGCCTGGCTGCCACACACAGCTAGCAGCAGTTCATTGATTGTAGGGATCTCAGATTGTGCCAAAATTCTCCACCACTTGTGAAGGACTAGCATCAAATGTAGAGCTTGAAGGACACCGCCACTCGCTGGTTCTTCTTTTTAAGGGCTTTGTTTGCCCATTTTTATTAAAAGAAGTCAAAACAAAATGAAAGGTGTCCCTTCAGGATTCCCACGCAGGGGTTTAACTTCATTTAGCAGTCCAAAAATAAGAAAAACATACCAAGCCTCCTGGCTCTCTTGTTAGCAGTTCCTCTGCTTGATTTAGGTACTGATACCTTTAAACCACCAGATCTTCCAGTCTCACAGTCTTGGATGCACACCGCTTTGGGCTTCCTAAACGCACACAGCTTGAAGTCCCTTAATGCACACAGCTTCTGGCTCCTTGGACGCACACAGCTTAAAGCCCTTCAACGCACACAGCGTTTGTCCTCACACAGAGACACTCACCAGCAGACACTGCAGTAAGCAAGCTGCTCACCATCCTTCACTCTCCTTCACTCTCACCAGCCCCTCATTATATTGGTTGTGTGCACCTGAGCACACACCATGCTGGCTGTCCACAAGACCCGGACACAGGGTTGGAGATCCCATCCCACCCAAGACTCTGAAGGATCTCCAAGCCATAGAAGCCCCATGTAGAAATAGCAAAATCTGAGAAAACTGCCAGAGCAGTTTTCTCTGTTTTTTAAAATTGACGCTCTGTAGCTCTGCACTCAGCCGATATGCAGACTCTGTGTCCACTTTAACCCTTTTTTCACTGGGACAGAGCCTCACTCTGCCACAACTGGCACACACTTTGGCCGCATGGCCAACCCCTCCGCAGTTGAAACAAGTCATGTCCCCCCAATCTTGTAGGGATGCGGGCGCTGAGGTATTTGGAAACAGCTCCTTCCTCGGACTTTCCCTCTCTGGTACCCTTGACTTCTTTTCCATCAGGGAGGTCAGCATCCCCAATACTTGGGACATCTGTGACTTCAAGGTATCCACCTCTGAGCCTCTTTCCAGGGTCATGGCTGTCCTGACCATCACTGGAGGAGGATTAGCTGGCTCAATTGGTTGATTCCTCTTCTTTTCCTCCAGCATAGCTTCTTCCTCTCTGACCACTCGGATTAAGTCAGGGTATTCCAGGCTCTTCCCATCCTGTCGCGTGCGTAGCGCTAATGCGATGGGGTCCAGGGGCTGAGATCCTCTCATCACCTGCTGAACACGGGCCTCATCCACCTTCCGCGGGTCAATCCCCTTCGTCAGGATCATCTTATGCAGGATCTTATCCAGGCGCCTCATAAATTCTGACAGTTTCTCTCCTGTCTTTTTATAGCAGTGCTCCAGCTGGTAAGTGAGCTCAGTGATTTTCTCTGTTCCACCGAACACATTCTGCAGAATATCCAGATAATCCTGTGCATCACAGTCTGTTTTGCTCATCTTGAGGTTGCGTATGGCCTCTAGAGCAGGCCCCTTCAAGCTTTCAGCAATTCTCTGTTTCTTTCTGTGTTCTGGGACTTCCCATTCTTCTAAGGCCTGGGTGGCGCCGTCTAACCACTCCTCAAACCCCTCTTCACCCGAAGGTACAGGCTTCCTTCCAGAAAATATTCTAAGTTTTCTGTATCCCGACATTTGGTAGTCTGTAGGATCCTTCTTACACTGGGCTACATTTCCCCCAGGACTGCGCATAATTCTGCGCTGAGGGTGGCAGGTGGCGGTCCGGGACTTTCCTTCTTCTCCCGTTTTTCTGCTTTTGGGGTGGGTGGTGGAGATAGTTTCGATGTCTGAAGCCATCCTCCTGGCTTGAGTGGCAGCGCATGTATTAGACTATAAGTCTGATCATCTATTGCTTCTACACTTGGATTCTTGAAATGCTCTGGGACTCCATTCTTCCACTCTATTAGTGCGTGGGTCAGTGAAGAATTTGACCTGACATCCACCACCCATACCTTCTGGTGCGGGGACAGTGAAATCACTAGCTGCTTCACCGCTTCTTCTTGCCAGATCCCTGGGAGTTCTATGACTACTACACCGGCTGGATCTGTGCCGACCACTTTGCACCACTGTCCTACTTCTAGTGTGTCCATGCTGGTACTTTTGGCGCGTTACTTGCTGTATCAGGATCCCGGACTCGAGAGCCCCTACGTGTAGTGCTACCCCCAGTTAAGAGAGCCGCTGGATTTGTTTGCGGGCCCTGAATGCAGCACCGCCAACCCCCGGCAATTTACTCGACCCACCCTGGCACAGTTAGTCTAGGGGTTATTCTAGTATCAGTCTAACAGTACATGCACACAATCTATCTGTATTGTAAGGGTAACCTCTTTGCATAATGATAACACACTGATAGCAAGTGATGAAGTATAACAGGTTTTTTACTTTGGGTAAAAGGCACAAGGTTGACACATTACACATATATGTCTACAGAGCCCTGCAGAAGAAAATATAGTACACCCTGTTAATGCAGGCTATTTCCCTTCTAGTGCAGCTATCTCTATCTATGCGCCCTTATGGCGCAGCAACAAAAGTTCTAACTCCTGGTCAGGCCTGACTCAGATTTAACTCAGTCTCTAGTAGAACGATTTCTTTGCAAGCAACTTGACTGGTGGTGCACAACAGGAACAGTATTTGTAATCCAAAGGGGTGGACCATAAAGAACACTTCACCGGAGACCAACTCAACTCTGTTCCGCCACTAGTCTCCAGTGGAACAGTAAATAAAAGGCCGATGGGCCAAGGCAGTCTCTAGGCCTAACAACAGTACAGCCTATAGGATTGAGCAAGTGCTCGCTCACCACTCCGGACACGATCCCAGTCCGGGACTTCCACCTGCTGTGTCTACACACACAGCGTCTGCAACGTTCGAGTCCCCGATCCAACGGATGTAGGTAGTCAGCGAAGTCAGGTGTCTCCCAGGTTCCGCAGTGGGGTGGAAGGCTCTCTGGAAGTTGTGCAAGGCCCTGCCTTAAGGCCCTGCACTGCAGCAGATCCGCACAGGAAGACCTGTTGATTGCAGCGCGGTGTCCAAAGAGGCCAAGCTCAGCCTCGCCCTCTCCTTATATAGCCCCTCCCATGAGTCTCTGTGGTGGCTGAATGCACCCTGGGTGCCGAACGGGGTTCCGGGTAACGTAGTCCCGGGCCTTAAAGGAGACCCCGCTACATATCCTATTGGCCAAAATATTTATTTGTTCTGGCCATTTAAATGCATTACCTCCTAAATGTGTCTAACGTTTCAGTGTGTTTAGCTTTTTTCTGCGCTTCACCTCCTCTCCTAAACGTGCTTTCCATGGGGTTTTTTTTTCAGACTGTAATTGCTCTGCTTCTAATATGTCTGTAAACGCCTGTGTGCACATGGACACATAAGCTAACATACATGTGCTTTTACAGGCTGAGAAAAAAAAAGGCAAATGCCAGTATTTTTTAAGCTTTAATTGGAGCCCTTTGTAATCTCATGTAGCCATATTCCTAAGCTATCATCACAAGTCTTTTTCTGTGCTTGATATACCATCAGTCCGATTCATGCTTCAGAGTAAGTTTAAGGCCCCGTTCAGGCTAGATTCACACTGTTGTGCACAGAGGCTCACAGCAGGGGTCCGGTGCGTCCCTGTTCTCCATTTCAGAGATGAATCGGGCCCGAATTTTTGCCTGCATTTGGACCTAAAACAAAGCATATTTCCAGGTTGTAAGTTGGCAAATATCATTGCAGATCCCTACTTGTTATTGCTTGTATTGAAACTTACATAACACAGTTGGTGTTCTGTACATTGACCGTGTACAAAACACCACCCTACATGTACACCATGTTTAAACATTTGCCAGTTTTATGACTCATAGTGGGCAGCAGATGAAACTACATAGGTAATTGTAATTTTAAAAAATACAAAATGTAGTGTAGTACTTACATTTTTTTCTTATCAAAAGCAAAATAACCTTTTTAAATGCAACCCCTGTCGTCTAACGTTTAATGTTGTAGAGAGGCTATGCAATGGGTTAATAAAGTCAGAACTTAAAATGCAAGTTTAAACCATTTCCTAATCTGTGATCTCCAGATATCGTCTGGGTTTTAAAACAAATTGAAGCTTCGTCGGTGTATAATGTGCAGCCTGGTATATGATGTGCAGAGCCCTGTGTATAATGTGCAGCCTGGTATATGATGTGTAGGGATGAGCTCTGGCGTGTTCGCATACTCCACGTGCAGAGCCCGCCAGGAAGTCGGCATGGCACTGCGCTAATCACAGGCAGGGAGACATTGTCCCGATGCTTGGCTGCAGAGATCGGGAAATGTCTGCCTACCTGTGAGTAGCGCCGCGCCGTGCCGACTTCCTGGCGGGCTCTGCACGTGGAGTATGTGAACGCGCCAGAACTCATCCTTAATGGTGTGCAGAGCCCTGTGTATAATGTGCAGCCTGGTATATGATGTGCAGAGCCCTGTGTATAATGTGCAGCCTGGTATATTATGTGCAGAGCCCTGTTTATAATATACAGCCTGGTATATGATGTGCAGAGCCCTGTGTATAATGTGCAGCCTGGTATATGATGTGCAGAGCCTGGTGTATAATGCTGACACTATGAGTGGAATACAGGGGACGGAGTGGGAGGATTCTATAAGGGGTGTGGCTTATGAGAAGTGGGAGGGGCCAGCAGTGGAGGGGCGGGTCTTGCGCCCCCCCATCCTAAAACTTCACCAGCCGCCACTGCTCCAACCTTTCCTGTCAAGTTGCAAGCAAGTAAAATAAACTCCTTTTATTGAGTTTAATATTGTCTGGACATTGGCCTTTCTAGAGAGAGAATAGACTTTTCCCTACACTCTAGGGACGAGAACCAACGGAAGGAGGTAACTCGCTGCAGGACTCAAATTAATTAACACCGCTCGCCCTCTACAAAATGGAGGATACTGGGCATGTGGCATGGTGTGTCCCACTCTGCGAGTGGAGGTAAGCAGGGTAAGGGATCTGTGTGCTACACTAAGTAATACAAAGAAACTCAGTTTAGGCAACCTGCCTACTTATCCATGCGATCAGTTATAACACCAGCCATTTGATGTTTGGCTGAGAGTACAAGTTAATGTGGCAGATATCATTCACAGCATGCCAGGAATGTAACTGTTTTGGGAAACTGTTAAATTATTGGGCTTAGTTCCCCTTTTATATTTTGTGTATACCCCATGTCCCAACAAATTATTGTGTAGCTTGCAGTTGCCATTCTATAGAGACTGAGAAATATTTAGGCCCCGTTCACACCTATGCGAATTGGTTGCGGCTTACACTGCATTCAATTTGCATAACATTATAAAATACATTGATTTTAATAAGGCTGGTTCACATATGCTCACTGCGCATTGCCCAAAAAACGTGTGCGTTTTCTAGGCATTGCGGTGCGGCTCAGGTGCGAATTCAGGCCCATTATCTTCTATGGGCACGCATCTGATTCGCAGATGTGTTCAGTTCTCAACAGGATTTCTCTCCCTGCTCACTACACTTCCCCCCCTCCCTCCCCTTCCCCTCTCTCAGGTCACCAAATTCGCAGCTAAAGCGCAGATGATCCGCTGAACAGCTCTCATCTCTTTGGAAATTGGCTCTGTGTCTCCTTTTCTAAAAACTTTCACTGCTTGTTTGCAGTTTTTAAAACAACAAGACCGTCCCATGTTCACAGTTTTGGGGTACCCAGTCTTCATCAGACATTACAGACCCCACGCTGTATTTGTCTGTTTTTCTTTAGGACATGTAGCCTTTCCTCCTAGCCACCCCTGGCTTCATACCTGGATCAGGGTTTAATACAGAGTTTGAGGGGTACCCCACATAAAAAAAAGTGTAATGGGGGTCACACTTAAAAACCTCTTTCTTGATAATGGTTTGGTATGGTTATGTGCTTTGAGGGTGATTGCAGGGGGATCGCAGGCAAAATAAACTCCTTTTGAGCCCCCCTACAAAATTCATACCAAACCCTTATCCATAAAAAGGGTCTGAAAGGGATTCTATGGGTAACCCTAAGTATCCAAACAAAATAATGGCTTGGGACCCCCCTTTAAAATACATGCCATACCCTTATTTTTCACAGTACCCCTTGTTACTCATTCACAAAAAAAGGTAAATAGTAAATAAATACAAAGAAGCCATGAAAAAGTCCTTTATTTAAAAAATTTAATAATATTAACCATTGTCCCCAGATATGATGTATATCCAACATCAATCACGTCGTCCAGTTATGTGACTTTAACATCAGTAAAACCCTGACAACCCATGCTATGACAGTCTTCTCCCGTCACACTCCCATTGCAAATGACATCCCCCCTGCCAGCTGCTGATTGTACACCCTCTGGGTATGCTGGTTGAAATGATTGACCCTCTAGAGTGCTACTACTGTTTAGTGTAAGTAAATGTGGGTTTATGACTCATGGTAAGTTATGTGAGTCTGTAATTGGGTCAGGTTACTGTTGGTCAGGCTGGATGGATCTACAGATGCAGGTCTTTGGTACCTCTCCCTGGAACTAGAAGCTTGGAGAAGCTTCTGGAAGTTAGTGGGCAGAGGCCAGGAGGTTCTGATCTGCATACTTGAGGGAACTTGGCCAATCCCCAGGCAGAATGTCCTGGCAGGGTGGCTAGGTCAGCCCTTAAATATGGTGGAGCCATGCCAGCAGGGGAGTCGGGTGGAAGATGGAGTGCTGAGGAAGCTGTCAGTGACCTAGGAGGGGGTGCTTTGCCTCCAAGTTGAGCTCAGGCTGGCAGAAAATAATTCTTTAAGTGTCTGGTTCAAGAAGGAATTTTGCCTAAGAGCAGCGGGGAGCAAGAAGGACAGATTGAGTACATCAGCAAACCCAAGGATTCACAAGGGAAGAGACTGCCACATGAAGCAAGCTTTCAAAGGACAGCGCTGTGCTTAACCCTTTTATCCCTTGTCCTGGGAGATATTCAAAGCAGCCAGGTGGGCTTGTAGACAAGCAACTAAGAGGGCTGGTAGTACCTGCATGCAGTGGAGCTGGGAGCAGTTCTACAGAGGAGAGGAGATACTCCTGCATGCAGTTTTGCAATATTTTGTGCTATTTTCAAAAGGGGACGAAGAGCTCCAAGTCCGCAAGGGACTTTTGCTACTGATACTTAAACACTGATTGTGTCCAGGAAGGTGAACAGTCCACAATCTTTTCTCTTTACATAGGAAGGAAGTTGTCCCCATCAGTCAAGTTGGGCATCCCATAAACCCTCTACCCCATCCAAGTTGTTATCCCTAATAAAAAACAACAGAAACAAGCCCAGGAACTGATTTCTTGTGTCCGGATGCAAGTGGAAAATGCGTGTTGCCTGGTTGTGCAGGAATAGGGGAGACAGTTACCAGCAGTCCCTGCTGGGGTAGGGCTACAACCAAATATGATCACAATGACTATGTTTGGTCAGTATGTCGCTGTTGATATCCGACGGCTTGTTTGCAACATGAAACAGTCTGGTGAGCCAGAAGCTGTCATTTAGTAGCCATTTCGTTTTGGCAAATTGTGAATGAGCTGTATTCGGGCAGAACTCATGGGTAACCCCAACCTGAAGCTCATCCCTACTCAGGACAAAGTGGCAAGAGGTTCGATTCACAAAACTAACATACCAGAATAAAGATACTTATTTTCAAATTAGTTTCAGCTCCAATTAGATTTTAAAATGACAGTCACATTGAAAAATAAAGATCCACATTGTTATGCTAAAGCTTTCTGAATTGAGCATAAGGTGTCGTTAAAGTTCTTTTGTTTTAAAACTGTGAGCAGGCAGGCATGGGCGCCTGCATGGGAGGGCAATTGCCCCCCCTCCCACTGGAGCAAGGTGAGGTGGGCCGTTGGCCGGGGCGCAACATTTAGAGGGGTGCGAAATCCCACGACAGTGTCACTCCTGGCTCTGTCTTTCTGAACTTTATTTCCTGTGACCCCTGCACTGAAACAGGGCGGCCGGCGCCCTGTAATTGGGCCAATGGGGTT
The DNA here is from genome assembly GCA_029206835.1 of Rana muscosa. Taxonomy (NCBI): domain Eukaryota; kingdom Metazoa; phylum Chordata; class Amphibia; order Anura; family Ranidae; genus Rana; species Rana muscosa. The sequence goes on along the minus strand of CM055123.1, from coordinate 19,857,514 downwards.
AATGTGCCGTGGCGGGGCTGGCCTATCCATGATTGCAGTTGCTCCTTGAGTCCTGCCTCTTCCTCGCTGTGAGCCGCCGCTTTATTCTCCTCCTCCTCCCTCCTCCTCCTCCTCCTCCTCCTCCTCTTCTTCCTCCTCCTCCTCCTCCTCCTCACCTCATGGACCGATGGAAGACTGAAAAAAAAGGTGAGACTCCAGTCCGTATGAGAGTTAAGTGGTGTTACTGGCCCCAGGGGGGAGTGGACACGGTCTGGAGAGAGGGAGCAGCCAGCCAGAGAGAGTCACGCTGTGTAGTGGTCAGTATAGGAATACTGTAGGGTGGTCAGTGTAGGGTGTAGTGTAGTGTAGTGGACAGTGTAGGGTCAGAGTAGTGTGTAATGGTCAGGGTAGTGTGTAGTGGACAGTATAGTGTGTAATGGTCAGTGTAGAGGTCAGTATAGTGTGTAGTGGACAGTGCAGTATAGTGGTCACTGTATTGTGTAGTGTAGTGGTCAGTGTCGTGTGTAGTGGTCAGTGTAGTGTGTAGTGGTAGTGGTCAGTGTAGTGTAGTGTGTAGTGGTCAGCGGTGCGTTCATAATGGGCACCGCCCCCTCTCTCCTGGCACCGCTCTATCACCATAAATAGATTCATGCATTGCACGAATCTATCTATGGTCGCTGCTGACACCCCTTATATAGGTGTCTGGCCCCTTTTCGTGTGCCGGGCACCTGAATTACAGCGGCGGGGGTGTTTTTTAGAAGCACCTGATTAGAGCCGTAAGCTCCAATAGGCGCCCAAAAAGGTGAACAGCGGGCGCCATGCTGGGCGCTCGCTGTTCACTCATAGTTACATAGTTACATAGTTAGTCAGGTTGAAAAAAGACACAAGTTCAACCATAAAAAATAAATAAAAAAAAGAAATATCGTACAATCCCATATACCCAATTCTATACCCACAGTTGATCCAGAGGAAGGCAAAAGACCCCAGCAGAGCATGATCCAATTTGCTACAGCAGGGGAAAAAATTCCTTCCTGATCCCCCGAGAGGCAATCGGATATTCCCTGGATCAACTTTACCTATAAATGTCAGTACTCAGTTATATTATTTACATTTAAGAAAGAATCCAGGCCCTTCTTAAAGCAATCTACTAAGCTGGCCAGAACCACCTCTGCAGGGAGTCTATTCCACATTTTCACAGCTCTTACTGTGAAGAAACCTTTCCGTATTTGGAGGTGAAATCTCTTTTCCTCTAGACGCAAAGAGTGCCCCCTTGTCCTTTGTGTTGACCGTAAAGTGAATAACTTAACACCAAGTTCACTATATGAACCCCATATATATTTGTACATGTTGATCATATCCCCCCTTAATCTCCTCTTCTCAAGAGTGAATAAATTCAGTTCCTCTAATCTTTCCTCATAGCTCACTCAGCGTTGTGTTAGCAAAGTGAAGGAATTCACTTTGCTAATACTGAAACGCCTCTCAACCAATCAGGTGTTTGGGTCTGTTACCTGTCACCTGATTGGATGAAAAGTCAGGCGCTGTGATTGGACGCCTGATAGAGAGGACGGAAGAAGACATTGAGGAGTGTGCAGGACACTGCTGCTGACCCACTGCGAGACAGGTAAGTGCCGGGCAGCATTTGATATATCCAGGAAATGTGGGGTAGGGATGTGAACCCCTTTATATCATATTAGGTTTGATTTCAACCAACGTATAGTATTTCTGTAGCCTTATATCTTATGTGCCTGTATATTTAGGATGCATATGGGTGGAGTGTGCTTGCTATTTTAATGCAAGTTTCACTCACAGTGAGCTAACTGTTTAGTTGGATCCCTTTTTAGTTTACATATCTGATTTACGTCTGACATTGCCAACGCTAGTCAGTGTTTTGGATGTAAGGGCGGTTTACCCATTTTCAATATGGTGATATGTGTAGCGGAGATGCCGAGAGTTCAGATCCAGTCAGACTCCGTTAATGTCACTGATATGTTACAATGATTTATACTGAATAGGTTCACTCATAGTGAGTGGATATCCCGGCCGTGATCTTTTGTATCTATATGTCGGAGTAGGATCCGACAGTGAGATCAAAGGTAATAGGTTATTAATGTAAGGGCAGTTTGCCCATTTTCAAGATGGCGACACCCGCAGCTGGGATGCTGGGAACTCTGTTCTGGGCGGACCCAGCTATCGCTCACAACACATAAAATGGTGGTGGATCAGCACGCCGCCCGTGCCCCTGGATGACGACAGGTTTGTCGAAACGACGTAGGGAGGAGCGGCGTGCTGACGTCACCACAATACGAATCCCGGAAGCAACGGGTAGTGAGAGCCGGCCGGCCTTATACACAACCACTGCTGTTTTTTATTCAACATGCTGTAAGTGCATCTTTTTATTTTAATAAACGTTTTATAATATTGGATTACGCTATGGGGCTTTCTTTTTCACCCTAAATGCGATTCGTGGAGATATCTGGGGACTACAGACTGAAGCCTAGAGGAATATAAGTACAGAGAGAGCCAATTAGAGACCCTGGCGGGGATAATAGCCATCTACTCAGACTGATCTCTCTCAGGGATCAGGATTTCTGGTAAGCAGCCTGAGAAAGATAAGGTGGTGGATTCCTTTCTGTCGTATCAGCACTTCTTCCATGGTGTTTCAGTTTTGAAGTCACAAATTCAATTTTGAAGAGATTGAACCCTTATACACTTTATTCTTTTTCTGGGGACTTTACGCCATTTATGAACTGCTATTGAATTCTCTTGTGTTAATACCAAGGAATAGAGTGTAACATCATTTATTACCCAGAGGCTCAAAGTATATCATTCATTGTTACATTTACATGTTATATTGTTCAGTCACGTCACCTTTAAGGTGATATCACATTGTGATTTCACACTTAATAATTTTCGGTTATTTTTATTCACAATTTTTACGTAGTTGCGCAGCTTTATTTCCTTATAATATTGTTATTTGTGTGTGTCTCACATTTTTTAGTTGCAGCACAGATATTGAGTTATCACATTCAGTTTTTGCAGACAGCGCAGTATTCCTACACTTTTTAGCATTTGATGGGGCACAGTAGCGAAAATTGTTTTAAATATCTTTTTATTAATTTTATAAACATTATTACATAATACAAAACATACAATGATTCCTCAGTTTCTATACATATTGTCCTATTCAACTGATCTGGGACCATATTTCACGGTTTAGGGACTGATATACAGTAACGTCAATTGATGGGCACACTAGCAGCATTTTATGGGGCACAGTAGCGGCAATTGATGGGCACACTGGCATCAATTGATGGGCACTCTGGCAGCAATTGATGGGTACTGTAGCTGCGTTTGATGACACAGTGGCTGCACTTGATGGCACAGTGGCTGCGCTTGATGGGCACAGTGGCTGCGCTTGATGGGCACGGTGGCTGTGCTTGATGGGCACAGTGGCGGTAATTGATGGCACAGTAGCTGCGTTTGATGGGCACAGTGGCTGTAATTGATGTGTTTTTTTTTCAGTTTGCATGCGCCCCCCCCCCAAAAGTTGGAGCACCAGATGCCAGGTCAGTGTAGTGTGTAGTGTAGTGGGCAGTGTAGAGTGTAGTGTAATGGGTAGTGTAGTATAGTGGACAGTGTAGTGTAGTATGGCAAAAAGCATGCATAAAATGCTGAATAATATAAAACGTATTAAGAAAGCTACACAAATGTGGACTGGTTTTGGTAATGTTTCTGTGGCTTAATCAATGAGATTTGCTACTTCAGTAAAATAGTTTAGAATACAAACAGTTACTTGCGCTACCAGTTACTTGCGCTACCAGTGTAATACAGATGAACAGCAGGAGGGATCCAAGGGCCAGAGGACACAGGGGGTCACAGGGTTTTGTAATTGTGTAAGAAATATGGCAAAATAAGTGTGTAGTGGTAAGTGTAGTGTGTAGTGGTTAGTGTAGTTTAGGTGACAGTGTAATGGTCAGTTTAGTGTGTAGTGGACAATGTATTGTAGTGGTTAGTGTAGTGGACAGTGTAGTGTAGTGGTAAGTGTTGGAATTAGATAGGTCAGTGTAAGGGTCAGTGTATTGGACAGTGTAGGAATGTCAAGGTGTAGTGTAGTGCTCAATATAGGAATTAAGTAGGTCAGGGTAGTAGACAGGTAGGTCAGTGTAGAGGTCAGTGTAGTGGTCAGTATAGGAATCAGGTAGCTTAGTGCAGTGGTCAGTGTAGGAAGGGAAGGCACTCAGGGAGTGATAAAAGTTTGCAGGTTAGGGGGTGCAAATTACTTGCCTTGCCCTGGACGCTGACAACCCACGCTACACCACTGCAGCTGCAGCTGCTGCAAATGGGGCGCCGAAGCTGTGGCAGTCACTTACTAATACATTCAGCAGCAGGGGTGCCATCTCGACTCCCTAGACTCTCTTATTGCGCCGTCCTCTGGCCTCTCTGCTGCCCATTGCATTGGTTGCTAAACTCGCCTGCCGCCTGGCGTCTAGCAATCAGTGACGTCACGTCATGAGGCGAGGCCCCAGCATTCAGAGAGGAGGTGGAACTCCATAGTGGAAACTTCTGTAAACATTAAAACAGATTAGAAATTGCTAATCAGACAATGACAGCTTGATTCTTCTATTAAGCTTTTGGATCAAGTTTCTCAAAACTTTGCATGCCGGCGCTTTATGTGATAATGACTAAGCCCCTAATGACATTGTCGAAAAGGGGCGGAGCATGGGTGACCTTAAAATTATGCCCCCTCCCCCCATAAAAAAAGTTCTGCGGACGCCCATGCAGGCAGGTTGTTTATTAATTTAATGAATGTATTAATAAAATAAACCTACCTCCCTGCTAACAGTCTTTCTTTCAATGTACACTGAGCTGTCCATGTGCAGCTCAGTATACATTCTGGCACTGTGCCTGTGTGCCAGGATGACTGAACTCCTGTGCATGCACAGGAGTGACATCATCCCGCACCAACCAATTAAGATTGCCAAAGACCATCACCCAGAAGAAGTCAGGAGAAGATGGTGGCAAGGGACATGCACGCCAAAACGTTGGCGAATAGGTGAGTATCCCTGACTTTAGTTTTGCTTTAAGTAGTATTAAAGGTCTTCTCCCCATGTTATTGGACAAGGAAAGGAGAAGCAACACACTAATGAGCTCACTTTGTCTTCTTTGTCTCCTCCTATCAGCATGCTTCTCTATCGCCAAGTCTTAACTCTACTGTAGAGCGGACTACAAGATACCAAATTAAATTCTTAGATATACAGCCTTCATTTAGAAAATACATCTAGAGACATTTTTTAATTTAATGACTTAATAAATTAATACAGAGCAGTGCAAGTGTGTGTTCTTTATATAAGATTAGAGTCCAACTTAAAAAAAAAAGTTCTACACTGTTCGGGAATGCAAAAATTATCCCAAAATACCAAACAACTAGGGGGTGGCTGTTCTTTTAAGCCAGAGCTATTTGTTCTCTGATGCGTGATTTGGCTGGTTCTCACAAATTAATCCCTGATGGTGTCCTGACATGGGAAGCTCTGAAAAAGCCAACAAGGCATAAGCATTCCGCTGGCTAATCTTCCCAAAGCATAAAGCCTTATGTGTCAATTTGTTCCTACTAAAAACTGGAGATGCTTTAGCTGGCAATCAACATCAGAAAGTTAGCCTAAAATTAGCCTAAAATTTGGTGGAAAGATTGTGGAAAAATAATTTAGTTTATAAAGAATATGTAAAGACAAAAGTGTTTTTGTGTGCGATGCAGTAGAGAATGGTCATTTTCATTTGCCGTCTTTGGCATTTCACTTCCTGTCCCATAAAATAAACAAGAAATCAAAAGAAATCTCCCAAAATTGAGCAAAATCCCCTCTTGTACAGTTGTCACCAGAAGAGATGTCGCAGCAGGAGGAAATCTCCTCTATTCCTGGTCTGGAGAAATTCAATGATTTTCTTTCACTTTCAGTCTGATGTCAGTGATCACCAGGACAAACAGAACAACAATAAAAGCCTGACAGGGGTTCTCTGATTTGCCTTACTATATCAAAAACAAAGAAAAGTTATGACTTCACATACAGGCAGGGATGGACTGGCCATAGGGACTACCGGGAGTTTCCCGATGGGCCGATGGCTCAGTGGGCCGTTTAAAAAAAAATAAAAAAAAAATTGATTTTTTATTTTTTTGTGGCCCGTTTCTTTATGCAGTTCAGCGGCAGCGGGAGCATGGCAGCAAACAGCGGGCCACAAAAAACATTTTTTTTGTGGCCCGCTTTTTTATGCAGTTCGGCGGCAGCGGGAGCGTGGCAGCAAACAGCGGCGGGGATTCGGGGAAGGTGGCCAGCGAGGAGGGCAGTTGGATGTTAAATTCCGAGTAGGGAGAAAAGCTCCACCCCCTCCCTGACCACCGAAGAGGCGAACAGTAGCAAGCACGGCCACCCCGGCGCTCCCAGAACCTTGATTCCTCCACCTCCTCTCTGCTCCAGGAACCATGCGGCCTGGGCCGGAGGGCAGGCTGACTGGGAGCCCGGAGGAAGAGAACATGCGCCACTGTATGGAGCAGAGCAGCGAGAGCATCCCCCAGATCAAGAGGGAGACTCGGCGCTGCCGCTGCTGGCCATCAGGTACCTGGCATCCTACACAAACATGCCAGAACACTGAGACATTGGGGAGGTGAGCAGAGGAGGGACTGCAGAAAGGGACAGTGCTATGTGGTCTGTCTCTGCCCCCTCTGTCTCTCAGCTCTCCTCCTCTGTCTCTCAGCTCTCCTCCTCTGTCTCTCAGCTCCCCCCTCTGTCTCTCAGTTCCCCCTCTGTCTCTCAGCTCCCCCCTCTGTCTCCCAGCCCTTTGTCTCTCAGCCCCCCTCTGTCTCTCAGCCCCCTCCTCTATCTCTCAGCTCTCCTCCTCTGTCTCTCAGCTCTCCTCCTCTGTCTCTCAGCTCCCCCCTCTGTCTCTCAGTTCCCCCTCTGTCTCTCAGTTCCCCCTCTGTCTCTCAGCTCCCCCTCTGTCTCTCAGCTCCCCCCTCTGTCTCCCAGCCCTTTGTCTCTCAGCCCCCCTCTGTCTCTCAGCCCCCTCCTCTATCTCTCAGCTCTCCTCCTCTGTCTCTCAGCTCTCCTCCTCTGTCTCTCAGCTCTCCTTCTCTGTCTCTCAGCTCCCTCCTCTCTCTCAGCCCCCCTCTGTCTCTCAGCTCCCCCCTCTGTCTCTCAGCTCCCCCTCTGTCTCTCAGCTCCCCCCTCTGTCTCTCAGCTCCCCCCTCTGTCTTTCAGCTCTCCCCCTCTGTCTCTCAGCTCTCCCCCTCTGTCTCTCAGCTCTCCCCCTCTGTCTCTCAGCTCTCCCCCTCTGTCTCTCAGCTCTCCCCCTCTGTCTCTCAGCTCCCCCCTCTGTCTCTCAGTTCCCCCTCTGTCTCTCAGCTCCCCCCTCTGTCTCCCAGCCCTTTGTCTCTCAGCCCCCCTCTGTCTCTCAGCCCCCTCCTCTATCTCTCAGCTCCCCCCTCTGTCTCTCAGCTCCCCCTCTGTCTTTTAGCTCTCCCCCTCTGTCTCTCAGCTCTCCCCCTCTGTCTCTCAGCTCCCCCCTCTGTCTCTCAGTTCCCCCTCTGTCTCTCAGCTCCCCCCTCTGTCTCCCAGCCCTTTGTCTCTCAGCCCCCCTCTGTCTCTCAGCCCCCTCCTCTATCTCTCAGCTCTCCTCCTCTGTCCCTCCTCTATCTCTCAGCTCTCCTCTTCTGTCTCTCAGCTCTCCTCCTCTGTCTCTCAGCTCTCCTTCTCTGTCTCTCAGCTCCCTCCTCTCTCTCAGCCCCCCTCTGTCTCTCAGCCCCCTCCTCTATCTCTCAGCTCCCCCCTCTGTCTCTCAGCTCCCCCTCTGTCTCTCAGCTCCCCCCTCTGTCTCTCAGCTCCCCCCTCTGTCTTTCAGCTCTCCCCCTCTGTCTCTCAGCTCTCCCCCTCTGTCTCTCAGCTCTCCCCCTCTGTCTCTCAGCTCTCCCCCTCTGTCTCTCAGCTCTCCCCCTCTGTCTCTCAGCTCCCCCCTCTGTCTTTCAGCTCCCCCCTCTGTCTCTCAGCTCCCCCCTCTGTCTCTCAGACCCCCTCTGTCTTTCAGACCCCCCTCTGTCTCTCAGTCCCTCCCTATGTCTCTCAGTTCCCGTGTCTCTCAGTCCCCCCTCTTTTAGCCCCCCTCTATCTCTCAGCTCCCCCCTCTATCTCTCAGTTCCCCCTCTATCTCTCAGCTTCCCCCTCTGTCTCTCAGCTCCCCCTCTGTCTCTCAGCTCCCCCCTCTGTCTCTCTGCCCTTTCCTCTGTCTCATTCACTCCCTGACTCTTAGGCTGCTTTCACACTGGGGCGGGCATTGACGGTAAATCGCTGCTAGTTTTAGCAGCACTTTACTGTCGTTTTAGCTGCACTATTCGGCTTCTAGCAGGTGCTTTTAACCCCGGCTAGCAGCCAAATTAAAGGTTAAATGCGCCCGTGTAGCGCTGCTGCCGAAGTGCTTTGCAGGTGCTTCAGCAGTGGTGGCCATTCATTTCAATGGGCAGGAGCGGTGTGTACACCGCTCCTCCACCGCCCCAAATATGCTGCTTGGAGGACTTTTTTTAACGCCCTGGCAGCGCCCCAGTGTGAAAGCACTCAGACTTTCACACTGGGACTGCAGCAGAGGCGTTTTTCAGGCGCTTTACAGGCGCTATTTTAAGCCCAAAAGCGCCTAAAAAACTCCTCAGTGTGAAAGGGGCCCTACACTCACCCCCTCTCTTTTACACTCACTCCCTCTCTCTTACACTCACCCCCCCTCTCTCACCTACCCCCTCTCACTCCCTTTCCCTCAACCCTCCCTCTCTCTCTCTTTCTTTCTCTCTCATTCCCCTCTCGCTCACCCTATCATGATATACAATAATGGATGTAGGGGCCTTTTGGTGGGCGTGATTTTTTGGGGGGGTGGGGGGCAGCATTTTATTAAACTAAAGTGGGCCGGTCTGGATGAAGTCCAGGGCCAAATTTTTGTCCCAGTCCAGCCCTGCATACAGGTTTATATGTAGGTTCTACAACATGATCCTGGCCTTAAAAGGCTAAAGCTAAAAGCCGGTGCTACCACTAGGCAAACTGGGCAACCGCCTAGGGCGCACTGCTGCCTAGGGGAGCCCGGCCACTGGTTTCCCTCCGTGTCTGCATGTTCTACAGGCTGCAGCATGTAACTAACTCAGTCTCAGGCAGCTGTTCCGTCCGACCGGTAGTGTAATTAGAGGCGCAGTGCAGCACTGGAGCCAGCACTAGAGGAAGCAGAGCCAAATTCTTCCTGTAAAGCGCCACCTCCTGTAACATGGGCAGGGCAAAGGGAGTGGGATCAGGGGTGGAGCCAACGGGGGCGAAAAAATTAGGTTTCTACCTAGGGTGTCAAATATCCTTGCACCAGCCCGGCCTGGACACCTATTTTAACCTTTGTTCCTCCTCTTTAAAATCCTCTGTGTGAAAAGCTCGGCCCCTATGCCTCTGCTTTATAATTACTCAGTTTTATAAATGGGTGCCAAATGCATAATGGGGCACTCTTCTCCTGCACATACTAATTTCTGTCATACCTTCTGCAGCAGTCCTCTTCTGTAAATATTGCCCACTGTCACCACCACCTCTGCACTTCTCAACTTCAAATACTGTCTGCTGTTATACCCTCTGTGCTCCACTGCAAATGCTGCCCCCTGCCATTACCTCTGCACTCCTTTACTGCAACTACTGCCCCCGTTATCTCCTTTTGTACTCCTTTCCTGCAAATACTGCCTGCTGTTATACCCTCCACAACCCTTTCTTGCACATACTGCCCACTGTAATATCGCCTATACTTTTATCCCTGCACATACTGCCCGCTGTCTTACCCTCTGCACACTTCTGGATACAGCCTTCTGTCATGCCCTCCATACTCCTCTCCTACACATACTGCCTGCCTTCATACCATCTGCACTCATCTCCTGACCTTACCGAAGGCTATCATACCATCAGCAGTCCTCGCCTGCACCTAATTGTAACTTGTAGTTTACTAAATAGGTGCAAAGTTAGAAGCAATAATGAAAAACAGGTTGAGCCCTGGTTCACACTGGTGCGTTTTGCCTGTCAAATCGGCGGCATTTGCCGGCAATGACACCGTCCTAATCGGTGCGACGCCGCATCTGCGGCGCTGCACCGATTTCAAAAAGTCGTTTCTGTACTACTACTACTACTTCTGTACTACTACTACTTCAGCTGAACTCGCACGGCTTCATTCCTGCAGCCCAGTGTGAACCTGGCCTTAGTATGGCAAAAAGCATGCATAAACTGAAGAATAATATAAAACATATTAAGAAAACTACACAAATGTGGACTGGTTTTGGTAATGTTTCTGTGGCTTAATCAATGAGAATCACTACTTCAGTAAAATAGTTTAGAATACAAACATTTACTTGCGCTACTAGGGTAATACAGGGGAATAGCAGGAGGGATCCAAGGGCCAGAGGACACAGGGGTCACATGGTTTTGTAATTGTGTAAGAAATATGGCAAAATACGACTCTGAACAACAAAATCCACAAAGCATATTTAATATGAAACACCCACAAATATTTGGGATAAAAAGTTTGGCTCTTTAGCAATTTACTGTAAAGCACACCATCTGTTTAACAAAGGTTGAACACATCCACACAATATAAGGCTATATACCATACCAAAAATGCAGTTTTAGAAACGTATTACCTTCCTCATTTATGTCTGTCATTTATACTTTTAGGAATTCGTAACAATTTTTTTTTGTATTATTGTAATGCTTCATGTGTCTTTAGATTTGCTAAATGTGAGTTTATGAATATAAAATATTTTTAATATATAGGTTGAGCACAACCTCAAAAAGATTATGTGATAACAACCTAATTACAGGCCTCACGGATTGGCAACAGCACTGAAAAGTACAATAAAATATACCTTGGCTATGTAAGAGAACATTAAAATTATCTGAGATCTGAATACATGTCCCTTGAGACTGCTGTAATATCTGCAATGGCTATCTTTATTCACCTTTGAATTGTTAACATACAGTGGGTACGGAAAGTATTCAGACCCCCTTAAATTTTTCACTATTTGTTATATTGCAGCCATTTGCTAAAATCATTTAAGATCATTGTCTTTCCACATTAATGTACACACAGCACCCCATATTGACAGAAAAACACAGAATTGTTGACATTTTTGCAGATTTATTAAAAAAGAAAAACTGAACTATCACATGGTCATAAGTATTCAGACCCTTTGCTCACTATTTAGTATTTGCACCCTTTTGATCTAATACAGCCATGAGTCTTTTTGGAAAAGATGCAACAAGTTTTTCACACCTGGATTTGGGGATCCTCTGCCATTCCTCCTTGCAGATCCTCTCCAGTTCTGTCAGGTTGGATGGTAAACATTGGTGGACAGCCATTTTTAGGTCTCTCCAGAGATGCCTCAATTGGGTTTAAGTCAGGGCTCTGGCTGGGCCATTCAAGAACAGTCATGGAGTTGTTGTGAAGCCACTCCTTCGTTATTTTAGCTGTGTGCTTAGGGTCATTGTCTTGTTGGAATGTAAACCTTCGGCCCAGTCTGAGGTCCTGAGCACTCTGGAGAAGGTTTTCATCCAGGATATCCCTGTACTTGGCCTCATTCATCTTTCCCTCAATTGCAACCAGTCATCCTGTCCCTGCAGCTGAAAAACACTCCCACATTATGATGCTGCCACCACCATGTTTCACTGTTGGGACTGTATTGGACAGGTGATGAGCAGTGCCTGGTTTTCTCCACACATACCGCTTAGAATTAAGGCCAAAAAGTTCTATCTTGGTCTCATCAGACCAGAGAATCTTATTTCTCACCATCTTGGAGTCCTTCAGGTGTTTTTTTAGCAAACTCCATGCGGACTTTCATGTGTCTTGCACTGAGGAGAGGCTTCCGTCGGGCCACTCTGCCATAAAGCCCCGACTGGTGGAAGGCTGCAGTGATGGTTGACTGTCTACAACTTTCTCCCATCTCCCGACTCTCATCTCTGGAGCTCAGCCACAGTGACCTTTGGGTTCTTCTTTACCTCTCTCACCAAGGCTCTTCTCCCCCGATAGCTCAGTTTGGCCAGACGGCCAGCTCTAGGAAGGGTTCTGGTCATCCCAAACGTCTTCCATTTAAGGATTATGGAGGCCACTGTGCTCTTAGGAACCTTCAGTGCAGCAGAATTTTTTTTGTAACCTTGGCCAGATCTGTGCCTTGCCACAATTCTGTCTCTGAGCTCTTCAGGCAGTTCCTTTGACCTCATGATTCTCATTTGCTCTGACATGCACTGTGAGCTGTAAGGTCTTATATAGACAGGTGTGTGGCTTTCCTAATCAAGTCCAATCAGTATAATCACACACAGCTGGACTCAAATGAAGGCGTAGAACCATCTCAAGGATGATCAGAAGAAATGGACAGCACATGAGTTAAATATATGAGTGTCACAGCAAAGGGTCTGAATACTTAGGACCATGTGATATTTCAGTTTTTCTTTTTTTAATAAATCTGCAAAAATGTCAACAATTCTGTGTTTTTCTGTCAATATGGGGTGCAGTGTGTACAATAATGAGGAAAAAAATGAACTTAAATGATTAGAGCAAATGGCTGCAATATAACAAAGAGTGAAATGCTTTCTGTTCCCACTATACATATCAATTACACCCAATCAGTACAAATGATGTGCCATAGCACATGGGGGACGCTGGTGTCGATAATAATAATTTTTTTACCTGGATTTAATATTTGGTTACATTAACTGACCAGGTGGTCCCCTTTTTTTTCTGCAGCAATGGTTTACATACGATGTTTCATTTCTCCAGCTAAATTCTGCATATCTTTCACCATTTCAGACATATAAGAAAACAAAGCTATCTTCTACCAAAAGCAATTTTCATTTTTTTTAAAGTAAACTTCCCTCTAATGTTTATAGCTATAGGTAAGCCTATTATAATAAGGCTTACCTATAGGTACCGTAAATATCTCCTAAACTTGCACCTTTTAGGAGATATTTACTGTATACTGCGCCGATTACATAATTGGCGCATGTGCTCTGAAGGAACGGCCGGCCACCAGTGCCGTTTCTTCAGAGCACTGTGCCGTGACCGGCGGCTCCCGTGATGTCACGTGGCCCCGGCCAGTCACAGAGCCTTAGTCTACGGACCCGGAAGGAAAACGAGCAAAGATGGATACGGTCTCCAGCGGGGATGATGTGGGCTTTGTTTGCAGGTAAGTGTCACATAATGTGCTAGTATGCGATGCATACTAGCACATTATGCCTTTACTTTGCAGGTAAGGAAAAAGACTAAAAAAAAAACAGCAGAGTTTACATCCTCTTTAAGCCTGAATGCAAATAGGTTGTGTATTCTTTAAAGCCAAAGTCTGGGTGTTTTTTAAATGGTACCCCAGCCATAATAAAAAGAAAAGATAAATCCCCACAGAATTGGATTCCAATTGTCAGGGTTAAACGATGCTGGGCAGTGGGTACCATGCAAACCAGAAGACCAAGAGTATATTGTAAGTCCGGGGTATTGTTGACCCACCCTCTGAAAAGGGTTTTGACATGGCACCCTGTACTCAATCTAATGATAGAGACCAGCATGTCAGCACCATTTCCTGCATCATTAAGGACCTCCCAACATAGGAGAAGAGGCAAAGATCAAAAAGACAGCAGCAGATAAGTGTTATGTGTTAGTTACAATTAGCTCTATGCTATTCTTTCCAAGATAATACTCTGAAAGGTGTGCCCAGAGCACAGTGGTAGTGTTAGCTCAATGCTTCTAGCCAATGTACTTTCTAGTTCCTATCCCTGCTATTTAATGAAAGGAATTTGCTGCTACAAAAGAAGTATATAGGTTCACTTTTTATTGCTGATAATTCCATGAATAATATCGCAGGCACTGGAAGCACTGAGCTAACAGTAAGGCTGGGAACTAGAACGTTTCAGAGAGCCGGATCTTGTAAAGTGCAGCATGGAGAAATGAAATTAACACATTAAACTTACCTCTCCCTTTCCTTTTCCAGTTACAGTATCTCACAAAAGTGAGTACACCCCTAACATTTTTGTAAATATTTTATTATATCTATTCATGTGACAACACTTAAGCCCTGTACACACAATCGGATTTCCTATGGATTCTAATCCGATGTTTTTTTTCCTAGGAAATCCGATGAAGCTGACTTCCTTCAGTCTTGCCTACACACCATCAGTCAAAAATCAGACCGTCCCAAACGCTGTGACGTAAAACACTCAGACAAGCCGAGAAAAATTAAGTTCAATGCCTCTGAGCATGCGTCGACTTGATTCTGAGCATGCGTGTTTTTTTTGTCCGATGGAATTCCACACAGACGATCGGAATTTGCTATCGTTTCATTTCCCATCGGATAAATTTAAACCGATGGGAAAAAAGACAGATGGGGCCCATACACGATCGGTTTTTCCTGATGAGAAAAGTCCATTGGATTGTTTTCATTGGTAAAACCGATCGTGTGTACGTGGCATTAGAGGTGTACTCACTTTTGTTGCCAGCGGTTTAGACATTAATGGCTGTGTGTTGAGTTATTTTGAGGGGACAGCAAATTTACACTGTTATACAAGCTGTACACTCACTACTTTACATTGTAGCAAAGTGTCATTTCTTCAGTGTTGTCACATGAAAGATATAATCAAATATTTACATAAATGTGAGGGGTGTACTCACTTTTGTGAGATACTGTGTATTTGCCAGAGTACTCAATAGCTCAACAGCTGGGACTGCTTTTATCCCCAGTTGCCTCCAAACTGTCATCAATGTTGGCTACTGCCTCCTTGCCAACCTTGCCAGAAGATGAAAACTGATGAAGAATGTGGCAGCAGCATGGAACAAAGCAAGGAAGAAACGCGCACACAATAATAAATTATCAATGACCATACAATCTCCTTCAGGACTGTGTTTATAGAGACACAGAAAACTACCTCAACATCCTTTGAGCACCTTCAGAAATTTTAGTAGTAAGTGAGGTTAAAAGATGAGAAGACAGATCCCGATGCCTTTTACATGCACAGTAGTAGCTGCAACGCCATATTTATTACTGCATCATAACAAAGATATATACAGTAAGGCCTGATTTAAATTATGAACAGGGGTGACTTGCACACACACATCCAAATGTGCAGGGGAATAAAGGTGTATCCTAAATATATTTCTTCAGTGTCTTTGACCTAATGCCTCAATGTATACAGTTATCTTAAAGGCATTGTACACGTCCAAATGTTTTAGTTTTACTAGGTATTAGTGTATTTATATTCCCTGTATTGTTTGTTTGCTTCACCCTCTAATAGGCTCACGTGTTCTGGCTATGGTTTGTAGTGTCATGGCTGATCCATTCCCCTATGTTCATGTATTGCTGCAGCTAGCTGGTCCTTGTGTTCCAAGTTGCACAGCATCTAGATGCATGACTTGTCACCCCTCCCCCTCCCCTTTGTTGTATCACCAATGTGGATGTGCTAATGTGATGAAACACTGCATGTGTGAACTCTCTGTATATCTGTGAATGCTCTACCTGCTTGTGTCTGTGTCAGATCTGATTATAGTGTAGCTTTTATCTGCACTCGACTGATAAAGCCAGGGATTGTCGCACATTTAACTTATTCACAGGAAGTGTCAGGTCTCACACTACAGACAGAGGTCATGCATTAAACCTGGACAGTGTCTTTCTGCGTGCCTCATGTTTTGACACAAATGGAAACTGCTAGAACAGGAATGTGAAGATTTACCTACACGGCAACAGATTACACTAAGATCACATATCTTATGCAGGTGAAAAACACAAATGGCAGCTAGGAATGTTTATCATGCATTTAAGCAAATAGTTTTTATGAATCTGTTGGGTGTTGGAAGTTTCTTACCAGGAGGTATTTGCCTGTTGCAGGCTGACAATGCTAAGGTACTGCCCCACAATAAGAAGCAACACTGTTAGCCTACCATGTGCATTTTTTAAGTTGTCCGATAGCATCCATGGTTGGCTGACAATGATGCTGCTAATTGCAAGGCAGTGGCTTATCTTTGTCAGAATGCAGCAGAAAGTGTTGTTGCTGGCAGGATCTCCAGGTAGGTAAAACTTTGCAACAGATTTGCAAAAAAGAAATAGTTTAAGTAAACTGTATGCAGTAAGACACAATGGTTTATATAAACGTATAAAATAGAGCTTTCCATACCAATGACTGCTGTTTGAAGTGATCATGGCTTAAACCTCACTTCATGGTTTAGTTAATCAGGCCAATGGGGTTATTAAATAATATGTGTGTGCATTACGCATGGCAGTTTGCATAACCAGAACATTTTGTTTTAATGTAAATTATTCCTTTCCACAAAATAGTCAAAAATATTAAATATTGTGCACCTACACTTCAAAAAGTGGGGGTGAATATTCCATTTAGCATTAATAAAAAAGGTTGGCAGTGAGAAATATTGGTCAACACAGCTAGACGTCAGAAGGAAAAAGGTTTCAGAATTAGTACGCCTTACATGAACAGAGTTTCCATGGATAGAAGAGAGTATTATTGTTGATTAGAATAATAAAATAAAACAGGTAATAAGGAAGCCACACGGTGTAGATTTTCTTTTTCCGATGTACTCCAGCATAACCAAAGCAGCACTCAGATGTGAGGCTAGAAGACCAATCCTCCTCTATGTTAAAGAACTTCATTGTGGCCTTTATTGTGAATAGATTTTCAGGTCGTGTTTATGCAGTTAGCGTTTTTTCTGGCATAGATGAACCATATAATCTTTGTCTGATGATAATTTTTTTCTCTTAGCAACTAGGATTAGCAACTAGAGATTTTCTATATTCCAGAATAGACTTGCTGGCAAAAAGCTGGAGTACTGCTTGTTTAAAGAAAACACTTCCTCAGAATTGTGGCTTACACCCCGTGGCATAGAGATAGCTGTTAGAAATAATAAAACTTAACACTGGTTGTAAAAAGAGGGGTCAAAGTGATGGCAAGGCTTGCAGAGAGGGTTTTAGCACCAGAGGTCCATGCCCTGTAGCTGTAGATGCCTTCATCTGTGCGGTTACCCCCCTGCATCCTGTCTTCTGAATTGTCATCATATCTCCACCTTCTCCTCCCAGCCATTCCAGCTGCTGCTCCCGCCACTGCTCCTGCAGCTGCTGCTCCCGTAGCCACCCTAAATGAACCATAGCGTGATGAGCTCTTTGCACGAACTCGAGATGTTCCACGTGATGATCCTCTGGCTCCTCCTCTTGCTCCTCCTCGACCGCCTTTGGCTGTAACATTTTGAGTGAGAAGTGCCACTAACAGCAGGACTGACCAACACAGAGCTGAACTAATTCGCATTTTCAGATAGCTGGGGAATAAAGCATAAAAATTTTGAACAAAAGTATTGGAAACCGCAAACAATATAATCTAAAAAAAAAAAAAAAAATTGTCAAGCTAGACCTAAAACATTGATTTCAATA
The DNA here is from genome assembly GCA_029206835.1 of Rana muscosa. Classification (NCBI taxonomy): domain Eukaryota; kingdom Metazoa; phylum Chordata; class Amphibia; order Anura; family Ranidae; genus Rana; species Rana muscosa. Next base: position 19,840,089 of record CM055123.1, on the reverse strand, counting down.
GATCAAATCATGCACAGATAAGCAGACCATAATGCCGCGTACACACGATCATTATTCACGGCGGTTAAAAATCCGCCGTGAATAATGACAGGAAAAACGAGGGAACCGCTTCGGTTCCAAGGGTTCCCTACACACGGTCGTTTTTCCCGTCATTTTTTCTCTTGACGAGAAAAACGACCGTCTGTGGGCTCCGCGGCAGTGTCTCCCTATGGGAAAACTGCCGCGGAAAAAAATGATGGAAAAAACGATGAGAAAATTTAGAACATGTTCTAATTTTTCTCGTCGTTTTTTCTGCCGTTTTTCTCAACGAGAAAAACGACATAAAGCCCACAGACGATCGTTTTTCTCGGCGAAAAAAAAATGCAGTTTTTCTCGTCGAGAAAAGCGGTCGTGTGTACGCGGCATAAGAGTATTAGTTAACTATCTACCACAGGCATTACAAGGAATTCTCTATTTCCTTGTTATTTTTCCTGTTAGCATGCTGTTTAAACAGATATAGGTACAATAACCATTCTAATATATTATACAGTGGAACCTTGGTTTACGAGTAACGCGGTTTATGAGCGTTTTGAAAGACAAGCAACTTTTTTTTTTAAATCCTGTCTCGAATTGCGAGTGTTGTCTCGCAACACGAGCAGGATTCAAGCTTCTGCGGTGTGCAGTACCGCATTTGGCCAGAGGTGCTGGGCGCCGGTGACACTCTGAGCGGTTTGGAGCCGTTCAGAAATACTCGGAAATACTCTGTTCCCGAGTGTTTCCTAGCCTTTCTGAGGGTTTCCGAGTTCAGCCAAGCTGTCTCTGAGTATTTCTGAGTCTATCCGGCACCCTCCCCCCCACGTCTGGCCACATGCAGTATTGCATGCAATAGAAGTCAATGCGGAATTAATTATCTTTGTTTCCATTGATTTCCATAAGGAAACTCGCTTTGATATGCAAGTGCTTTGAATTACAAGCATTCTCCTGGAATGGAATATGCTCGTAATCCAAGGTTACCCACTGTACCTGCGATTAGTATTTCTGCCACTAGGTGGGAATGTGTTATGTTTCATGTTTAACCTCCCTGGCGGTAATCCTGAGTGTGGTTCTGGGTTAATTGTCAGTATCAAAAGCGGTAACCCGAGCCACACTCGGAATTATACCGCAGTATCCTTGTACAGTTACTTACCTTTTCCCTAGGTTCCCGCAATGTCCTTCCGCTGTATCCTCTGCCCGATGCATCAATGTTTCGGGCTCCGTTCCCTGTGAGCGTCGTGAGGCAGGGGGGTAGATCTCAGAGGCAAATTAAAAAAAGTACAAAAAACATAACACACACAATACATTGTAATGTGTAGATTACATTACTGTAGCAAATCATTTCACCTCAGTCCCTAGTGCTTTGTCCAGTGCCCTGCCTACACTTTTACCATTTCTTCGGCCATTCTTTCTGCCTGGAAACTTGAGAACGTCCATGGCATCCAAAAAGCGTCCCTCTACGTCAAAAGCGGTTTTAGACCAGCTAGAAAACTGCAATAGGGAATTTGAATCACTTGCAGATGGTCTAAAACTGCTTTTGACGTAGAGGGATGCTTTCCATTGTCCTGATTGTGACGTTGGACTTTGTGCAGTTCCCTGTTTCAAAATTTTTCATACCCGGGATGTTTACTAAACCAATATGCTGTGTCTAGTATTAAGCCTCATACACACGATCAGACTTCAAACAAACTTTTCTGTGGATTTTTGTTTGAAGGGCGTTGGCCGTGAACTTGGTATGCATACACACGGCAGGACTTTTTCAGCAAACTTTCCCAAAATCACGTGGTTTTTCTGCTCTTTTCTGCTCTTTACCGCCACACTTTGGTCAACTTCTACTATTGTTGGTTGATTTTAACATTGGTTCTGAGCATGCGTGTTTGTATTTTGGACTAAAGTCCGATGGATTTCTGTACACACGGCAGGACTTTTGTTGCCGAAAAGTTTGTCCGTTTGCAGAGCGAACATTTGTCCGATGAAAACTGAAAAAGTTTGTCCGATGGAGCGTACACACGGTCGGGTTTTTTTTTAAACGTGGGAATTTAGATGTTTGTTGTCAAAAAGTCTGACCGTGTGTATGGGGCTTAACAGTGACTAGTAATACTGCACCCTTGTTTGAACAAATTTCAGAGTTCTTGATTTGATTACATTATTTATTATTTTTTATAATTATTTATTATATTATAATTTATGATTTCGTGTTTCAAACTTTATTATACCCGGGATGTCTACTAGACTCTAGGGATGAGCTTCGAGATCGAGTCGAACTCATGTTCGACTCGAACATTGCCTGTTCGCCCGTTCGCCGAACAACGAACAATTTGGGGTGTTCGCGGCAAATTCGAAAGGTCTATGGGAGAAATCTAAAGTGCTAATTATAAAGGCTTATATGCAAGTTAAGTTACCCCTACCATTTCACGAAGAAAGTGTCAAAAAATGTAAATAAAAACACACAAACACCTTGGAAAAGTCCTTTATTAAAAAAAAAAAAAAACATTCCAGCGATGAAATCCAGTGTCCCGCGGCGGTCCCGATGTCCAGCGCTGTCCGTCATTGGTTGTGCCTGTGCGGACCTGATGGGGAACTTCCTCCACTGTGTTTTAAATGTATAGACCCGCCCCTTCTAAAGTTCCCCATCAGGTCCGCTCAGCTGACCAGATGCGGAACGCGAGAAGGGGCGGGTCTATTCATGTATTACACAGCGAATGAAGTTCCCCATCAGGTCCGCCCCCTTGGTATATCCGACCCCGCCTACGTCATTGGCCTGAGCGGGGAACTTCCTTCACTGTGTAATTTAAATTTACACAGTGAAGAAAGTTTCCCGCTCAGGCCAATGACGTAGGCGGGGTCTGACATACCGAGGGGGCGAACCTGATGGGGAACTTCTCGCACTTTGTAATACATGTATAGACCCGCCCCTTCTCAAGTTCCCCATCAGGTCCGCTCAGCCAATGACTAGGTGTAAGGCTGAGGACCTGATGCGGAACATGAGAAGGGGCGGGTCTATATATGTATTACACAGCGAACAAAGTTCCCCATCAGGTCCGCCCCCTCGGTATGTCAGACCCCGCCTACGTCACTGGCCTGAGCGGGAAACTTCCTTCACTGTGTAAATTTAAATTACACAGTGAAGGAAGTTCCCCGCATCTGGTCCGCTGAGCGGCGGGGTTCCCCTTAATATCCATTCCAGACCTGAAGGGCCTGGTAATTGAATTTGGGGGAACCCCCACGCTTTTTTTTTTTATCAATGACTTTTCTATGTATTGATAAAAGCCGACAATTCAATATAGCTGCGAGTGAGTTTTAAATGACTTTTTTTCCTTCAAAAATGACACTTTGTGCAGGGACAGTTCTAAGCACGGGAAACATGCGCGACTTTACATGCATATCATACACACCCCCCAGGTACGAAATTTAAAGGAATATTTCACTTTAATTTTTTCATTTTAAGCATTATTAAAATCACCGCTCCCGTAAAAACGTCTATTTTTTAAACCTTTTTTTGCATTGATACATGTCCCCTGGGGCAGGACCCGGGTCCCCAAACCCTTTTTAGGACAATAAATTGCATATTAGCCTTTATAATTAGCACTTTAGATTTCGAACGTTCGAGTCCATTGTATTTAATAGGGTTCTAAAGTTCACGCGAACATTCTGTCTGTTCGCAGGTTCTGGTGCGAACCGAACAGGGGGGTGTTCGGCTCATCCCTGCTAGACTCTTGTTTGGACAGATTTAGGTGAGTTATTCCTAAGAATTACAGGCCTACAATATAAAATAACAAATTTCCATGCAAAACAATCTACCGCTTTGAGATTCAAAAATCAGACATAATCATACCGCCAGGGAGGTTAATTACCAGCTTCAGCCCCGAACCATTTTGGTGGTCAAAGACCAGGCCACTTTTTGCGATTCGGCATTGCGTCGCTTTAACTGACAATTGCAACGTGGCTCCCAAACAAAATTGACGTCCTTTTTTTTTCCCACAAATAGAGCTTTCTTTTGGTGGTATTTGATCACCTCTGCGGTTTTTATTTTTTGCGCCATAAACAAAAAAAGAGCGACAATTTTGAAAAAAATCAATATTTTTTACTTTTTGCTATAATAAATATCCCCAAAAAATATATATTTTTTTTTTCCACAGTTTAGTCTGATACGTATTCTTCTACATATTTTTGGTAAAAAAAAGCAACCCAATAAGCGTTTTATTGATTGGTTTGCGCAAACGTTATAGCTTCTACAAAATAGGGGACTATTTCATGGTATTTTTATTAATATTTATTTTTTTACTAGTTATGGTGGCGATCAGCAATTTTTATCATGACTGCGACATTATGGCGGACACATCGGACACTTTTGACACCATTTTGGGACCATTGTCATTTTTACAGCGATCAGTGCTATAAAAATGCACTGATTACTGTAAAAATAACACTGGTAGTGAAGGGGTTAACCACTAGGTGGCGCTGCAGGGGATAAGTGTTTCCTTGGGAGTGATTCTTACTGTTAGGGGGCGTGGCTACACGTGACACATCACTGATGACCGTTCCCGATCACGGGGGAACAGTCATTAGTGACAGTGTCACTAGGCAGAATAGGGGAATGCCTTGTTTACAAAGGCATTCCCCTGTTCTGCTCTTGCCGACCGCAATCGCGGGCCGCCCGGGAACATCGAGTTCCCGGGACCCGCGGCCGCACTCGCGAGGCACGCGGCGGGCCCGCGTGCCCGCTGGGCTGCAAATTTAAAGGGATGTTCCTGTACGCCAATGTGCCTGCCCGTGCCATTCTGCCGACGTACATCAGCGTGCGGCGGTCGGCAAGAGGTTAAAGCCTAAGTTCGGCCATTGCCTGCCAATAGAAAAATCAGAATAAGGGACATAACTTACAGTTAGTAGGATGTGTCCCTTGTGCTGCTACCTCTTCTTTTAGTTGAAATCCTCCTCCAGTTGGAAGTTGTAGTACGCCTTCTATGAATGGGGGAGTTGGACAAAAAGGGCAGGTATAGTCAGGCTCTCTTGATGAGAGCCTGTGACAACCTCTTAGTTATAATAACCCAAGCCACACCAGAAGATTACAGCAACAGGGGTGGGGGGCATGGACAGAGAAAATTTTTAACCACTTCTCGACCGCCGCACGACGATATCCGTCAGAATAGCATGGGCAGGCAAATGGGCGTACCTGTACGTCCCTTTGAATTTGCCGCCGTGCCTCGGGAGTGTGCTTGCGGGTCCTGGGAACTCAATGTTCGCCAGCGGCCCACGATCATGAGACCGCGAGGCAGAACAGGGAGATGCCTATGTAAACAAAGCATTTCCCTGTTCTGCCTAGTGACTTGTCAGGGATCCACTGCTCCCTGTAATCGGGAGCAGTGATCGCTGTCATGTCACTGGTAGCCCACCCCCCCCAGTTAGAATCACTCCCTAGGACACACTTAACCCCTTGATCGCCTCCTAGTGTTTAACCCCTTCCCTGCCAGTGCCATTTTTACAGTAATCAGTGCATTTTTATAGCACTGATCGCTGTATAAATTTCAATGGTCCCAAAAATGTGTCTAAAGTGTCCGATGTGTCTGTCATAATGTCGCAGTACCGATAAAAATCGCAGATCGCCGACATTATTAGTAAAAAAAAAAAAAAATGCTAAAAATCTTTTCCCTTAATTTGTAAACGCTATAACTTTTGCGCAATCCAATCAATATACGCTTATTGCAATTTTTTTTCTTTTTACCAAAAATATGTAGAAGAATACATATCGGCCTAAACTAAGGAAAAAATGTATTTTAAAAACAAATTGGGATATTTATTATAGCAAAAAGTACAAAATATTGTGTTTTTTTTGTTTTAAATTGTCGCTCTTCTTTTGTTTATAGCGCAAAAAATACAAATTTCAGAGGTGATCAAATACCACCAAAAGAAAGCTCTATTTGTGGGAAAAAAGGACGTCAATTTTGTTTGGGTACAGCGTCGCACGACCGCGCAATTGTCAATTAAAGCGGCGCAGTGCCGAATCGCAAAAAATTGGCCCGGTCATTGGGCAGCCAATTCTTCCGGGGGCTGAAGTAGTTAACTAAATGAAGATTCTACTGACTTTAAGCTGGTTTTTCAGTTTTTTATTTTGACTGCACTTAGACTTAAAATAATAAACAAACATTCATACTTACCTCTATGCTGCAGCATCACCGCTTTTCACTCTGCTCCTCCAATGCTTTCTGGAGCACAGAGCTGGGGAGTGGGAAGGTGCAGGTGGATCCAAGTCTCAGCCCTGCACTAAGAGGTGGAGCCAGCTATCAGCTGACATAGAGCTGCTCCAGGCTCTGGAAGGATCCCGACAATATTGTTGAGAGGGTCCCCTATTAACATCTACACCAGACCCTCATCTAGGATAAGGGTTTGGTAAAGATGAAGATAATCTCCAGCAATCTGCCTACAAACTGGGCAGCACAATAGTTAGTGATTAGTCCTCTGGCCTTGTAGCACTAGGGTCATTGATTTGAATCCCAACCATGACACTCTCTGCATGGAGTTTGAATGTTCTCCCTACGCTTGCGTGGGTTTCTTTTGGCCACTCTAGTTTCCTCCCACATTCCTGGCTCCTGTCTAAATTGACCCTAGTATGCATGCATGTCAGGTAGGGACCTTAGATTGTAAGCTTCTTGAGGGTGGGGACTGATGTGAATTTACAATATGTGTGAAGAGCTGCATAAGTTGTCTGCACTACATAATTGAATATAGTGATAGCAATTGAAAAATAATTTTGTCAATTAACTGAAATTGCTGTTTCAGGTCCACATCCCTAGTACAAACAGCGAACAAAGGATTGCTCAAGGGGGTGGGATTTAACAGACCAGAAACAGGAAATGTAGTACAAAAGTATACAATTTATTGATAAAGTATCAGATAAAAAATTAAAATCACATTAAAAAAAGCACATAGCACAAGTGACAACATAGGATCAAACCGATGGATAACCTAAGGATCGACTGTCCATGCATGGTGGTGAGACAGAAGAAATCCAACGCGTTTCAACAGAGAATATAAATGCAGGTCTTCTTCAGGGTCAATAAGTTATACAGTTCCAGATTTTTCAAACTAATCCTATGTGCTGATGATTGAACAAATGAAGGTCATGACTCAAGAGTAGTGATGAGCCGAACACCCCCGGGTTCGGTTCGCACCAGAACCCGCGAACGGACCGAAAGTTCGAACGAACATTAGAACCCTATTAAATACAATGGATGCGAACGTTCGAATTCTAAAGTGCTAATTATAAAAACTATTATGCATGTTATTGTCCTAAAAAGGGTTTGGGAACCCGGGTTCTGCACCAGGGGACATGTATCAATGCAAAAATAAGTTTTAAAAATGGTCGTTTTCCGGGAGCAGTCATTTTAATGATGCATAAAGTGAAAAAAAAAAAGTCAAATATTCCTTTAAATATCGTACCTGGGGGGTGTCTAAAGTATGCCTGTGAAGTGCCACGTGTTTCCCGTGTTTAGAACTGTCCCTGCACAAAATGACACTTCTAAAGGAAAAAAAAGCCATTTAAAACTGCTTGCGGCTTTAATGTAATGTCTGGTCCCGGTAATATGGATGAAAATCTTTAAGAAAAATGGCATAGCTACCCCATGACCCCCCCCCCTACCCCAGCCCATTACCAGCCCCTTTGGGTCTTGTATGGATATTAAGGGGAACCCCGCACATAAAATAAAAAAGGCCCTATATACTCTGAACAGCCGTATACAGGCGGTGCATACAAGACAGGGACTGTAGGTTTGTTCTTATGTAGAATCTGTTTGTAATTTTGAACAGGTACATTGTTGAAGTGTAGCTCCAGACCAAAAATCTATTTTTAAACTTTTTGGAAAACATAGGTAAGGGTTATCACCCCTGTAACATTTGTTTTGCTGTCTGTGCCCCTGTTCAGAACATTTCACCTCACTTTCCGTCCTAATGACAACTGTTTTTGAAATGTGGTGTTTTTCTTGAAACAAGGATTGCTGATAAAGCATCAGTACAGAGGAGACACCTTTCTCCCATATTTATTCTTACAGGAGAGAATTTTCCTTCCTAGTGGTAGATTTCCTCTCACTTCCTGTTGTCTTCTTGCGTTTGCAAGTAGGAGTCGTTTGTAAGTTGGATGTTTGAAAGTAGGGACCTGCCGTATATACTCTGCAGAAATAGGCCCCTTAGTTGTTGGTGTTGGCACAACACTGTAAGCACTCACAGTTACTCTTGGTTGGTGCTGGAACGCCCTGCTGTCAACTATTATATCAGGAATTTTAATTACATATAATTGTTGAACAGTGGTAGTAAAAATTGGGCCTTTGATGGTGGTGCTGGTGCCACAACACTGTAAGCCCTGACAGTTACTCTTGGTGGGTGCAGCAATGGGCCCTGCTGTGAATTATTAGATCAAGAATTGTAATTACATGCCCCTGTTGAACAGGGGCTGAAAAATTGGGCCTTAGGCACTGGTGGCACAACACTGCAACCCTTCACAGATACTGTACTTGGAGCACAGCAATGAGCCCTGTTGCAAAGTATTGCTTCAAAAATTGTAATGACACGCCCCTGTTAAACAGGGGCTGAAAAATTGGGCCTTAGGCACTGGTGGCACAACACTGCAACTCCTCACAGATACTGTACTTGGAGCACAGCAATGAGCCCTGTTGCAAAGTATTGCTTCAAAAATTGTAATTACACGCCCCTGTTAAACAGGGGCTGAAAAATTGGGCGTTAGGCACTGGTGGCGGCACCCATAAACAAAAATGATCTTCCAAGCTATCATCATCAATCGTATCATTGAGGACTCGGAGGAGGAGGATAGCCAGTCAACATAACAGCACAGGCACTCAGCATCAGCATCAGTCTTGAAGGGATGTGACATTTTAAAATCAATTAGTCTGTTATATCAGCATCAGGTGTGTGGTAGCTGGTGGTGATCCAAGACTGGTTCATCTTGATGAAAGTCAGTCGATCAACCGAGTCGGTGGACAGGCGCACCCTGTGATCCGTGACAAATCCTCCAGCAGCACTGAATGTGCGTTCCGAAAGAACGCTGGATGCAGGACAGGCCAGTAGCTCAATTGCATACTGTGCAAGCTCTGGCCAGTGATCCATCCTCAAGACCCAGTAAGCCAGAGGATTTTCGGTGGGGAAGGTGTCCAAGTCTGACCTTGCCCCTAGATATTCCTGCACCATGTTTATCAGACGCTGGCGATGGTTGCTGGAACCGATCATACTTTGGGGCTGCGGACTAAAGAATTGTCTGAACGCATCGGTCAGACGGCCACCTTCCCCACCGCTCCTTCTTTGACTGGCCGAAGCCTCAGCAACTCGTTGTCCAGGACCAGGAGTTTGCAACCTCCCAGTCTCTGGGAACGCGTTGCACAGACCTTTCTGCAAGGCCTCCCGGAGTTGTCTCATCCTCTGCTCCCTCTGCGACGGTAACATAAGGTCCGCAACCTTACCCTTGTACCGTGGATCAAGGAGAGTGGCCAGCCAGTAATGGTCCCTCTCCTTGATCCGAAGAATACGAGGATCCTTCCGCAGACTTTGCAGGATCAGGGAGGCCATGCAGCGTAGGTTTGCTGAGGCATTCGCTCCGGAGTCCTCTGGGTCACTAAGGACGACATGATCCGCAGCCACCTCCTCCCAGCCACGTACAAGTCCACTGGTTTCTTGGGACTGTAAATCATCCCTAAAAGACTGCTGCTGATGATGCTGAGTGCCAGCCTCCACCTCCATGCTGACACAATCCTCCTCCTCCTCCTCCTCCTCCTCCTCCTCCTCCTCTTCCTGTGCGATGGGTGGGACAGAAGGAACACTGTCTGGGTAAAGGGGGCCTTGAGAGGCAAGGAAGTCCTCCTCTTCCTGCCTCTGTTCTGCCTCAAGTGCCCTGTCCATTATTCCACGCAGCGTGTGCTCCAACAGGTGGACAAGAGGTACAGTGTCACTGATGCATGCACTGTCACTGCTCACCATCCTCGTGGCCTCCTCAAATGGTGCCAGGACAGTGCATGCATCCCTGATCATGCCCCACTGGCGTGGAGAAAAAAAACCAAGCTCCCCTGACCCTGTCCTGGTGCCGTAGTCGCACAGGTACTCATTGATGGCCCTCTGCTGCGTGTGCAGCCGCTGCAGCATGGCCAACGTTGAGTTCCACCTGGTGGGCATGTCACATATAAGGCGGTTCTTGGGCAGGTTCAACTCCTTTTGCAGCTCAGCCAGGCGAGCACTGGCATTATAAGATCTGCGGAAATGCACACAGACTTTCCTGGCCTGCCTCAGGACATCCTGTAAGCCCGGGTACCTGCCCAAGAAGCGCTGCACCACCAGGTTAAGGACGTGAGCCACACAGGGCACATGGGTCAGTTGTCCCTGTCGGAGGGCGGAGAGGAGGTTGGTGCCATTGTCGCAAACCACCATTCCTGGCTTAAGCTGGCGTGGCGTCAACCACCTCTCGGCCTGGCCCTGCAGAGCAGACAGGACCTCTGCCCCAGTGTGGCTTCTGTCCCCCAAACACACCAGCGCAAGCACGGCATGGCATCTTTTTGCCTGCGTACTTGCGTAGCCCCGTGAACGGCTACGGAGCACCGCTGGTTCATAGGACAAACCACAGGAAGAGGCCATGGAGGAAGAAGAAGAGGAGGGGGTGGAGGAGAGAGGTGTGTCACAACCAGTAGTAGCATTTTGGAGGCGTGGCGGTGGGACAACCTCCAACACTACTGCACCTTGTCCTGAATCCTTCCCAGCTGCCAAAAGAGTGACCCAATGGGCCGTGAAAGAAAGGTAACGTCCCTGTCCATGCCTGCTGGACCATGAGTCAGCGGTAATATGCACCTTACCGCTGACCGCCCTGTCCAGCGAGGCCAAGACATTGCCTTCCACATGCCGGTAGAGAGCCGGAATAGCCTTCCGTGAGAAAAAGTGGCGTTTGGGAACCTGCCACTGAGGAACCGCACATTGCACAAACTCACGGAAGGGGGCCGAGTCTACCAACTGAAAAGGCAGCAGTTGAAGCGCTAGCAATTTAGCCAAGCTAGCATTCAACCGCTGGGCATGTGGATGGCTGGGAGTGAACTTCTTTCGACGGTCCAGCAGCTGGGGCAGGGAAATTTGCCTGCTAGAATCGGACGTCGGTGTACTGCTAGCAGAGTGGGCGCAAGTACTTGGCTGTGACACACCTAATTCTACACCTTCATTCCTCTCAGTGCATGTTTCAGAGAGGACTGAAGTTATAGTGGGGTTGGAGATCCCAGCTGATGCGGTGCAAGGAGAGGTCCGCTTTGTTCTTTGGTGTGGGTCTTTGAGGTAGGCTTGCCAACGAGCTGCATGGCAGGTCAACATATGTCTGGTCAGGCATGTGGTACCCAAGCGGCTGATGTTTTGGCCACGCGATATACGCTTGAGACATATGTTGCAAACAGCAGCTGTGCGATCTGATGCACTAGCCTCAAAAAAGGCCCACACCAAAGAACTTTTTGAATGACGGGCAGAGGCAGCGCCCTGCACAGGCGGAGCTCTGCGGTGTGATTCCGTCGGTGTACTGCCCTTACGCTGGCCACCAAAGGGCATCCTGCCTCGTTGGAGATGTGCCTCCTCCTCATCCTCCTCCTCCTCCTCTCTCCTATTAGGCACCCACGTGGAGTCATTGACCTCATCATCCCCTCCCTCCTCATCACTGGAGCCAATCTGGCAGTATGCTGCAGCTGCTGGAACATGACTGCCAGATTGGTGTCCTTCTTGAGCATCCCCTCTGTCTGCTCTCACGCTACTGCCTTCCTCTAGCTGGGTTTCATCATCAGACCCTTCGAAACGCTGGGCATCCTCCTGGAGCATGTACCCAACACTGTGCTGAAACAGTTCGGGGGACTCCTCAGGAGGAGGACATGGTGGGTCTAGGGAAGGAGTGACTGATGATTTGTCTGACATTGATACCAGGGAAGACGACGCTTTGGCAGCTGCTTTTCCAGTACCCTGAGCCTGGGTGAGAGAGGATGAGGAGGAGGAGGAGGGCTTGGTCATCCACTCTACCAAGTCTTCGGCATGATGTGGCTCAACATGTCCAGCTGCCGAAAAGAAGGACAAGCGTGTCCCATGGCCATGTGCTGATGACAATGCACCGCGTCCACGACCAGCACTGTTGCCCCCAGACACAGAGCCTGCTTGCCCTCTTTTATTGCCTCCTGACTGTCTGCCTCTCCTTGTTTGCCTTCCAGACATTCTAATAGATGGCCTGCAGGGAGATGGGAAAAAAGCAATAAGGGCTACCTTCAGGTGTCCTTCTCTGTCCCTTGAAACAAGGACTTTCACAGTGAAAGAAACTGACACTGTCCCTACCTAGAGTTTTCTGTCCCTAGAATAAATGTTTTTTTTAATCACAATATAGCACAAGGACAATTCACTCAATGTCTCTCCAGGTCCCTGGAAACAAGGACTTGCAGAGTGAAAGAAACTGACACTGTCCCTACCTAGAGTTTTCTGTCCCTAGAATAAATGTTTTTTTTAAGCACAATATAGCACAAGGACAATTAACTCACTGTCCTTACAGGTCCCTGGAAACAAGGACTTGCAGAGTGAAAAAAAAAAAACACTCTCCCTACCTACAGTTTTCTGTCCCTAGAAAAAATGTTTTTTTTAAGCACAATATAGCACAAGGACAATTAACTCACTGTCCTTACAGGTCCCTGGAAACAAGGACTTGCAGAGTGAAAGAAAAAAAACACTCTCCCTACCTACAGTTTTCTGTCCCTAGAAAAAATGTTTTTTTTAATCACAATATAGCACAAGGAAAATTAACTCACTGTCCTTACAGGTCCCTGGAAACAAGGACTTGCAGAGTGAAAGAAAAAAAACACTCTCCCTACCTACAGTTTTCTGTCCCTAGAAAAAATGTTTTTTTTAATCACAATATAGCACAAGGAAAATTAACTCACTGTCCTTACAGGTCCCTGGAAACAAGGACTTGCAGAGTGAAAGAAACTGACACTGTCCCTACCTAGAGTTTTCTGTCCCTAGAATAAATGTTTTTTTTAAGCACAATATAGCACAAGGACAATTAACTCACTGTCCTTACAGGTCCCTGGAAACAAGGACTTGCAGAGTGAAAGAAAAAAAACACTCTCCCTACCTACAGTTTTCTGTCCCTAGAAAAAATGTTTTTTTTAAGCACAATATAGCACAAGTAAAATTAACTCACTGTCCTTACAGGTCCCTGGAAACAAGGACTTGCAGAGTGAAAGAAAAAAAACACTCTCCCTACCTACAGTTTTCTGTCCCTAGAAAAAATGTTTTTTTTAATCACAATATAGCACAAGGAAAATTAACTCACTGTCCTTACAGGTCCCTGGAAACAAGGACTTGCAGAGTGAAAGAAACTGACACTGTCCCTACCTAGAGTTTTCTGTCCCTAGAATAAATGTTTTTTTTAATCACAATATAGCACAAGGAAAATTAACTCACTGTCCTTACAGGTCCCTGGAAACAAGGACTTGCAGAGTGAAAGAAACTGACACTGTCCCTACCTAGAGTTTTCTGTCCCTAGAATAAATGTTTTTTTTAAGCACAATATAGCACAAGGACAATTAACTCACTGTCCTTACAGGTCCCTGGAAACAAGGACTTGCAGAGTGAAAAAAAAAAAACACTCTCCCTACCTAGAGTTTTCTGTCCCTAGAAAAAATGTTTTTTTTAAGCACAATATAGCACAAGGACAATTAACTCACTGTCCTTACAGGTCCCTGGAAACAAGGACTTGCAGAGTGAAAGAAAAAAAACACTCTCCCTACCTAGAGTTTTCTGTCCCTAGAAAAAATGTTTTTTTTAAGCACAATATAGCACAAGGACAATTAACTCACTGTCCTTACAGGTCCCTGGAAACAAGGACTTGCAGAGTGAAAGAAAAAAAACACTCTCCCTACCTAGAGTTTTCTGTCCCTAGAAAAAATGTTTTTTTTAATCACAATATAGCACAAGGAAAATTAACTCACTGTCCTTACAGGTCCCTGGAAACAAGGACTTGCAGAGTGAAAGAAACTGACACTGTCCCTACCTAGAGTTTTCTGTCCCTAGAATAAATGTTTTTTTTAATCACAATATAGCACAAGGAAAATTAACTCACTGTCCTTACAGGTCCCTGGAAACAAGGACTTGCAGAGTGAAAGAAACTGACACTGTCCCTACCTAGAGTTTTCTGTCCCTAGAATAAATGTTTTTTTTAATCACAATATAGCACAAGGAAAATTAACTCACTGTCCTTACAGGTCCCTGGAAACAAGGACTTGCAGAGTGAAAGAAACTGACACTGTCCCTACCTAGAGTTTTCTGTCCCTAGAATAAATGTTTTTTTTAATCACAATATAGCACAAGGAAAATTAACTCACTGTCCTTACAGGTCCCTGGAAACAAGGACTTGCAGAGTGAAAGAAACTGACACTGTCCCTACCTAGAGTTTTCTGTCCCTAGAATAAATGTTTTTTTTAAGCACAATATAGCACAAGGACAATTAACTCACTGTCCTTACAGGTCCCTGGAAACAAGGACTTGCAGAGTGAAAGAAAAAAAACACTCTCCCTACCTACAGTTTTCTGTCCCTAGAAAAAATGTTTTTTTTAATCACAATATAGCACAAGGAAAATTAACTCACTGTCCTTACAGGTCCCTGGAAACAAGGACTTGCAGAGTGAAAGAAACTGACACTGTCCCTACCTAGAGTTTTCTGTCCCTAGAATAAATGTTTTTTTTAATCACAATATAGCACAAGGACAATTAACTCACTGTCCTTACAGGTCCCTGGAAACAAGGACTTGCAGAGTGAAAGAAACTGACACTGTCCCTACCTAGAGTTTTCTGTCCCTAGAATAAATGTTTTTTTTAAGCACAATATAGCACAAGGACAATTAACTCACTGTCCTTACAGGTCCCTGGAAACAAGGACTTGCAGAGTGAAAGAAAAAAAACACTCTCCCTACCTACAGTTTTCTGTCCCTAGAAAAAATGTTTTTTTTAATCACAATATAGCACAAGGAAAATTAACTCACTGTCCTTACAGGTCCCTGGAAACAAGGACTTGCAGAGTGAAAGAAACTGACACTGTCCCTACCTAGAGTTTTCTGTCCCTAGAATAAATGTTTTTTTTAATCACAATATAGCACAAGGACAATTAACTCACTGTCCTTACAGGTCCCTGGAAACAAGGACTTGCAGAGTGAAAGAAACTGACACTGTCCCTACCTAGAGTTTTCTGTCCCTAGAATAAATGTTTTTTTTAAGCACAATATAGCACAAGGACAATTAACTCACTGTCCTTACAGGTCCCTGGAAACAAGGACTTGCAGAGTGAAAGAAACTGACACTGTCCCTACCTAGAGTTTTCTGTCCCTAGAATAAATGTTTTTTTTAAGCACACTATAGCAGAAGCACAAAACACACTGACACTCTCCCTACCTATCCTTCTCTTTCCCTAAACTAAAGGAATCCAGGTTAAGCAAGAAAGAAATAACAGTCACTGTCCCTGCCTATGCTACTCTATCCCTGCTCCGGAACACACTACACTAGGCCGCCGTGCTGGCGGCCTTTTATAGTGTGGGGCGTGTACTAAACACCCTCAGCAATAATTGGCCACAGGCATCCTGCCTGTGGCCAATCATTGCTCTCCTCGCTGCCGGCGCTGTGATTGGCCAAGCATGCGGGGTCACAGTGCATGCTTGGCCAATCACAGCGCCTGGATGACACTGCGATGGCGTAGTGCATTGTGGGCCGTTCGCGTCACTCGAATTTGGCGCGAACGGCCCAAATCGTTCGATCTTCGTCGAACGATCGAACAGCCAATGTTCGAGTCGAACGTATGTTCGACTCGAACACGAAGCTCATCCCTACTCAAGAGCAAAAAAGACAGTTGCTGGTTTTCCCCAGGGACCAATCCTATTTAATTTGTTCATAGACGACCTGGAGGATGGGGCAAACAGTTCAAACTCTGTATTTGCGGACAGTACTAAGCTAATCAGGGCAATAACTTCTCTGCAGGATGTGGAAACCTTGCAAAAAGATCTGAACAAATTAATGGGTGGGCAACTACGTGGCAAATGAGGTTTAATGTAGAAAAATTTAAAATAATGCATTTGGGTGGCAAAAATATGAATGCAATCTATACACTGGGGGGGGGGGGGGGTGGAGAACCTCTGGTAGAATCTAGGATGGAAAAGGACCTGGGGGTCCTAGTAGATGATAGGCTCAGCAATAGCATGCAATGCCAAGCTGCTGCTAACAAAGCAAACAGAAAATTGGCATGCATTAAAAAGGGGATAAACTCCAGAAATAAAACGATAATTCTCACGCTCTACAAGACTCTGGTCTGGCTGCACCTAGAGTATGCTGTCCAGTTCTGGCCACCAGTCCTCAGGAAGGATGTACTGGAAATGGAGCGAGTACAAAGAAGGGCAACAAAGCTAATAAAGGGTCTGGAGGATATTAGTTAGGAGGAAAGGATGCGAGCAATGAACTTATTCTCTCTGGAGAAGAGACGCTTGAGAGGGGATATGATTTAAATTTACAAATACCGTGCTGGTGACCCCACAATAGGGATAAAACTTTTTCGTGGAAGGGAGTTTAACAAGACACGTGGCCACTCATTAAAATTAAAAGAAAAGAGGTTTAACCTTAAACAACGTAGAGGGTTCTTTACTGTAAGAGCGGCAAGGATGTGGAATTCCCTTCCACAGGTGGTGGTCTCAGCGGGGAGGAAAAAAATAAAACGTACCCAAAATCTAAACCCTGGATGTCTGGCTCATCACTAATTAAAGTATCTAATTTAAACTAACCTCCCACATTAGAACTGAAGCAGCTGTGTGAAGAATGTGATTACCCACTACAAGCTCATTGGTGTGCACAACCTATAGCATTATTGGTTGTGCTCTGCTGATATACACACAAATACACGTGTGTATATCAGTAGAGCAGAGATTGGTGTCAGTAGGGCAGTGAACAGTGTCAGTAGTTTTTTATTTTTATAATTTTTTACAATTTTTTTTTCCCCTGGCATCCGGAACAGACCATCCCAAGGGCCTCCGCATCTCGGCAGACATAGAGAGCGAAGCACCCTCGAGGCTTCAACTGAATAACCGTATCGTCAAGGGGGCAGCCAGTGAGACAACGTCCATGGTTGTAGCAGAAACCAAACTCCATGGGGCAGCCGACATGTTGCTCACTCGCTGATCCATCACGCACTGTTCACTTGGCGCCAAAGCCACCACGTGCATCTCACGGCATGGCTAGGCTCCTCCCATTTTTCTCTTCTTTCTGCAGTGTTCGCAAGCTTTCCAAGCTCTACACACACCCACGAACTACGCAGCTGGAGTTCTCCTCGTGGCGCAGCCAAAATTTCACAAAAAAAAATGGCTGACCTCCACGGAACCTCACAGGGGAATAAAGTCCAACATCTGAGGGGGGTTTTCACTGCAGGATCCCAGACCCGAGCCCCCACGTGTAGCACATGGATCCTTTACCTGCCTTTGGCTCACTTGCAGGAAAGGCACACCATGTTATGTGCCCGTACCCTCTTGTGTGAAGAGGTTGAGCGGTGTCATAAACTAGGGTCCTGCAGCAAGGTTCTCCCTTTAGTTAGTTCCCGTCTCTTAGAATGTAAGGACAAGTCTTTATATCCCCAAGTAACTCCAAGGTCCACACCAGTAGTAAACTCCAACGTAGAGTTTATTTCTTTATATGCAAAGTCAATGAATAGAAAAGTGTGGATAGAAGACAGGACAGTAAGAGTTTGGATATGAGTCCAGGCACAAGACAAATTATGAATTCACTACTCGTTCCTTAAGTAGGCTTAGCTCACCCGGATAGTTCCCTATGAAAGCGGATCCTAGCAGCCGAAGTGATGCTCGGACGTTTCTTTAGTTTTCCCCTTTTAGATGCGACTAGGAGATTCTCTGCCACAGAACCGGTAATGCCAATCCTCTGGTGTTGGATGGATCTAATCCCTCCAGAGAGTTACCAGGCCCTTATTTCTCCGTGAACTTTTCACCGGTCCTTCAGAAGGGTCCTCCCCTGGCCTCCTCATCTCAGAACGGGTCCCTAAGCCAGAGGCACCCTGGGATTTCTCCTTCCAGGATGCGGGACCCAGCTAAAGGTGCTGGGCCCAAGGCTGTTGCTGCAGCCCCAGGGCTAAAGGTGCCTGGGACTGATGCGTACGTGGGCCCCTGGCCAGGAGGGCCAGGTACCACGCTCCACGATGGCCCCCTGGGCTTGAACCAGAATGACCACCAAACAAAACAAAAAAAAAACCTCACAAGCAGCGTCTGCCCCTTTTATCTCCTCTCCCGGCATGCACAGCAGGCCGACCACGCCCACCGCACAACCGCCGAGAGAGGACACCCAAGGCACAGCACTATACCAGCGGTTCAACCCTGGCCCATTATGGCAGCGCCACCTACAGGCCACAGGGAACTACACACCAGTATACTACCTGCGGTGTAAGATAGAATAACCTAACAATTAAGGTGGTCTGAGCCCAAATACCGCTCAAACCTTCCCCTAAATTTGGGTATAGCGGGGTTAAATTTGGGGACCCCGCTACATGTGTAAGGGGGAACTGCGCAATGTGACATTGTAATTAGGGATAAGCCGAACACCCCTGGGTTCGGTTCGCACCAGAACCCGCGAACGGACCGAAAGTTTGCACGAACGTTAGAACCCTATTAAATACAATGGATGCGAATGTTCGAAATCTAAAGTGCTAATTATAACGACTATTATGCATGTTATTGTCCTAAAAAGGGTTTGGGAACCTGGGTTCTGCACCAGGGGACATGTATCAATGCAAAAAGAAGTTTTAAAAACGGCCGTTTTTCGGGAGCAGTCATTTTAATGATGCATAAAGTGAAAAAAAAAAGTCAAATATTCCTTTAAATATCGTACCTGGGGGTGTCTAAAATATGCCTGTGAAGTGGCACGTGTTTCCCGTGTTTAGAACTGTCCCTGCACAAAATGACATTTCTAAAGGAAAAAAAGCCATTTAAAACTGCTTGCGGCTTTAATGTAATGTCTGGTCCCGGTAATATGGATGAAAATCTTTAGGAAAAATGGCATAGCTACCCCATCACCCCCCCCCCCCTACCCCAGCCCATTACCAGCCCCTTTAGGTCTTGTATGGATATTATGGATATTAAGGGGAACCCCGCACACAAAATAAAAAAGGCCCTATATACTCTGAACAGCCGTATACAGGCGGTGCATACAAGACAGGGACTGTAGGTTTGTTCTTATGTAGAATCTGTTTGTAATTTTGAACAGGTACATTGTTTAAGTGTAGCTCCAGCCAAAAAATCTATTTTTAAGCTTTTTGGAAAACATAGGGAAGGGTTATCACCCCTGTAACATTTGTTTTGCTGTCTGTGCCCCTGTTCAGAACATTTCACCTCACTTTCCGTCCCAATGACAAATGTTTTTGAAAAGTGGGGTTTTATTGAAACAAGGATTGGTGATAAAGCATCAGTAGAGAGGAGACACCTTTTTCCCATATTAACTCATACAGGAGAGAATTTCCCTTCCTAGGGGTAGATTTCCTCTCACTTCCTGTTGTATCCTTTCGTTTGCAAGTAGGAGTCGTTTGTAAGTTGGATGTTTGAAAGTAGGGGCCTGCCGTATATACTCTGCTGAAATTTGCCCCTTACATGTTGGTGTTGCCACAACACTGTAAGCCCTCACAGTTACTCTTGGTGGGCGCATGAATGGGCCCTGCTGTGAATTATTAGATCAAGAATTGTAATTGCATGCCCCTGTTGAACAGGGGCTGAAAAATTGGGCCTTTGGTGGTGGTGGTGGTGGTGTTGACACAACACTGTAAGCCCTCACAGTTACTCTTGGTGGGCGCATGAATGGGCCCTGCTGTGAATTATTAGATCAAGAATTGTAATTGCATGCCCCTGTTGAACAGGGGCAGAAAAATTGGGCCTTAGGCACTGGTGCCACAACACTGCAACCCCTCACAGATACTGTACTTGGAGCACAGCAATGAGCCCTGTTGCAAAGTATTGCATCAAAAATTTTAATTACACGCCCCTGTTAAACAGGGGCTGAAAAATTGGGCCTTAGGCACTGGTGCTGGTGCCATGACACTGCAACCTCTCCCAGATACTCTAGTTGGAGTGCAGGAATGAGCCCTGCTGCAAAGCATTGCATAAAAAATTGTAATTACATTACCCTATTAAACAGGGGCTGAAAAATTGGGCCTTAGGCACTGGTGCTGGTGCCACGACACTGCAACCTCTCCCAGATACTCTAGTTGGAGTGCAGGAATGAGCCCTGCTGCAAAGCATTGCATAAAAAAATTGTAATTACATGCCCCTATTAAACAGGGGCTGAAAAATTGGGCCTTAGCCACTGGTGGCGGCACCCAGAAACAAAAATGTTCTTCCAAGCTATCATCATCAATCGGATCATTGAGGAGGAGGAGGATAGTCAGTCAACATAACAGGACAGTCACTCAGCATCAGCATCAGTCTTGAAGGGATGTGACTAGTGATGAGCCGAACACCCCCGGGTTCGGTTCGCACCAGAACCCGCAAACGGACCGAAAGTTCGCACGAACATTAGAACCCTATTAAATACAATGGATGCGAACGTTCAGATTCTAAAGTGCTAAGTTTAACGACTATTATCCATGTTATTGTCCGAAACAGAGTTTGGGAACCCGGCTTCTGCACCAGGGGACATGTATCAATGCAAAAAGAAGTTTTAAAAACGGACGTTTTCCGGGAGCAGTCATTTTAATGATGCATAAAGTGAAAAAAAAAAGTCAAATATTCCTTTAAATATTGTACCTGGGGGGTGTCTAAAGTATGCCTGTGAAGTGCCACGTGTTTCCCGTGTTTAGAACTGTCCCTGCACAAAATAACATTTCTAAAGGGAAAAAAGTCATTTAAAACGGCTTGCGGCTTTAATGCAATGTGTGGTCCCGGTAATATGGATGAAAATCTTTAGGAAAAATGGCATAGCTACCCCATCAACCCCCCCCCCCCTCCTACCCCAGCCCATTACCAGCCCCTTTGGGTCTTGTATGGATATTAAGGGGAACCCCGCACACAAAATAAAAAAGGACCTATATACTCTGAACAGCCGTATACAGGCGGTGCATACAAGACAGGGACTGTAGGTTTGTTCTTATGTAGAATCTGTTTATAATTTTGAACAGCTGCATTGTTTAAGTGGAGCTCCATGGCAAATTCCTTTTTTTTAGTTTTTTGTATAACATAGGGAACGGTTATCACCCCTGTCACATTTTTTTTGCTGTCTGTGCCCCTGTTCAGAACATTTCACCTCACTTTGCGTCCCAATGACAACTGTTTTTGAAATGTGGTGTTTTTATTGAAACAAGGATTGGTGATAAAGCATCAGTAGAGAGGAGACACCTTTCTCCCATATTAATTCTTACAGGACAGAATTTTCCTTCCAAGGGGTAGATTTCCTCTCACTTCCTGTTGTCTTCTTCCGTTTGCAAGTAGTAGTCGTTTGTAAGTTGGATGTTTGAAAGTAGGGACCTGCCGTATATACTCTGCAGAAATTGGCCCCTTAGGTGTTGGTGTTGGCACAACACTGTAAGCACTCACAGTTACTCTTGGTGGGTGCTGGAACGCCCTGCTGTCAACTATTATATCAGGAATTGTAATAACATATAATTGTTGAACAGTGGTAGTAAAAATTGGGCCTTTGATGGTGGTGCTGGTGCCACAACACTGTAAGGCCTGACAGTTACTCTTGGTGGGCGCAGCAATGGGCCCTGCTGTGAATTATTAGATCAATAATTATAATTGCATGCCCCTGTTGAACAGGGGCTGAAAAATTGGGCCTTAGGCACTGGTGGCACAACACTGCAACCCCTCACAGATACTGTACTTGGAGCACAGCAATGAGCCCTGTTGCAAAGTATTGCATCAAAAATTGTAATTACACGCCCCTGTTAAACAGGGACTGAAAAATTGGGCCTTAGCCACTGGTGGCGGCACCCATAAACCAAAATGATCTTCCAAGCTATCATCATTAATCGGATCATTGAGGAGGAGGAGGAGGATAGCCAGTCAACATAACAGCACAGGCACTCAGCATCAGCATCAGTCTTGAAGGGATGTGACATTTTAAAATCAATTAGTCTGTTATATCAGCATCAGGTGTGTGGTAGCTGGTGGTGATCCAAGACTGGTTCATCTTGATGAAAGTCAGTCGATCAACCGAGTCGGTGGACAGGCGCACCCTGTGATCCGTGACAAATCCTCCAGCAGCACTGAATGTGCGTTCTGAAAGAACGCTGGATGCAGGACAGGCCAGTAGCTCAATTGCATACTGTGCAAGCTCTGGCCAGTGATCCATCCTCAAGACCCAGTAAGCCAGAGGATTTTCGGTGGGGAAGGTGTCCAAGTCTGACCTTGCCCCTAGGTATTCCTGCACCATGTATATCAGACGCTGGCGATGGTTGCTGGAACCGATCATACTTTGGGGCTGCGGACTAAAGAATTGTCTGAACGCATCGGTCAGACGGCCACCTTCCCCACCGCTCCTTCTTTGACTGCCCGAAGCCTCAGCAACTCGTTGTCCAGGACCAGGAGTTTGTAACCTCCCAGTCTCTGGGAACGCGTTGCACAGACCTTTCTGCAAGGCCTCCCGGAGTTGTCTCATCCTCTGCTCCCTCTGCGATGGTAAGATAAGGTCCGCAACCTTACCCTTGTACCGTGGATCAAGGAGAGTGGCCAGCCAGTAATGGTCCCTCTCCTTGATCCAAAGAATACGAGGATCCTTCCGCAGACTTTGCAGGATCAGGGAGGCCATGCAGCGTAGGTTAGCTGAGGCATTCAGTCCGGAGTCCTCTGGGTCACTAAGGACGACATGATCCGCAGCCACCTCCTCCCAGCCACGTACAAGTCCACTGGTTTCTTGGGACTGTAAATCATCCCTAAAAGACTGCTGCTGATGATGCTGAGTGCCAGCCTCCACCTCCATGCTGACACAATCCTCCTCCTCCTCCTCCTCCTCCTCCTCCTCTTCCTGTGCGATGGGTGGGACAGAAGGAACACTGTCTGGGTAAAGAGGGCCTTGAGAGGCAAGGAAGTCCTCCTCTTCCTGCCTCTGTTCTGCCTCAAGTGCCCTGTCCATTATTCCACGCAGCGTGTGCTCCAACAGGTGGACAAGAGGTACAGTGTCACTGATGCATGCACTGTCACTGCTCACCATCCTCGTGGCCTCCTCAAATGGTGCCAGGACAGTGCATGCATCCCTGATCATGCCCCACTGGCGTGGTGAAAAAAACCCGAGCTCCCCTGACCCTGTCCTGGTGCCGTAGTCGCACAGGTACTCATTGATGGCCCTCTGCTGCGTGTGCAGCCGCTGCAGCATGGCCAACGTTGAGTTCCACCTGGTGGGCATGTCACATATAAGGCGGTTCTTGGGCAGGTTCAACTCCTTTTGAAGCTCAGCCAGGCGAGCACTGGCATTATAAGATCTGCGGAAATGCACACAGACTTTCCTGGCCTGCCTCAGGACATCCTGTAAGCCCGGGTACCTGCCCAAGAACCGCTGCACCACCAGGTTAAGGACGTGAGCCATACAGGGCACATGGGTCAGTTGTCCCTGTCGGAGGGCGGAGAGGAGGTTGGTGCCATTGTCGCAAACCACCATTCCTGGCTTAAGCTGGCGTGGCGTCAACCACCTCTCGGCCTGCCCCTGCAGAGCAGACAGGACCTCTGCCCCAGTGTGGCTCCTGTCCCCCAAACACACCAGCGCAAGCACGGCATGGCATCTTTTTGCCTGCGTACTTGCGTAGCCCCTTGAACGCCTACGGAGCACCGCTGGTTCCGAGGACAAACCACAGGAAGAGGCCATGGAGGAAGAAGAAGAGGAGGGGGTGGAGGAGAGAGGTGTGTCACAACCAGTAGTAGCATTTTGGAGGCATGGCGGTGGAACAACCTCCAACACTACTGCACCTTGTCCTGCATCCTTCCCAGCTGCCAAAAGAGTGACCCAATGGGCCGTGAAAGAAAGGTAACGTCCCTGTCCATGCCTGCTGGACCATGAGTCAGCGGTAATATGCACCTTACCGCTGACCGCCCTGTCCAGCGAGGCCAAGACATTGCCTTCCACATGCCTGTAGAGAGCCGGAATAGCCTTCCGTGCGAAAAAGTGTCGTTTGGGAACCTGCCACTGAGGAACCGCACATTGCACAAACTCACGGAAGGGGGCCGAGTCTACCAACTGAAAAGGCAGCAGTTGAAGCGCTAGCAATTTAGCCAAGCTAGCATTCAACCGCTGGGCATGTGGATGGCTGGGAGTGAACTTCTTTCGACGGTCCAGCAGCTGGGGCAGGGAAATTTGCCTGCTAGAATCGGACGTTGGTGTACTGCTAGCAGAGTGCCCGCAAGTACTTGCCTGTGACACACCTAATTCTACACCTTCATTCCTCTCAGAGCAGGTTTCAGAGAGGAGTGAAGGTATACTGGGGTTGGAGATCCCAGCTGATGCGGTGCAAGAAGAGGTCAGCTTTGTTCTTTGGTGTGGGTCTTTAAGGTAGGCTTGCCAACGAGCTGCATGGCAGGTCAACATATGTCTGATCAAGCATGTGGTGCCCAAGCGGCTGATGTTTTGGCCACGCGATATACGCTTGAGACATATGTTGCAAACAGCAGCTGTGCGATCTGATGCACTCGCCTCAAAAAAGGCCCACACCAAAGAACTTTTTGCATGACGGGCAGAGGCAGCGCCCTGCACAGGCGGAGCTCTGCGGTGTGATTCCGTCGGTGTGCTGCCCATACGCTGGCCACTCAAGGGCATCCTGCCTCGTTGGAAATGTGCCTCCTCCTCATCCTCCTCCTCCTCCTCTCTCCTATTAGGCACCCACGTGGAGTCAGTGACCTCATCATCCCCTCCCTCCTCATCACTGGAGCCAATCTGGCAATATGCTGCAGCTGCTGGAGCATGACTGCCAGATTGGTGTCCTTCTTGAGCATCCCCTCTCTCTGCTCTCACGCTGCTGCCTTCCTCTAGCTGGGTATCATCATCAGATCCTTCCAAACGCTGGGCATCCTCCTGGAGCATGTACCCAACACTGTGCTCAAACAGTTCGGGGGACTCCTCAGGAGGAGGGCATGGTGGGTCTAGGGAAGGATTGACTAATGAAGATAATGATACCAGAGAAGAGGACGCTTTGGCAGCTGCTTTGCCAGTACCCTGAGCCTGGGTGAGAGAGGATGAGGAGGATGAGGTGGGCTTGGTCATCCACTCTACCAAGTCTTCGGCATGATGTGGCTCAACATGTCCAGCTGCCGAAAACAAGGACAAGCGTGTCCCATGGCCATGTGCTGATGACAATGCACCGCGTACACGACCAGCACTGTTGCCCCCAGACACAGAGCCTGCTTGCCCTCTTTTTTTGCCTCCTGACTGTCTGCCTCTCCTTGGTTGCCTTCCAGACATTTTAATGGATGGCCTGCAGGGAGATGGGAAAAACAGCAATAAGGGCTACCTTCAGGTGTATACTGTGCAGGAGGCTTAGCAACAATGACACTGACACTGTCCCCTGCCTATCCTTCTCTGTCCCTAAACACAAGGATTGAAAATATGGTTCAGCAAAATAGTTTTAGAACAGAATAGCACACTGACACTTTCCCTCATTGTCCTACTCTGTCCCTCCCTACAAACAAGATTTAGCACAGAATAGCACACTGATAATTTCTACGAGTGTCCTTCTCTGTCCCTAACTCAAGGATTGAAAATATGGAACAGCAAAATTGGTTTAGAACAGAATAGCACACTGTCAGTTTCACTCACTGTACCTCTCTGTCCCTCAACTCAAGGATTGAAAATATGGAACAGCAAAATTGGTTTAGAACAGAATAGCACACTGTCAGTTTCACTCACTGTACCTCTCTGTCCCTCAACTCAAGGATTGAAAATATGGAACAGCAAAATTGGTTTAGAACAGAATAGCACACTGTCAGTTTCACTCACTGTACCTCTCTGTCCCTCAACTCAAGGATTGAAAATATGGAACAGCAAAATTGGTTTAGAACAGAATAGCACACTGTCAGTTTCACTCACTGTACCTCTCTGTCCCTCAACTTAAGGATTGAAAATATGGTTCAGCAAAATAGTTTTAGAACAGAATAGCACACTGACACTTTCCCTCACTGTACCTCTCTGTCCCTCAACTCAAGGATTGAAAATATGGAACAGCAAATTTGGTTTAGAACAGAACAGCACACTGTCAGTTTCACTCACTGTACCTCTCTGTCCCTCAACTCAAGGATTGAAAATATGGAACAGCAAAATTGGTTTACAAAAGAATAGCACACTGTCAGTTTCACTCACTGAACCTCTCTGTCCCTCAACTCAAGGATTGAAAATATGGTTCAGCAAAATAGTTTTAGAACAGAATAGCACACTGACACTTTCCCTCACTGTACCTCTCTGTCCCTCAACTCAAGGATTGAAAATATGGAACAGCAAATTTGGTTTAGAACAGAATAGCACACTGTCAGTTTCACTCACTGTACCTCTCTGTCCCTCAACTCAAGGATTGAAAATATGGAACAGCAAAATTGGTTTAGAACAGAATAGCACACTGACACTTTCCCTCACTGTACCTCTCTGTCCCTCAACTCAAGGATTGAAAATATGGAACAGCAAAATTGGTTTAGAAAAGAATAGCACACTGTCAGTTTCACTCACTGTACCTCTCTGTCCCTCAACTCAAGGATTGAAAATATGGAACAGCAAAATTGGTTTAGAACAGAATAGCACACTGTCAGTTTCACTCACTGTACCTCTCTGTCCCTCAACTCAAGGATTGAAAATATGGAACAGCAAATTTGGTTTAGAACAGAATAGCACACTGTCAGTTTCACTCACTGTACCTCTCTGTCCCTCAACTCAAGGATTGAAAATATGGAACAGCAAAATTGGTTTAGAACAGAATAGCACACTGTCGGTTTCACTCACTGTACCTCTCTGTCCCTCAACTCAAGGATTGAAAATATGGTTCAGCAAAATAGTTTTAGAACAGAATAGCACACTGACACTTTCCCTCACTGTACCTCTCTGTCCCTCAACTCAAGGATTGAAAATATGGAACAGCAAATTTGGTTTAGAACAGAATAGAACACTGTCAGTTTCACTCACTGTACCTCTCTGTCCCTCAACTCAAGGATTGAAAATATGGAACAGCAAAATTGGTTTAGAAAAGAATAGCACACTGTCAGTTTCACTCACTGTACCTCTCTGTCCCTCAACTCAAGGATTGAAAATATGGAACAGCAAATTTGGTTTAGAACAGAACAGCACACTGTCAGTTTCACTCACTGTACCTCTCTGTCCCTCAACTCAAGGATTGAAAATATGGAACAGCAAAATTGGTTTAGAAAAGAATAGCACACTGTCAGTTTCACTCACTGTACCTCTCTGTCCCTCAACTCAAGGATTGAAAATATGGAACAGCAAAATTGGTTTAGAAAAGAATAGCACACTGTCAGTTTCACTCACTGTACCTCTCTGTCCCTCAACTCAAGGATTGAAAATATGGAACTGCAAAATTGGTTTAGAACAGAATAGCACACTGTCAGTTTCACTCACTGTACCTCTCTGTCCCTCAACTCAAGGATTGAAAATATGGAACAGCAAAATTGGTTAAAAACAGAATGGCACACTGTCAGTTTCACTCACTGTACCTCTCTGTCCCTCAACTCAAGGATTGAAAATATGGTTCAGCAAAATAGTTTTAGAACAGAATAGCACACTGACACTTTCCCTCACTGTCCTACTCTGTCCCTCCCTACATACAAGATTTAGCACAGAATAGCACACTGATAATTTCTATGAGTGTCCTTCTCTGTCCCTAAACTCAAGGATTGAAAATATGGAACAGCAAAATAGGTTTAGAACAGAATAGCACACTGTCAGTTTCACTCACTGTACCTCTCTGTCCCTCAACTCAAGGATTGAAAATATGGAACAGCAAAATTGGTTTAGAACAGAATAGCACACTGTCAGTTTCACTCACTGTACCTCTCTGTCCCTCAACTCAAGGATTGAAAATATGGAACAGCAAAATTGGTTTAGAACAGAATAGCACACTGTCAGTTTCACTCACTGTACCTCTCTGTCCCTCAACTCAAGGATTGAAAATATGGAACAGCAAAATTGGTTTAGAACAGAATAGCACACTGTCAGTTTCACTCACTGTACCTCTCTGTCCCTCAACTCAAGGATTGAAAATATGGAACAGCAAATTTGGTTTAGAACAGAATAGCACACTGTCAGTTTCACTCACTGTACCTCTCTGTCCCTCAACTCAAGGATTGAAAATATGGAACAGCAAAATTGGTTTAGAACAGAATAGCACACTGTCAGTTTCACTCACTGTACCTCTCTGTCCCTCAACTTAAGGATTGAAAATATGGTTCAGCAAAATAGTTTTAGAACAGAATAGCACACTGACACTTTCCCTCACTGTACCTCTCTGTCCCTCAACTCAAGGATTGAAAATATGGAACAGCAAATTTGGTTTAGAACAGAACAGCACACTGTCAGTTTCACTCACTGTACCTCTCTGTCCCTCAACTCAAGGATTGAAAATATGGAACAGCAAAATTGGTTTACAAAAGAATAGCACACTGTCAGTTTCACTCACTGAACCTCTCTGTCCCTCAACTCAAGGATTGAAAATATGGTTCAGCAAAATAGTTTTAGAACAGAATAGCACACTGACACTTTCCCTCACTGTACCTCTCTGTCCCTCAACTCAAGGATTGAAAATATGGAACAGCAAATTTGGTTTAGAACAGAATAGCACACTGTCAGTTTCACTCACTGTACCTCTCTGTCCCTCAACTCAAGGATTGAAAATATGGAACAGCAAAATTGGTTTAGAACAGAATAGCACACTGACACTTTCCCTCACTGTACCTCTCTGTCCCTCAACTCAAGGATTGAAAATATGGAACAGCAAAATTGGTTTAGAAAAGAATAGCACACTGTCAGTTTCACTCACTGTACCTCTCTGTCCCTCAACTCAAGGATTGAAAATATGGAACAGCAAAATTGGTTTAGAACAGAATAGCACACTGTCAGTTTCACTCACTGTACCTCTCTGTCCCTCAACTCAAGGATTGAAAATATGGAACAGCAAATTTGGTTTAGAACAGAATAGCACACTGTCAGTTTCACTCACTGTACCTCTCTGTCCCTCAACTCAAGGATTGAAAATATGGAACAGCAAAATTGGTTTAGAACAGAATAGCACACTGTCGGTTTCACTCACTGTACCTCTCTGTCCCTCAACTCAAGGATTGAAAATATGGTTCAGCAAAATAGTTTTAGAACAGAATAGCACACTGACACTTTCCCTCACTGTACCTCTCTGTCCCTCAACTCAAGGATTGAAAATATGGAACAGCAAATTTGGTTTAGAACAGAATAGAACACTGTCAGTTTCACTCACTGTACCTCTCTGTCCCTCAACTCAAGGATTGAAAATATGGAACAGCAAAATTGGTTTAGAAAAGAATAGCACACTGTCAGTTTCACTCACTGTACCTCTCTGTCCCTCAACTCAAGGATTGAAAATATGGAACAGCAAATTTGGTTTAGAACAGAACAGCACACTGTCAGTTTCACTCACTGTACCTCTCTGTCCCTCAACTCAAGGATTGAAAATATGGAACAGCAAAATTGGTTTAGAAAAGAATAGCACACTGTCAGTTTCACTCACTGTACCTCTCTGTCCCTCAACTCAAGGATTGAAAATATGGAACAGCAAAATTGGTTTAGAAAAGAATAGCACACTGTCAGTTTCACTCACTGTACCTCTCTGTCCCTCAACTCAAGGATTGAAAATATGGAACTGCAAAATTGGTTTAGAACAGAATAGCACACTGTCAGTTTCACTCACTGTACCTCTCTGTCCCTCAACTCAAGGATTGAAAATATGGAACAGCAAAATTGGTTAAAAACAGAATGGCACACTGTCAGTTTCACTCACTGTACCTCTCTGTCCCTCAACTCAAGGATTGAAAATATGGTTCAGCAAAATAGTTTTAGAACAGAATAGCACACTGACACTTTCCCTCACTGTCCTACTCTGTCCCTCCCTACATACAAGATTTAGCACAGAATAGCACACTGATAATTTCTATGAGTGTCCTTCTCTGTCCCTAAACTCAAGGATTGAAAATATGGAACAGCAAAATAGGTTTAGAACAGAATAGCACACTGTCAGTTTCACTCACTGTACCTCTCTGTCCCTCAACTCAAGGATTGAAAATATGGAACAGCAAATTTGGTTTAGAACAGAACAGCACACTGTCAGTTTCACTCACTGTACCTCTCTGTCCCTCAACTCAAGGATTGAAAATATGGAACAGCAAATTTGGTTTAGAACAGAATAGCACACTGTCAGTTTCACTCACTGTACCTCTCTGTCCCTCAACTCAAGGATTGAAAATATGGAACAGCAAAATTGGTTTAGAACAGAATAGCACACTGTCAGTTTCACTCACTGTACCTCTCTGTCCCTCAACTCAAGGATTGAAAATATGGAACAGCAAAATTGGTTTAGAAAAGAATAGCACACTGTCAGTTTCACTCACTGTACCTCTCTGTCCCTCAACTCAAGGATTGAAAATATGGAACAGCAAATTTGGTTTAGAACAGAACAGCACACTGCCAGTTTCACTCACTGTACCTCTCTGTCCCTCAACTCAAGGATTGAAAATATGGAACAGCAAAATTGGTTTAGAAAAGGATAGCACACTGTCAGTTTCACTCACTGTACCTCTCTGTCCCTCAACTCAAGGATTGAAAATATGGAACAGCAAAATTGGTTTAGAACAGAATAGCACACTGTCAGTTTCACTCACTGTACCTCTCTGTCCCTCAACTCAAGGATTGAAAATATGGAACAGCAAATTTGGTTTAGAACAGAATAGCACACTGTCAGTTTCACTCACTGTACCTCTCTGTCCCTCAACTCAAGGATTGAAAATATGGAACAGCAAAATTGGTTTAGAACAGAATAGCACACTGTCGGTTTCACTCACTGTACCTCTCTGTCCCTCAACTCAAGGATTGAAAATATGGTTCAGCAAAATAGTTTTAGAACAGAATAGCACACTGACACTTTCCCTCACTGTACCTCTCTGTCCCTCAACTCAAGGATTGAAAATATGGAACAGCAAATTTGGTTTAGAACAGAATAGAACACTGTCAGTTTCACTCACTGTACCTCTCTGTCCCTCAACTCAAGGATTGAAAATATGGAACAGCAAAATTGGTTTAGAAAAGAATAGCACACTGTCAGTTTCACTCACTGTACCTCTCTGTCCCTCAACTCAAGGATTGAAAATATGGAACAGCAAATTTGGTTTAGAACAGAACAGCACACTGTCAGTTTCACTCACTGTACCTCTCTGTCCCTCAACTCAAGGATTGAAAATATGGAACAGCAAAATTGGTTTAGAAAAGAATAGCACACTGTCAGTTTCACTCACTGTACCTCTCTGTCCCTCAACTCAAGGATTGAAAATATGGAACAGCAAAATTGGTTTAGAAAAGAATAGCACACTGTCAGTTTCACTCACTGTACCTCTCTGTCCCTCAACTCAAGGATTGAAAATATGGAACTGCAAAATTGGTTTAGAACAGAATAGCACACTGTCAGTTTCACTCACTGTACCTCTCTGTCCCTCAACTCAAGGATTGAAAATATGGAACAGCAAAATTGGTTAAAAACAGAATGGCACACTGTCAGTTTCACTCACTGTACCTCTCTGTCCCTCAACTCAAGGATTGAAAATATGGTTCAGCAAAATAGTTTTAGAACAGAATAGCACACTGACACTTTCCCTCACTGTCCTACTCTGTCCCTCCCTACATACAAGATTTAGCACAGAATAGCACACTGATAATTTCTATGAGTGTCCTTCTCTGTCCCTAAACTCAAGGATTGAAAATATGGAACAGCAAAATAGGTTTAGAACAGAATAGCACACTGTCAGTTTCACTCACTGTACCTCTCTGTCCCTCAACTCAAGGATTGAAAATATGGAACAGCAAAATTGGTTTAGAACAGAATAGCACACTGTCAGTTTCACTCACTGTACCTCTCTGTCCCTCAACTCAAGGATTGAAAATATGGAACAGCAAAATTGGTTTAGAACAGAATAGCACACTGTCAGTTTCACTCACTGTACCTCTCTGTCCCTCAACTCAAGGATTGAAAATATGGAACAGCAAAATTGGTTTAGAACAGAATAGCACACTGTCAGTTTCACTCACTGTACCTCTCTGTCCCTCAACTCAAGGATTGAAAATATGGAACAGCAAAATTGGTTTAGAACAGAATAGCACACTGTCAGTTTCACTCACTGTACCTCTCTGTCCCTCAACTTAAGGATTGAAAATATGGTTCAGCAAAATAGTTTTAGAACAGAATAGCACACTGACACTTTCCCTCACTGTACCTCTCTGTCCCTCAACTCAAGGATTGAAAATATGGAACAGCAAATTTGGTTTAGAACAGAACAGCACACTGTCAGTTTCACTCACTGTACCTCTCTGTCCCTCAACTCAAGGATTGAAAATATGGAACAGCAAAATTGGTTTACAAAAGAATAGCACACTGTCAGTTTCACTCACTGAACCTCTCTGTCCCTCAACTCAAGGATTGAAAATATGGTTCAGCAAAATAGTTTTAGAACAGAATAGCACACTGACACTTTCCCTCACTGTACCTCTCTGTCCCTCAACTCAAGGATTGAAAATATGGAACAGCAAATTTGGTTTAGAACAGAATAGCACACTGTCAGTTTCACTCACTGTACCTCTCTGTCCCTCAACTCAAGGATTGAAAATATGGAACAGCAAAATTGGTTTAGAACAGAATAGCACACTGACACTTTCCCTCACTGTACCTCTCTGTCCCTCAACTCAAGGATTGAAAATATGGAACAGCAAAATTGGTTTAGAAAAGAATAGCACACTGTCAGTTTCACTCACTGTACCTCTCTGTCCCTCAACTCAAGGATTGAAAATATGGAACAGCAAAATTGGTTTAGAACAGAATAGCACACTGTCAGTTTCACTCACTGTACCTCTCTGTCCCTCAACTCAAGGATTGAAAATATGGAACAGCAAATTTGGTTTAGAACAGAATAGCACACTGTCAGTTTCACTCACTGTACCTCTCTGTCCCTCAACTCAAGGATTGAAAATATGGAACAGCAAAATTGGTTTAGAACAGAATAGCACACTGTCGGTTTCACTCACTGTACCTCTCTGTCCCTCAACTCAAGGATTGAAAATATGGTTCAGCAAAATAGTTTTAGAACAGAATAGCACACTGACACTTTCCCTCACTGTACCTCTCTGTCCCTCAACTCAAGGATTGAAAATATGGAACAGCAAATTTGGTTTAGAACAGAATAGAACACTGTCAGTTTCACTCACTGTACCTCTCTGTCCCTCAACTCAAGGATTGAAAATATGGAACAGCAAAATTGGTTTAGAAAAGAATAGCACACTGTCAGTTTCACTCACTGTACCTCTCTGTCCCTCAACTCAAGGATTGAAAATATGGAACAGCAAATTTGGTTTAGAACAGAACAGCACACTGTCAGTTTCACTCACTGTACCTCTCTGTCCCTCAACTCAAGGATTGAAAATATGGAACAGCAAAATTGGTTTAGAAAAGAATAGCACACTGTCAGTTTCACTCACTGTACCTCTCTGTCCCTCAACTCAAGGATTGAAAATATGGAACAGCAAAATTGGTTTAGAAAAGAATAGCACACTGTCAGTTTCACTCACTGTACCTCTCTGTCCCTCAACTCAAGGATTGAAAATATGGAACTGCAAAATTGGTTTAGAACAGAATAGCACACTGTCAGTTTCACTCACTGTACCTCTCTGTCCCTCAACTCAAGGATTGAAAATATGGAACAGCAAAATTGGTTAAAAACAGAATGGCACACTGTCAGTTTCACTCACTGTACCTCTCTGTCCCTCAACTCAAGGATTGAAAATATGGTTCAGCAAAATAGTTTTAGAACAGAATAGCACACTGACACTTTCCCTCACTGTCCTACTCTGTCCCTCCCTACATACAAGATTTAGCACAGAATAGCACACTGATAATTTCTATGAGTGTCCTTCTCTGTCCCTAAACTCAAGGATTGAAAATATGGAACAGCAAAATAGGTTTAGAACAGAATAGCACACTGTCAGTTTCACTCACTGTACCTCTCTGTCCCTCAACTCAAGGATTGAAAATATGGAACAGCAAAATTGGTTTAGAACAGAATAGCACACTGTCAGTTTCACTCACTGTACCTCTCTGTCCCTCAACTCAAGGATTGAAAATATGGAACAGCAAAATTGGTTTAGAACAGAATAGCACACTGTCAGTTTCACTCACTGTACCTCTCTGTCCCTCAACTCAAGGATTGAAAATATGGAACAGCAAAATTGGTTTAGAACAGAATAGCACACTGTCAGTTTCACTCACTGTACCTCTCTGTCCCTCAACTCAAGGATTGAAAATATGGAACAGCAAATTTGGTTTAGAACAGAATAGCACACTGTCAGTTTCACTCACTGTACCTCTCTGTCCCTCAACTCAAGGATTGAAAATATGGAACAGCAAAATTGGTTTAGAACAGAATAGCACACTGTCAGTTTCACTCACTGTACCTCTCTGTCCCTCAACTCAAGGATTGAAAATATGGTTCAGCAAAATAGTTTTAGAACAGAATAGCACACTGACACTTTCCCTCACTGTACCTCTCTGTCCCTCAACTCAAGGATTGAAAATATGGAACAGCAAATTTGGTTTAGAACAGAATAGCACACTGTCAGTTTCACTCACTGTACCTCTCTGTCCCTCAACTCAAGGATTGAAAATATGGAACAGCAAAATTGGTTTAGAACAGAATAGCACACTGTCAGTTTCACTCACTGTACCTCTCTGTCCCTCAACTCAAGGATTGAAAATATGGAACAGCAAAATTGGTTTAGAAAAGAATAGCACACTGTCAGTTTCACTCACTGTACCTCTCTGTCCCTCAACTCAAGGATTGAAAATATGGAACAGCAAATTTGGTTTAGAACAGAACAGCACACTGCCAGTTTCACTCACTGTACCTCTCTGTCCCTCAACTCAAGGATTGAAAATATGGAACAGCAAAATTGGTTTAGAAAAGGATAGCACACTGTCAGTTTCACTCACTGTACCTCTCTGTCCCTCAACTCAAGGATTGAAAATATGGAACAGCAAAATTGGTTTAGAACAGAATAGCACACTGTCAGTTTCACTCACTGTACCTCTCTGTCCCTCAACTCAAGGATTGAAAATATGGAACAGCAAATTTGGTTTAGAACAGAATAGCACACTGTCAGTTTCACTCACTGTACCTCTCTGTCCCTCAACTCAAGGATTGAAAATATGGAACAGCAAAATTGGTTTAGAACAGAATAGCACACTGTCAGTTTCACTCACTGTACCTCTCTGTCCCTCAACTCAAGGATTGAAAATATGGAACAGCAAAATTGGTTTAGAACAGAATAGCACACTGTCAGTTTCACTCACTGTACCTCTCTGTCCCTCAACTCAAGGATTGAAAATATGGAACAGCAAAATTGGTTTAGAACAGAATAGCACACTGTCAGTTTCACTCACTGTACCTCTCTGTCCCTCAACTCAAGGATTGAAAATATGGAACAGCAAAATTGGTTTAGAACAGAATAGCACACTGTCAGTTTCACTCACTGTACCTCTCTGTCCCTCAACTCAAGGATTGAAAATATGGTTCAGCAAAATAGTTTTAGAACAGAATAGCACACTGACACTTTCCCTCACTGTACCTCTCTGTCCCTCAACTCAAGGATTGAAAATATGGAACAGCAAATTTGGTTTAGAACAAAACAGCACACTGTCAGTTTCACTCACTGTACCTCTCTGTCCCTAGACTCAAGGATTGAAAATATGGAACAGCAAATTTGGTTTAGAACAGAATAGCACACTGTCAGTTTCACTCACTGTACCTCTCTGTCCCTCAACTCAAGGATTGAAAATATGGAACAGCAAAATTGGTTTAGAACAGAATAGCACACTGTCAGTTTCACTCACTGTACCTCTCTGTCCCTCAACTCAAGGATTGAAAATATGGAACAGCAAAATTGGTTTAGAAAAGAATAGCACACTGTCAGTTTCACTCACTGTACCTCTCTGTCCCTCAACTCAAGGATTGAAAATATGGAACAGCAAAATTGGTTTAGAACAGAATAGCACACTGTCAGTTTCACTCACTGTACCTCTCTGTCCCTCAACTCAAGGATTGAAAATATGGAACAGCAAATTTGATTTAGAACAGAATAGCACACTGTCAGTTTCACTCACTGTACCTCTCTGTCCCTCAACTCAAGGATTGAAAATATGGAACAGCAAAATTGGTTTAGAACAGAATAGCACACTGTCAGTTTCACTCACTGTACCTCTCTGTCCCTCAACTCAAGGATTGAAAATATGGTTCAGCAAAATAGTTTTAGAACAGAATAGCACACTGACACTTTCCCTCACTGTACCTCTCTGTCCCTCAACTCAAGGATTGAAAATATGGAACAGCAAATTTGGTTTAGAACAGAATAGCTCACTGTCAGTTTCACTCACTGTACCTCTCTGTCCCTCAACTCAAGGATTGAAAATATGGAACAGCAAAATTGGTTTAGAACAGAATAGCACACTGTCAGTTTCACTCACTGTACCTCTCTGTCCCTCAACTCAAGATTTGAAAATATGGAACAGCAAAATTGGTTTAGAAAAGAATAGCACACTGTCAGTTTCGCTCACTGTACCTCTCTGTCCCTCAACTCAAGGATTGAAAATATGGAACAGCAAATTTGGTTTAGAACAGAACAGCACACTGTCAGTTTCACTCACTGTACCTCTCTGTCCCTCAACTCAAGGATTGAAAATATGGAACAGCAAAATTGGTTTAGAAAAGAATAGCACACTGTCAGTTTCACTCACTGTACCTCTCTGTCCCTCAACTCAAGGATTGAAAATATGGAACAGCAAAATTGGTTTAGAACAGAATAGCACACTGTCAGTTTCACTCACTGTACCTCTCTGTCCCTCAACTCAAGGATTGAAAATATGGAACAGCAAATTTGGTTTAGAACAGAATAGCACACTGTCAGTTTCACTCACTGTACCTCTCTGTCCCTCAACTCAAGGATTGAAAATATGGAACAGCAAAATTGGTTTAGAACAGAATAGCACACTGTCAGTTTCACTCACTGTACCTCTCTGTCACTCAACTCAAGGATTGAAAATATGGTTCAGCAAAATAGTTTTAGAACAGAATAGCACACTGACACTTTCCCTCACTGTACCTCTCTGTCCCTCAACTCAAGGATTGAAAATATGGAACAGCAAATTTGGTTTAGAACAGAATAGAACACTGTCAGTTTCACTCACTGTACCTCTCTGTCCCTCAACTCAAGGATTGAAAATATGGAACAGCAAAATTGGTTTAGAAAAGAATAGCACACTGTCAGTTTCACTCACTGTACCTCTCTGTCCCTCAACTCAAGGATTGAAAATATGGAACAGCAAATTTGGTTTAGAACAGAACAGCACACTGTCAGTTTCACTCACTGTACCTCTCTGTCCCTCAACTCAAGGATTGAAAATATGGAACAGCAAAATTGGTTTAGAAAAGAATAGCACACTGTCAGTTTCACTCACTGTACCTCTCTGTCCCTCAACTCAAGGATTGAAAATATGGAACAGCAAAATTGGTTTAGAAAAGAATAGCACACTGTCAGTTTCACTCACTGTACCTCTCTGTCCCTCAACTCAAGGATTGAAAATATGGAACTGCAAAATTGGTTTAGAACAGAATAGCACACTGTCAGTTTCACTCACTGTACCTCTCTGTCCCTCAACTCAAGGATTGAAAATATGGAACAGCAAAATTGGTTAAAAACAGAATGGCACACTGTCAGTTTCACTCACTGTACCTCTCTGTCCCTCAACTCAAGGATTGAAAATATGGTTCAGCAAAATAGTTTTAGAACAGAATAGCACACTGACACTTTCCCTCACTGTCCTACTCTGTCCCTCCCTACATACAAGATTTAGCACAGAATAGCACACTGATAATTTCTATGAGTGTCCTTCTCTGTCCCTAAACTCAAGGATTGAAAATATGGAACAGCAAAATAGGTTTAGAACAGAATAGCACACTGTCAGTTTCACTCACTGTACCTCTCTGTCCCTCAACTCAAGGATTGAAAATATGGAACAGCAAAATTGGTTTAGAACAGAATAGCACACTGTCAGTTTCACTCACTGTACCTCTCTGTCCCTCAACTCAAGGATTGAAAATATGGAACAGCAAAATTGGTTTAGAACAGAATAGCACACTGTCAGTTTCACTCACTGTACCTCTCTGTCCCTCAACTCAAGGATTGAAAATATGGAACAGCAAAATTGGTTTAGAACAGAATAGCACACTGTCAGTTTCACTCACTGTACCTCTCTGTCCCTCAACTCAAGGATTGAAAATATGGAACAGCAAATTTGGTTTAGAACAGAATAGCACACTGTCAGTTTCACTCACTGTACCTCTCTGTCCCTCAACTCAAGGATTGAAAATATGGAACAGCAAAATTGGTTTAGAACAGAATAGCACACTGTCAGTTTCACTCACTGTACCTCTCTGTCCCTCAACTTAAGGATTGAAAATATGGTTCAGCAAAATAGTTTTAGAACAGAATAGCACACTGACACTTTCCCTCACTGTACCTCTCTGTCCCTCAACTCAAGGATTGAAAATATGGAACAGCAAATTTGGTTTAGAACAGAACAGCACACTGTCAGTTTCACTCACTGTACCTCTCTGTCCCTCAACTCAAGGATTGAAAATATGGAACAGCAAAATTGGTTTACAAAAGAATAGCACACTGTCAGTTTCACTCACTGAACCTCTCTGTCCCTCAACTCAAGGATTGAAAATATGGTTCAGCAAAATAGTTTTAGAACAGAATAGCACACTGACACTTTCCCTCACTGTACCTCTCTGTCCCTCAACTCAAGGATTGAAAATATGGAACAGCAAATTTGGTTTAGAACAGAATAGCACACTGTCAGTTTCACTCACTGTACCTCTCTGTCCCTCAACTCAAGGATTGAAAATATGGAACAGCAAAATTGGTTTAGAACAGAATAGCACACTGACACTTTCCCTCACTGTACCTCTCTGTCCCTCAACTCAAGGATTGAAAATATGGAACAGCAAAATTGGTTTAGAAAAGAATAGCACACTGTCAGTTTCACTCACTGTACCTCTCTGTCCCTCAACTCAAGGATTGAAAATATGGAACAGCAAAATTGGTTTAGAACAGAATAGCACACTGTCAGTTTCACTCACTGTACCTCTCTGTCCCTCAACTCAAGGATTGAAAATATGGAACAGCAAATTTGGTTTAGAACAGAATAGCACACTGTCAGTTTCACTCACTGTACCTCTCTGTCCCTCAACTCAAGGATTGAAAATATGGAACAGCAAAATTGGTTTAGAACAGAATAGCACACTGTCGGTTTCACTCACTGTACCTCTCTGTCCCTCAACTCAAGGATTGAAAATATGGTTCAGCAAAATAGTTTTAGAACAGAATAGCACACTGACACTTTCCCTCACTGTACCTCTCTGTCCCTCAACTCAAGGATTGAAAATATGGAACAGCAAATTTGGTTTAGAACAGAATAGAACACTGTCAGTTTCACTCACTGTACCTCTCTGTCCCTCAACTCAAGGATTGAAAATATGGAACAGCAAAATTGGTTTAGAAAAGAATAGCACACTGTCAGTTTCACTCACTGTACCTCTCTGTCCCTCAACTCAAGGATTGAAAATATGGAACAGCAAATTTGGTTTAGAACAGAACAGCACACTGTCAGTTTCACTCACTGTACCTCTCTGTCCCTCAACTCAAGGATTGAAAATATGGAACAGCAAAATTGGTTTAGAACAGAATAGCACACTGTCAGTTTCACTCACTGTACCTCTCTGTCCCTCAACTCAAGGATTGAAAATATGGAACAGCAAATTTGGTTTAGAACAGAATAGCACACTGTCAGTTTCACTCACTGTACCTCTCTGTCCCTCAACTCAAGGATTGAAAATATGGAACAGCAAAATTGGTTTAGAACAGAATAGCACACTGTCAGTTTCACTCACTGTACCTCTCTGTCCCTCAACTCAAGGATTGAAAATATGGTTCAGCAAAATAGTTTTAGAACAGAATAGCACACTGACACTTTCCCTCACTGTCCTACTCTGTCCCTCCCTACATACAAGATTTAGCACAGAATAGCACACTGATAATTTCTATGAGTGTCCTTCTCTGTCCCTAAACTCAAGGATTGAAAATATGGAACAGCAAAATAGGTTTAGAACAGAATAGCACACTGTCAGTTTCACTCACTGTACCTCTCTGTCCCTCAACTCAAGGATTGAAAATATGGAACAGCAAAATTGGTTTAGAACAGAATAGCACACTGTCAGTTTCACTCACTGTACCTCTCTGTCCCTCAACTCAAGGATTGAAAATATGGAACAGCAAAATTGGTTTAGAACAGAATAGCACACTGTCAGTTTCACTCACTGTACCTCTCTGTCCCTCAACTCAAGGATTGAAAATATGGAACAGCAAAATTGGTTTAGAACAGAATAGCACACTGTCAGTTTCACTCACTGTACCTCTCTGTCCCTCAACTCAAGGATTGAAAATATGGAACAGCAAATTTGGTTTAGAACAGAATAGCACACTGTCAGTTTCACTCACTGTACCTCTCTGTCCCTCAACTCAAGGATTGAAAATATGGAACAGCAAAATTGGTTTAGAACAGAATAGCACACTGTCAGTTTCACTCACTGTACCTCTCTGTCCCTCAACTCAAGGATTGAAAATATGGTTCAGCAAAATAGTTTTAGAACAGAATAGCACACTGACACTTTCCCTCACTGTACCTCTCTGTCCCTCAACTCAAGGATTGAAAATATGGAACAGCAAATTTGGTTTAGAACAGAATAGCACACTGTCAGTTTCACTCACTGTACCTCTCTGTCCCTCAACTCAAGGATTGAAAATATGGAACAGCAAAATTGGTTTAGAACAGAATAGCACACTGTCAGTTTCACTCACTGTACCTCTCTGTCCCTCAACTCAAGGATTGAAAATATGGAACAGCAAAATTGGTTTAGAAAAGAATAGCACACTGTCAGTTTCACTCACTGTACCTCTCTGTCCCTCAACTCAAGGATTGAAAATATGGAACAGCAAATTTGGTTTAGAACAGAACAGCACACTGCCAGTTTCACTCACTGTACCTCTCTGTCCCTCAACTCAAGGATTGAAAATATGGAACAGCAAAATTGGTTTAGAAAAGGATAGCACACTGTCAGTTTCACTCACTGTACCTCTCTGTCCCTCAACTCAAGGATTGAAAATATGGAACAGCAAAATTGGTTTAGAACAGAATAGCACACTGTCAGTTTCACTCACTGTACCTCTCTGTCCCTCAACTCAAGGATTGAAAATATGGAACAGCAAATTTGGTTTAGAACAGAATAGCACACTGTCAGTTTCACTCACTGTACCTCTCTGTCCCTCAACTCAAGGATTGAAAATATGGAACAGCAAAATTGGTTTAGAACAGAATAGCACACTGTCAGTTTCACTCACTGTACCTCTCTGTCCCTCAACTCAAGGATTGAAAATATGGAACAGCAAAATTGGTTTAGAACAGAATAGCACACTGTCAGTTTCACTCACTGTACCTCTCTGTCCCTCAACTCAAGGATTGAAAATATGGAACAGCAAAATTGGTTTAGAACAGAATAGCACACTGTCAGTTTCACTCACTGTACCTCTCTGTCCCTC
Source organism: Rana muscosa (assembly GCA_029206835.1). Taxonomy (NCBI): domain Eukaryota; kingdom Metazoa; phylum Chordata; class Amphibia; order Anura; family Ranidae; genus Rana; species Rana muscosa. Next base: position 19,798,095 of record CM055123.1, on the reverse strand, counting down.
AACTCAAGGATTGAAAATATGGAACAGCAAAATTGGTTTAGAACAGAATAGCACACTGTCAGTTTCACTCACTGTACCTCTCTGTCCCTCAACTCAAGGATTGAAAATATGGTTCAGCAAAATAGTTTTAGAACAGAATAGCACACTGACACTTTCCCTCACTGTACCTCTCTGTCCCTCAACTCAAGGATTGAAAATATGGAACAGCAAATTTGGTTTAGAACAAAACAGCACACTGTCAGTTTCACTCACTGTACCTCTCTGTCCCTAGACTCAAGGATTGAAAATATGGAACAGCAAATTTGGTTTAGAACAGAATAGCACACTGTCAGTTTCACTCACTGTACCTCTCTGTCCCTCAACTCAAGGATTGAAAATATGGAACAGCAAAATTGGTTTAGAACAGAATAGCACACTGTCAGTTTCACTCACTGTACCTCTCTGTCCCTCAACTCAAGGATTGAAAATATGGAACAGCAAAATTGGTTTAGAAAAGAATAGCACACTGTCAGTTTCACTCACTGTACCTCTCTGTCCCTCAACTCAAGGATTGAAAATATGGAACAGCAAAATTGGTTTAGAACAGAATAGCACACTGTCAGTTTCACTCACTGTACCTCTCTGTCCCTCAACTCAAGGATTGAAAATATGGAACAGCAAATTTGATTTAGAACAGAATAGCACACTGTCAGTTTCACTCACTGTACCTCTCTGTCCCTCAACTCAAGGATTGAAAATATGGAACAGCAAAATTGGTTTAGAACAGAATAGCACACTGTCAGTTTCACTCACTGTACCTCTCTGTCCCTCAACTCAAGGATTGAAAATATGGTTCAGCAAAATAGTTTTAGAACAGAATAGCACACTGACACTTTCCCTCACTGTACCTCTCTGTCCCTCAACTCAAGGATTGAAAATATGGAACAGCAAATTTGGTTTAGAACAGAATAGCTCACTGTCAGTTTCACTCACTGTACCTCTCTGTCCCTCAACTCAAGGATTGAAAATATGGAACAGCAAAATTGGTTTAGAACAGAATAGCACACTGTCAGTTTCACTCACTGTACCTCTCTGTCCCTCAACTCAAGATTTGAAAATATGGAACAGCAAAATTGGTTTAGAAAAGAATAGCACACTGTCAGTTTCGCTCACTGTACCTCTCTGTCCCTCAACTCAAGGATTGAAAATATGGAACAGCAAATTTGGTTTAGAACAGAACAGCACACTGTCAGTTTCACTCACTGTACCTCTCTGTCCCTCAACTCAAGGATTGAAAATATGGAACAGCAAAATTGGTTTAGAAAAGAATAGCACACTGTCAGTTTCACTCACTGTACCTCTCTGTCCCTCAACTCAAGGATTGAAAATATGGAACAGCAAAATTGGTTTAGAACAGAATAGCACACTGTCAGTTTCACTCACTGTACCTCTCTGTCCCTCAACTCAAGGATTGAAAATATGGAACAGCAAATTTGGTTTAGAACAGAATAGCACACTGTCAGTTTCACTCACTGTACCTCTCTGTCCCTCAACTCAAGGATTGAAAATATGGAACAGCAAAATTGGTTTAGAACAGAATAGCACACTGTCAGTTTCACTCACTGTACCTCTCTGTCACTCAACTCAAGGATTGAAAATATGGTTCAGCAAAATAGTTTTAGAACAGAATAGCACACTGACACTTTCCCTCACTGTACCTCTCTGTCCCTCAACTCAAGGATTGAAAATATGGAACAGCAAATTTGGTTTAGAACAGAATAGCACACTGTCAGTTTCACTCACTGTACCTCTCTGTCCCTCAACTCAAGGATTGAAAATATGGAACAGCAAAATTGGTTTAGAACAGAATAGCACACTGTCAGTTTCACTCACTGTACCTCTCTGTCCCTCAACTCAAGGATTGAAAATATGGTTCAGCAAAATAGTTTTAGAACAGAATAGCACACTGACACTTTCCCTCACTGTACCTCTCTGTCCCTCAACTCAAGGATTGAAAATATGGAACAGCAAAATTGGTTTAGAAAAGAATAGCACACTGTCAGTTTCACTCACTGTACCTCTCTGTCCCTCAACTCAAGGACTGAAAATATGGAACAGCAAAATTGGTTTAGAACAGAATAGCACACTGTCAGTTTCCCTCACTGTACCTCTCTGTCCCTCAACTCAAGGATTGAAAATATGGAACAGCAAATTTGGTTTAGAACAGAATAGCACACTGTCAGTTTCACTCACTGTACCTCTCTGTCCCTCAACTCAAGGATTGAAAATATGGAACAGCAAAATTGGTTTAGAACAGAATAGCACACTGTCAGTTTCACTCACTGTACCTCTCTGTCCCTCAACTCAAGGATTGAAAATATGGAACAGCAAAATTGGTTTAGAACAGAATAGCACACTGTCAGTTTCACTCACTGTACCTCTCTGTCCCTCAACTCAAGGATTGAAAATATGGTTCAGCAAGATTGGTTTAGAACAGAATAGCACACTGACACTTTCCCTCACTGTACCTCTCTGTCCCTACAAACAAGGATTAGCACAGAATAGTACACTGTCACTGACACTCTCCCTACCTATCCTTATCTGTCCCTAAACACAAGGAATCCAGGATTATGTAAAGGAAAAATAATGACACTGTCCCTGCCTATGCTTCTCTTTCCCTACTCCGGAACATACTACACAAGGCCGCCGCGCTGGCGGCCTTTTATAGTGTGGGGCGTGTACTAAACCCCATCAGCAATAATTGGCCACAGGCATCCTGCCTGTGGCCAATCATTGCTCTCCTCGCTGCCGGCGCCGTGATTGGCCAAGCATGCGGGGTCACAGTGCATGCTTGGCCAATCACAGCGCCTGGATGACACTGCGATGGCGTAGTGCATTGTGGGCCGTTCGCGTCACTCGAATTTGGCGCGAACGGCCCAAATCGTTCGATCTTCATCGAACAGCCGATGTTCGAGTCGAACGTATGTTCGACTCGAACACGAAGCTCATCCCTAGATGTGACATTTGAAAATAAATTAGTCTGTTATATCAGCTTCAGGTGTTTGGTAGCTAGTGGTGATCCAAGACTGGTTCATCTTTATGAAAGTCAGTCGATCAACCGAGTCGGTGGACAGGCGCACCCTGTGATCCGTGACAAATCCTCCAGCAGCACTGAATGTGCAATCTGAAAGAACGCTGGATGCAGGACAGGCCAGTAGCTCAATTGCATACTGTGCAAGCTCTGGCCAGTGATCCATCCTCAAGACCCAGTAAGCCAGAGGATTTTCGGTGGGGAAGGTGACCAAGTCTGACCTTGCCCCTAGGTATTCCTGCACCATGTATATCAGACGCTGGCGATGGTTGCTGGAACCGATCATACCTTGGGGCTGCGGACTAAAGAATTGTCTGAACGCATCGGTCAGACGACCACCTTCCCCACCGCTCCTTCTTTGACTGACCGAAGCCTCAGCAACTCGTTGTCCAGGACCAGGAGTTTGTAACCTCCCAGTCTCTGGGAACGCGTTACACAGACCTTTCTGCAAGGCCTCCCGGAGTTGTCTCATCCTCTGCTCCCTCTGCGACGGTAAGATAAGGTCCGCAACCTTACCCTTGTACCGTGGATCAAGGAGAGTGGCCAGCCAGTGATGGTCCCTCTCCTTGATCCGAAGAATACGAGGATCCTTCCGCAGACTTTGCAGGATCAGGGAGGCCATGCAGCGTAGGTTAGCTGAGGCATTCGGTCCGGAGTCCTCTGGGTCACTAAGGACGACATGATCCGCAGCCACCTCCTCCCAGCCACGTACAGGTCCACGGGTTTCTTGGGACTGTAAATCATCCCTAAAAGACTGCTGCTGATGATGCTGAGTGCCAGGCTCCACCTCCATGCTGACACAATCCTCCTCCTCCTCCTCTTCCTGTGCGATGGGTGGGACAGAAGGTACACTGTCTGGGTAAAGGGGGCCTTGAGAGGCAAGGAAGTCCTCCTCTTCCTGCCTCTGTTCTGCCTCAAGTGCCCTGTCCATTATTCCACGCAGCGTATGTTCCAACAGGTGGACAAGAGGTACAGTGTCACTGATGCATGCACTGTCACTGCTCACCATCCTCGTGACCTCCTCAAATGGTTGGTACCAGGACAGTGCATGCATCCCTGATCATGCCCCACTGGCGTGGTGAAAAAAACCTGAGCTCCCCTGACCCTGTCCTGGTGCCGTAGTCGCACAGGTACTCATTGATGGCACTCTGCTGCGTGTGCAGCCGCTGCAGCATGGCCAACGTTGAGTTCCACCTGGTGGGCATGTCACATATAAGGCGGTTCTTGGGCAGGTTCAACTCCTTTTGCAGTTCAGCCAGGCGAGCACTGGCATTATAAGATCTGCGGAAATGCACACAGACTTTCCTGGCCTGCCTCAGGACATCCTGTAAGCCCGGGTACCTTCCCAAGAACCGCTGCACCACCAGGTTAAGGACGTGAGCCACACAGGGCACATGGGTCAGTTGTCCCTGTCGGAGGGCGGAGAGGAGGTTGGTGCCATTGTCGCAAACCACCATTCCTGGCTTAAGCTGGTGTGGCGTCAACCACCTCTCGGCCTGCCCCTGCAGAGCAGACAGAACCTTTGCCCCAGTGAGGCTCCTGTCCCCCAAACACACCAGCGCAAGCACGGCATGGCATCTTTTTGCCTGCGTACTTGCGTAGCCCCTTGAACGCCTACGGAGCACCGCTGGTTCCAAAGACAAAACACAGGAAGAGGCCATGGAGGAAGAAGAAGAGGAGGGGGTGGAGGAGAGAGGTGTGTCACAACCAGTAGTAGCATTTTGGAGGTGTGGCGGCGGAACAACCTCCAACACTACTGCACCTTGTCCTGCATCCTTCCCAGCTGCCAAAAGAGTGACCTAATGGGCCGTGAAAGAAAGGTAACGTCCCTGTCCATGCCTGCTGGACCATGAGTCAGCGGTAATATGCACCTTACCGCTGACCGCCCTGTCCAGCGGGCCAAGACATTGCCTTCCACATGACGGTAGAGAGCCGGAATCGCCTTCCGTGAGAAAAAGTGGCGTTTGGGAACCTGCCACTGAGGAACCGCACATTGCACAAACTCACGGAAGGGGGCCGAGTCTACCAACTGAAAAGGCAGCAGTTGAAGCGCTAGCAATTTAGCCAAGCTAGCATTCAAACGCTGGGCATGTGGATGGCTGGGAGTGAACTTCTTTCGACGGTCCAGCAGCTGGGGCAGGGAAATTTGCCTGCTAGAATCGGACGTCGGTGTACTGCTAGCAGAGTGCCCGCAAGTACTTGGCTGTGACACACCTAATTCTACACCTTCATTCCTCTCAGTGCAGGTTTCAGAGAGGACTGAAGGTATAGTGGAGTTGGAGATCCCAGCTGATGCGGTGCAAGGAGAGGTCCGCTTTGTTCTTTGGTGTGGGTCTTTAAGGTAGGCTTGCCAACGAGCTGCATGGCAGGTCCACATATGTCTGGTCAAGCATGTGGTGCCCAAGCGGCTGATGTTTTGGCCACGCGATATACGCTTGAGACATTAGTTGCAAACAGCAGCTGTGCGATCTGATGCACTCGACTCAAAAAAGGCCCACACCAAAGAACTTTTTGAATAACGGGCAGAGGCAGCGCCCTGCACAGGCGGAGCTCTGCGGTGTGATTCCGTCGGTGTGCTGCCCTTACGCTGGCCCCCCGAGGGCATCCTGCCTCGTTAGAGATGTGCCTCCTCCTCATCCTCCTCCTCCTCCTCTCTCCTATTAGGCACCCACGTGGAGTCAGTGACCTCATCATCCCCTCCCTCCTCATCACTGGAGCCAATCTAGCAGTATGCTGCAGCTGCTGGAACATGACATGATTGGTGTCCTTCTTGAGCATCCCCTCTCTCTGCTCTCACGCTACTGCCTTCCTCTAGCTGGGTATCATCATCAGACCCTTCGAAACGCTGGGCATCCTCCTGGAGCATGTACCCAACACTGTGCTCAAACAGTTCGGGGGACTCCTCAGGAGCACATGGTGGTTCTAGGGAAGGAGTGACTGATGATGACATTGATACCAGGGAAGAGGACGCTTTGGCAGCTGCTTTGCCAGTACCCTGAGCCTGGGTGAGAGAGGAAGAGGAGGATGAGGAGGGCTTGGTCATCCACTCTACCAAGTCTTCGGCATGATGCTGCTCAACACGTCCAGCTGCCAAAAAGAAGGACAAGCGTGTCCCATGGCCACGTGCTGATGGCGATGCACCGCGTCCACGACCAGCACTGTTGTCTCTAGACACAGAGCCTGCTTGCCCTCTTTTATTGGCTCCTGACTGTCTGCCTCTCCTTGTTTGCCTTCCAGACATTCTAATGGCCTGCAGGGAGATGGGAAAACCAGCAATAAGGCCTAGCTTCAGGAGTATATTTTGCAGGAAGCACACTACGCCCGCTGTAAGTGCTGCAAATGCCTGTTGGTGTAACAGACTAGGAAAACAGAGCAATATAGCGTAGCTTCAGGAGTATATTTTGCAGGAATCACACTACGCCTGCTTGAAGTGCTGCAAATGACTGTTGGTGTAACACACCAGGAAAACACAGCAATACAGGCTAGCTTCAGGAGTATATTTTGCAGGAATCACACTACGCCTACTGTAAGTGCTGCAAATGCCTGTTGGTGTAACACACCAGGAAAACACAGCAATACGGGCTAGCTTCAGGAGTATATTTTGCAGGAATCACCAGAGGTGGGGGACTTGAGTCACATGACTTGACTTAAGTCAGACTTAAGTCACCTGCTTGAGGACTTGCGACTTACTTGACAGAATTCAATAAATGACTCGACTTGACTTTGACTTGACACTAATGACTTGCGACTTGACTTTGACTTGGGCTATATGACTTGCAATGACTTGGCACCACTAACACTAACCACAAGCCGCCGTCTGTCTACCTGATCAGCGTGTCATGCAGACAGACGGCGGCCATTGCAGTGTTCAAAAGCCGCGCCTCCTCATCTGTGATAGGCGGAACACTCAATTTCACAGCAGACAGTGTTCAGCCTATCACGGACATCCTCTTATCCTCGTCTGTGTTATGAGGATGAGCGGATGTCCGTGATAGGCGGAACACTGAATGCTGGGAAATTGAGTGTTCCGCCTATCACAGACGAGGAGGAGGCGCGGCTTTTGAATACTGAATGGCCGCCGGCAGTAGTGTATTTAGGTTTTGTGCTGCCCTAGGCCTGACTAAACTCGTGCACCCCCTAATTTAACCACTTCCATACAAGGCTTTTTATACCACTTCAATACCAGGCCAATTCTGGCACTTCTCTCATTAATTGTACAAATCATCATTCTTTTGCTAGAAAATTACTCAGAACCCCGAAACATTATATATGTTTTTTTTAGCAGACACACTAGGGAATAAAATGTTGGTCGTTGCAACTTTTTATCTTGCACGGTATTTGCGCAATAATTTTTCAAACGCCTTTTTTGAGGGAAACAAATGGTTTCATGAATTAAAAAATTAAAAAACAGTAAAGTTAGCCCAATTTTTTTGTAAAATATGAAAGCTTATGTTATGCCAAGTAAAAAGATACCTAACATGTCACGCTTTAAAATTGCGCACACTCATGGAATGGCGCCAAACTTCGGTACTTAAAAATCTCCATAGGCGACGCTTTGAAAATTTTTACAGGTTACCAGGTTAGAGTTACAGAGGAGGTCTAGTGCTAGAATTGTTGCACACGCTCTAACGCACGCGGTGATACCTCACATGTGTGGTTTGAACGGCGTTTACATATGCGGGCGGGACTTACGTGTGTGTTCGCTTCTAAGCGCGAGCTATTGGGGACGGGCGTTTTAAAAAAAATATATTTTTATTTTTATTTTATTTTACTTATTTTTTTTTATTTTTACAGTTTTTTTCCCCTTTTTTTTTTTTTTTTGATCACTTTTATTCCTATTACAAGGAATGTAAACATCCCTTGTAATAGGAATGTGTGTGACAGGTCCTCTTTATGGAGAGATGCGGGGTCAATAAGACCCCACATCTCTCCTCCAGGCTGGAAAGCATAAGATCAGTGAAATTTTTTTCACCGATCTCATACTTACTAGCCGCAATGGCGGCTTTGTTTACATTTGAGGACCCGGGCGTGACGTCATCACATCGCGCCCGGGTCCTCCGACGATCATAGAGATGACTGGTGACCATCTGGTCACCAGTCATCTCTATGCTCATCACGTGACCCACCAACGGCGTCGACGATCCTCTCCGGTCGCACGGGAGAGCCCGGAGAAGCACCGGATGGCGGTGGGAGGGGATGTCCCCTCCCGCCGCCTATAAGAACGATCAAGCGGTGGAACCGCCGCTATGATCGTTCTTATTGTGCGCAGGATCGCCGGCTGAAAAAAAGGATATCTGAATGATGCCTCTAGCTGCAGGCATCATTCAGATATCCCCCCTCATATGACGTCCACCCGGAGGGAGAGGGGGTTCCTGCCGGCGTCATTCTGCTATGGCCCGGCATGGAAGGGGTTAAATGACCCACCCCTTCCTGTCAAGGCCACACCCCTTTCTGTTTAAGACCTGCGCTGAAATTTTCGAGTGGGGAGACTAGTTCTGAGGGCCTGTGGGGGGGGGGGGCAATGGATTTCCTTAATTTGCATAGATTTCCTCTCACTTCCTGTTTGGCTATGGGGCAGGAAGGGAAGGGAAATCTTTGCAATGGGACAGGGGTGGTAAAAAATAAACTGACAGGGGCTATAACCCTCCCTTACTCTATCCAAAATGAAAAAAAAAAAGTGTTGCCTATAGTTCTACTTTAAGCACAAATTTCTGATAATTTTATGGAGAGGACTAAGAAGATATAAGTATGCCAAAGGTGCAGCAGAAAACATATAGCACAGTGAGGAAGGTTTATGGTCCAGGATGATAGGACAGTCAAAATTAGAAGCAGCACCCCCCCCCCCCCCAGTTGCGAAATACCAGCCGCCCGCATACGAGAAGCAGTGTGGCTGCTTTATGGGGGCACTAGACTTATTTGCCTCTTAGCCCAAGAGACTGGTGCTACACTAACAGTGCTACACTAACAGTGTAGCGCAAGCCCGGCGGGGACTCTTTCCGTGCTGCCCCCCTGCAAAGTGCTGCCCTAGGCCTGGGCCTTGTTGGCCTAGGCCAGGATACAGCGTTGGCCGCCGGGATGCCGCCGATCAGGCACACGGCTGACGGGCACAGTGAAGCATGGGCACAGTGAGACACGGGCACAGTGAGGCATTGGGCACAGTGAGACACGGGCACAGTGAGGCATGGACACAGTGAAGCATGGACACAGTGAAGCATGGGCACAGTGAAGCATGGACACAGTGAAGCATGGGCACAGTGAGGCATGGGCACAGTGAGGCACGGGCACAGTGAGGCACAGTGAGGCATGGGCACATAATCAATATAATTTTTTGTTATCCCTCCTATTATTTTTATACAGTATGGGGTAGATTAGTATTTTGACTTGATTTGTGACTTGACCAAAATAAATGACTTGACTTGACTTGCTTGACTTCTAGCAGGGACTCGACTTGACTTGCTTGCTTTTCGTCACAGTAACTTGGGACTTGCTTGAGACTTGAAGGTTAAGACTTGAGACTTGCTTGTGACTTGCACATGTGTGACTTACTCCCATGTCTGGGAATCACACTACGCCTGCTGTAAGTGCTGCAAATGCCTGTTGGTGTAACACACCAGGAAAACACAGAAATACGGGCTAGCTTCAGGAGTATATTTTGCAAGAATCACACTACGCCTGCTGTAAGTGCTGCAAATGCCTGTTGGTGTAACACACCAGGAAAACACAGCAATACGGGCTAGCTTCAGGAGTATATTTTGCAGGAATCACACTACGCCTGCTGTAAGTGCTGCAAATGCCTGTTGGTGTAACACACCAGGAAAACACAGCAATACGGGCTAGCTTCAGGAGTATATTTTGCAGGAATCACACTACGCCTGCTGTTAAGTGCTGCAAATGCCTGTTGGCGTAACACACTAGGAAAACACAGCAATAAGGCGTAGCTTCAGGAGTATATTTTGCAGGAATCACACTACGCCTGCTGTAAGTGCTGCAAATGCCTGTTGGTGTAACGCACCAGGAAAACACAGCAATACGGGCTAGCTTCAGGTGTATAATGTGCAGGAGGCACACTCCGCCCGCTGTAAGTGCTGCAAATGCCTGTTAGTGTAACACACCAGGAAAACACAGCAATAAGGGCTAGCTTCAGGTGTATACTGTGCAGGAGGCTTAGCAACAATGACACTGACACTGTCCCCTGCCTATCCTTCTCTCTCCCTGCACACAAGGTTTATCAAAGAATATGACACTGACACTGTCCCCTGCCTATCCTTCTCTCTCCCTGCACACAAGGTTTAGCAAAGAATATGACACTGACACTGTCCCCTGCCTATCCTTCTCTCTCCCTGCACACAAGGTTTAGCAAAGAATATGACACTGACACTCTCCCTGCCTATCCTTCTCTCTCCCTGCACACAAGAATAACACAAAGAATATCACACTGTCCCTGCCTATCCTTCGCTTTCTCTGCGCCAGGACACACTACACAAGGCCGCCACGCTGGCGGCCTTTTATAGTGTGGGGCGTGTGCTAAACCCCCTGAGCTATAATTGGCCACAGGCAACCTGCCTGTGGCCAATTATGGCTCTCCTAGCTGCCGGCGCTGTGATTGGCCAAGCATGCGGGGTCACAGTGCATGCTTGGCCAATCACAGCGCCGGGATTGCACTGCGATGGCGCAGTGTATTGTGGGCCGTTCGCGTCACTCGAATTTGGCGCGAACGGCCCAAATCGTTCGATGTTCGCCGAACGATCGAACAGTTCGACTCGAACACCGAGCTCATCCCTAATTGTAATAACACATTGTAATGTGACATTGTAATAACCACAGTGAGCCAACACAGATGCAGCCAGACACCCCTACATTTACACACAGCTTCTCCTGTCCCATAGAAGTTTATGGACAGGAGAAAATCGGGCTTATACTGCGCTGCTGTGAGAACAAGAGGTGGAGGCTGGCGTGCCACTGCGCGGGCCACATGACAAGGTCTGGCAGGCCGGATTCGGCCTGCGGGCATTGTGTTTGCCACCTGTGGTCTAGGGGTTTTTTTTTTTTTTGGTATATTATTGTGGAACTTGCATAAGGAAGGGAATGTAGTGGGATACTACGAGTTCAACTAATTACAAGGAGGACAGTTTCTTTAACTGAACTGTGGAATTACTGCATGATACACTGTACACTATTGAGCAAGTCCTTTGCAGGAATAATGGACGGTTGCTCTTCACTGTCTTCAGGACACTAGCCAGTATCCCCTTTCTGCTGAACCAAGTAGCTGACTTTTCTAGCACAGAGGGGTAGCCAAATAACAAGGCCCCAAGATCTTTACAGTCTGTACTCAGAAGGCCTCTGGACCGAAAGGTAGCCTCCTTCCAATTCTCCAGCAGCACCCTCTAGTGATCCTAGACAGATCTCCAGGGATGGCTCCCCCTCACTCAGCTTTTCAGAACATTCTGGTCAGCATTTTAGCTCCCAGGCCTCCAACTGGAGGCCACGTGGCAGCAGGTGCTGAGGAGGGCACAGCACCTCCCTCTCAGCTGGACTCTCCTCTCCAGGAAAAGACCACTTCCTGTGTCCTCCACTGAATATAAATACCCTTCCCAGCATGCATAGGGGCCCCTATGCTTGTAATTGGCTGAGATGGCATCCATATTCATGCTGCTGATCTGCATGAGTCACTCCTATTCATCCAGCAACTTCCAAAGTTGACAGGGGTCCAGGTACCTGTGTAGTGTGAGTACCTGAGTGTTGTCTGAGTAGTGTGTGTGTGGATCATTAGTACTGTGTTGTGACGGGAGTCACTTTAGGGGCACCGGGTGAATGAGAACTCCACTATGATCTGTGCTAGTCTTCTAGATTCAATGCTGTATACATTGTATATATTGTGTGTCATGCTTTTGGACTATTTGCTGTGATGGTTTGGGGTGGGACTGTATTCTATTGTCTATTGTGTCTGATGCTTCAACTATTATGGGATGTGTAGTGTCTTGCTTGCTGTGAGGAAAGAGGGAGGGAGGATTTCTCCAACCCCCCTGCTGATAAGACTGTTTACTGAGAAGTTGGAACACACCTGACCTGTATAACAATTGTCATTGGACAGTTTAACCCGCCCTGTTTCCCAAAGGTGGGAGGAGGGTTTTGGAGCGAGATATCTGTTAACATGTGCTTGCAATAAACTGATTCCTGTTTGACCCTCAAGACAGAGCTGTGTCTCGTTTGTGGGAGGAGAATTATTCTTATGGGTCTGGTTCGCCTGACTGGAGTGTCGGTAGCTGCCTTGTGTTCGTGAAAGGAATATCCTAAACGGCTGTAAACCCTCATTCCCACAGCCAGAAGGACAGCAACAAGAGGACACAGGCCAATGGAGGCACAGTACGAACGGCTAAAGCGCTCTACCCTCAAGGACTTACTGGAGAACTGGGGCAGACCGGCCAACAACCGTAAGAAGAGGGACATTATTATAATGGACGGTTGCTCTACAAGGAGGACAGTTTCTTTAACTGAACTGTGGAATTACTGCATGATACACTGTACACTATTGAGCAAGTCCTTTGCAGGAATAATGGACGGTTGCTCTTCAGGACACTAGCCAGTATCCCCTTTCTGCTGAACCAAGTAGCTGACTTTTCTAGCACAGAGGGGTAGCCAAATAACAAGGCCCCAAGATCTTTACAGTCTGTACTCAGAAGGCCTCTGGACCGAAAGGTAGCCTCCTTCCAATTCTCCAGAAGCACCCTCTAGTGATCCCAGACAGATCTCCAGGGATGGCTCCCCCTCACTCACCTTTTCAGAACTTTCTGGTCAGCATTTTAGCTCCCAGGCCTCCAACGGGAGGCCACGTGGCAGCAGGTGCTAAGGAGGGCACAGCACCTCCTCCTCAGCTGGACTCTCCTCTCCAGGAAAAGACCACTTCCTGTGTCCTCCACCGAATATAAATACCCTTCCCAGCATGCATAGGGGCCCCTATGCTTGTAATTGGCTGAGATGGCATCCATATTCATGCTGCTGATCTGCATGAGTCACTCCTATTCATCCAGCAACTTCCAAAGTTGACAGGGGTCCAGGTACCTGTGTAGTGTGAGTACCTGAGTGTTGTCTGAGTAGTGTGTGTGTGGATCATTAGTACTGTGTTGTGACGGGAGTCACTTTAGGGGCACCGGGTGAATGAGAACTCCACTATGATCTGTGCTAGTCTTCTAGATTCAATGCTGTATACATTGTATATATTGTGTGTCATGCTTTTGGACTATTTGCTGTGATGGTTTGGGGTGGGACTGTATTCTATTGTCTATTGTGTCTGATGCTTCAACTATTATGGGATGTGTAGTGTCTTGCTTGCTGTGAGGAAAGAGGGAGGGAGGATTTCTCCAACCCCCCTGCTGATAAGACTGTTTACTGAGAAGTTGGAACACACCTGACCTGTATAACAATTGTCATTGGACAGTTTAACCCGCCCTGTTTCCCAAGGGTGGGAGGAGGGTTTTGGAGCGAGATATCTGTTAACATGTGCTTGCAATAAACTGATTCCTGTTTGACCCTCAAGACAGAGCTGTGTCTCGTTTGTGGGAGGAGAATTATTCTTATGGGTCTGGTTCGCCTGACTGGAGTATCGGTAGCTGCCTTGTGTTCGTGAAAGGAATATCCTAAACGGCTGTAAACCCTCATTCCCACAGCCAGAAGGACAGCAACAAGAGGACACAGGCCAATGGAGGCAGAGTACGAACGGCTAAAGCGCTCTACCCTCAAGGACTTACTGGAGAACTGGGGCAGACCGGCCAACAACCGTAAGAAGAGGGACATTATTGCAGAACTAGTCGAAATGGATAGAGCCAAAAGACCAACATAACCGAAAGGCAGCGTAACAGACAGGACACCCGAAGAGGCAAGTTTTGACCGGGCTGTTAACATAAGACTGGCACATTATGGTCCTAAGTAGTGATGAGCCGAACACCCCCGGGTTCGGTTCGCACCAGAACCCGCGAACGGACCGAAAGTTCGCACGAACATTAGAACCCTATTAAATACAATGGATGCGAATGTTCGGATTCTAAAGTGCTAATTATAACGACTATTATCCATGTTATTGTCCGAAACAGAGTTTGGGAACCCGGCTTCTGCACCAGGGGACATGTATCAATGCAAAAAGAAGTTTTAAAAACGGACGTTTTCCGGGAGCAGTCATTTTAATGATGCATAAAGTGAAAAAAAAAAAGTCAAATATTCCTTTAAATATTGTACCTGGGGGGTGTCTAAAGTATGCCTGTGAAGTGCCACGTGTTTCCCGTGTTTAGAACTGTCCCTGCACAAAATAACATTTCTAAAGGGAAAAAAGTCATTTAAAACTGCTTGCGGCTTTAATGCAATGTCTGGTCCCGGTAATATGGATGAAAATCTTTAGGAACAATGGCATAGCTACCCCATCAACGCCCCCCCCACCCCAGCCCATTACCAGCCCCTTTGGGTCTTGTATGGATATTAAGGGGAACCCCGCACACAAAATAAAAAAGGACCTATATACTCTGAACAGCCGTATACAGGCGGTGCATACAAGACAGGGACTGTAGGTTTGTTCTTATGTAGAATCTGTTTATAATTTTGAACAGCTGCATTGTTTAAGTGGAGCTCCATGGCAAATTCCTTTTTTTTAGTTTTTTGTAAAACATAGGGAACGGTTATCACCCCTGTCACATTTTTTTTGCTGTCTGTGCCCCTGTTCAGAACATTTCACCTCACTTTGCGTCCCAATGACAACTGTTTTTGAAATGTGGTGTTTTTATTGAAACAAGGATTGGTGATAAAGCATCAGTAGAGAGGAGACACCTTTCTCCCATATTAATTCTTACAGGAGAGAATTTTCCTTCCAAGGGGTAGATTTCCTCTCACTTCCTGTTGTCTTCTTCCGTTTGCAAGTAGTAGTAGTTTGTAAGTTGGATGTTTGAAAGTAGGGACCTTCCGTATATACTCTGCAGAAATTGGCCCCTTAGGTGTTGGTGTTGGCACAACACTGAAAGCACTCACAGTTATTCTTGGTGGGTGCTGGAACGCCCTTCTGTCAAGTATAATATCAGGAATTGTAATAACATATAATTGTTGATCAGTGGTAGTAAAAATTGGGCCTTTGATGGTGGTGCTGGTGCCCCAACACTGTAAGGCCTGACAGTTACTCTTGGTGGGCGCAGCAATGGTCCCTGCTGTGAATTATTAGATCAATAATTATAATTGCATGCCCCTGTTGAACAGGGGCTGGAAAATTGGGCCTTTGGTGGTGGTGGTGGTGGTGATGGTGGTGCTGGTGCCACAACACTGTAAGGCCTGACAGTTACTCTTGGTGGGCGCAGCAATGCTCCCTGCTGTGAATTATTAGATCAATAATTATAATTGCATGCCCCTGTTGAACAGGGGCTGAAAAATTGGGCCTTTGGTGGTGGTGGTGGTGGTGATGGTGGTGCTGGTGCCACAACACTGTAAGGCCTGACAGTTACTCTTGGTGGGCGCAGCAATGGGCCCTGCTGTGAATTATTAGATCAATAATTATAATTGCATGCCCCTGTTGAACAGGGGCTTAAAAATTGGGCCTTTGGTGGTGGTGGTGGTGGTGATGGTGGTGCTGGTGCCACAACACTGTAAGGCCTGACAGTTACTCTTGGTGGGCGCAGCAATGGGCCCTGCTGTGAATTATTAGATCAATAATTATAATTGCATGCCCCTGTTGAACATGGGCTGAAAAATTGGGCCTTAGGCACTGGTGGCACAACACTGCAACCCCTCACAGATACTGTACTTGGAGCACAGCAATGAGGCCTGTTGCAAAGTATTGCATCAAAAATTTTAATTACACGCCCCTGTTAAACAGGGGCTGAAAAATTGGGCCTTAGCCACTGGTGGCGTCACCCATAAACCAAAATGATCTTCCAAGCTATCATCGTTAATCGTATCATTGAGGAGGAGGAGGAGGATAGCCAGTCAACATAACAGCACAGGCACTCAGCATCAGCATCAGTCTTGAAGGGATGTGACATTTTAAAATCAATTAGTCTGTTATATCAGCATCTGGTGTGTGGTAGCTGGTGGTGATCCAAGACTGGTTCATCTTGATGAAAGTCAGTCGATCAACCGAGTCGGTGGACAGGCGCACCCTGTGATCCGTGACAAATCCTCCAGCAGCACTGAATGTGCGTTCTGAAAGAACGCTGGATGCAGGACAGGCCAGTAGCTCAATTGCATACTGTGCAAGCTCTGGCCAGTGATCCATCCTCAAGACCCAGTAAGCCAGAGGATTTTCGGTGGGTAAGGTGTCCAAGTCTGACCTTGACCCTAGGTATTCCTGCACCATGTATATCAGACGCTGGCGATGGTTGCTGGAACCGATCATAGTTTGGGGCTGCGGACTAAAGAATTGTTTGAACGCATCGGTCAGACGGCCACCTTCCCCACCGCTCCTTCTTTGACTGCCCGAAGCCTCAGCAACTCGTTGTCCAGGACCATGAGTTTGTAACCTCCCAGTCTCTGGGAACGCATTGCACAGACCTTTCTGCAAGGCCTCCCGGAGTTGTCTCATCCTCTGCTCCCTCTGCGACGGTACGATAAGGTCCGCAACCTTACCCTTGTACCGTGGATCAAGGAGAGTGGCCAGCCAGTAATGGCCCCTCTCCTTGATCCGAAGAATACGAGGATCCTTCCGCAGACTTTGCAGGATCAGGGAGGCCATGCAGCGTAGGTTAGCTGAGGCATTCAGTCCGGAGTCCTCTGGGTCACTAAGGACGACATGATCCGCAGCCACCTCCTCCCAGCCACGTACAAGTCCACTGGTTTCTTGGGACTGTAAATCATCCCTAAAAGACTGCTGCTGATGATGCTGAGTGCCAGCCTCCACCTCCATGCTGACACAATCCTCCTCCTCCTCCTCCTCCTCTTCCTGTGCGATGGGTGGGACAGAAGGAACACTGTCTGGGTAAAGGGGGCCTTGAGAGGCAAGGAAGTCCTCCTCTTCCTGCCTCTGTTCTGCCTCAAGTGCCCTGTCCATTATTCCACGCAGCGTGTGCTCCAACAGGTGGACAAGAGGTACAGTGTCACTGATGCATGCACTGTCACTGCTCACCATCCTCGTGGCCTCCTCAAATGGTGCCAGGACAGTGCATGCATCCCTGATCATGCCCCACTGGCGTGGTGAAAAAAACCTGAGCTCCCCTGACCCTGTCCTGGTGCCGTAGTCGCACAGGTACTCATTGATGGCCCTCTGCTGCGTGTGCAGCCGCTGCAGCATGGCCAACGTTGAGTTCCACCTGGTGGGCATGTCACATATAAGGCGGTTCTTGGGCAGGTTCAACTCCTTTTGAAGCTCAGCCAGGCGAGCACTGGCATTATAAGATCTGCGGAAATGCACACAGACTTTCCTGGCCTGCCTCAGGACATCCTGTAAGCCCGGGTACCTGCCCAAGAACCGCTGCACCACCAGGTTAAGGACGTGAGCCATACAGGGCACATGGGTCAGTTGTCCCTGTCGGAGGGCGGAGAGGAGGTTGGTGCCATTGTCGCAAACCACCATTCCTGGCTTAAGCAGGCGTGGCGTCAACCACCTCTCGGCCTGCCCCTGCAGAGCAGACAGGACCTCTGCCCCAGTGTGGCTTCTGTCCCCCAAACACACCAGCGCAAGCACGGCATGGCATCTTTTTGCCTGCGTACTTGCGTAGCCCCTTGAACGCCTACGGAGCACCGCTGGTTCCGAGGACAAACCACAGGAAGAGGCCATGGAGGAAGAAGAAGAGGAGGGGGTGGAGGAGAGAGGTGTGTCACAACCAGTAGTAGCATTTTGGAGGCGTGGCGGTGGAACAACCTCCAACACTACTGCACCTTGTCCTGCATCCTTCCCAGCTGCCAAAAGAGTGACCCAATGGGCCGTGAAAGAAAGGTAACGTCCCTGTCCATGCCTGCTGGACCATGAGTCAGCGGTAATATGCACCTTACCGCTGACCGCCCTGTCCAGCGAGGCCAAGACATTGCCTTCCACATGCCTGTAGAAAGCCGGAATAGCCTTCCGTGCGAAAAAGTGTCGTTTGGGAACCTGCCACTGAGGAACCGCACATTGCACAAACTCACGGAAGGGGGCCGAGTCTACCAACTGAAAAGGCAGCAGTTGAAGCGCTAGCAATTTAGCCAAGCTAGCATTCAACCGCTGGGCATGTGGATGGCTGGGAGTGAACTTCTTTCGACGGTCCAGCAGCTGGGGCAGGGAAATTTGCCTGCTAGAATCGGACGTTGGTGTACTGCTAGCAGAGTGCCCGCAAGTACTTGCCTGTGACACACCTAATTCTACACCTTCATTCCTCTCAGAGCAGGTTTCAGAGAGGAGTGAAGGTATAGTGGGGTTGGAGATCCCAGCTGATGCGGTGCAAGAAGAGGTCAGCTTTGTTCTTTGGTGTGGGTCTTTAAGGTAGGCTTGCCAACGAGCTGCATGGCAGGTCAACATATGTCTGATCAAGCATGTGGTGCCCAAGCGGCTGATGTTTTGGCCACGCGATATACGCTTGAGACATATGTTGCAAACAGCAGCTGTGCGATCTGATGCACTCGCCTCAAAAAAGGCCCACACCAAAGAACTTTTTGCATGACGGGCAGAGGCAGCGCCCTGCACAGGCGGAGCTCTGCGATGTGATTCCGTCGGTGTGCTGCCCATACGCTGGCCACTCAAGGGCATCCTGCCTCGTTGGAGATGTGCCTCCTCCTCATCCTCCTCCTCCTCCTCTCTCCTATTAGGCACCCACGTGGAGTCAGTGACCTCATCATCCCCTCCCTCCTCATCACTGGAGCCAATCTGGCAGTATGCTGCAGCTGCTGGAGCATGACTGCCAGATTGGTGTCCTTCTTGAGCATCCCCTCTCTCTGCTCTCACGCTGCTGCCTTCCTCTAGCTGGGTATCATCATCAGATCCTTCCAAACGCTGGGCATCCTCCTGGAGCATGTACCCAACACTGTGCTCAAACAGTTCGGGGGACTCCTCAGGAGGAGGACATGGTGGGTCTAGGGAAGGATTGACTAATGAAGATAATGATACCAGAGAAGAGGACGCTTTGGCAGCTGCTTTGCCAGTACCCTGAGCCTGGGTGAGAGAGGATGAGGAGGATGAGGTGGGCTTGGTCATCCACTCTACCAAGTCTTCGGCATGATGTGGCTCAACATGTCCAGCTGCCTAAAACAAGGACAAGCGTGTCCCATGGCCATGTGCTGATGACAATGCACCGCGTCCACGACCAGCACTGTTGCCCCCAGACACAGAGCCTGCTTGCCCTCTTTTTTTGCCTCTTGACTGTCTGCCTCTCCTTGGTTGCCTTCCAGACATTTTAATGGATGGCCTGCAGGGAGATGGGAAAAAGAGCAATAAGGGCTACCTTCAGGTGTATACTGTGCAGGAGGCTTAGCAAAAATGACACTGACACTGTCCCCTGCCTATCCTTCTCTGTCCCTAAACACAAGGATTGAAAATATGGTTCAGCAAAATAGTTTTAGAACAGAATAGCACACTGACACTTTCTCTCACTGTCCTACTCTGTCCCTCCCTACAAACAAGATTTAGCACAGAATAGCACACTGATAATTTCTACGAGTGTCCTTCTCTGTCCCTAAACTCAAGGATTGAAAATATGGAACAGCAAAATTGGTTTAGAACAGAATAGCACACTGTCAGTTTCACTCACTGTACCTCTCTGTCCCTCAACTCAAGGATTGAAAATATGGTTCAGCAAAATAGTTTTAGAACAGAATAGCACACTGACACTTTCTCTCACTGTCCTACTCTGTCCCTCCCTACAAACAAGATTTAGCACAGAATAGCACACTGATAATTTCTACGAGTGTCCTTCTCTGTGCCTAAACTCAAGGATTGAAAATATGGAACAGCAAAATTGGTTTAGAACAGAATAGCACACTGTCAGTTTCACTCACTGTACCTCTCTGTCCCTCAACTCAAGGATTGAAAATATGGTTCAGCAAAATAGTTTTAGAACAGAATAGCACACTGACACTTTCTCTCACTGTCCTACTCTGTCCCTCCCTACAAACAAGATTTAGCACAGAATAGCACACTGATAATTTCTACGAGTGTCCTTCTCTGTCCCTAAACTCAAGGATTGAAAATATGGAACAGCAAAATTGGTTTAGAACAGAATAGCACACTGTCAGTTTCACTCACTGTACCTCTCTGTCCCTCAACTCAAGGATTGAAAATATGGTTCAGCAAAATAGTTTTAGAACAGAATAGCACACTGACACTTTCTCTCACTGTCCTACTCTGTCCCTCCCTACAAACAAGATTTAGCACAGAATAGCACACTGATAATTTCTACGAGTGTCCTTCTCTGTGCCTAAACTCAAGGATTGAAAATATGGAACAGCAAAATTGGTTTAGAACAGAATAGCACACTGTCAGTTTCACTCACTGTACCTCTCTGTCCCTCAACTCAAGGATTGAAAATATGGTTCAGCAAAATAGTTTTAGAACAGAATAGCACACTGACACTTTCTCTCACTGTCCTACTCTGTCCCTCCCTACAAACAAGATTTAGCACAGAATAGCACACTGATAATTTCTACGAGTGTCCTTCTCTGTCCCTAAACTCAAGGATTGAAAATATGGAACAGCAAAATTGGTTTAGAACAGAATAGCACACTGTCAGTTTCACTCACTGTACCTCTCTGTCCCTCAACTCAAGGATTGAAAATATGGTTCAGCAAAATAGTTTTAGAACAGAATAGCACACTGACACTTTCTCTCACTGTCCTACTCTGTCCCTCCCTACAAACAAGATTTAGCACAGAATAGCACACTGATAATTTCTACGAGTGTCCTTCTCTGTCCCTAAACTCAAGGATTGAAAATATGGAACAGCAAAATTGGTTTAGAACAGAATAGCACACTGTCAGTTTCACTCACTGTACCTCTCTGTCCCTCAACTCAAGGATTGAAAATATGGTTCAGCAAAATAGTTTTAGAACAGAATAGCACACTGACACTTTCTCTCACTGTCCTACTCTGTCCCTCCCTACAAACAAGATTTAGCACAGAATAGCACACTGATAATTTCTACGAGTGTCCTTCTCTGTCCCTAAACTCAAGGATTGAAAATATGGAACAGCAAAATTGGTTTAGAACAGAATAGCACACTGTCAGTTTCACTCACTGTACCTCTCTGTCCCTCAACTCAAGGATTGAAAATATGGTTCAGCAAAATAGTTTTAGAACAGAATAGCACACTGACACTTTCTCTCACTGTCCTACTCTGTCCCTCCCTACAAACAAGATTTAGCACAGAATAGCACACTGATAATTTCTACGAGTGTCCTTCTCTGTCCCTAAACTCAAGGATTGAAAATATGGAACAGCAAAATTGGTTTAGAACAGAATAGCACACTGTCAGTTTCACTCACTGTACCTCTCTGTCCCTCAACTCAAGGATTGAAAATATGGTTCAGCAAAATAGTTTTAGAACAGAATAGCACACTGACACTTTCCCTCACTGTACCTCTCTGTCCCTAAACTCAAGGATTGAAAATATGGTTCAGCAAGATTGGTTTAGAACAGAATAGCACACTGACACTTTCCCTCACTGTACCTCTCTGTCCCTACAAACAAGGATTAGCACAGAATAGCACACTGACACTTTCCCTCACTGTACCTCTCTGTCCCTACAAACAAGGATTAGCACAGAGATGGAACACACTGACACTTTCCCTCACTGTCCCTCTCTGTCCCTACAAACAAGGATTAGCACAGAATAGCACACTGACACTTTCCCTCACTGTACCTCTCTGTCCCTACAAACAAGGATTATCACAGAGATGGAACACACTGACACTTTCCCTCACTGTCCCTCTCTGTCCCTACAAACAAGGATTAGCACAGAATAGCACACTAACACTTTCCCTCACTGTACCTCTCTGTCCCTACAAACAAGGATTAGCACAGAGATGGAACACACTGACACTTTCCCTCACTGTACCTCTCTGTCCCTACAAACAAGGATTAGCACAAAATAGCACACTGACACTTTCCCTCACTGTACCTCTCTGTCCCTACAAACAAGGATTAGCACAGAATAGCACACTGTCACTGACACTCTCCCTACCTATCCTTATTTGTCCCTAAACACAAGGAATCCAGGATTAGTAAAGGAAAAATAATGACACTGTCCCTGCCTATGCTTCTCTTTCCCTGCTCCGAAACACACTACACAAGGCCGCCGCGCTGGCGGCCTTTTATAGTGTGGGGCGTGTACTAAACCCCCTCAGCAATAATTGGCCACAGGCATCCTGCCTGTGGCCAATCATTGCTCTCCTCGCTGCCGGCGCTGTGATTGGCCAAGCATGCGGGGTCACAGTGCATGCTTGGCCAATCACAGCGCCTGGATGACACTGCGATGGCGTAGTGCATTGTGGGCCGTTCGCGTCACTCGAATTTGGCGCGACTGGCCCAAATCGTTCGATCTTCGTCGAACGATTGAACAGCCGATGTTCGAGTCGAACGTATGTTCGACTCGAACACGAAGCTCATCCCTAGTCCTAAGCCTACAGCGGAGATCATAGACCGAGTTATAGCGGCTGTGGAGGCAAATTTTCTACAGCAAAGAGGTGCTATGGTAGCAGAAGTCACAGCAGCACAAATACATTTTGCTGCTTTTAAAAATTTAAGCGAAACAGAAGATTGATGGGTACCTTGCCGACTTTGAATGGCAATGTGCCCTACACCGGGTGGCCACAGAGGAATGGGTTACCATTTTGTCTGGGAAATTGTCCAGCCGGGCCAGTGAAGCATTCAGGGCCATCCCAGACGAGGATATTATGAACTATGGACTGGTAAAAGAAGCACTTTTGGCCAGGTATACCGTCACACCGGAGGCATACCGGAGGCGGTTCCAAGAGATGAGCAAGCAGACTGGAGACTCATATACCGAGTGGGCATGCCGCCTACACCGCACGGCATCCCACTGGGTTGCTGGATGCCAAGCAGTATCCGGGGAAGAGGTGCTGCAGCTGTTCCTGTTGGAGCACTTCTTTGACAAGATGTCCCCGGAAGTCAGAGAGAGGTTTTCGGTCCCGGACCCATTCACCTTGCCTGAAGCAGCTCGCCTGGCAGACGAATACACAGACGCCCGCAAACTGGACAACCCTGTGGTCAAGACAACAGCTTGGGTGGATTATCGATCAGTGGCACCCTCTCCAGCTGCCGCCTACCAACCACAGTCGTACCGCCCTAAAGCACCACCTCCAGCGGCCACTTATCCTCAGCAGCCCAGGTTCAACTCATAGGACTACTCACAACCCATCAGGTGTTTCGGTTTTAACAGCTAGGGCACAAAAAGCCAGACTGTCGATTGAATCCAGCCAGGCAGTCCCAGTCGTGGAGAAAGCCAGCGGGGGGGGGGAACCCCTGCACATCCATGCCTGCGGCCCACTGCGTTGAGGAGGAGGAACATTGGGGCGTCCTGCACGAGGCTGATCAAGTACAAGCAGCTAACCGGGACAACAGGCAGCAACACAGGCAGACTGTCCGGGTTAATGGAAAGGTAGTTAATGGCCTACGTGATACTGGCGCCACCATGACCCTACTACAGAAGAACCTCATCCAAGAGAGTCAACACACCGGAGACACTGTAGCCGTAAGAGTAGCGGGATGCACCGTCTTCCGGCTACCCGTTGCCCGTTTTCACCTGGATTGGGGGGGTTGGTTCGGGACACGTGAATGTGGGGTGGATGAAGGATTTTCTAGCGGATGTACTACTGGGGAATGATTTGGCCCCCCTCGTTTCTGCTTACGCCCCGAAGGGCCCCGCTGAAGCCAACCCAGTGACTAACCGTGCCCAGACCGGGGATGCTGGAACCGGCCCGCTTGCTGCTGAGACCCAGGTGAGACCATCTTCCCCCGACATGTACCATAGATCAGGCGCCCCTAGGCTGGGATACCCCAGAGGCATTTGGGAGGGAGACCCGGGAGGACCCGACCTTACAGAAGTATAGGGCTAAGGCAGATACTCAGGAAAGGGGAATAGATGGGGAGCTTTATGAATGGGTGGGGGATAGACTGTATAGGATCCCTAAGCCATCCCAGAGAAGAAAGTCCCCTTCGCAGAAACGACAGCTGGTGGTACCTAAGAAATACCAGCTGGAGATTTTGCGAATCGGGCATGATGTACCACTAGCAGGACATCTAGGGTCCCGTCGCACAGCCCATAGGATTACACAGAATTTCTTCTGGCCCAATTTTAACCAGGATGTGCTACAATATTGCAAAACGTGTGACACATGTCAACGGGTGGGTAAGCCTAAGGCTAGACTTATGTCCATGCCTATTATTGGGGAGCCCTTTTACCTCATAGCCGTTGACATTGTGGGTCCCTTGGCCAGGTCTAGTCCATCCAGGAAGAAGTATATTCTCACCGTGGTGGACTACGCCACCCATTACCCAGAGGTAGAAGCTATGTCCAACATTGAAGCAGAGACAGTAGCTGATGCCCTGGTTAAGATATTTACTAGAGTGGGGTTTCCCAAGGAGATTCTCTCTGACCAGGGAACCCAGTTTACCTCTGTGCTCACCCAGCAGTTGTGGAAGGTGTGCTGAGCTCACCTTACCACCCCCAGACTAATGGCCTCTGCGAACGCTTTAACGGCACCTTCAAGCAAATGCTGAGGACCTTTTTGGATGCTTGCAGAGACTGGGAGAGATTCCTGCCTCACCTGTTATTTGCATACAGAGAGGTACCCCAGGAATCTATGGGGGTTCTCTCCCTTCGAGTTACTCTATGGGAGAAGGGTCTGCGGACCCCTCGATCTCATTAGAGGACACTGGGAGGGAGAGACAGAGCAGGAAGGGACCCCCATAGTGCCCTATGTTCTGGAACTCAGGGACCGCATGGAGCAACTGTCTCTGATGGTAAGGGAGAATCTCCAGGTGGCCCAGGGGAGACAGAAGAGATGGTATGATCGGGGGGCCCGACAGCGTATCTTCCAGGTTGGGCAGAAGGTCTTAGTGCTCAAGCCTGTAAAGACTGACAAGGTGCAGGCATCTTGGCAGGGCCCTTTTTAAAGTAGTAGCCCAGGTATGTGATACTACCTATGTTATTGCCAGCTGTGCAGATGAAAGAATCCAGCGAACCTTTCATGTGAACATGCTGAAGGAGTATCAGGAGCGGCAGGAGGATGTTGCTGCAGTATGTGCCCCTGCTGCGGACGACTCAGAAAGTTTACCTCTCCCTGACTTACTAGAGAGAGACCCCCAGACTGACCTCATTAGCCTTGTACAGCTAGGGGACCGTTTAAGCCCCACAAAGAAGGAACAGGCTAAGCGGTTCTGTGGGAGAAACAGGCGACTTTCTCCCAAAAACCGGGCTATACGACCCTGGCTGTGCATAAGGTAGAGACCCCTGGACAAGCACCCCTTCGACAACCCCCCTACCGTATCCCTGAAGCAGTCCGAGAAGGAATGCGGAAGGAGATACAGGAGATGATCCAGTTAGGAGTCATTGAGCCCTCTGACAGCCCTTGGGCCACGCCTGTAGTCCTGGTGCCTAAGAAAGACGGAACTACCCGGTTCTGTGTGGACTACAGGTGACTCAATGAGAAGACCACCACTGACGCCTACCCGATGCCCAGGGTAGACAAACTGCTAGATCGTATAGCCAGAGGACGTTATTTAACTACAATAGACCTGTGTAAAGGTTATTGGCAGATTCCCCTGGCCGAGGATGCTATCCCCAAGTCGGCATTTTTTACCCCGTTTTGGCCTGTACCAGTCTAAGGTCATGCCATTCGGGATAAAAAATGCCCCAGCTACCTTCCAACGTATGGTGGATAGGCTCCTCGATGGCTTCCAGGATTTTGCATGTGCAAACCTGGATGACATTGTGATCTACAGTGGGTCTTGGGAGGAGAACCTGGTTCACGTAGGGGTGGTTCTGGATAAGATTCGGGCCGCAGGCCTGACCTTGAAACCAGACAAGTGCCATCTAGGTATGGCGGAAGTGCAGTACCTGGGACACCGAGTAGGGTGTGGGAACCAGAGACCAGAGCCAGCCAAGGTAGAGGCAGTAGCTAACTGGCCCACACCCCGTACTAAGACCCAGGTATTAGCCTTCTTGGGGACTGCAGGATACTACCAACATTTTGTCCCTGATTATAGTGCTACCGCCAAGCCCCTGACTGACCTGATGAAAAATAATTTACCTAGGCAGGTCCTGTGGTCTCCAGCTTGTGAAGCCGCATTTCTAGCCCTCAAATAAGCACTTGTAAATGCCCCTGTCTTGGCTGCCCCAGTACCGAACAAACGTTTCCTTGTTCACACAGATGCTTCCATGTTTGGACTAGGGGCTGTGCTGAGCCAAGTCGGGGAGGATGGAGGAGAACACCCTGTTGCATACCTGAGCAGAAAGCTATTACCCCGGGAAGTGAACTATGCGGCAGTGGAGAAGGAGTGTTTGGCCCTGGTCTGGGCCCTTAAAAAGTTGAACCCTTATTTGTACGGACAGGAATTTCCATTAGTCACCGACCACAACCCATTGGTCTGGCTTAACTGGGTCTCTGGAGACAATGGCAGGTTGCTGCGGTGGAGCTTAGCCCTGCAACCTTACAACTTCACCATCAGCTACCGACCTAGTAAGCAAAATGGCAATACGCATGGGTTGTCCCAGCAAACAGACGTCATCCCGGCCTCCGAGTTCCCGACATCCCCAAGTTGACCCGAGAAGGATCAAGCCGGGTCTGCCGGAGTGTCCCACAAGGAGGAAGCCATGTGACGGGAGTCACTTTGGGGGCATCGGGTGAATGAGAACTCCACTATGATCTGTGCTAGTCAGATTCAATGCTGTATACATTGTATATATTGTGTGTCATGCTGTTGGACTATTTGCTGTGATGGTTTGGGGTGGGACTGTATTCTATTGTCTATTGTGTCTGATGCTTCAACTATTATGGGATGTGTAGTGTCTTGCTGTGAGGAAAGAGGGAGGGGGGATTTCTCCAACCCCCCTGCTGATAAGACTGTTTACTGAGAAGTTGGAACACACCTGACCTGTATAACAATTGTCATTGGACAGTTTAACCCGTCCTGTTTCCCAAGGGTGGGAGGAGAGTTTTGGAGCGAGATATCTGTTAACATGTGCTTTCAATAAACTGATTCCTGTTTGACCCTCAAGACAGAGCTGTGTCTCGTTTGTGGGGGGAGAATTATTCTTATGGGTCTGGTTCGTCTGACTGGAGTGTCGGTAGTGACTTGTGTTCGGGAAAGGAATATCCTAAACGGCTATAAACCCTCTTATCCTTGGGGAGCCGTTACACTTGTGTATTGTGTACTTGTGTATTGTGTACCTGTGTATTGTGAGTGCACGTAGGTCCGTTGGTCTGCGAGTGCACGTAGGTCCGCGAGTGCACGTAGGTCCGTTGGTCTGCGAGTGCATGTAGGTCTGCGAGTGCACGTAGGTCCGTTGGTCTGCCAGTGCATGTAGGCCTGCGAGTGCACATAGGTCCGTAGGTCTGCGAGTGCATGTAGGTCTGCGAGTGCACGAAGGTCCGTTGGTCTGCGAGTGCACGTAGATCTGCAAGTGCACGTAGGTCCATTGGTCTGCAAGTACACGTATGTCTGCGAGTGCATGTAGGTCCGTTGGTCTGCGAGTGCACGTAGGTCTGCGAGTGCACGTAGGTTCGTTGGTCTGCGAGTGCATGTAGGTCTGCGAGTGCACGTAGGTCCGTTGTTCTGCCAGTGCATGTAGGCCTGTGAGTGCACATAGGTCCGTAGGTCTGCGAGTGCATGTAGGTCTGCGAGTGCACGTAGGTCCGTTGGTCTGCGAGTGCACGTAGATCTGCAAGTGCACGTAGGTCCATTGGTCTGCGAGTACACGTAGGTCTGCTAATGCACGTAGGTCCGTTGGTCTGCGAGTGCACAAAGGTCCGTTGGTCTGCGAGTGCACGCAGGTCTGTGAGTGCACGTAAGTCTGCTGGTCTGTAAATGCACATAGGTCCGTTGGTCTGCGAGTGCACGTAGGTCCGTTGGTCTGCGAGTGCACGTAGGTCTGCGAGTGCACGTAGGTCCATTGGTCTGCGAGTGCACATTGGTCTGCGAGTGCACGTTGGTCTGCGAGTGCACGTTGGTCTGTGAGTGCACGTAGGTCCGTCTGCGAGTACCTGTGTATTGTCTTGTTGAGTATTAGTGTCAGGAAGCTAGTTGTTAGGTAATTTGGACAGGGTATAATCCCCAATCCTCATTAAATTAATAGGTACGATGCCTGGCGGGTGTGGAGAGGCGACTTGTGTACATCTTGCGGCATGTATGCATTCCTTGATCATCCATTTGAGGGCGAATACTGCTGTGCAAAATGTAAGCACATTGTTTCCCTGGAAGCCCAGGTTCTGAATCTGGGAAAGCAACTATCAGCACTGAGAAGACCCTTCATACTAAAGGAGAGCTGGGAACGTACCCGGCAGGTGCCGGCAGGGGCCAGCACAGAGGTGGGTGGAGACAAAGAGGTGCAGGCACTAGAAAATAGTAGATGGGTGACAGTCAGGAAGGGTAGAGGGGGAAGTGTCAGGGAGGCCGATCCAGGGCTGGAGCATCCCAACAAGTACGCTCCATTGAGTAACATTGGTGAAACCAGTTAGGGACCAGCACTGCTGAAGCTGAGGGACTCTCCTAGCTGCCGGGGGAAGAACTCCTCCAGTGAGAGTAGGGGGGAAACGAAGGGAAAGGAAAGACAGATTCTGGTGGTAGGGGACTCAATTTTAGGAAGGACAGAGAGGGCAATCCGTAACAAAGACCTGAAGTGCCGAACTGTATGTTGTCTACCGGGCGCTCAGGTTCGGCACATCACTGATCTGGTGGACAGATTACTGGGAGGGGCTGGGGAAGACCCAGCTGTCATGGTGCACGTTGGCACCAATGACAAAGTCAGAGTCACATGGAGTGTCCTAAAGAACAATTTTAGGGACTTGGGAGCTAAATTGAGGAAAAGTACCTCCAAGGTAGTATTCTCAGGAATACTACCGGTACATCGAGCCACACCAGAAAGGTAGAGGGAGATTAGGGAAGTAAACAAGTGGCTGAGGAGCTGGTGTAGTAAGGAGGGGTTTGGGTTTCTGGAGGACTGGGCTGACTTCCCACTTCGATAACCAGTACTATAGAAAGGACAGACTGCACCCAAATGAGAAGGGTGCAGATCAGGGGGGGAGGGTCCAGAGGTAGAGATAGTCAGCGCGGAACATATTCCAGAGGGTTGTATTGGGGGCATTATTGGTAGGGTAACCAAAGCAACCCAAGGTAAGTGTAGTAGCAAGTCCTAATTGCAATCTCGGAACACCCAATAAGAGAATAGTATGCGACCGGTCTAAACTACGTGGCATGTTCACCAATGCCAGGAGCCTGGCGGACAAGATGGGTGAACTAGAGATACTGTTGTACGAGGAGGATTTGGATTTTGTGGGAATTTCAGAGACCTGGTTCAACAGCTCTCATGATTGGCTGGCAACCATTCAAGTTATACCCTTTATTGCAAGGATAGAGAGGGTAAAAATGGGGGATGGGTATGCCTATATATCAAGAATAATGTACAAGTGAATGTGAGAGATGACATCACTAAGGGAGCTAGGGAGGAGGTGGAATACCTATGAGTAGAGCTCCAAAGGGATGAAGCTAAGGGGAAAATAATACTGGGAGTATGCTATAGGCCCCCTACCTGAGGGAGGAGAGGGAGACAGATCTCCTATCACAATTTGGATTAGCAGCAAGGATGGGAAGTGTTATAATAATGGGGGATTTTACTTATCCAGACATAGACTGGGTGGAGGGAACCACGCATTTATCTAAGGCTCGCCAGTTCCTAAATGTCTTGCAGGACAATTTTATGGGTCAAATGGTAGACGCACCGACTAGAAATAAAGCGTTACTGGATCTACTGATTACCAACAATACAGACCTGATCAGGGATGTGAAAATACGGGCCAATTTAGGTAACAGCGATCAGAGGTCACTTGGCTTCAGTATAAATCACGCAAATAGGAAACATAAGGGGAATACAAAGACACTGAATTTCAAAAGAGCCAACTTTCCTAAACTACAAACCTTGCTAGAAGGCATAAATTGGGATAAAATCTTAGGAACAAATAACACGGAGGAGAGATGGGTTTGCTTTAAGAGCATATTAACCACTTAACGACCGCCCACCGCCGATTTACGTCGGCAGAATGGCACGGACAGGCAGAATCACGTAGATCTACGTGATCGCCTTTGTGCAGTTGGGGGGTCCATCCGGACCCCCCTTCACTGCAGTGAGCGGCCGTTAAGTGTTCGGGAGCGATCAGGCATGAGGGGGGGGGGCGCTCGATTCCGCCCCCCCCCCTCGCGATCGCTCCCGGCCAATGAAAATGCTTCCTCCGCCATGTGATGTAAACAAGGCTGGAGGAAGTGATGTCATCTCCCTCGCCGCGGTCTTTTCGTTCCCGGCGCCGAGCAGAGAAGAAGCAGGTTAGTGCACCAACAGTCCACTGACACGTAGGTACACATAGGCACACAAATCACCCCCCAGTCACCCCCAGATCACCCCCCAGGTCACCCCAAAGCCCCCAATCACAGTGTCACTGATTGCAGTGATCATTTATTTTACTGATCACTGCATTTAGTGTCATCTGTGATTGTAAAAAGTTGCAGGGCAGTTAGGATTAGGCCCCTTTAGGTCCAGGGTAGCCCCCTAACCCCCCCTAATAAAGGTTTAACCCCTTGATCACCCCCCAGGTAACCCTTTCACCCCCTAACTTCAGCGTCACTAAGCGATTGTTTTTCCGATCGCTGTATTCGTGTCTCTGGTGTTTTAGATAGGCAGTTATTTTTTTTTAGGTTCGCTGCAGGTTTTTATTAGTGTCAGGTACCCCCATATATTATTTTAACCCCCTGATTGCCCCTAGAGTTAACCCTTTCACCAGTGATCGCCGTATAAGCGTCACTGGTGTCACTGGTTAGCCAGTAAGTTATTTAGTTATTTAGGTTACCCGTCAGGTTTTTATATAGTGTCAGGTACCCCCATATTTAACCTAATAAAGGTTTTAACCCCCTGATTGCCCCTAGTTAACCCTTTCACCAGTGATCACCATATAAAGGTTACGGGTGACGCTGGTTGATTAGTTTGCTTTTTATAGCATCAGGGCACCCGCCGTATATAACCCAATAAAGGTTTAACCCCCCTGATCGCCCGGCGGGTGAGATCAATTAGGTTTTAGCGCCAGAGAGGGTCTGCGTCGCCCCAGGCAGTGTTAGGTTAGTGACAGTAACGCTAACACCCACGCGCAAAGCATACACCCTCCTTAGTGGTATAGTATCTGATCAGATCTGATCAGATCTATACTAGCATCGCCAGCGGTTTAGGGTTCCCAAAAACGCAGTGTTAGCGGGATCAGCCCAGATATCTGCTAGCGCCTGCGTTTAGCCCCTCCGCCCAGCCCAGCCCAGCCCAGCCCACCCAAGTGCAGTATCGATCGATCACTGTCACTTACCAAACACAACACACATAACTGCAGCGTTCGCAGTGCTTGGTTTTTGGGGCCCTGTACGCGGCTAGGCTCCCAAAAAGTCCCACACATGTGGTATCCCCGTACTCAGGAAAAGCAGCAGAATGTATTTTGGGGTGCAATTCCACATATAACCATGGCATGTGTGAGCAATATATCATTTAGTGACAACTTTTTGTACATTTTTTTTTCTTTTTGTCATTATTCAATCATTTGGGACAAAAAAAAAATATTCAATGGGGTCAACATGCCTCTCAGCAAATAGCTTGGGGTGTCTACTTTCCAAAATGGGGTGATTTGGGGGGGTTTTGTGCCATCTTGGCATTTTATGGCCTTCAAAACTGTGATAGGTAGTGAGGAGTGAAATCAAAAATTTATGCCCTTAGAAACCTTGAAGGCGGTGCTTGGTTTTTGGGGTCCCGTACGCGGCTAGGCTCCCAAAAAGTCCCACACATGTGGTATCCCCGTACTCAGGAGAAGCAGCAGAATGTATTTTGGGGTGTAATTTCACATATGCCCATGGCATGTGTGAGCAATATATCATTTAGTGACAACTTTGTGCAAAAAAAAAAAGTTTGTCATATTCCCGCAACTTGTGGCAAAATATAAAATATTCCATGGACTGAACATGCCTCTCAGTAAATAGCTTGGGGTGTCTACTTTCCAAAATGGGGTCATTTGGGGGGGTTTTGTGCTATTTTGGCATTTTATGGCCTTCGAAACTGTGATAGGTAGTGAGGAGTGAAATCAAAAATTTGCGCCCTTAGAAATCCTGAAGGCGGTGCTTGGTTTCCGGGGTCCCGTACGTGGCTAGGCTCCTAAAAAGTCCCACACATGTGGTATCCCCGTACTCAGGAGAAGCAGCAAAATGTATTTTGGGGTGCAATTCCACATATAACCATGGCATGTGTGAGCAATATATCATTTAGTGACAACTTTTTGTAATTTTTTTTTTTTTTTTGTCATTATTCAATCACTTGGGACAAAAAAAAAAATATTCAATGGGCTCAACATGCCTCTCAGCAATTTCCTTGGGGTGTCTACTTTCCAAAATGGGGTCATTTGGGGGGGTTTTGTACTGCCCTGCCATTTTAGCACCTCAAGAAATTAGATAGGCAGTCATAAATTTAAAGCTGTGTAAATTTCAGAAAATGTACCCTAGTTTGTAAACGCTATAACTTTTGCGCAAACCAATAAATATACGCTTATTGACATTTTTTTTACTAAAGACATGTGGCTGAATACATTTTGGCCTAAATGTATGACTTAAATTGAGTTTATTCGATTTTTCTTATAACAAAAAGTAGAAAACATCATTTTTTTTTCCAAATTTTCGGTCTTTTTCTGTTTATATCGCAAAAAATTAAAATCGCAGAGGCAATCAAATACCATTAAAAGAAAGCTCTATTTGTGGGAAGAAAAGGACGCAAATTTCATTTGGGTACAACATTGCATGTCCGCACAATTTACAGTTAAAGCAGCGCAGTGCCGAATCCCAAAAACAGGCCTGGTCCTAATGGCCCGAAATGGTCCGGGGCTTAAGTGGTTAAATAAGGGCATTAGCCAAAGCATCCGATTGGATAATAAATTTAAAAGAGCAAACAAAAGTCCTGGATGGCCTAAAGGGGTTGTAAAGGTTTGTTTTTTATTTTCTAAATAGGTTCCTTTAAGCTAGTGCATTGTTGGTTCACTAACCTTTTCCTTTGATTTACCTTCTAAATGTTTTTTTTCTTTGTCTGAATTTCTCACTTCCTGTTTCTCCTCACTAAACTTCACACAATCATGGTGTTGAGTCAGCCAGAACAGCTTACTGAACAGCTTACTGAGGAGGAACAGGAAGTGAGAAATTCAGACAAAGAAAACAAAGAAAGAAAACATTTAGAAGGAAAATCTAAGGAAAAGGTAAGTGAACCAACAATGCACTAGCTTAAAGGAACCTATTTAGAAAATAAAAAACAAACCTTTACAACCCCTTTAACTCCAATGTAAAAATGCATATAAATGCAAAGAAGAAGGCCTTCAAAAAATACAAGGTTGAGGGATCATCATCAGTATTCAGACTTTATAAAGAATGCAACAAGAAATGTAAGGGTGCAATTAGGGCAGCTAAGATAGAACATGAAAGACACATAGCGGAGGAGAGCAAAAAAAATCCCAAGAAATTCTTTAAGTATGTAAACAGTAAAAAAGGGAGGACAGACCATATTGGCCCCTTAAAGAATGAGGAAGGACATCTGGATACAAAGGATGGGGAGATGGCAAAGGTATTACATTTATTCTTCTTCTCAGTCTTCGCGAGGGAATCAGGGGGCTTCAGTAACCAAAACTGCAGTGTTTATCCTCATGACACATCACAGGAAGCACCTCCATGGTTAACCGAGGACAGAATTAAAATTAGACTTGGGAAACTTAACATTAATAAATCACCGGGACCAGATGTTTTGCACCCGAGGGTACTTAGGGAACTCAGTCACGTAATTGCCAGACCATTGTTCCTAATTTTTACTGACAGTCTACTGACGGAATGGTGCCAGCTGATTGGAGAAAAGCCAATGTAGCACCAATATTTAAAAAGGGCTCAAAATACATCCCTGGGAATTACAGACCAGTTAGTCTAACATCAATAGTATGTAAGCTCTTGAATGGGGTGATAAAGGGACTATATACAAGATTTTAGTAATGAGAATGGTATCATTAGCAGTAATCAGCATGGATTCATGAAGAATCGTTCTTGCCAATGCAATCTATTAACCTTCTATGAGGAGGTGAGTTGCCATCTAGATAAAGAAAGGCTCGTAGACGTGGTGTATCTGGATTTTGCAAAAGCATTTGACACAGTTCCCCATAAACGTTTACTGTACAAAATAAGGTCAGTTGGCATGGACCATAGGGGTAGTACATGTATTGAAAACTGGCTACAAGGGCGAGTTCAGAGGGTGGTGATAAATGTGGAGTGTTCGGAATGGTCAGGGGTGGATAGTGAGGTCCCCCAGGGTTCTGTGCTGGGACCAATCCTGTTTAATTTGTTCATAAACGACCTGGAGGATGGGGTAAAAAGTGCAATCTCTGTATTTGCGGACAATACTAAACTAAGCAGGGCAATAACTTCTCCACAGGATGTGGAAACCTTGCAAAAAGATCTGAACAAATGAATGGGGTGGGCAACTACATTGGGGAATCTAGGATGGAAAAGGACCTGGGGGTCCTAGTAGATTATAGGCTCAGCAATGGCATGCAATGCCAATGTCAGGGACGTACTGCCCGCTTCAGAAGGCGCACGCCTATGCACATGCGCGATTCATGGACTTTGCCCTCCGATGCGCGCATGCGCGCACATTAGGCGCACTTTGGCGCCCAACAGCCTATAAAAGACGTTCCAGTGGTACTGTTCCTTGCGGTTTGATCTGCTTCTGTTCCCTGTGTTCCTGATTCTGTGCCTGTATCGTGTTCCTGTGTTTGATCTGGCTTCCTGACCTCGCTCCTATCTCCAGTCCTGACTCTGGCTTGTTTGATCCTGCTCAGTTACCTGTCTGATCATCTGTTGCCAAGACCCAGCCTGGACTCTGACTACTCTCTGCCTGCCGTTTATGCTATATACCTTGATGTGTATGACCTGGCTTGTCTGACTCCGCTGCTCTGCAT
Source organism: Rana muscosa (assembly GCA_029206835.1). NCBI lineage: Eukaryota > Metazoa > Chordata > Amphibia > Anura > Ranidae > Rana > Rana muscosa. Next base: position 19,762,862 of record CM055123.1, on the reverse strand, counting down.
ACCTGCACCTGCTGACCTGCATCCGCGGCTCTGCATACCTGCACCTGCTGACCTGCATCCACTGCTCCGCATACCAGCCCCTGCTGACCTGCATCCGCTGCTCTGCTTCCCGGCACCTGCTGACCTGCATCCGCTGTTTCCGGCTCCAGCTGTTCCAGCTTTCGCTTGGCTTCACTACACCCAGCCGAGAGGACCAAGCAGGCACCCTTACCTCACCGCACTCTTACCGCCACTGTCCCCATTCCAGTGGTCTCCGAGCCGGGATTGTACAGGAGGTCTCCCTCTGCACGTCAGGCTCACACCTAAGGTACGTGACAGCCAAGCTGCTGCTAAAAAAACAAACAGAATATTGGCATGCATTAAAAAGGGGATTAATTCCAGCGATTAAATGATAATTCTCCCGCTCTACAAGACCTTGGTCCGGCCGCACCTAGAGTATGCTGTCCAGTTCTGGGCACCAGTCCTCAGGAAGGATGTACTCGAAATGGAGCCAGTACAAAGAAGGGCAACAAAGCTAATAACGGGTCTGGAGGATATTAGTTATGAGGAAAGGTTGCAAGCACTGAACTTATTCCCTCTGGAGAAGAGACGCTTGAGAGGGGATATGATTTCAATTTACAAATACCATACTGGTGACCCCACAATAGGGATAAAACTTTTTTTGCGGAAGGGAGTTTAACAAGACACATGGCTACTCATTAAAATTAGAAGAAAAGAGGTTTAACCTTAAAGCGGAGTTCCACCCTAAAGTGGAACTTCCGCTCATCGGATTCCTCCCCCCCTCTGGTGCCACAATTGGCACCTTTCGGGGGGGAGGGGGGACAGGATACCTGTCAAAGACAGGTATCCTTTCCCACTTCCTGGAGTCCGGCCGCGGCCGTGACGTAACCGCGGGGCTTCCTCCTCCTCCTCCCCTGGCCGCTGGGCTAATAGGAGAGAGGAGCGGGGCCTCGCGCATGTGCAGTAGGGTTCCCGGCGTGAAGCCGAAAGGCTTCACTGCCGGGTTCCCTTACCCGCAATGGCGACGGCAGCACCCGACAGCTGATGTGAAATATCAGCTGCGGTGCCGACATCGAGGGACACCAGGACAGGTAAGTCTCCATTTATTAAAAGCCAGCAGCTGCAGTATGTGTAGCTGCTGGCTTTTAATTTTTTATTTTTATTTTTTGCCTGGGGTTGCCTGGAACACACCTTTAAACTACGTAGAGGGTTCTTTACTGTAAGAGCGGCAAGGATGTGGAATTCTCTCAGCGGGGGGCATCGATGGTTTCAAGAAACTATTAGATAAGCACCTGAACGACCACAACACAGGGATATACAAGGTAATACTGACATATCATCACACACATAGGTTGGACTTGATGGACTTGTGTATTTTTTTCAACTTCCCCTACTATTCTATTTTAGGAAGTTAATTCATTATCGCCATTTGTGTGTTATTTTAACTAATACTTACGCAGTTTTTCCTACAATGTAAACCGGCACTGCGGCTGCTAATTTGCATTTTTCCTTTAATTAGTCAGGCACTCAGACTATAAGTATCATGTTTACTAGTGACCAGGTACGCTTCCTGAAGACGTAATCACGAAACTTACGTCGAGGCGGTACCTGGGCATGCTACTCCACGCCACTTCCGGTCCCTCTGGTTGTCTTTTTTGGTCGGTGGAACGCACGCCATCCACAGAGGTGGACGTGAGGCATATCCAGCAATTTGAGATAAGCCAGCAGCCCCAGTGCCAGGATTAAGCACTTTTAAATGTAAGGAGCCATTTGGCTATTCTTTTTAGATGTTTTAAAATAAATAGTATCACGCTATGGATGTCTATTATTCTTTTTACATATCCTGCCTATTACTATGAGGAGGAAGGTTCCTATACATCTCCAGTCATATTCCATGTGTGCAGGCACTATGCAGGCACTATCCTACTAAAGCGCCTTTTGACTCTCTTTTTAATTAAAAGTAGGTAATTGGTAAGCAGATCATTTATCTGGTACACTTTGGGTGTCGTTCAGTGTTTGGTGAAGGATCACTGGTCATTTGTTTTTAAGAAATCATCACATTTGCAAGAATCATTTGTCTTTGGAATCTAATGAACTTTATTACTTTGGGACTTTTATATATATTTCTTTATTAACACCTATGGCTTCAATGCTGTGTGTTTAAAATATTTTTTTACACTTTTTTTTTGCAGATTGTGCATTTTTGTTGTATGATTTCACTGTTGTGCGATTATATCTATTATCACTTGCTCCCCCTACCCCACTACTCACCTACTATGTAACTATGGATACAGAGGAGCCAATACATACAGAAACAGCAGCACTGTGAAACACAGAGGACTCCCTAGCTCAATAGTGTAGCTTTCCTGTTAGGCAGGAAAGCTGCTATGTTTTACCTAACAGTCTCATGTTAAGCAGGAGCCCGCACTACACTGAACTATTGATTGATTGATTGATTTTATTATTTGTAAAGCGCCAAATACAGTTCAAGAACTGCGCCTAAGCGCATCCTAGCAACCTACTTAGGAGGGTGCTTCATATCTGTTCCATCATTTTGTATTTTTGCACTATCTCTGTATTGCCCTATAAGATTATACACCTGGCATTCTTATTACTTCCTTTCATTTTCTACATTATGGATTTTTAGACAGTTGTGAATAAAAGTGAAGTTTTAAGTCATAGTGGGTTTGCTGCGTGGGTATAGTGCACCATATAGAGGTGTTTAAGAGTATGGTACAAGACGAGGTACATGATTTGCATATCGTCATACATGCTTCAAACGCATACATTTGGCAAGGAATCAAATCCATAGAAGGTAATAAGCAAATAGTTGTCAGGCCAGCTGATAAAGGGGGGGGGGGATTAGTGATACTTACTAGGGAATATTATTATGGCGAAATGCAAAAGCAACTTGAGGATACCAGTACTTACCAATTGATTAATGGAGACCCCACAGCACGATTGAAAAGTCTATTAAAAAATTGGATAGATGAAGGATTGGATAGACAGATTCTAAATCCCAAAGAGGCTGAATATCTAAATATACATGCTCCCAAAGTCCCAGTACTCTATACGGTGCCTAAGATACATAAAAACAAATGTAGCACCCTCCTTACTCCCCTCTTTCTCTCGTCTCGTCTCTTGTCTAGGGGTATCTTAGAGGGGAGGGAGCGGGGACACCACGCCTGGCTTCCACCACATGTGTCAGTGCGGTATAAGCAACGTTCTTGTATTACCTTCGGGTCAGTGCTGTGCACCTGGATCCTCCCTCCAAGAGTCACCTTGAACAATGTCTGTCAGGAAATGAGCCCCACACCATAAAAGTTCAACACTCCTTTATTCTTCTCGAATGAACACAATCAGTTGAACTCCCTTGGTAGAAACAGAACAGAAAAGGAGGTGTGGATGCGAATAGGCCCAGACACAATTTGGTTCTCCACTTTCCTTCCTGAAAGTGGGTTACGGTCTCCGCACGAGGGGGAATTTCCTTCCAGGCGGTCTCCGACGAGAGGCTTGCCTGTCACCGGCAATATGCTGCACCGGGTCTTCAAGTGAGGAGCTCCTCCCGGTCCATTACGCCTTCCGGATTCGGGTACCCACTCCCGGGGTTCCCTAGGATCTCCTTCCCTAGCGGAAATCAGTGTTGGGCACTGAGCTCCGGACCTCCATCCGAGTACCTCACCCCAGGCTAAAGGTGCCTGGGATGGAACACGACCTCCGATTGTCCTCTAGGCCTAGGCCACTCAGAGGACCGACACGAACCACCGTCCACAAGCTGAAGGTGCCTGGGACTTCGACCCCGTGACAAAGATGGCCGGCCCCTTTATACCCTCTCCCAGCAAGCACGGCGGGTTCCCCGCCACACCATACCGCTGCCGAGGGAGGACAAAAAGGAAGCACAACATACAGCAATAATTCAACCCCAGCCCAGGGCGACAGCGCCACCCGCTGGGCTGTAGGGAATTTCACATCACCAATGTCTCTGTCAGGTTCAAATTTACACCCGGGAAAGTACATACCCGCTACACTCTCCCCCTGGTCATTTGACACTGGTCCCCAGTGTCTGGAGTAAATCATGCCCTCGACGGCTGACATAATCCAATCCAGAAACCGACTAACAATTGTACAAAAATGTAAAACTTTTAGAAAAACTATCCAACTGAAACATTGTGTCTGAGCCCTGTAAAGAAAAGGGAATAAAGACAAGAGAAAAACAACAGCACTGATTCATAACTTTGAATCACATATTCACATTTGACTTCCCCCCCCCCCATCCTGACTAAGACCTACCCCATACTCGTGGACTTGATGGGATGTTCTCCTGCAGAGGGAAAAGAAAGGATTAACACATATAACCCTGACACCTGTATTCGTGTAATGGAAAAGAAACTTCTCCGGAAAGAAATCCCTTTTCTCCAAGGAGTGAGTGCATGAAAAGTGTTTTAACGTTGCGCAACACTGCCACCTGGTGACAGCACCGCGGTAACTGCACTCGTGGAACTTTCCTCTTTTCCTTTGGCCCTATCTACCCCAGAGTCCATAATCTCTTTCAGGAAAAGTGAAGAACAAACAGGAACAGTTCTTCATTCCTCTGGGCACAAAAGCAACGGGCCCCAGAAAGTTCAGCAGCATGATAAGAACGGAGTCTCTTTTCTCCTATAGGTAAAAGCAGGGATGCGGCAGAACAAGTGGTTTCAAGTGCTGATCCATGGTTTCCAGATGATACTCCACATCTTCTCCTTCTTTGCGCTGGATCAACACTTTATCTGCATGGATGTGTCGTCCCAACATCCATTCTGCCTTGCAGTCTTTAAAACGTTGAGAGGCCTTTGGAGAGCATGCCAGGTACCTGCGAGCGTGTGGAACCTGAAGGTGGGTCCACACAAAGTCATTGTACCAGCGCTCCCGGCACACTTCCACCTCATAAAGCAGTTCCTTCGACAAGTATGGATACTCCCATCCGTAGTCTGCAGCAACCTTCTGGCCAAATAGCCAATGCAATCTCGCCAAAGGAGGCATGGTAGCTTTGTCCCCTTCACCAGGCAAAACTATCGAGTCCGGGTAGCGAGGGACCTTGATCACATCTGATCTGGGCATTGGTGCCCGCAGCAATAGTCTCTTCTCCCCGGCCTTCGGTACAGATGGCACCGGGGATGTAGAAGCAGGCTGGGGACAGGACCTCTCTTCATGCGCTGGTGCCTCCACCCGGGGTGTACTTTCCCCTGTTGACATGGGTGGATCTCTGATCCTCTGAGATGAAGCGAGAGGTACTTTGTCCCAGCCCTTCTCGACAAACAAATCGTCTATGGCAACGTCGTCTCCCATGTCCGAGAGCGACTCCAGGTCAGAGGTGTCACACTCCTCCGCGGGTATGTAGCCGGTTGTAGAAACGGAGCCACCACCTCCCGCGGATTCGCTAGGCCATAACTTCCCGACACCTCCGCCCACACACCAGTTCTCTCCGCCTGGCTTACCTCGGCCTTTACTTGAAACGGGACGTCCAGAACTCTTGTCGACGGATCCATCCTGGCCGGGCGTAAGCGGGCGAGACGGTCCTCCACAACCGCTGGTCGGGGCTACCATGCCGGTATTTCTCTTTGGTGGCGGACGCTGTGAGACAGTGGTGACCGAGTTAGCATCCTCGGATTTCTCCCGTTGGGGTTTTACGACCTCCTCCGCGGTCGTTGCAGTGTGCGTAGGGATGGCTCTCACAGCAGTGATTCCTCCTCTCTGAGTGGTGTTGTCCGCAGCACGGCCGGGGTATATGGTTCTCGGCCTCTCAACCGCCGGATCCACTTCGAACAGGAACTCCCCACAGACCTCACATCGCCCGAATGACTTCAGCTGGCACACCAGTCCCGAACAGCCGGGACAAATCACACCCAGGGCCTCAACGTCCATGCACGAGTACAGGGCGAATCGACCCCTTGGCTTTAGCCGGATCCCCGTATCTGTTACCGGAGCAGCAGAAGTCAATGTCGTGGTGGAAGGGTGAACTGGAATCCACAATGTATGTCCGAACATGGCGACCTGTTGCTGATCCATCGCACACTGCAGAGTTTTTGCGCCAATGTCCCACGTGTAGTCCTTTACACATATTGGACTCCTCCCCTTTGCTCCAGTTCGCGGGCTTTTCTTCTTTTTTGTTTCTGAGTCACGCCCACGAACTAAGCGATGGGGGTGTGCCTGGTGGCGCAGTGCAATAGAGGCCCCCACATGTAGTACTTCACACGGTTGAACTTCCCCCTCTTTCCACTCTTCTGCGCGGGCCTTTCCCTTCATTGGGTCATGTCCACGACTTCGAGCAGGGATGCACTTCGGCCAATGAAGGCCTGCCTATTCGCTTAACTCTTCCAACAGACACGTTCAATTCCGTGGTGCACAAACACTATCCCGGACCCGAGCCTCCACGTGTAGCACCCTCCTCACTCCCCTCTTTCTCTCGTCTCGTCTCTTGTCTAGGGGTATCTTAGAGGGGAGGGAGCGGGGACACCACGCCTGGCTTCCACCACATGTGTCAGTGCGGTATAAGCAACGTTCTTGTATTACCTTCGGGTCAGTGCTGTACACCTGGATCCTCCCTCCAAGAGTCACCTTGAACAATGTCTGTCAGGAAATGAGCCCCACACCATAAAAGTTCAACACTCCTTTATTCTTCTCGAATGAACACAATCAGTTGAACTCCCTTGGTAGAAACAGAACAGAAAAGGAGGTGTGGATGCGAATAGGCCCAGACACAATTTGGTTCTCCACTTTCCTTCCTGAAAGTGGGTTACGGTCTCTGCACGAGGGGGAATTTCGTTCCAGGCGGTCTCCGATGAGAGGCTCACCTGTCACCGGCAATATGCTGCACCAGGTCTTCAAGTGAGGAGCTCCCCCCCGGTCCATTACGCCTTCCGTATTCGGGTACCCACTCCCAGGGTTCCCTAGGATCTCCTTCCCTCGCGGAACTCAGTGTTGGGCACTGAGCTCCGGACCTCCATCCGAGTACCTCACCCCAGGCTAAAGGTGCCTGGGATGGAACACGACCTCTGATTGTCCTCTAGGCCTAGGCCACCCAGAGGACCGACACGAACCACCGTCCACAAGCTGAAGGTGCCTGGGACTTCGACCCTGTGACAAAGATGGCCGGCCCCTTTATACCCTCTCCCAGCAAGCATGGCGGGTTCCCCGCCCCACCATACCGCTGCCGAGGGAGGACAAAAAGGAAGCACAACACACAGCAATAATTCAATCCCAGCCCAGGGCGACAGCGCCACCCGCTGGGCTGCAGGGAATTTCATATCACCAATGTCTCTGTCAGGTTCAAATTTACACCCGGGAAAGTACATACCCGCCACACAAAGAAATACCACCAGGTCGACCCATAATTAGTATTGGGATTGATTCCCTTTTTTCCAGATTGGGCGAGTATCTGGATGTTTTTTTTAAGCCATTAGTCTCCCAAAGCCCGTCCTATCTTAAAGATAGTAGGAACTTATAGTAGCCCTACAACATCTTAAACCCACAGTTAACACAATTATGGTAACAGTAGACATAGAATCTCTCTATACTAACATACGCCATAAAGATGCACTTGAGGCTCTTCGGTGGGCCCTAGTAAAAGAATCAAAGCTTAAAAAATCCCAGATGAATTTTTTGATCAAAAGCCTCCAGATGGCCATGGGAAACAATTACTTTTGGGCTAACAACCATTATTATAACCAAACAGGAGGCGTGGCCATGGGGGCTCGCTATGCCCCTAGCGTGGCTAATGTCGTTCTGAATAAATGGGAGCAGGAAACTATTTTCTTTAACAGACATGAGTCACTCATTTTCTATAGGCGCTATATAGATGACATGATCCTATTTTGGGAAAAGACAGAAACTAGTTTAGACCTGTATCTGACACAAATGAATACTAATAGGTATGGCCTAAAGTTCACGGCAGAATTAAACTTCAACACGTCAATTATTTGGACCTGACTATCAGAAAAAATAGAAACACATTTGAGACTCTTACATATTTTAAAGCCACTGACAGAAATGGCTTTGTGCCAACACATAGCTGTCACCATCCCCAGTGGATAGGGGCAGTTCCTAAGGGACAATACATGCGGCTTAGGCGCAATTGTGCCAATCATGCTGATTTTGTTCTACAGGCAGAAATTCTAACACAAAAGTTTCTGGAAAAAGGCTATCCTGCGGAAACACTTGACAAAGTGCTAACTCAGGTGTCTCTAATGGATAGACAATCCTTATTAGTTGCTAAAGCTAAAAAAAGAGTACAAAGGGGAAGTAACCTTTATTTCTGGATTCATTAGACAATTCAGACAATTTGAAACAATATTCCAGAAATATTGGCCCATACTCATGAAAGGCCAAGATTTACGATCTATCATTTCCCTTACTCCTAGGTTCATATACAGACGGGCACCAGGCCTGAGAAATAGTATAGCCCACAATGTACCTGACCCTCCCAAGAAACCTCTTACGTTTTTGGATGGGTCTGGGTTTTACCATTGCACTAGATGCAAAGCATGTAGGACCACACGTAAATCAGGGGATCCAAAAAAGGTCACACATTTTAAGTCCAATGTGACTGGAGAACAATTTAAAATAAAACCATTGATTACTTGCCATTTTGACCATGTTACCTACGTCCTGGAGTGTCCATGTTCCCTCCAGTACATAGGTAGAACTACACGACCACTCAAAATAAGAATTAATGAGCATTTGGCGAATATTAAGAAAGGTCTCCCTAATCATAGCGTGTCCAGACACTTTAATAGTCATCATGATAGTGACCCTAGTCACATTCTATGGTATTGACAGGATTTCCAGACATTGGAGAGGAACCCATATGAAAAGAACAGTTTCACAGAATGAGACCAAGTGGCTGTATAGATTGAGAACTATGCAGCCACTTGGCATGAATATTGAATTGGATCTTAATTGCTTCCTGACGAACGATTAGGGTCTGGTATCCTATCACCATCATCTGTAGATCCCTTAGGTATTGGGACAAATCACCTGCTATTGGATTATTATTAATTGTATATCTATTGCCATTTACTAACCCACCTATGGGAGAGATTTGACGTTGCTGGTCTATGTCTATTTCTCTCATACAAATTATGTGCCTCCATGTTGCAATCTATTTGGTTATTTTGTATATATGGGTTTCTTGTATACCTAGCTATCCGGTTCAATTTCTCTAGGATTCCATTTTATCTGTATTTTTGTTTTCCTCAATTAGGAGTAGAGTCAAAACTTTGGAGTCTAGCACCCTTGTTTTGACCTACTGAGTACCACATGTGTGCCCATCTATCTTTACAATATTCAGCACTGTAATTGGGACATTTTAACCATTGTGTCCCAATGTTCTTTATCTGTACTCTTATACGGGGCGTCTCACTTTAAATGTGGGGGGAGCGGGACGCCACCGGAATTTTAAAATGTTTTTTTTTATTCTATTATAATTTTTTGGCTGCTCATTGTATTTGGATGTTATCAATATTGGATGCAAGTTCAGTGTTGATATTAGCACGTATGTTTAGATAAGAAGCAAGATTCCCAGTATATGGTATGATATCCGAGACTGCGGCTGCTTTGTCATTGTCTGAAATACCCCCGCTGTCCATCAATGAGATGTCTCTAAACTACTAATACCGTGATCCTCAGTGACCAGGTACGCCCCCTGAAGACGTGAATAACGAAACGTATGTCGGCGGTGGTACCTGGTCACGTGTGTTTGTGCTGACGTAAATTCCGGCGCTTTGGTTGCTGTAACAGTGGGTGGAACGCACACCACCACGGAGGTGCTAGTGGAGTGGTATCCAGACGAGCCAGCAGCCCCAGTGCCGGGTAGGCACATTTTAATGTAAGACGCCATTTGGCGCACCTTTTTTATACCTTGAATTTTAAAAATAAAACAGTATTATGCGATGGATTCTCTTATTCTTATTTTCATATCCTACTTGTAACTCCGGGAAGAGGCTTTCGGATCTACTCCTGTCTTATTGATGTGTGTGCAGGCACAATCCTGTTAAAGCTATTTCTTTTTCGTACATCACGGGACACAGAGCGACTTAGTCATTACTAATGGGTTATATAGTTTACCTTCAGGTGTTGGCACTGGCCAATTCCAAACCGGAAGTACCCTCCCCTATATAAGCCCCTCCCACCCGGGAGCACCTCAGTTTTTTGCCAGTGTCTAAGGTGTTGGCCAAAGAGTAACATGTGTTTTCACTGGGCTTGCGTACAGGTTCTTTTGGGCCTTAGTAAGCTGTTCCGGATCCCACCAAAAAAAGCTTCATAGCTAAACGGTCGGTACCCGGGCCTTGCAGCAGAAGAGCAAGGTTTTGCCTGTAATGCTTCTCTTAGGAGGGCTGGACCCTGGGATCCAGAGCTCTGGTCATACCCACGACCAAGACGCTGTCTGTGCAGGGTGCTATACAGGTCCAGGGGAGTGGAATCCTTGGGAACCCGGTCCCTGAAGGTTTAATTACAATGCCTGCCGTGATAGGTGAAGTTTGGACTTTTGTGGACCAAACAAAGTCCTGCGGCGGGGATCAGGTAAGTGGGGGCCCTCAGGAACTTGGTTCTATTGGGGGACCCCCAAGCCTAATTTGTCTTTCTGTCTGTTACCTAACGGTATTCCCGCTAAATATCTGTGTTTGCCTATAACTACTGAAAATGTAAAATTTTAATAGTAGTCAAGAAAAAAAAAAAAAACAGGGACCGCGGTACCTGTGTTAAACCACTAGAGGCCGCTGTAGTCCATTTTTCTTGTAAATGTGGATCTTTGGTTTTCTCAACTCAAAAGATCCAGGCAGCTGGTAAGTTTCTCTGAGGGAATCCACTTCCTCTGCCCTGTTGCTGCGTTCATCCACCGCACAGGCCCTCCGGCAAAAAGGGCCCTGGCTCCTAGTCCTCTGTTGGTTTTCGAAAAGGGCGCCATTGGCGCACGGGCGCGCGCGCGGGCGCGTGCACGCGCCTCCTATGAAAAAAAAGGGGCGGGGCGGGTGGATGACGCTCGATGCGCGCCGCGGCGCTTCTGCGCATGTGCGGGCGTCCCAGCATGGTTAAAAGACACAGTACAAGTGTCAGCTGCATGCAAACAGAGCTAGCAACAAACAGTGGCACACAGAGGCGGTTGATGCAGGCATCCCCATAGAAAGGCACTTTAGTGGACACCAGCTGGTATATAGCAGCACCTGTGTTAGACTATTACCAGCAAAAATTGGTGTATGACGACGGGAATACCTCAGCTTTGTGCTTAAAGGATATGTCGTCCAGACGCTCCGGAAATAAATCTTCCAGGAAGCCAAAGGGGTCTCCATCGGGCTCTGAGGATATTGGGCATGCTTGCACTGCACCAATCTCCCCTGAGAATGCAGAGGTCAGTAGCCGTAGAAACCCCGCAGGAATGTCTGGTGCTGCGGCTGTCCCCAGTCCACCTGCTCCTGTATATATAACAGAGGAGGTTTTATCCTCAACTCTGGGAGGATTGGAAGAGAGATTAACAGCATTGATCGCTGCTTCCCTGTCACAGGAAAAGCGCGTCCGATCTCCGTCTCCTCCTTCAGAGTGCCTGTTAGTGGAGGAACAGCCCCACACAGAGATCGACCTACCTGAAGGGGATCAGGATGAGGTTGATTCACTTATAGAGGAATCAACAGTGGAAGAACCTTTCTCAGCTTCTCAGGCTGAAAGATTATGGGTTCAGTCTCTGACTAACATGGTCCGATCAGCATTTAAAATGCCTCTGGCGGAACCACCATCCACTACGGTTTCCTCGCTGGGGTCGCTAAAAGCTCCCCAGGCGGTCTGTTCCTTCCCAATCCACCCTTTATTAGAAGGGCTTATTTACCAGGATTGGGAGCATCCTGATAAAATATTTGCTCCCCCCAAGAGATTTCCGGTGATCTATCCCATGGAGGATAAGTTCATAAGAAAATGGAGGGTCCCTATAGTGGACGCAGCCATCTCTTCTGTTAACAAATCACTGACATGTCCAGTAGATAATGTTCCAATGTTCAAAGACCCAATAGATAAAAAATTGGAGTCTTTACTAAAATCTGCTTTCTCTACAGCAAGTATGGTGACACAACCTGCGGTAGCAGCGATTGGAGTCTGCCAAGCAGTGAAAGATCAGTTGAAACAAGTCTTAAGGGACTTACCAGATCAGCAGGCTCATGCCCTAGCTGACCTGCCTAGAGCCTTGTGTTTTGCGGTGGACGCCATAAAGGATACAATCCAACAGGCCTCCCGCTTTACGCTGTCTATAGTACATATGCGTAGGCTTTTGTGGCTCAAAAACTGGTCTGCTGAAGCTCCCTGTAAAAGACTGCTGGTTAGCTTCCCATTTCATGGAGAACGCTTATTTGGAGAAGATCTGGACAAATATATCCAGAAAATTTCTGCCGGTAAAAGTTCACTCTTACCGGTTAAGAACAAGGGTAGAAGTCCTTCTTTTAAGAGGCCTACCTCTCCAGTCCCGGGCACATCGGCTGTGAAGCAGTTCCGACGGCCTCCGCGGTCAAATTCAGGGGGCAGAAATCAGGGACAATCACAGGGTAACAAGAAGCCCTGGATCAAGAGAGGTACAAAACCTCCCCCTAAGGCATGAAGTATTGCCCCCGCTCAATCGGGTGGGGGGAAGACTTCAGTTGTTCACAGAGACCTGGCGGGACACCATCAGAGACAGATGGGTGCTCTCCGCAGTAAGTCTGGGATACAAGCTGGAGTTAAAAGGCACTCCTCCTGCCCAATTTATGAGGTCAAACGTGCCAAGAGATCCCCAAAAGAGAGGATCCCTCCTTCTGGCACTAGAACAACTATTGCTCCAAGGGGTAATCATGAAGGTTCCCCTGGAAGAAAGCGGATTCGGGTTTTACTCGAACCTTTTCACAGTCCCCAAACCAAATGGGGACGTGAGGCCCATATTAAATCTAAAAGGGCTAAACAAGTTCCTAAATATCAGGACCTTTCGGATGGAGTCGATCCGATCAGTGGCCACCGCCCTACAAGGGCAGGAATGGCTAGCCTCGATCGACATAAGGGATGCTTATCTGCATATTCCCATCTTTCCGGCCCATCAGAAATTTCTACGCTTTGCAGTAGAAGGGCGCCATTTTCAGTTCAGAGCCTTACCTTTCGGTCTGGCCACAGCACCACGAGTGTTCACAAAAATTCTGGCCCCATTATTGGCCAATCTAAGAACACAGGGTGTAACGATAATGGCATATCTAGACGACCTGCTACTAATAGACCACTCAGTGGAAAAGCTGGAAGTAGCTATTCACAAGACAATCGAGTATCTGGAATATCACGGTTGGATTATCAACCGGGACAAGTCAGCTCTAAGACCAGTCAAAAGTCTGGAATACTTAGGGCTAAGGCTGGATTCAAATCAGAGAAAGATTTTCTTACCTCCAGAGAAGGTGTCGTCTTTAAGAAATTTGACCCACTTAGTGGGTACAAAAAGAAAACCATCCATACGTCTCTGCATGAGGCTGCTGGGAAAGATGGTGGCTTCATTCGAAGCGGTACCCTACGGTCAATTCCATTCAAGGAATTTGCAAAGGGCCATACTGTCAGCCTGGAACAAAAAAGTTCAGGCTTTAGACTTACCAATGTCCCTGTCCCCTTCCGTTCGCAAGAGCCTCCATTGGTGGTTGGTGCCCCAGAATCTGGAAAGAGGGAAACCCTTCAGTCCGGTTTCTTGGAAGGTGGTCACTACAGATGCCAGCCTCATCGGCTGGGGGGCAGTGCTGGAGCAATGGTCTCTCCAGGGCAGGTGGTCAGAAGCAGAAAAGGCCCTGCCCATCAATCTCTTAGAGATACGAGCAGCCCGGTATGCCCTAGTAGCATGGACATCCAAACTCCAGGGGTCCCCTGTCAGAATTCAATCAGACAATGCCACGGCAGTGGCATATATCAATCATCAGGGTGGCACCAGAAGTCGTGCAGCCCAGAAGGAAGCAAATTGCATCCTGGAGTGGGCAGAAAGATATGTCCCAGCCATATCTGCGGTTTTCATCCCAGGAGTGGAAAATTGGAGAGCGGACTTTCTAAGTCGCCAACAATTATGCCCGGGGGAATGGTCTCTTCACCCCGAGGTTTTCCAGGCAATATGCCAGCGGTGGGGAACACCGGATGTAGATCTGCTAGCATCCAGATTCAACGCAAAGGTGGACAGGTTTGTGTCTCGCACAAGGGATCCCCTAGCTTGCGGCTCGGATGCCCTAGTGTTCCCTTGGGATCGGTTCAAGCTGATATATGCATTCCCACCGCCACAATTGTTACCGCGATTACTCCGCAGAATCAGGGTAGAAAAGAAACCAGTGATTCTGGTGGCTCCAGCGTGGCCCCGAAGGGCATGGTACGCGGAGATGGTAAAAATGTCAGTGAGGAGTCCTTGGACCCTCCCACTTCGTCCGGACCTGCTTTCGCAGGGACCGATATACCACCCTTCCTTACCAGCCCTAGGTTTGACGGCCTGGCTATTGAAGCCCACATTCTGAAAAAGAGAGGGCTCTCTAATTCTGTGGTATCTACCATGATCAATGCCAGGAAACCGGTATCCAGGCAGATCTATTATAGGATCTGGAAAGCGTACATTACGTGGTGTGAGACCAAGAAATGGCATCCACGTAAGTACATGATAGGGAGGATTCTGGACTTCCTACAGTGGGCTGTAGATAGGAAACTGGCCTTGAGTACTATCAAGGGTCAGATTTCGGCCTTGTCAATATTTTTTCAAAGGCCCTTGGCTTCGCATTCACTAGTCAAAGCCTTTATACAAGGAGTGATGCGTATTAGCCCTCCGGTTAGTATTCCCATATGTCCTTGGGACTTAAACCTGGTTCTGTCGGTTCTACAGAAACAACCGTTTGAACCATTACAACACATTTCCTTGGTTCTTCTCACCAGGAAATTGGTTTTCTTAGTAGCCATTTGTTCGGCTAAAAGAGTGTCGGAATTAGCAGCTATGTCCTGTAAGGAGCCATATCTGGTTGTCCATAAGGACAGAGTAATGTTACGTCCTCATCCAGCCTTTCTTCCTAAGGTGGTATCGAGGTTTCATTTGAACCAAGATGTGGTTCTTCCTTCTTTTTTCCCCAAACCTAGCTCAGTAGAGGAAAAGTTATTACATTCTTTGGATGTGGTAAGAGCAGTTAAAGCTTATCTAAAAGCCACTGCTCAGATTCGCAGAACGGATTCTTTGTTTGTTCTGCCGGAAGGCCCCAGAAGGGGTCAGGCAGCATCAAAATCTACTTTAGCCAAGTGGATTCGACAGGTCATAATACAAGCCTATGGCTTGAGAAAGAGACCGCCTCCGTTCAAAGTTAGGGCGCACTCCACAAGAGCGGTTGGAACTTCATGGGCAGTGCATCACCAGGCCTCCCTGGCTCAAGTATGTAAGGCCGCAACATGGTCTTCGGTACACACGTTTACTAGATTCTATCAGGTAGACGTTAGAAGTCAGGAGGATGTCGCCTTTGGGCGCAGTGTGTTGCAGGCCGCAAAAGATCCTCATGCCTGATGGCGCCCAGCTTATGTACCCCCCCCTCATTTGGCATTGCTTTGGGACGTCCCATTAGTAATGACTAAGTCGCTCTGTGTCCCGTGATGTACGAAAAAGAAAAAGGGATTTTTATAACAGCTTACCTGTAAAATCCTTTTCTTGGAGTACATCACGGGACACAGAGCTCCCACCCCTCTTTTTGGGACACTTATTGCTTGGCTACAAAACTGAGGTGCTCCCGGGTGGGAGGGGCTTATATAGGGGAGGGTACTTCCGGTTTGGAATTGGCCAGTGCCAACACCTGAAGGTAAACTATATAACCCATTAGTAATGACTAAGTCGCTCTGTGTCCCGTGATGTACTCCAAGAAAAGGATTTTACAGGTAAGCTGTTATAAAAATCCCTTTTTCTGACTTTCTTTTTAAGTAAAGAAGTCAGAGTCATCTGGTAAGCACATTCATTATCTGTGCACTTTGGGTGTCGTTATCATTCAGTGTGTGGTGAAGGAATTTTTCACATAAGCAAGATTTATTTCAACAAGAAAAACTTTGATTGGATTGATTGATTGGAACATTTATTTCACTACGTGTTTGAACTTTATATTGTGGTTCATTCCACCTAATGGTGATTCATCACGGCTACAGATTCATAATTTTTTTATATTGTATATGTTTGGGGTTTATTTTTGTATTCACTTAATTGGTTGCAATATTGCATAGCGCCCTCTATAATCTTACAGTATAAGTATACATCAAGCTGTTTTTCTGTTTGATTTGAATCATTCTCAAAATGTAGAACCATATATATTTATTTCCACGTTTCAACTAGTAAGACCTCATCTGGAATATGCAGTTCAGTTTTGGGCACCAGTTCTCAAAAAGGATATCGGGGAACTGGAGAAAGTGCAGAGAAGAGCAACCAAACTGATAGGAGGCATGGAGGAACTCAGCTATGAGGAAAGATTAGAGGAACTGAATCTATTGTCTCTTGAGAAGAGGCGATTAAGGGGGGGATATGATCAACATGTACAAATACATAAGTAGTCCATATAGTGAACTTGGTGTTTGAGTTATTCACTTTAAGGTCATCACAGAGAACAAGGGGGCACTCTTCACATCTAGAGGGAAAAAGATTTAATTTCCAAATACGGAAAGGTTTCTTCACAGTAAGAGCTGGGAAAATGTGGAATAGACTCCCTCTAGAGGTGGTTCTGGCAAACTCAGTAGATTGCTTTAAAAAAAAGCCTGGATTCTTTCCTAAATGTACATAATATAACTGGGTACTAACTAGGGTTGTCCTGATACCGATACTAGTATCGGTATCGGTACCGTTACCGAGCATTTGCCCGAGTACTTGTACTCGGGCAAATGCTCCCGATGCTTCGCCCGATACTTGTACAGTCAGCGGTGATCAGTGCGGTGGGGAAGTTACAAGCACCGATCACAGCTGTATAGATTTAAAAGAAGCCTGACAGACGTTTCTCCGGTTCTTCCCCCCCCCCCCCCGCGGCTTTCAGCTGCTTTAGTGAAATCAGCGATGATCGGTGCTTGTAACTCTCCCACACATGATCACCGCTGACTGTCCCTGTATACTCCTCCAGCCCCCCTCTGTTCTGCTGCTGTCTCCCTCCCTCCGTGTCCCCCTCCGTGCTGCTGTCTCCCTCCGTGTCACCCTCCGTGCTGCTGTCTCCCTCCGTGTCTCCCTCCGTGCTGCTGTCTCCCTCCGTGTCCCCCTCCATGCTGCTGTCTCCCTCCGTGTCCCCCTCCATGCTGCTGTCTCCCTCCGTGTCCCCCTCCATGCTGCTGTCTCCCTCCGTGTCCCCCTCCATGCTGCTGTCTCCCTCCGTGTCCCCCTCCATGCTGTGGTCTCTCTCCGTGTCCCTCTCCATGCTGCGGTCTTTCTCCGTGTCCCCCTCCATGCTGCTCTCTCCCTCCGTGCTGCCGTCCCCCTCCGTTCTCCTCCTCCACTACCTTGATCTGTCAGGATAGAGTGGAGGTAGGGCCGGTAAATCTGGCTCCTTACTGTTCGGATTGTACAGAGTCAGTGATCACTGACTCTGTCTATTCACATAACTGAAACATCGTAATGTTTCAGTTTATGAATAAAGAGGAGCCGCTGTCTTCTCTCCATTCATTTTCAGCGCAGCTGAGGCTACTGAGAAAGGGACTGGGGAATCTGTGTCCCTAGTCCCCTTCCCTGTCTCAAAGGGGAGATGTCAGAGGTCTGTTAAGACCCCTGATATCTCACCAAAGCCCCCTAACAGGGCTAAAAAAAAAAAAAATTGTAAAAAATAAAAAAAATACTGACATGTGCCACTGTCACATGAGATTAAAAAAAGTATCGGTAGTCGGTATCGGCGAGTACTTTGAAAAAAGTATCGGTACTTGTACTCGGTCTTAAAAAAGTGGTATCATGACAACCCTAGTATTAACATTTATAGGTAAAATTGATCCAGGGAAAAACCTGATTGCCTCTCGGGGGATCAGGAAGGAATTTTTTCCCCTGCTGTAGCAAATTGGATCATGCTTTGCTGGGGTTTTTCGCCTTCCTCTGGATCAACTGTGCGTAAAGCATTGTGTATATGGAATTGTTTTTTTTTTGGTTGAACTAGATGTATCTTTTTTCAACCTGACTAACTATGTAACTATGTAATTATTTCTAGCCTACTTCTATTATTCGGATTGATCTTGAAGTTTGTAAACTTACTTTTGAAAATCCCCACACATTTACTTCCCTGAATTCTGTGACATGTGTTCACTATGCCATACCTCTCGACTGGCATGGATTCTGCGGGTTTTACCCGCATAGGCTCCTCCTTCCCGCAGTCCCGCGAGAGTGTCATTTTTCCCACACAGCAGGAAGCATGAAGAGGAGGAAACAGCAACCAGCAGGTAAGCCCCCCGCCCCCCCCCCCCCCCGCGATTGGTGGTCAAAACAGTATTCGGAAGCACCTGCTCAACAACTTTTTTTACGGGGACCAATTTTTTTTTTTACATGTCCCCCGGCACCCCCCCCCCCCTGCTCAACAACTTTCGTTAGCAGGGGAGAGGGGAGATCTGGATGTCCCGCGGTGGGACTTTTAAAAGTTGGGAGGTATGCTATGCCCCATTGGAAGGCACTGCTGTGTCACATATTAAACAGAGCCTGTCTTCTGAACTACAGAGGTGCTGAGAGGAGGAGTTTCAGGAGGTAGTGACAATAAAGGAATCACAGGTTGCAGGCAACAAAGTAGCCTGGGACACATAGTCCTTAGAAATTGAATGTAAACAGCAGAGGAGAAGCTGCAAAGCATGCAGGTAATCCAGGTAGTTGTGGAAAGAGATGACCAGCAGACAAGCAGAACTCGAAACATGAAAGGTGATTTTTCAAGTAAGGTTATATTGGATTGTCAAATATATCTATAGTTTATGTTGCTATTACACTTTCATTTTTCTAACACAAGTATTGTATGCTGTGAACATAGAACTCATTTAACCCCTTCAGCCCCAGAAGAATTTACCCCCTTCCTGACCAGGCCATTTTTTGCGATACGACACTGCGTCGCTTTAATTGACAATTGCGCGGTCGTGTGACGTTGTACCCAAACAAAATTTACATACTTTTTTTCCCACAAATAGAGCTGTATTTTGGTGGTATTTGATCACCTCTTCTGTGTTTTTTATTGTTTGCGCTATAAACAAAAGAAGAGCGACAATTTTGAAAAAGACACAATATTTTTTACTTTTTGCTATAATAAATATCCCAAATTGAAAAAAAAACAAAACAAATTTCTTTATCAGTTTAGGCCAATATGTATTCTTCTACATATTTTTCTTAAAAAAAATCGCAATAAGCGTAGATTGATTGGTTTGCGCAAAAGTTATGGCATCTACAAAATAGGGGATAGATTTATGGCATTTTTATTATTATTCTTTTTTTTTTAATAGTAATGGTGGCAATCAGCGATTTTTACCAGGACTGCAACATTTCGGTGGACAGATCGGACACTTTTGACACTTTTTTGGGACCATTGACATTTATACAGCGATCAGAGCTAAAAATAGCCACTGATTACTGTATAAATGTCACTGGCAGGAAAGGGGTTAACACTAGGGGACGATCAAGGGGCTAAGTGTGTTCCCTAGGTGTGTGTTCTAACTGAAGGGGATGGGACTGACTGGGGAAGGAGCCAGATCGTTGTTCCTACTTAGTAGGAACAGACAATCTGTTTCTCCTCCCCTGTCAGAACAGGGATTTGTGTGTTTACACACACAAATCCTCGTTCTGGCTTTCGTGATCGCGCCCACTGGCCACGTGCATCGGGTCCCTGTCGTGCCTGCTATGGCTCTTAAAGGAGCCACCTTCTATGTACAGGAGCTGGTCGGGAAGCTGGTACAACATATGTCAGGTCAAAACATTTATGCATACTCAATTCCCCGTGTTCTATCCCTTCAAAGATCCTGAAAGTACAGAAAAATACCTGTTAATCTGCTGCAAAAGCATAGCCCCTAATTTCTTGTTGTGCACTGACAACCCTTGCCTTTTTCAGGATGGAAAATTACATCAGCCCTGCCCAGATTGTCTGTTGTTTCTGTAGTTAGTGATAAAAACTGGAAGGACACCAGGAATAGTGCACTAGAGAGCTCTGAATTTCGGACATGATTAACGGGTATTCTTTTTCACTTGTCAAAAAGATAAAACAAAACAACATGCCTTCAATGAAATACTGAAAGCATATAACAGACCAAAAAACAAAACAAATGAAAGACTTTCACTGCTAAGTGTAACATCATTATCAGGAAACTTTAAAAAATATATAATATTGTGGTGTTGGCATCAAAGAAAGTTTTAATGTGATTTTCACATGTTTACATGTTTGATCTTCCATATTTTTGTTTTAAATATAGACATCTGAAAGTTACCAATTTAGTGGCTAACTGTCAAATGTACAGTAGTAGTACAAAATGGGAAGCAGAGCCTACAAACACATGGATCATATTTGGTTTATCCTTTATGGTTTATCATTTATCCCTTCTCTAAGCAGTTGTGTGTTTTGTTGCCTGGCTGTACCAGTGCTTTTTGAAATTAACACATAAGGCCTCATGCCCACGGACGTTTTTACAGCCGCGTTTTTGAGCGTTTTTTACAGCTTAAAAACGCCTGTCCATGTTAGTCTATAGCTTCATGCCCACCTAGACGTTTTTGAGCTGCAAATAGCATAGACGTTTTTAAGCTGTAAAAAAAAACCAGGACCAGTGCGTTCCTCAGCGTCGGAATTAGGCAGAAAAAAACGGGAGCGTCAAAAAACGCTCAAAAACGCGCACTAACGCGCGGTCGCGTTTTTTAGCTCTGACGTTTTGTTTTTTTTAAAATTTACATTAACATGGACAGGCGTTTTTAAAGCTGTAAAAAATGCAGCTGTAAAACGTCAGTGGGCATGAAGCCTAAACATCATGAATTTATAATTTTATTAAAATATCTTATAGATATTATACAAATATGCAAGAAGAACAATATATTGTCTTCTTGTTCTTCTTGCATATTTGTATAATATCTATAAGATATTTTAATAAAATTATAAATTCATGATGTTTATGTGTTAATTTAAAAAAGCACCAGTATAATCCCATTCTCTCGCTCCCTCTACATTTAAATGATCTCCAACTCCCCACATATTTTCTTGTTCAATATTTTTATTGAAGCTTTTCAGAGATTACAGTAATAAAATGAACTTCATCAGGTATACAGTAGGATCTAGTAAAAAGTTTTGCTAGGAGGTGTGAATGACATGACAAAAATACCAACATATGTAATCAATGTGAGAAAATCCAGATGCTAAGTGTAAAGTATGGCACATTATCAAACATCCCCAGGCACCCCGTCTTAGAGAAAACTGTGCCGCAGGGGGAGACAACCAACCATTAAGGTACTTATTTAAAAAAAGTGTGAGAGAGTGGAAATGTACACGTAATAACATAGGAGTAATATGTACGAAGCAGGTACAATATGTTAGTGGATGAAGTTCAATAAGCATCATAGGGGGCCAAGTGGCCATTCAAAAA
The DNA here is from genome assembly GCA_029206835.1 of Rana muscosa. NCBI lineage: Eukaryota > Metazoa > Chordata > Amphibia > Anura > Ranidae > Rana > Rana muscosa. Next base: position 19,741,307 of record CM055123.1, on the reverse strand, counting down.
AATAAAACAGAAATGGGGGGGGGGGATAAAATGAGGGGGAGGGGTAGGGAGAGAAAAAGGGAGAAGAAGGCGGTGGGTTAGGGGTGGGGTTGCCAGCTCAGAGGGTAGGTTAAAGGAAGCATGTCACTTCAGTTATGGGTGCAATAATGTCTCATCAAAACCAGGGGGTAGGAAGTGGGTCACCCAAGGGTTCCAGAGCCTCTTGAATTTCAGGATTTTGTCCAGCAATGTTGCCTCTATCTTAGCGTGGCTCATAGCCTGGGTGATTCTGTGCTGTGCTGCTAGCATACTCAAGGTGGGTGATTTCCAGGCTATCACTATGGTCTGCTTAGCAGCAGTAGTGACATATAGCAATAATTTAAAGCTATTTATCTTTTCTAGGCATTGCAGGTCTTCCCCAAGCCTGGTGGAGTTGATTGGTTCTGCCTGTTGCTAGGACGAGGCTCCATTAAGCAGCACAGGAGAGTCAACTTCCTTGGTTATGAATACTTATTTGATCCAGTGAAACCCTGAGAAACTGTACTCAGTGCTATGGCTTGGGAAGAGAATAAATGTTTTGGGAGCACCTTTCCAGAACTTTTTTTACCTGGGCCTTCTCCCTAGGAAAATGTTTGTGTAAAGGATTGCTGGGCCTTGCCTTAGACCGAGGCATGTGCTGAAGGACCAAGAACTTGAACAGAAACTTGGATGAATTCCTGAAGGAAGTTGGGATCACAAAGGCTCTTTCATAACAGTGTTGCAGCGGAGCTGGGTAGCTGCTACCGTGTGGACATTGTAAGATTCCTTGCCTACAGATTAAGATATTTTTGACTGCTTCCAAAAGGAACAAAAAGCCTGACTTATCCACTAAAACTAAAGAAAGACTATGGAGTTGATTTACTAAAACTAGAAAGTTTAAAATCTGGTGCAGCTCTGCATAGAAACTAATCAACTTCCAGGTTTTCTTGGCAAAGCTTAATTGAACAAGCTAAAACTGGCTACCATGCACAACTGCACCAGATTTTGCACCCTCCAGTTTTAGTAAATCAACCCCAATGAGTTCTCTTACGGGGTCATAGAATTGTCTGGCTGTTCCTCTACTGCCAACATTTACCCAGAGGTTGCTACTGAAAGGCCTACTGCTATTTCAGTATATACATCCTCCATTTTGTGCTTTTTTTCGGTATCCTGCTCCCATAAATCCACTCTCTTTTTGTGCAATAAAAGGTAAAAAGACTGAAGTAACAGGGTGCTCAATTCTTCACCCCACTAACACATCAAGGAATAGACCTTAAGAATCGAAAGGCTAGTCCTCTAAGTCACCTGGGGGGTCACTTACCCCTGCTCAGGGGTATGAGGTGCAACACCTCAAGACCTAGACTCCCTCAAGAATTAGTTCTGGCCAGCTCAGTAGATTGTTTTAAAAATAAGCTAAATGCATTCCTAAATGCACAAAATATAAATTATTAACATATATAGGTAATAACACCGGGGGTAGTTGATCCAGGGAATGCAATGTGTTATAAGATTATTGCTTTTGGCTGGTTTTAGATTTTGGCTGATTTGTGAATCCGCACATACCATATTTTACTGTATCCGAATTTATCTTATTTTCCTATGCATGTAACATACATTATTCTGTAGTTCACTGAATGTAGGTGATTTTGGTCCCTTGAGATTGATGTTCTGCAAGAGATGAAAATGCCTGTCAAATGACAGAGCAAACAGCACAGGAATTCAGTGTGAGCAAAAATGGGTCATTTCCAGCCAGATCTGCAAAGATAGGTCAACTGAAAAACAGCCAACAAAAATACATTAAGATTAAAAAAAAAAAAAAAAAAGCAGCTTTATTGCGAGTACAAAATAAATATGATTATCCTTAGAGGATACATACGTTTTTTTTTTAGGTAAGATTTACATGGATGCTGGACATACAGTATATTATCTTGGTGACATAATATTACAGATGTCTTTCCATCCTTGCTTGTTGCTGCTTCACTATTACACTGTTATCTGGCTTTTGCAGATATTACCATCTAATTCTAAAATAGACACATGGCCCTGCTCTACACTATTCGGTATAAAGATATCTCACAAAAGAAAGCAAAAAGGTATAGAGAGAGATACAGATAGAAAGGGGTAGCCAGACAGGTGGATAGATAGATAGATAGATAGATAGATAGATAGATAGATAGATAGATAGATAGATAGATAGAATTATGGATAGATAGATAGATAGATAGAATTATAGATAGATAGATAGATAGATAGATAGATAGATAGATAGATAGATAGATAGATAGATAGATAGATAGATAGATAGATAGATAGATAGATAGATAGTATAGATAGATAGATAGATCTCATAAAATAAAACAAACACAATACAGAGCTCAAATCTTACCAGTCTGCTAAATGATCCTTTCCTGTAGTCCCCAATGTTCACCCTCTGAGGTCCTCTTCTTACTGTTGTCTCTATGGTGGAATGCTCTTTCTTCTTGCTGCACTGAGGCTTGGTCCTGTTAACTCCTCCCCAGTGAGCACATTAGAGATTATAAATTAATATCTGGATGATTTCAGTATTAGCTGCTGTCTGATCACTAAGCAAACAAACAGCCATTTGATTTCACTGTCTCTAAGCTGCACTTTCAGGAACAGTCTGCAGAGGAGGTAACCCATCTGTGCCTGTAACATAGTCACCATGGAAACTGTCAGTGATACCCATTTAGAGAATAATGTCCAAATATCTCAGATGCTAACATAAGACGTCATGATCTTGATTTGTGAATTACAGGAAAGAGTGTCAGTTGAGCTATTTGATTAAATAGCATTTACCAAAAATATAACATTAACTGGTACTGTGTAAACTTTTTCAGGTAGAAGACATAGGAGTAAGCATTTAACTGCTTCAATACTGAGACCACCGACTGTACATTTACAACACTGATACAGAATATTTATTTATTTATTTTTGGCAGTATATAGAAATAGAATTGCAAATAATTGTGTGGTATCAAATGAAAAACAGGTCCATTCATATCCCATACAAAAACTTCTCATTTTTGAGGCTCATTCCCATTTATGTGCTGCAATGTGTTCAGTCAGACCTGTACACTGCATGTTGTTGTTATTACTATACAGAATTACTATAACAGATTGTGCGGGATTTACAACATGAGGGCAGACAGTACAGTTACAATACAATCGATACAGAAGGAATCAGAGGGCTCTGCTCGTAAAGCTGAAAGTACCATTTTGCGGACAATAAAAGCCATTCAAAAATTTTCAGCTACAGTAATAAACCCCATAGAAAGTGATGACTTTTTCAACATGTTTCTATAGCTCAACATTAGATATTGAGTCAAATATCAAAGATGATAAATTTGAACAAAATATACATAACATTGACATAGCGTCATTATTATTATTATTATTATACAGGATTTATATAGCGCCAACAGTTTGCGCAGCGCATTACAACATCAGGGAAGATAGTACAGTTACAATACAATTCAATACAGGAGGGATCAGAGGGCCCTGCTCGTTAGAGCTTACAGTCTAGAAGGGAGGGTTAAGTGGAACAAAGGGTAGTAGCTGTGGTGGGATGATCAGATGGACAAAATGAGAATACAGTTGTTAGGTGTGGGTAGGATAGGCTTCTCATCATTTTAATTACCGTATTTATCTTAAAATCAGGGGAAAATCGTGGGTGTTATACGCCGATCCCCACCGATCCCCACCAATTGTGAGGAAACGAGCGAGCGGAGCCGAGATACACAAAGCCGAAGTACACTCGGCTTTACTCGGCTCCTCTTGCAGTCACGCCCACCTCTACTGATTGCGAGAGGAGCGAGCGCCGCTGACATACAGAAAGCCGAGTGTACTTTGGCTAGTCTCGCTCCTCTCGCAGTCCCGCCCCTGACTGTGAGCAGAGCCGAGTCTAGCCGCAGTACACTCGGCTTTCTGTATCTCGGCTCCGCTCGCTCCTCTCCGCTCACAGTCAGCGGAAATCGGCGCCAATTTTAAATCGGGGCAATTCGGCAAAGAGACTGGCAAGGCTGCAAAGGCACTGGGCAATGCTAAAAACACACTGGGCAAGGCTGCAAAGTCACTGGGCAAGGCTGCAATGATGGACAAGGCTGCAGATGGACACTGATAAGGCTGCATTCATGGGCATTTAAATGTAAGGTTTTTTTCCTTAAACTTCCCTCCTAAAAGTTTTTTTCCTTAAAATTCCCTCCTAAACTTGGGGTGCGTGTTATATGCCGATAAATACGGTATCTAAATCAGCCTCTTTCAACCGGGGTACCCTCAGTTTTTTTCAGGGGTGCCTTGGCAAAATGACTAAAAATTGCCCAAAAAATTGTATACTCTAACTTGGTTAGACACATATGGGATATGTGAGAGGGCTGCACATCCCGATTTGAATGCTGGACATGGAGAGAAAGTTTCCCGTGGGATTTTTTTAGCAGCAAAAAATTATTGAAGTCATTATTTAATAAAAAACGTTTTATTCAATGAAAAGGCGCTTGACCCTCATAGATTAAAAATTAGTACATACATTTATGAGCCAGACACAGTGTATACAAAGATAGTTCAAGTCATGTACAAAAGTGGACAAGATGAATAATAAGATCATACGTCTTGGATGCATATGATGCACAGAAGAGAGCCCCGATGCATTTCGACCCATTAAGGTCTTCCTCAGGAGGGTCTTATATTCTATGGAATATCAATAAACAAATATATTAGGATTAAAGCATACTTCAAGCATCTCCCATTGGTTACATCAAGTCATAAAGTTAATACATAATATCTTTCATAGTAATCAATATCAGTTAATGGAGGGACAGCAGAAAAAGAAAGAATGCTATACATATATTTACTTCTAAAAAAAATTGCATATTTACCCTCTTTGCCACATAGTATGGCTGAACCGGAGATTTAAAAAGCTAGATTCCGTATGATCTCCCCAAGTTTCCCAAGAGAGGTCCGTGCTGCCGAGGTGTCCGCCTCCCGCTCTATGGTGGGTCCGCCCCACAGGCAACTCTGCTCACAGAGGGTCATGCACTTAAGATGGGCGCCCCAATTGCGGGCAAGAAAGCAGGTAGGGTGAGTGGGTAGCTAAGTACCCTGGGCCGAGCACCTATTAAATAATGACTTCAATAATTTTTTGCTGCTAAAAAATCCCACGGGAAACTTTCTCTACATGCCCAGCAAAAAACTGTATACAAGCCAGCGGATGGACCATGCCTGCCTTTTAGTTACACAAAGCCACAGGTTTCCACAGTGCACTATTAGAACCTTGCAGCTGCCAGCATTCTACCAGTCAATGACAAAATTTAGAATGGGGTGCTGCGTGATAATTGCATAATTTTAAAGGGCCACTTGACTGAAAAAAGGTTGAGAAACACTGATTTAAATGATAAAAAATACAAATTTGTCATATGAAAAAAGTAAGTACACCGCTCACCCCTACATTTACCACCACTTCAAATCCACAAAATTACAGTCTGGTATTCCACATTAGTGCCATTGATGAAAACCTACTTAAGGAGTATGCAGATGGGACCAAGGTCTACTGGAACTGTCGTAAAGACGGACCAATCGAAGATATAGTTGTTTGGGCACAGTAAAGGTACACATGCTTGTAGCATACCGAAAATACCTCTGTCAAACATGGTGGTGGAAATGTTGTCATCTGCTTCAAGGCCTGGGTATCTCACAACAAGTCATCAAGTCAACTATAATATCTGCATCATATCAATGTGTACTTCATGAGAATGGGAGGCCGTCTATTCAAAAGTTGAAGTTATAACAAATATAAGCCTCTCAACACGATAACGATTCAAAGCACATTAGTAAATTGACCAAGTAATGGCTCCAAAAGAAGAAATAAATGGTGATGGACTGTTTTACTTAACCACTTGCCTACTGGTTACTTTTACCTACCCCCTTCCTGTCCAGGTCAATTTTCAGATTTCAGTGCTTTTGCACTTTGAATGACAATTGTGCGGATATCCAACACTGTACCCATATAAAATTTTTATCATTTTTTCGAGACAGAGCTTTATTTTGGTGGTATTTAATCACCACTGGGCTTTTTATTTTTTGCTAAAGAGATGAAAGAAGACCAAAATCTTGAAAAAATATATATTTTTCGATGTTTCTGTTATAACATTTTGCAAATAAGTATTTTTTTTCCTTCACTGCTGTGCGCTGATGAGGCTGCACTGACGGGCACTAATAGGCTGCACTGATGGGCACTAATGAGGCTGCACTAATGGGCACTAATGAGTTGGCACTGATGAGGCGGCACTAATGGGCACTGCTGAAGAGGCACGCATGAGGCTGCACTGGTAAGGCAATACTGAACGGCACTGATATGCTGCACTGATGGACACTGATTGGTACTGATGGGGCTGCACTGGTAGTCAGGGCACTGATGATCAGTGCCCTTATTATTAGTATAAATGTCCCCTGTCACAGGAAAGCCAGTTATCAGCTTTCCTTTCCTCACACACTAACAGCACTGAGGAAAGGAAATGCCGATAACCGGCATTTCTTTATATGGGATCAGCTGTGATTGGACACAGCTGATCACATTGTAAAGAGCCAACGTCATTGGCTCTTTACCCTGATTGGTGACGCGCTGCGTCCAAGGTCGCCGAGCTGGGAGTGGCGTGACCGGGAAGATGTCGTATGACCTCCACCCGAAAAGAGGAGCTTCCCGCCTGGCTGTCAATCTGCTATAGTGGGACCTGTTTAAAGCCCTGATTTTCTTTCCATTGAAATTTAAGGGGGAAAAGAGCAGTTCAAATAAGGAAACCCTAAGGCCGGGTTCACACATATGTGGCCGCGGGTTCGTGCCTGGGGTCCAGTGCATTACTGTACACCGGTTCAGGTGCGATTCAGGTCCGAATTTTAGCCTGAATTCGCACCTGAACTGGACCCAAAGACGCACTGGACCCTTTTTTAATCTGGAAGGTGGCCGCCACGGACATGTATGAACCGGCACTTAATTTAGAGCTGGTCACACTTCCCTGTCATGCGAATTGGATGCGGAGAAAACCCACATATGTGTGAACCCAGCCTCAAACATGTTGCAACTGAAAGAATTTTGCATGGAGAAATCATTGTCAGAGTTAAAAAAATGCCTACAAGAGATCATTTCTGCTTTCACAGTATATCATTACATTTACTTTTTTTTGATTTTTATAAAAAATGATTGAAAAGGCAAATTAAATTGTGTTCTTATTCAAGTATATCACCTTTATCTGTTTAATTAAAGATAAAATATTTGCATGTTCAAAGATATTTAAAAAGTCAACAGTTTTCATGGGGTGTACTTCATTTTTGACATGACATGTTAAGGACCGATCCTCCGCTCTGACTTACCCTCTATATACCTTACCCACCCCTTGTACCAATCCTAATAAATAACGACTGACAAGGTTGTGGAGTAAAATTGGCCTTCCGGCCTATTTATTTAACAACTTTTACATGAAATAAATAACCATTTAAATAACCGTTTAAATAACATTTTAACACTTACAATACCCCTGGTGGTCTTATAGACCACCAACTCCCAACTTGGGCACTGGGACTAACATATCCCTTAGGCCTCCAGTCGCAAGACACCGACTCGGAGGCGGTACACCTGGCCGCAGTGCCCTATCATTTTCCCCCCTTCCTGGTTAACCCTTGTTGACCGGAAGGTACTCAATAACCCCATACCACCTATGGGTACCACCTTTTTCTCCAGAACTTCCACTTTACCTCCTCTTCCAGCAACAAAACACCGCCACCACCAACTAAACATTACCCATAACACTCACCCCTTTCTTACCCCTCACACAGGGAGGGTGGGTGGGAAGTTTTTTGCCTCGTGAGTGATGGAGGAAGTGAGAAAACGTCACTTCCTCCCTGACTGAACTGTGCTCCCCCTCCCCTTTCAACCCACAGCCACCCCCCTTTCCTTAAAGGGACCACAGCGCTATTAGGCTGCTGCCTGTCCCACCTGTCATGCCGTCCCTACGCTCATTTCATTTTTTGTCTTTGCTCCAGGACTCTCTTGACATGTTAAGGACCGATCCTCCGCTCTGACTTACCCTCTATATACCTTACCCACCCCTTGTACCAATCCTAATAAATAACAACTGACAAGGTTGTGGAGTAAAATTGGCCTTCCGGCCTATTTATTTAACAACTTTTACATGAAATAAATAACCATTTAAATAACCGTTTAAATAACATTTTAACACTTACAATACCCCTGGTGGTCTTATAGACCACCAACTCCCAACTTGGGCACTGGGACTAACATATCCCTTAGGCCTCCAGTCGCAAGACACCGACTCGGAGGCGGTACACCTGGCCGCAGTGCCCTATCATTTTCCCCCCTTCCTGGTTAACCCTTGTTGACCGGAAGGTACTCAATAACCCCATACCACCTATGGGTACCACCTTTTTCTCCAGAACTTCCACTTTACCTCCTCTTCCAGCAACAAAACACCGCCACCACCAACTAAACATTACCCATAACACTCACCCCTTTCTTACCCCTCACACAGGGAGGGTGGGTGGGAAGTTTTTTGCCTCGTGAGTGATGGAGGAAGTGAGAAAACGTCACTTCCTCCCTGACTGAACTGTGCTCCCCCTCCCCTTTCAACCCACAGCCACCCCCCTTTCCTTAAAGGGACCACAGCGCTATTAGGCTGCTGCCTGTCCCACCTGTCATGCCGTCCCTACGCTCATTTCATTTTTTGTCTTTGCTCCAGGACTCTCTTGACATGTTAAGGACCGATCCTCCGCTCTGACTTACCCTCTATATACCTTACCCACCCCTTGTACCAATCCTAATAAATAACAACTGACAAGGTTGTGGAGTAAAATTGGCCTTCCGGCCTATTTATTTAACAACTTTTACATGAAATAAATAACCATTTAAATAACCGTTTAAATAACATTTTAACACTTACAATACCCCTGGTGGTCTTATAGACCACCAACTCCCAACTTGGGCACTGGGACTAACATATCCCTTAGGCCTCCAGTCGCAAGACACCGACTCGGAGGCGGTACACCTGGCCGCAGTGCCCTACCATTTTCCCCCCTTCCTGGTTAACCCTTGTTGACCGGAAGGTACTCAATAACCCCATACCACCTATGGGTACCACCTTTTTCTCCAGAACTTCCACTTTACCTCCTCTTCCAGCAACAAAACACCGCCACAGCTCGCAAGGGGTAAAACCTTACCCTTGCGTGCAACCCCACACCCTCAGGGCCCGCTGAATTCCCTCCTGCAAACCCAGGTTCCACAGGTCAATGCCCACTGCATTCAGGTGGACCCCGTCTCCCCTTAGGTACCTCCAAGTATCGACTTCCAACTCTCGGTGGCGCACCACGAGGCCACCATTCCTCATAAAAAATCTCCCCACTTCTTTGTTAACTTTTATCCGGGCCTTATTAACTTTTTCCACCGACCATGTCCAACGCCAAGACGTCCTGCCCACCATATCCGACCAAACCACCACCATACCCGGGAATGCTGTGCGCAATCTTAAAAAATCATATTTTATATCCCGTATCAGCTGGTGCATAGATCTGGCCCCCATGTCGTTACCTCCCACATGCAGCACCAGTATATCTGGTGCCCTCTCCCGACCTGCGAACCTCTGTATTTCCGGCATGACCCCACTCCACGTCATGCCCGGCACCCCGATCCAACGGACCTGGGCTTCTCGAAGGGGAATCCCCAACTGCCTTCCATTGGGCCGAACATCAGCCCGTCTTGCCCCCCAGAAAACGTACGAGTGACCCAGAATCCACACTAGTCTGGGTTCACCACCTGAAAAAACATGGAAAGAAAACAAACAACGATTTATTGGCACGTATCGTCCATACACCCCCCATTCCACACACGGCCCCTACCCAATGCACCCTACTCCTGTAACAGCTGTGGGCGAATATAAAGTCGAAACCTATCAGACTCCCACCTCCCAATCCTCCTTACCGCGTCCGCCTTCAATCCAGCCCTAGCCGCCTCTGTAGCTGCCCCAATGCGGAAGGAGTGAGAGGCATAACCCTTCGGGTCATACCCCGCTGCCACCAAACATTTTTTGAACACCGCTATGAACTGAAACCTAGACAGCGCTGACCCATCCCGGTGCATCAGAAAAGAACCCTCAAGTCCTGGACGCATGGAACAAAAGGATTCCACCGCCCGTACAGGACATATTGACGCATCAGGGATGCGAAACAACTGAAGCCGCATACCTTTTCCAACTTGATCCGTTTTGGACCTACTCACCCATATCCCCACCGAGTCTCCCGAACACTCCACATCCTGGGCCAACAAGCCCCCCGGCGCCCGTCTGGAAGAACTGACCAGCTCTCCTACCCTTAGGGCCCCAAAAAAGGCAAGCGCGAATGCTGCCCGGAACAACTGACACTCATATTCCGAACTGCACACGGAATGTAAATGCAGGAATAATTTCTGCAACATTACGAACGAAACCGGCCTGCGGCTATCAGCCGCCTTCCGGCCTTTCCTGTACCCCTTCACTGCCTGTTTTACCCAAAAGTCTTTTGTATGGTCCCTGCAACCGTGCCATTTGAACAGAAAGGCCAAACTAGCTAGCGTACGGTCCACCGCGGACACAGAAACGCTTTGCTCCATTTTCAATGTAAGAAAATAAATCAGAGCCACTCCCGCTTCACCCCCCACCGGGGAAACTCCCAGTCCCTGAACAAATGACCTCCACTCCTGCCAAACCTTAGCATAGGCTTTCCACGTGACCCCACTCACCGACCGTTTAATCCACTGTGCTGCGCTGTCAAAGCAATGTCCCACATCCAGTCGGGACAGGTAACCCCGCGTTGCTCCACTGCTGGTGCCAACTCCCGGAACCTGTCCCACTCAAAACGAGACAAAGCGTCAGCCAGAGTGTTCTCTACGCCCGGAAGATGTACTGCGTAAACAAATACATTCAAATGCAAGCAGCGCAAAACCAAATGTCTCAGCAAACGCACCACTGGCTGTGACGCGGCCGACACGCGATTCACTACCTGAACCACTCCCATGTTGTCGCAGTTTAGGCGTACCTTGAGATTCCGAAAGGAATCCCCCCAAAGTTCAAACGCCACCACGATTGGGAAAAGTTCCAATAGTACCAGGTTCTTCAAGAACCCCGCTTCCTCCCACTCCTTCGGCCACGGAGCCGCGCTCCATTTACCCTGACAGAACGCCCCATACCCCGTGGAGCCAGCCGCATCCGTAAACAAGTCCAGATCGAAATTGCTAACGGGCCCAGCCATCCACAAAGCCCGCCCATTGAAGGATTCCAAGAATCCATGCCACACTTCCAAATCCTCACGAAGCTCTCTCGTTAGGCTTACAAAATTAGTAGGAACCCGCACCCCTGCTGTCGCAGCCGACAGCCTGCTGCTAAAGACCCTGCCCATAGGCATTATCCTGCAGGCGAAACACAACTTACCCAACAGTGACTGCATCTGGCGCAGCTGAATCTTGCGCCGGCCGATAACACCACGCACTTCCGCCTTCAACGCTTCCAGCTTATCCTCTGGCAGTCGGCATTCCATCTTCACAGAATCTAACTCTATGCCCAGAAAAACTAAGGACGACGTGGGGCCCTCCGTCTTCTCGGGGGCCAACGGGACCCCAAAACGATCGGCCACGTATTGCAACGTCCCCAGCAGGACACTGCAAACGGTAGACCCCGGGGGGCCCACACACAAAAAATCATCCAGATAATGGATGATCGAACTGATCCCCGACACGTACCGGACCACCCATTCTAGGAACGAACTAAACATCTCAAAGAGCGCGCAAGAGATGGAGCAACCCATGGGCAAACAACGGTCCACGTAGTAAGCGCCCTCCCACATGCAGCCCAAGAAACGAAAGCTGTCCGGGTGTACCGGTAGCAACCGAAAAGCCGATTGGACATTGGCTTTGGCCAACAGCGCTCCCCGTCCACACCTGCGCACCCATGCCACTGCCGCGTCGAAGGAGGTGTACGATACCGTGCAGTCCTCCGGCGCCAGAGCATAATTAACCGAGCCACCCTTCGGAAAGGAAAGGTGATGAATTAATCAAAATTTTTGAGGTTCCCTCTTGGGGACAACCCCCAAGGGAGAAACCACCAAATCAGGCATGGGCGCATCCGTGAACGGTCCAGCCATGCGCCCTAATTGTACTTCCTTAGCCAGCTTCTCAGAAACCACCAAGGGGTGGAGCATGGCGGACCGGAGGTTCTTGGCTGCCGGGGGAACTGCAAAAGGCGCACAAGGGATCCTGAAACCACTGGCGAAACCCTCCTCTAACAACTGAGCCGCGCACCTGTCGGGATACTTATTGAGAAAGGGAAGCATCCTTTCCACCCGAATTGGCGTCGTTCCCTTTTTCCGCAGAATCTACCCCCACATCCTGAACACACATGCTTGAAGCGACAGCTTGTTCCGTACTTGCACGTGCCCTTGTTAAACTGCCAGCAGTAGCCCCACCTTTTTTCGGTCGGTTGTCCTGAGGCCGCAGCACCTCCGACCCCCCCCCCTGAAAAAACTGATTGGAGGCCCGCGACGCTGTCATCAACCGCATCCACAAGTTAATGTCCTTGTGATCCCATCGCATTCCAGGTCTCATGGCCATCCTCTGCCGGAACTGTTCGTCATACCTCAACCAAGCTACGCCACCATACGTCCTGTACGCTTCGCTAACCGCCTCCAAATAAATGAACAGCCCAGAACAATGTTCCGGGGCTTTCTCCCCTATCACGCAAGCCATGATCGCAAATGCTTGCAACCAATTGGTGAATGTACGAGGTATAAGACGATAACGCCTCTTTTCTTCATCCTCCTTCTTGCTCTCCTCCGGCCTCGCCCTATCCAGGCTGAATTTGTCCAAGGGGAGCAACGTGAAGATCTCCACATACTCACCCTTCCACAGCTTTTCTCTGACTTCCGGCTTGAGGTGAGCTCCTAACGGTGCCTCAAAACAAATGTACATCTCGTTCTTAGCGGCATCCGCCAGCCTGATCACCTCCTTGTTCTTCTCCCCCGCAACAACTTGCCCACTTGCCGTGGCGTTCCCCCTGTCCAATGGGGCCTGCACCTCCTCTGACACCTCCCCCACCTGTACGCCCGGGACCAACGTTGCCGCTGTAGGCCCCGCGACCTGAGAAGAACCCCCTGTTTGCCGCCGCGTGCGACGCCGTGTCGCCCCCGCCCGGCTTAAAACGCCTGACCAACTCCTCTAACCCAGACCACAAATACAGTGTCCCCCCTGCTGCCCTCTGCCTCGGCGGGGAAGCACTCGCCCCAGGTGCCGCGTTTAAACCTCCCCCCAACACCACCGTGACCCAGTAAATCTTGCAATAGAGAACAAATAACAGAAGAGTCAGACTTACCGGGCTGCCCAGGACTGGGTCCACCAGCCGCAGAACCGTTCTCCATCGAAGCCCGTTGTCCCGAGTCCTCGCCACCGTCTGACCCGGACAGCTCCCCCTCCGACCTGTCGTCATCCGATTCTGCCGACACAAGCGCTGGCTGCACACCGTGCGGACGCGACCCGCGTGGCAAGGGCTGTCGTGGCTGTGCATCATGCCCTCTTGATCCTGGCACACCCGACCCACTCGCGACCTCCACCGACGAACTGCGGGTCCGCCCCCTGGCACGGGTGTCAGCCGCTCGACTCCCATCCGACACTCTTATCGCCGAACCCCTCACCGATCGTCCCGCTGCCACACCCCTGACCGCCACCGACTCCCGGCCACTGGCCCGCGAACTGGATCCTCCACGCTGGGCCGCACGGCTGTTCCAGGCATCCCCCGCAGCCTCGGCCGCGATGTCACCGCATCTCCGACGCGCGGGAGGGGGAGGGGCAAGAGGGCCACTCGTCTCCCCCACCGCCGAACTCCGTCCACGGCGCGGATTCCTCCCGGCCCCCCCCCCCGCCAACACCGGCTGCGTGCAGCAAGGGGATGCAGCCAGAGGGCCCCTGTCGGGTCTCCGGACGGAAGTCGCCATACTCGGGGATGCGTCTGGACTGTACCACTCAGGCGGCCTGGACCGCCTAGCGCGCGCTGGAGCGACCCCCCCCGGCGGGCGCCGCCGCCCGCTCGACTAAAACTGCAGCCACTTGGTCCTGCAGCCACTCTGCCCCCTGCGTGGCCACCGCGGCCCGCAATTTCGCCAATAGTTCGGCTACAGCAGCCATAGCTCAGGCAGTGAAGTTTTTTGCCTCGTGAGTGATGGAGGAAGTGAGAAAACGTCACTTCCTCCCTGACTGAACTGTGCTCCCCCTCCCCTTTCAACCCACGGCCACCCCCCTTTCCTTAAAGGGACCACAGCGCTATTAGGCTGCTGCCTGTCCCACTGGTCATGCCGTCCCTACGCTCATTTCATTTTTTGTCTTTGCTCCTGGACTCTCTTGACTGTATGCACTGTAATCTGTGATGAAGCCTACACTCCTGAAAAAAACTAATTTAGTGTATTTTACATATACTGCAGCAAAAAGTGCCATCCTTATTCATTACCATATGCTGAAGCTGCATGTTAAAAAAAACAACCACATTTTCCAAACATTGCAAGCTTCTTAATAATCCTACTAAAGTTCGGATGTGGATTTGGTGTAGTAGAAAATGGTAATCATAATGGACATTTGCAAGGTTTTACTGTCACGTGAGACTCTTTCTGCCATCTTGTTAAGCCTTCAACATCTAACATACACATGGACATGTACATTTTGTTTCTGCTGCTTTGGATATACAGTATGATACCCTTTCACCTATTCTAAATGGAAAAACATAATTTGCCCTTGTTTCAGTCACCTATTCTGAATGGAAGAACATAATTTGCCCTTCTTACAGTTCATATCTACTGGACACCAGAACTTTCAATTTTATCTGGCGGTCAGCCAGCGGCACAATATCGATGTCCACTTATGTTACATTTAAAAACAGGGTAACTGCCTACTGACTGTATTGAAAATGTATATAATTTTGGCTATGCTGCGATTTATCTACTATCCACCCACAAGATTTCTGGCGTTATTCTCTGAATATTTCAAAATTTCTGACCTTAAAAGCTGATGCACAGCAGATTAAATATTTAGAACAATTTCTGTATTCGAAATTGCTCTACCACATGTGTTAAATAAAGCATTTAAATTACACTAAACAATATCTTTATTCCCCAAAGACAATTTATACACATCCACTATTTAAAGTTGTTGTAAAGGCAGAAGGTTTTCTTACTTAAAATGTTACAAAATCCATTAATATGAAAATAGTTAATCCGCCCCGGTGCACACAGCTTATAAATCTTCTTTTTACATTAAAATACTGCCACTATATACCCTTTTGGCTGATCTGTATACCATGGTCACATGATAAACTGCAGGGTCTGTCCAGTGCTAAGTGTTCAGGTGTGCTCATGCTGTTGTGGGAGGCGGATCATCCATCAATCAAGATGTGACATCTCACCCACTGTGTTCTTTTTTAGTTACTGGGCATGGAGGAGGAGGGAGGGACTGGGCTGTCATTTAGGATCTGTATACACACCCACATGTGTGATGTCAATACCATGTGACTTAACTAGCTCTGATCAACAAGGAACAGGATCAAATGCAAAGGATTAACACCTTAAGTTCCACAGTGAGTATAACAAGCATGCTTTACTGCAGGGCTCAAAATTTCAAGTCCTGAGCTACTAGCCAGGCCTCAAGGGTTACTCGCCACCAGTTGCCCTACCCAACCCCTACCCTGCCCCGCCCCTAAACACGCCCTCATAAATTATCTCATGAAATTACACAATAAATGTTTTATGCAGAATTAAGGAACTTTAGCCGCGCTCATTAATGCAGCTTGCCCGTGTCCACCAATGCAGCCTGCCCCTGTCCACCAATGCAGCCTCGCCCGTGTCCACCAATGCAGCCTCGCCCGTGTCCACCAATGCAGCCTTCCCGTGTCCACCAATGCAGCCTCGCCCGTGTCCACCAATGCAGCCTGCCTGTGTCCACCAATGAAGCCTGCCCGTGTCCACCAATGCAGCCTCACCCATGTCCACCAATGCAGCCTCACCCGGGTCCACCAATGCAGCCTCACCCGGGTCCACCAATGCAGCCTCACCCGTGTCCACCAAAGCATCCTCACCCGTGTCTAACAAAGCAGCCTCACCCGTGTCCACCAATACAGCCTCACCCGTGTCCATCATGCTGCCTACCTATGTCCATCATGCCTACCTGTGTCCATAATGCCTACCTGTGTCCATAATGCAGCCTACCTGTGTAGATAATGCTGCCTACCTGTGTCCATAATGCAGGGGAACAGAGGAAAGGAAGAGCATTAGCCGGCCGGATGATAAGAGCGCAGAGGGACAGCTTTGAGTTAAATAGCAGTGTGTTCCCGCCGCTCGGCGACACATACAGCCCTGCCCCTTGGCCGGGGATCTTTGATTCACGTCACTCGTCCCGGGATTGGACAGGTGATCTGTCTATCAAATTCCCCGGGACCAGGGGGCGGGGCTGTGTGTGACAGCGAGTGCGGGGAACACTCGGCTATTGCAAAGAAAGCCGCTAGTGATGTCCCCCGTGCTCTGAATCATACAGACGGCTCTCTCCTCTCTCTTCCCCTCCGAAAGCGCTGGGAGAAGGACTCCCATACACCCCGCCGGCTGGCAGTGCTCGCCCCCCCCTCTCTCCCAGGCAACCCTTCCTCGCCAGACCTCAAAATCCACTCGCAAAATGCGAGCAGGCGAGTGGATTTTTTGAGGGCTGCTTTACGGCATATACAGACAGATTTTACAATCGTGTGTTTAATAACACTTTTTAATGCATTCTACTAGAGCTGCACGATTAATCGTTAAAAAAATCACGTTCTCAATTCAACCCCCCTAACGATCATTTCCCCGATTCAGTGCAGAGAGTTTTCTTCTAGCAGCTGACAGCTGTTAAAAAAAACAAAACAAAAAAACAAGCAGCCTGCCAAGTTTATCACAATGATGTCAGCACTGGGAGATAACTATAAACAAAGTATCATTTAGTTCTTTTAGATCAAATGCTAGATGCTAGAAAACTACTTAGAACCCCCAAACATTTTATATATCGCTATCTCTAGCGGGTATGTACTTTCCCGGGTGTAATTCAAACTGGCAGAGACACCAGCGATGTACAGTTCTTTGCGGTCCAGCGGGTGGCACTGTCGCCTTGGGCTGGGGTTGAACCATTGCTGTGTGCTGTGCCTCCTTTTTGTCCTCCCTCTGCAGCAGTATGGTGGGGCGGGGAACCCGCCGTGCTTGCTGGGAGAGGGTGTAAAGGGGCCGGCCATCTTTGTCACGGGGTTAAGGCCCAGGCACCTTCAGCCTGAGGGCGGTGGTTCGTGTGGGTCCTCTAGGCGGCCTAGGCCTAGAGGACGTCCGGAAGTCGTGTTCCATCCCAGGCACCTTTAGCCTGGGGTGAGGTACTCGGATGGAGGTCTGGAGCTCAGTGCCCAACACTGAGTTCCGCGAGGGAAGGAGGTCCTAGGGAACCCAGGGATTGGGTACCCGAATCCAGAAGGCGTAATGGACCGGGGGGAGCTACTCACTTGAAGACCGGGTGCAGCAGATTGCCAGTGACAGGTGAGCCTCCCATCGAAGACCGCCTGGAAGGAAAATCCCCTCTCGCTAGGAGACCTCAGCCCACTTTCAGGGAGGAAAGTGGAGAGTTCATTGTGTCTGGGCCTACTCACATCCACACCTCCTTGTTTGTTCTGTTCTACAAGGGAGTCTAACTGATTGTGCTGTTCACTCGAGAAGAATAAAGGAGTGTTGGACTTTAATGGTGTGGGGCTCTTTTCTGGTGGACATTGTTCAAGGTAACTCCAGGTGCACAACACTGACCCGAAGGTAGAGAAAGAACTTTGCTTACACCGCACGGACACATGTGGTGAAGGCTTGGCGTGGTGACCCCGCTCTCTCCCCTTTAAGATACCCCTAGACAAGAAGAGAAACGAGCTGATGCAAAGAGGGGAGTGAGGAGGCCGCTACATATATATATATATATATAGATATATATATATATATATATATATATATATTTTAGCAGAGACCATAGATAATAAAATGGTGGTTGTTGCAATATTTTATGTCACATTGTATTTGCGCAGCGGTCTTTCAAATGCAATTTTTTGGAAAAAATACAATTTAATGAATAAAAAAAATTAATAAACAGTAAAGTTAGCCCAATTTTTCTGTATAATGTGAAAGATGATGTTATGCCACGAGAATCGTGGTCTTCATTCGGAGCAGATAAATTGTGATTCTCATTTTAGCCAGAATCATGACGCTCTACAATTTATGCATTGGGATAAAAACATTCTGTGTGTAGCAGCCCCCCTAACACTTACCTGAGCCCATCTCTATCCAGTGATCTGTCTGGGATTTTTCCTCCCGATTGGCTGAGACACAGCAGCGGTGCCATTGGCTCCCGCTGCTGTCAAAGTAAGTTAGCCAATGAGGAGAGAGAGGGGGCGGGGCCAAACCATGGCTCCGTGTCTGAATGGAGACACTGAGCTGCGGCTCAGCTCGGGTGCCCCCATAGCAAGCTGCTTGCAGTGGGGGCACTCGACAGGAGGGAGGGGCCAGGAGCACCGAAGAGGGACCTGAGAAGAGGAGGATCTGGGCTGCTCTGTGCAAAACCATTTCACAGAGCAGGTAAACATAACATGTTTTTTAAAAAGACAACAAGAAAGAAAAAGAAAAAACAAAAAAAAAACTTTTTAGTATCACTTAAATGGCCCTGTAATCTATTTTTCATTAAATTGTTTCTTACTGTGTTTTTCCTTCCTTTGTGAGCTCCCAAACTTGGCCTTGTCCCCTTCACTTCCATTTGTTTGGAACAAGTCGTGCATTTTAGATGCAGTCATGTGTACTGCTCTATGCACACTTCAAATCCTATAATCCCTAGCCCATCTCAGGAGCAAGCAAGAGAACATTGAGAATTGATGTAGCCGCCCTACAGGAAGAAAATCACAGTAGCAAAAAAATGTTTATAATAGAAAATAATAGAAATTTGGAGGAGACTAGGAGCAATAAAGGGTACTGTAGCGGGGTGTCATATTTAGGGGGAGCATCTGAGTGGTAACTAGGCTCAGATGCACTAATTGTTAGGATTCATGGACCATTTCTGTCCCTGGGAGATGGTACTGATGTGCAGTTCCCTGGGGCCTATAGGTGGCACTGTTGCCATAGGCCCGGGTTGAACCGTGGTACAGGGTTGTGCCTTTTCTTGTCCCCTCTCGGCAGCAGTACAGCGGGCCGGGGAACCTGCTGTGCCTGTCAGGAGAGGATATAAAAGGGGGCGGCCATCTTCCAGAGGCGTCGTTGTCGGTTCTGCGCCCAGGCACCTTAGGCCTGGGTGTGTGTGGCGCCTCCGGGTGCCCTAGGCCCGGAGGCCTGGGCGAGCGTGTTGTCTCCGGGTGCCCTAGGCCCGGAGACGGAGCTGCTGTTTCCATCCCAGACACCTTCAGTCTGGGGTGAGGTACTTTGGCGAGGGCCTGGACCCAGCAACCTTCGGCTGGGGTCCGCTAAGGATTGAGGCTCCCAGGGATCTGCCTTGCGAGGGGACCCATATCCAGGATCGAGGAGGCCAGGGAGGTGACCCTTTCTGAAGACCCAGCGCACAGTCGTGGTGACAGAGGGGGCCTCTGGTAACTCTCCAGAGGGATGTTCTTATCCTAAAATGGGGCCAAGTTACTCAAAGAAGGAAGTGCGGGTTCTTTATGTCATAGTGGCAGTGACTCTACGCACACCAGGTCAGTGGCAGTGACTTGCAACTATTCACCAGGTCAGTGGCAGTGACCAACCTCATGGTCTGTGGCAGGGACCATGCGCCAAGCCTGTTCGTGCAAACCAGAACGGGAGAAACCCTAAATTAAGTTTGTGCCTGGACCTCCTCCCACCTTATCTGACCCGTGTTTGTCTCAACCTGTCTGCTCTCAAAGAGACTATTTATTGGCCTAAAAGGGGTTGTAAAGGTTTGTTTTTTATTTTCTAAATAGGTTCCTTTAAGCTAGTGCATTGTTGGTTCACTTACCTTTTCCTTTGATTTACCTTCTAAATGTTTTTTTTCTTTGTCTGAATTTCTCACTTCCTGTTTCTCCTCAGTAAACTTCACACCATCATCCGAGTGGTGTTGAGTCAGCCAGAACAGCTTACTGAACAACTTACTGAGGAGGAACGGGAAGTGAGAAATTCAGACAAAGAAAACAAAGAAAAAAAACATTTAGAAGGGAAATCTAAGGAAAAGGTAAGTGAACCAACAATGCACTAGCTTAACCACCTGAGACCCAAGCCATGTACAAATGACGGCCTCAAGGTGGATCTAGAAATCCGGGAGGCTGTCATTATACGGCTTTGGCTATTCCGGCCACTGGGGGGCGCGTGCGCGCGCCCGGCGCATCACTGAGATGCCGATGTCCGCCAGGTACCCGCGATCGGCCGGTACACAGACAAGGACATGGATCTGTGTGTGTAAACACACAGATCCATGTCCTGTCAGGGAGAGGAGGCCGATGCTGTGTCCCTTGTACATAGGGACACAGATCGGTTACCTCCCCCAGTCAGTCCCCTCCTCCACACAGTAGTAATCACTCCCAGGGCACAGATTTAACCCCTTCCTCGCCCCCTAGTGTTAACCCCTTCCCTGCCAGTGTCATTTTTACAGTAACCAGTGCATTGTTATAGCACTGGTCGCTGTAAAAATTACAATGGTCCCAAAATGGTGTCAAAAGTGTCCGATGTGTCCGCCATAATGTCGCAGTCACAATAAAAATCGCTAATCGCCGCCATTACTAGTAAAAGAAAAATTATTAATAAAAATGCTATAAAACTATCCCCTATTTTGTAGACGCTATAACTTTTGCGCAAACCAATCAATAACACCTATTGCGATTTTTTTTTTTACAAAAAATATGTAGAAGAATACGTATCGGACTAAACTTAGGAAAATGTATTTTTCTTAAAAAAAAAATTGGGATATTTATTATAGCAAAAAGTAAAAAATATTGTGTTTTTTTCAAAATTTACGCTCTTTTTTTGTTTATAGCGCAAAAAATAAAAACCGCAGAGGTGATCAATTACCACCAAAAGAAAGCTCTATTTGTGGGAAAAAAAGGACATCAATTTTGTTTGGGAGCCACATCGCACGACCGCGCAATTGTCATTCAAAGTGTGACAGTGCTGAAAGCTGAAAATTGGCCTGGGCAGGACGGGGGTTTAAGTGCCCAGTAAGCAAGTAGTTAAAGGAACCTATTTAGAAAATAAAAAACAAACCTTTACAATCCCTTTAAGAATAAATAAGAAGTTGGACTTTTCAGTTGGTGTGGACAGTTGCTTACTGGGCTGAACTAAGGACTTGTTTCTGGCTACCCCAGAAACGAGGTCAGCTCTGGAGGTTTTCCAAAACTGGCTGCAGGCAGGCCCGAGAAACTAACACCGCTCAACCTCCCCATCCAGGAGGGTACGGGCTTGTGGTGCGCTGTGCCACAGTCTTTTCCTGCGAAGGAGCCAAATAGAATAAAAGCAGGTAAAGGCTGGGGGTGGGTGCGCTACAGTACTTTACTGAGTTAAAGGATAAGTTCACCTTTAAAGAAAAAATAATAAATGCACATTTATTTGCAGGTAAAAAAAAGTGCATTTATAATTATTTGCTTAGGAGACTGTAAAGCATTGCACCCGCGATCAGCAGATTGTGGGTGCAATGCCAGGTTCATGTAGGCTGTCAGTATTGCTGTCTGCCCGTACCTCTGATAAGGGTAGGAAGATACTGAAGTCCAGGAAGATCAATGAACTATGACATCGTTTACCAGCGCCCTCGTAGTTCATTGAGAATTACAAGCCGACAGCAGCAATGGCTGTTCTGTAGTTGTAGTTAATTTATTCACAGAGCCCCGCACGGCCCGCTGTTTTCAAATTATGACAGCAGGTGCAGAGAGAAGGTCCCCCACCTGCTGTCACAGGGAAGGTCATCGGTGGGTGAGGTGGTAGATTCTGAACATGTTACATGTTACACCCTAAATACGAGTGTAATATGTAACATATTAAAGAAGAACTTCAGCCTTTTCCCTCCCCCCCCCATTTTTTCCCCCAAATTACCTTTTACTGTCTTCTGCACAGCTGTTAAGCTATTGGGATTGTCCTCTCTGAAGCCACTGCACAGGTCCAGCGCAACCATGTTGCCTGTGACAGCTGCCGGCCTCCAGGGTGCAGTTGCCACAAGCCCTGCCCCTCTCCTACTTGCTGAATGGGACTGCACGTCATGCATCCCAGGAGGCACTCGGGGGGGGCACTGCGTCATTCACCTAGGCAAATTAGGGAAGCTGGGGGGCCTTTCAAGCAAAAAAAAAAATGTACGTACACAAACAAAAAAATAAAATGATATTGGGACTGCAGAAGGGGTGGAATTGAGAGATGGAGAGTGCCGCGTGAGGGTGAAGGTCCGCTGTAAGAAAGGTGAACTTATCCTTTAAGGTGATACTAAAGATAATTAAAACAAATAACAAACATGTCATACTTACATTCCCTGTGTAATAGTTTTGCACAGAGCAGCCCCGATCCTCTTCTTCTCGGGTCCCCCGCCGGGGCTCCACCCCCCTGCTGATTGCCCCCATAGCAACCAGCTTGCTATGGGGGCACCCATATGTGCTCGCTCCCGAGCTGGCTCTGTGTGTCCACTGACACACAAAAGGGGGCTCAGCCCCACACCCGCTCCATCCTCACTGACTGTGATTGACAGCAATGGGAGCTAATGGCTTCCACTCCTGTGTCTGATCCAATGAGGAGGAAGAGAGCCAGGAAAGGCTCTGCTCTTGTGCACATCAATGGATCATGATCGAGTTCAGGTGTGTATACGGGGGGCTGCACAAAGAAGGCTTTTTACCTTCATGCATTTTCAGATACTAACGGAA
This sequence comes from Rana muscosa, assembly GCA_029206835.1. Classification (NCBI taxonomy): domain Eukaryota; kingdom Metazoa; phylum Chordata; class Amphibia; order Anura; family Ranidae; genus Rana; species Rana muscosa. The sequence goes on along the minus strand of CM055123.1, from coordinate 19,718,361 downwards.
TTTTTTTTTTTTTTTTTTTTAAATAACAAACATGTTATACTTGTTAGATAACAAATATGTTATGCTATACCTGCTCTGTGTAGTGGTTTTGCACAAAGCAGCTGTGACGGAAGTCACTTTGGGCAGGGGGCTTGTGGAACCCAGCTTACCTTGGAGAGCAATAAAAGCTCTTGGTCCAGCTCCCATGGCCCCTCCTATGTGTAAGTGACCCTGTGTCCATTCAGGGCACAGGGCAAGAACCCCATATATTGTACGTAGCACACGGCATGCATCTTCCCTTTGGCTCACTGGTAGGAAAGACACACCACCATGCTACCTGCCCGTATCCTCTTGTGTGAAGAGGTTGAGCGGTGTCACAAACTAGGGTCCTGCAGCAAGGTTCTCCCTTTAGTTGGTTCTCGTCCCTCACTGATATGTAAGGACAAGTCTTTATATCCCCAAGTAACTCCAAGGTCCACACCAGTAGTAAACTCCAACATAGAGTTTATTTCTTTATATGCAAAGTCAATGAATAAAAAGGGTGGATAGAAGACAGGACAGTAAGAGTTTGGATATACCGTATTTTTCGGACTATAAGACGCACTTTTTTCCCCCAGAAATATGGGGGAAAATGTCCCTGCGTCCTATAGTCCGAATACATAACAGGGGCCCCGCCCCCCGCCGTTGCTGGCACCGCCCCTGCCATCCGCTCACAGCCTCTGGAATCTCCGACCGCCGCCACTAGCTCCGCCCCCCCCGCCGCAGTGTCAGGGGCTTTGCGAATCCAGTTAGAGCCGCTCTCTCTTTCTCTTTGGCTTACAGAAAGGGAGGAGGGGGGCGGCGGGGGATATACAGACAGCCTGCAGCTCTCCTCTCCCTGTCACAGCGCCGCTGCCGAGTTCTCTGGCAAATAGAGCAGCGGCGCTGTGACAGGGAGACGAGAGCTGCGGGCTGTCCGTATATCCCCCGCCGCCCCCCTCCTCCCTTTCTGTAAGGAGAAGAGAGAGAGAGAGAGCGGCTCTAATTGGATTTGCTGGGTCGCCACCCAGCTTCCTACCCACTGTTTCCCCCCCCCATGATTGGCCACAGCAGAGGGCCAATCAGAAGACACTGGGGGCATCATGGGAAATGAAGTCCCTGCAGAGTTCTGGCACCAGTTCCCCCAGCATGCAAGCACTCTGCTGGAGGGGAGGGAGGGGGTGTTAGAACTTGAAGAGGAGCAAAAGAGAATACTCTGCTGGGGGACACCACCAGGGAGCCACGCTGTACCCGCACCACCAGGGAGCCACGCTGTACCCACACCACCAGGGAGCCACGCTGTACCCGCGCCACCAGAGAGCCACGCTGTACCCGCACCACCAGGGAGCCACGCTGTACCCGCACCACCAGGGAGCCACGCTGTACCCGCACCACCAGGGAGCCACGCTGTACCCGCACCACCAGAGAGCCACGCTGTACCCACACCGCCAGAGAAGGAGCCACACTGTTCCCGCACCACCAGAGAGGGAGCCACACTTTAACCGCTGTACCCGCACCACCAGAGAGGGAGCCACATTGTACCAGCACCACCAGAGAGGGAGAAAGACCGAGCCACTGCCAGGATACAGACATGCTACACTACTGACTAGAGTCACCCCGGGCAACCCAGAGTGAGCGAACGTCCAGCCAGAGGGATCACTGTTGCGATTTCGCTGGGTCTGGTAAGAGGGCCTGTTGGCCATTATCCATTACTATTCCCAGGGACTGAGCCATTAGGAAGTGCCTAACCTGATATCCTCTAGGCCTTATTGACCGCCACAACGTCCCTCTCTGTCCTCTTCCCACGGCGTCCCCTCTGTCCTCTTCCCACGGCGTCCCCTCTGTCCTCTTCCCACGGCGTCCTTCTACCAGGGCGTTACTCTGTCCTCTTCCCAGGGCGTTACTCTGTCCTCTTCCCAGGGTGTCCCTTTGTCCTTCACCCACGGCAACCCTCTGTCCTCTTCCCACAGCGTCCCCTCTGTCCTCTTCCCATGAAGATGACAGGGCAGGCCTTGACAGGAAGGGGTGGGTCATATTTAAATTAGGGGGTGCGCAAGTTTAGTCAGGCCTAGGGCAGCACAAAACCTAAATACACCACTGATGGCATGGTCACTCTGCGTTTACTATGGCAATGGTCACTCTGCGTTTACTGTGGCATGGTCCCTCTGCGTTTACTGTGGCATGGTCCCTCTGCGTTTACTGTGGCATGGTCCCTCTGCGTTTACTGTGGCATGGTCCCTCTGCGTTTACTGTGGCATGGTCCCTCTGCGTTTACTGTGGCATGGTCCCTCTGCGTTTACTATGGCAATGGTCAGGCTGCATTTCATGGGCACTGGAAAATATTTTAGTACACCATTTGGTTCAGAATATTTTTTTTCTTGTTTTCCTCCTCTAAAACCTTGGTGCGTCTTATGGTCAGGTGCGTCTTATGGTGCGAAAAATACGGTAAGTCCAGGCACAAGACGACTTATGAATTCATTACTCGTTCTTCAAGTAGGCTTAGCTCACCCGGATAGTTCACTATGAAAGCAGATCCTAGCAGCCAAAGTGATGCTCGGACGTTTCTTTAGTTTGCCTTTTTTTAGATGCGACTAGGAGATTCTCTGCCACAGAACCGTTAATCCCAATCCTCTGGTGTTGGATGGATCTAATCCCTCCAGAGAGTTACCAGGCCCTTCTTTCTCCGTGAACTTTTCACTGGTCCTTCAGAAGGGTCCTCCCCCGGCCTCCTCATCTCAGAATGGGTCCCCATGCCAGAGGCACCCTGGGATTTCTCCTTCCAGGACACGGGCCCCAGCTAAAGGTGCTGGGCCCAAGGTTGTTGCTGCAGCCCCAGGGCTAAAGGTGCCTGGGACCGATGCGTACGTGGGCCCCTCGCCAGGAGGGCCAGGTACCACGTACCAGGACTCCAACTCTGGAACCAAGACCGAACCCCCGAACCCCTTCGCAAGCAGCGTCTGCCCCTTTTATACCCTCTCCCGGCATGCACAGCAGGTCGACCACGCCCACCACACAACCGTCGAGAGAGGACATCCAAGGCACAGCACTATACGAGGGGTTCAACCCTGGGCCATTATGGCAGCGCCACCTACAGGCAGAGGCGTATCTAGTGAAAATTGCGCCTATGGCAAGCACTAAAACTGCGCCCCTGTCAAAACAGTTGAAACCCATCTTTAAGATAGTACAGGTATATAGGGAGAACAGTAGGTTAATTGTTAGGACTTGCCTCATTTTGAATCTGGGCCAGGAAGCTATCTGCATGTAGTTTGCATGTTCTCTTGGTGTGGGCACACTCCAAAGCCATGTTGGTAGGTGTTGGTCCCCTGTCTGTATTAAGTGGCAATGTACATGGGTGATCACATTCTGCATGCCACAACCCCCCCCCCCCCCCCATGTCCGAAAATTGATCCAAGATGAGCGCTGGCCCAAAATCTGCCAAGAGCTGGACAGGACTGAATGGAAGTATACATAGATATGTGTTGGGTCCTCTATGATTGTAGGGTCAGTGTAGAATATGATTAGTAGGCTTGTGCAATTCGTTTCGTAACGAATCGAAATTCGTCCGAATTTAGCAACTTTCGGACATTCGGAAGCATTCGAATTTCCGAACAAAGCAATTACGAATAAAACCGAATCCGAAATAAATTATACCGCAAAATAGCGAATGCCCGAATGTCTTCGGCATAATTCGTTATGAAAAAACTTATGAATGTACAAATCCATTGGAAACACAATAACACTCACTCTGCTCTGCTCTCTGCTTCTCCTTCACCGTGCTGAACTCCCTCTCAAAATGGTGTACAGGGGCGGAGGCTATAGCCGCATGTAAAAAACGAAAGTAAAATACGAGATTTCTAATCCATTCGAAGCACAATAACACTCTGCTCTGCTCTCTGCTTCACCCTCACCGTGCTGAACCCTCTCAAAATGGTGTACAGGGGCAGAGGCTATAGCCGCATGTAAAAAACGAAAGTAAAATACGAGATTTCGAATCGTTACAAATAACCGCTATGTATTTCGAAAAGTACAAATCCATTCGAAGCACATTAGGCATAATAGGCAGCGTCGTCGTGAGAGAGACACAGAAAATTACGAATCAACGAACCCAAAAAAAGTTACGAAAGTAGGAGTTGTGTCCAGAATCAACGAAAAACAACGTACTCTACCGAAAGTACGAATTATAAAGCAACAAAAAATTCAACGAAAAATGTCGCTTGCAAAAATACGAATGAGTCCGAACACGAAAAATCCCGTCTAGCAAAATTACGAATGATTACGAATCAACAGGACCGGAAAGAAACGAACCGAAACGGAACGAATTTTTCCGTTGTGCACAAGCCTAATGATTAGCCATGTACACTGCCAGTCTGTACACAGGGTGCAATTCACCTACCTGCATGTGTTTGGAGTGGAAGAGGAACCCCACTGGGAGAACATGCTAACTCCATGTAGCTAGTGTCCTGGGCAGGAGTGGAGCTCAATATATACATATATAATGGGGTAGACATTGGTGGGGTACCTGCTTCTCCATGCTCTCCTTGCCCCCGCTGCCCACTATGGGTGGGGGGATCCTCTTGCAGCTGGCACCCTCCAGCATGTAGAGTCCGGAGGGTCGGGCGCTCTGCTATCCCTTGAAGCAGAAGAGGACATTCTGGAAGAGGGAGAACCATTTGTCGTGCCACCTGTTGGTCTTGGCCACCTTCTTGCTGATTTGCCCCCTCTTGGTGCCCTCCTTGCAGGCAAGGAGAGCCAGGTACAGAGCGTGACCCTTGTTACAGCCCGCACTCTTCTGCATGATACCCAAGCAACGGTACGATCAGCGGCATCCGTCCCCGCCGATCACTCCGGGACAGCGCTGTGCCACCAATCACTGCACAAGTGGCCCCTGGCTGCAGGTGTGTGGCCCCTGAGTCTCCTGCCACTGCGCTGTCACTCCGTCTTCTGTGCTCTCACTCCGTCTTCTGTGCAACAGTGGTGTCTCTAGCTTTCATATTTAGGGGGGGCACAGGAACAAAACTAGGGGGGCCCCAACTATAAAAATTTGTGTGTATATATATATATATATATATATATATATATACCGTATTTATCGGCGTATAACACGCACTTTTTTCCCCTTAAAATCAGGGGAAAATCGTGGGTGCGTGTTATACGCCGATACTCCGTCGAATTCCCCTGCTGAAAACGAGCGAGAGGAGCGAGCGGAGCCAAAGCCGAAGTACAATCGGCTTTACTCGGCTCCTCTCGCAGTCCCGCCCATCTCTGACTGCGCCGCTGACATAGAGAAAGCCGAGTGTACTTCGGCTAGTCTCGGCTCCTCTCGCAGTCCTGCCTGTGACTGTGAGCAGAGCCGAGTCTAGCCGAAGTACACTCGGCTTTCTCCGTCAGCGGCGCAGTCAGTGGAGATGGGCGGGACTGCGAGAGGAGCCGAGTCTAGCCGAAGTACACTCGGCCCCGCTCGCTCCTCTCCACAGAAATCGGCGCCAAATTTAAAAAAACGCCGGGACTGACACGATCGCAAAGGCACTGGGCAAGGCTACAGATGGACACTGGGCAAGGCTGCAGATGGACAGATGGACACTGGGCAAGGCTGCAGATGGACAGATGGACACTGGGCAAGGCTGCAGATGGACAGATGGACACTGGGCAAGGCTGCAGATGGACACTGGGCAAGGCTGCATGCTGCATTTAAATGTAAGTTTTTTTTCCTTGAATTTCCCTCCTAAAAGTTTTTTTCCTTAAAATTCCCTCCTAAACTTGGGGTGCGTGTTATACGCCGGTGTGTGTTATACGCCGATAAATACGGTATATATATACACATATACACACACACACACTGCCTTGAAAAAGTATTCATACCCCTTGAAATTTTCCACATTTTGTCATGTTACAACCAAAATTGTGAATGTATTTTATGTGATAGACCAACACAAAGTGCCAGCTTAGGTGATATACAGTAGTGCCAGGTTTGGGTGGTATAGTGCCAGGTTAGGTGATATACAGTAGTGCCAGGTTAGGGTGGTAGTGCCATGTTAGGGTGGTATAGTGCCAGGTTAGGATGGTAGTGCCAGGTTATGGAGGTATAGTGCCAGGTTATGGAGGTATAGTGCCAGGTTAGGGGGTATAGTGCCAGGTTAGGAGGTGAAGTGCCAGATTAGGGGGTATAGTGCCAGAGTAAATACATGACAACATGAATAGATAAGCGAATGCTGGTCCTGTTCCTCTGTCACCTGCTGCACTAAAAGTCTAAATTAATCCATGACTGTCCTAGTGTCCCTGCTGCTGCTGCAGAACCTCCTTCTCCCCCTCTCTGAAGTAAACATAAAGAAAGAAAAAAACTCACATAGGTAGAAGCTGAGGACTGATTCTTCTTCCTGGAACTGAAGTCAAAATGTGGCGGGTGGGAGGGGAAGATTGAGGGAGGGGCTGCAACATGGGCAAAGTATGATTGGCTAACAGTGAGATGAAATGTAAATATCCCCCTCCTCCCTGTAATGGTCGGAAGTCGGGACACTGAAATTATCATCATATACAGCCCTGCATCTTACTGCTGTGCTGTGCTGTGAGCCCTTCTCCACACAGTACAAGTTGGAGATGTTCTGCTGGAGCTGGCTCTGCCTTTTGTCATTATGACAAGCAGGAGCCCCAACACTGAGGAATGGATGATCGGCACAGCAATTACAGAGCGATTCTATGTGTTTCTATCCCTCCAGCAGCTGAGAGCTTACAGGAGGGGGAGGGAGACACACACACACAGAATCGCTCTATTGCCGTGACGATCATTTTCATTTGGGGGGGGCACAGCTGTGCAACTACTCCGCTTTTCCTCCCACATGCAGCAACTTCCTCCTGCCGCCCACCCGTGTACACTGCACGGGCCGCGGACCGGAGAGTGAGCGCCCACCCTGCAGGGAGAACATCAGGATGTGCCAGAGGGGGGGGAGTCACCTGACCCACACACTAAACACTTTCCCAGACCTTCCCGGGAGAGGAGAGCACCGACTGCGCAATGCTGGGGGTCATCTGAGCGGTGTGTAGACTGCCAGCTACTCACCAGCGCCCCCTTCATGTAGCGCCCATGGCACGTGCCCTGTCTGCCATACCCGGGATACACCACTGCCTACAGGCCACAGGGAACCACGCACCAGTATACTACCTGCGGTATAAAACAGAATGTCCTATCAATTAAGGTGGTCTGAGCCCAACTACAACTCAAACCTTCCCCTAAATTTAGGTATAGCGGGGTTAAATTTGGGGACCCCGCTACATACACCCCCCAGAAAAATAGACACTGTCCCCAGTGTCTGGAGTAAACTCACGCTCCTCAAGCCTGAGTCAGCGCAGGTTTATTCCAACTATGTACAAATGTGCAAAGTGTTTGTGTCGGGAAACTTATGCAATGGGGAAGGGATATGAAGAAAAGAAATGAAGGAAGAACAACAAAGTACAATATGGATATCCCATACTCAATGTCACATAGCATAATAAACATTATTATTTACTTTTCCCACTCTTCCTAGGCTAGCTAGTTCCACCCATTCTCCGGCGGTTGCTCGTAGTTCACCTGCAAGGGGAGAAAACACACAAAAAAATAAATAAAAATAAAACATCCTACCACTACTTTATACACACGAAGGGAGTTATCCTTCCCGAGGGAAAAACAACTTCCTTCACTAAGTTTTAAATACACTAGGCCTAGTGTAAAATAGACATTTCTGAATAGAGCACGCAAAGAATCCTGCAGAACACCGCCACCTGGTGGGAGTGCTACCGTCATGACACCTTATTTTAAAACATTGGAAAGACATTCTCCAACTTGAACACGTCGATCTCACGATGACCCTGACTGTATCTACCCCAAAGTCTGTATCTTTGTGATGCTGTGAGCGGAGAGAAACGGCAACAGCCCCCCTGAATCTCTCATCTCAGCGGGTTACCCCAATTCAGTAAGGGCAAAGTCCTTGAGCTCCCAGACGGTACACTCCGGAACAAAAAGAGAAGGAAAAAAAACCGGAGTGCAGTCTCTCACAGATAGAAGCGAGGGTCTGGCAAAACAAGGAGCTTCCAGTTTTTATCAAAAGTCTCAACAGAGTACACAGAATCCTCTTGCTCCTTACAACAAACAACCACCCGATCCGCGTGTATGTGCCGCCCAAGGTTCCAGTCCTGTTTGCACCCCTTGAACCTGTCAGTAACAGTAGCAGAGCACACAAAATATCCGCGGCCATCGGGCACCTTCAGGTAGTTCCAGACAAAGTCTGCATACAACCTCTCTCTGTAGGCCTTGACTTCAAATAGCAAGTCCCTTGGAACATAGGGGTACTCCCATCCGTACTCGACAGTCACTCTCTGGTTGAAAAGCCGCTGCAACCTCGAAATCGGAGGAAGAGTAGCACAGTCTCCTGCACCCGGAAAGACAATAGCATCCGGAGACCTAGGCACTTTCACTGCCTTGAGTTTCAGTAAAGGGGCCCGCAATGGTGACACAGGTGCAGATAGTGCAGGCACGGGATCATTCCTCTCCTCAAGCTCATGGGCCTCCACCCGGGTGTTGTATCCCCAGAGTCCATGGGTGAATCCTTTCTACTTCTGGATGAGGATAAGGGGATTTTGTCCCAACCCTTCCCAGCAAAAAGTTTGTCTATCTCGACATCATCGCCAACTTCAGAGGAAGAGTCTATATCTGAGGTATCACACTCCTCTGCTGGCAAATAGTACTTGGTCAACACCGACTCTTTCACTTTCAAAAGTTCTCTAGGGTCAGGCACCCAAGCATCCCCAATGCTTCGGACACTTATTTTTGTACCCTTCCCAGGCAGTCTCTGAACAGTCATGACCCCAGCCTCCTTATCATCACCCTCCGTGGATCGCTTGGAGGTCCCTCCGACTGGACGATCCGGTTCGGGCAGGTGCTGGGATGTACCTCGACCGCGGGAGGCTTTCACGTAGCCCACCTTCCACTTGGAAGGTGGAAGGGAAGACTCGGTAATGACAGAGGCAGCATCCGCCGGCTTCTCCGTCTCTGGCCCCGCAACAACCGGAACATCAGACTTGACTTCCTCCGAAGTCACAACAGTGCACGTGGGGGTGGATGTGGAAGCGCAGGTTTCCTCCTCTGGAGTGGCGGTGCCCGTCAGGCAATTCATCCAGTAGGCCCGAGGCTTCTCTGTAGGCTGCTCCACCTCAAAGATGAATTCTCCGCACTTGGTACACCTCCCGAAGGGCCGCATGTGTACCACCAGTCCCTGACATCCAGAACAGACCATCCCAAGGGCCTCCGCATCTTGGCAGACATAGAGAGCGAAGCGCCCTCAAGGCTTCAACCGAATCCCCGTATCGGTCAAGGGGGCAGCCAGTGAGACCATGCCCATGGTTGTAGCAGAAACAGAACTCCATGGGACAGCCAACATGTTCCTCACTCGCTGATCCATCACGCACTGTTCACTTGGCGCCTAAGCCATCACGTGCATCTCACGACATGGCGAGGCTCCTCCCATTTTGCTCTTCTTTCTGCAGTGTTCGCGGGCTTTCCAAGCTCTAGACACGCCCACGAACTACGCAGCTGGAGCTCTCCTCGTGGCGTAGTCCAAATTTCGCCCAAAAATGGCTGACCTCCACAGAGCTTCACAGGGGAATAAAGTCCAACGTCTGAGGGGGGGTTTTCACTGCAGAATCCCGGACCCGAGCCCCCAAGTGTAGCACACGGCATGCATCTTCCCTTTGGCTCACTGGTAGGAAAGACACACCCCCATGCTACCTGCCCGTACCCTCTTGTGTGAAGAGGTTGAGCGGTGTCACAAACTAGGGTCCTGCAGCAAGGTTCTCCCTTTAGTTGGTTCTCGTCCCTCACCGATATGTAAGGACAAGTCTTTATATCCCCAAGTAACTCCAAGGTCCACACCAGTAGTAAACTCCAACATAGAGTTTATTTATTTATTTATATGCAAAGTCAATGAATAAAAAGGGTGGATAGAAGACAGGACAGTCAAGCCCTGTACACACGATCGGTTTAACCAATTTAAACCGTCCGATGGATTGTTTTTATCAGACAAACCGATCGTGTATGGGACCCATCGGTCTTTTTTCCATCGGTTTTTAAAAATAGAATATGTTTTAAATTTTTCCGATCGTCTATGGGCAAGTCCATCGGATAAAAAACCCATGCTCAGAATCAAGTCGACGCATGCTCAGAAGCATTGAACTTCATTTTTCGCGGCTCATCGGAGTGTTTTACGTCACGGCGTTTGGAACGGTCGGTGTGTAGGCAAGACTGATGGAAGTCAGCTTCATCGGATTTCCGATGGACAAAACCATTGGATTAGAATCCATAGGATATCCGATCGTGTGTACGAGGCTTCAGAGTTTGGATATAAGTCCAGGCACAAGACAACTTATGAATTCACTACTCGTTTTTCAAGTAGGCTTAGCTTACCCGGATAGTAGTTCCCTATGAAAGCGGATCCTAGCAGCCGAAGTGACGCTCAAACGTTTCTTTAGTTTTCCTTTTTTTAGATGCGACTAGGAGATTCTCTGCCACAGAACCGGTAATCCCAATCCTCTGGTGTTGGATGGATCTAATCCCTCCAGAGAGTTTCCAGGCCCTTCTTTCTCCGTGAACTTTTCACCGGTTCTTCAGAAGGGTCCTCCCCCGGCCTCCTCATCTCAGAACGGGTCCCCATGCCAGAGGCACCCTGGGATTTCTCCTTCCAGGACACGGGCCCCAGCTAAAGGTGCTGGGCCCAAGGTTGTTGCTGCAGCCCCAGGGCTAAAGGTGCCTGGGACCGATGCGTACGTGGGCCCCTGGCCAGGAGGGCCAGGTACCACGTACCAGGACTCCAACTCTGGAACCAAGACCGAACCCCTTCGCAAGCAGCGTCTGCCCCTTTTATACCCTCTCCCGGCATGCACAGCAGGCCGACCACGCCCCCCACAGAACCGTCGAGAGAGGACATCCAAGGCACAGCACTATACCAGCGGTTCAACCCTGGCCCATTATGGCAGCACCGCCTACAGGCCACAGGGAACCACGCACCGGTATATCACCTGCGGTATAAAACAGAATGTCCTAACAATTAAGGTGGTCTGAGCCCAACTACAGCTCAAACCTTCCCCTAAATTTAGGTATAGCAGGGTTCAATTTGGGGACCCCGCTACATGTATAATGTCTCATACTGTTGTGGACTGTTTGCTGGGTCGTTTGGGGTTTGGCTTTATTCCATTGTTCTATTGTTTGTTTCTGCCTTGTGAGAAATGTATTATGGAATGGATATTTGTATTTGTGTTCCAAGCATGTTACATAGTTACATATAGTTACATAGAAGGTGAGGTTGACACAAGTCCATTAAGTCCAATCTATGTGTGTGATTATATGTCAGTATTACTTTGTATATCCCTGTATGTTGTGGTCATTCAGGTGCTTATCTAATAGTTTCTTGAAACCATCGATGACCACCGCCTGTGGAAGGGAATTCCACATCCTTGCCGCTCTTACAGTAAAGAACCTTCTATGTAGTTTAAGGTTAAACTTATTTTCTTCTAATTTTAATGAGTGGCCACGTAAACCTGGGGCAGGGCAGAGAGGGGAGGGGGGGATTTCTCCAACAGTCCTCCCTGCTGATAAGGTGGTTTTATTGTTCAAATGTTTGAATATCTGTGTGTTCCTTATTGCTGATTGAACAGTTTACCCCGCCCTCAATCCAAGGGAGGGGGCCTTTTCCCTGAGTGGATATATGTTGTTACATGTGTTTTAATAAACAGTTCCATGTTTATTACACATGGCTGTAAAATCTGATATCTGATGTTCAGACTGGAGGAGGCTGTATACTGACAAAAGCACTCAAGCTGAGTGTGGGGCATTTTGTTACAGCAGCCTGATTCTCTTCTTCTCAGGTCCCTTGCCCCTCCCTTATCCCGAGTGCTCCCATAGCAAGCCGCTTGATATGGCGGCAATAAAATGCATACAATGCATGAAGGTAAAAAGCCTTCAGCCTTTATCATCACTAACTACTTCAGCCCTAGAAGTATTTACTCCCTTCCTGACCAGGCTATTTTTTGCTATACGGCACTGCGTCGCTTTAACTGACAATTGTGCGGTCGTGCAACGCTGTACCCAAAAAAAAATGTATGTCCTTTTTTTCCCCCAAATAGAGTTTTCTTTTGGTGGTATTTGAGCACCTCTATTTTTTACTTTTTGCTATAATAAATATCCCCAATTTTTTTTTAAATAACAAATAAAAATCGCAATAAGCGCATATTGTTTGGTTTGTGCAAAAGTTATAGCGTCTACAAAATAGTGGATAGATTGTTGACATTTTTATTATTTATTTCAATTTTTTTTACTAGTAATGGCGATGATCAGCGATTTGTATCGAGATTGTGACATTGCGGCGGACATATCTGACATTTTTGACACTTTTTTGGGACCATTGACATTTTTACAGCGATCAGAGCTAAAAATAGGCACTGATTACTGTATAAATGTCACTCTCAGGGAAGGGGTTAACACTAAGGGGCGATCAAGGGGTTAAGTGTGTTCCCTAGGTGTGTTTCTAACTGTGAGGGAATGTGACTGACTAGAGGAGGAGCCAGATTGTTATACCTACTTAGTAGGAACAGACGATCTGTTTATCCTCCCCTGTCAGAACAGGGATTTGTGTGTTTATACACACAACTCCTCATTCTGGCTCTCATGCCCGCGATCGTGGGTTTCCGGCGGCGGTTGCACCCGCCAGCCACATGCATCGGGTTCCCCACTGTGTAGCAGGTGCACATGCATACCTGCTATGGCTCTTAAAGGAGCCGCCGTACATATACAGCGATCGCGCAGGAGAGCCATCCTGCCACCGTATATGTACAGGAGGAGACGGTCAGGAACTGGTTAAGCCACAATGTGTAACAAACTAATCCAGGATACACACAGGAAGTTTATTTTTCATGGAACGCTGAGCTAAAACACAGTGATCAGCGCTCACAGCACACGCACTGATCGGATGCTGATTTTCCAGCATGCTCGTTAGACAGAAGCAAGTCGCGCAACCATTTCGACAAGGAGCTGCCGAACTGACGGTTTTCAGACGATTTTCAGCCTGTGTGTACTCAGTTTAAGTCCCTGGTACCCCCTGCAGGTCATTGTCTATGTTTTTCTTAGCTATACACTTACTTAAAGTAAAAATATTTATTTGACTTCGTTTTAGCAGTTAAATGGTTGGTTCATTCTTACATACATAGTTACATAGTTAAAGCGGAGTTCCTACTAAAAAAAAAAGATTAAAATTCAGCAGCTACAAATACTGCAGCTGCTGACTTTTAATAATCAGACACTTACCTGTCCAGGGTCCAGCAATGCAGGGGAAGCCCCGCTCGTCTCCCCCTCCTCTCCGCGGCACCGGCATTGTCACTGTGGGCGCCCGGCTTTAGCTTAATAGCCGGGCATGCACTGCACATGCGCGAGCCGCGCTGTGCACCTTGACTGGCCGAGCAATCATCTGGGACCTGTGACGTGTCCCAGATGATTGCCGAGAGGGAGGGGGACAGGTAAACTTCCTTCTGGCGCAGCAGTGCCCCGAGAGGAAGTGGGAGCGGGAACCCTCTAAAAAGAGGGTTTCCGCCCCCCCCTCACAAAAAAAATTACATGCCAAATGTGCCATGTCAGGGGGTCACCTTCCCTTAAAGTGGAAGTTCCATTTTTGGGTGGAACTCCGCTTTAATCTGGTTGAAAAAAGACACCAGTTCAACCCACAGAAAAAAAAAAACACAAATACACAAGTACACAAATTGAAAACCGATACACTATTCAATGCCCACAATTGATTTAGAGGAAACAAAAAAAAAACTCAAGAAAGCATGATCCAATTTCCTTCCTGATCCCCCAAGAAGTAATCGGGTATTGCCTGGATCAACTGTTAGACCTCTGCAATCCATGTTGGTCCAAATATACAGTATCTCACAAAAGTTAGTAAACCCCTCACATTTTTGTAAATATTTTATTATACCTTTTCATGTGACAACACTGAAGGAACTACACTTTGCTACAATGTGAAGTGAGTGTACAGCTTGTATAACAATGTACATTTGCTGTCCCCTCAAAACAACTTAACACAGCCATTAATGTCTAAACCGCAGCCAACAAAAGTGAACATGTCCAAATTGGGCCCACTTAGTCATTCCCCCCCCCCCAGTGTCATGTGACTCATTAGTGTTACACAGTCTCAGGTGTGAATGGGGAACAGGTGTTAAATTTGGTGTTATCACTCTCACTCTCTCATACTGGTCACTGGAAGATCAACATGGCACCTTATGGCTAAGAACTCTCTGAGGATCCGAAAAAAAGAATTGTTGTTCTACATAAATATGGCCTAGGCTATAAGAAGATTGCCAAGACCCTGAAACTGAGCTGCAGCACGGTGGCCAAGACCATACAGCGATTTAACAAGACAGGTTCCAGTCAGAACAGGCATCGCCATGGTCAACCAAAGAAGTTGAGTGCACGTGCTCAGCTTCATATCCAGAGGTTGTCTTTTGGAAATAGACGTATGAGTGCTGCCAGCATTGCTGTAAAGGTTGAAGGGGTGGGGGGGTCAGCCTGTCATTGCTCAGACCATACGCTGCACACTGCATCTAATTGGTCTGCATGGCTGTCATCCCAGAAGGAAGCCTCTTCTAAAGATGATACACAAGAAAGCCCGCACACAGTTTGCTGAAGAAAAGCAGACTAAGGACTAGGGATGAGCTTTGTGTTTGAGTCGAATTCATGTTCGACTCGAACATCGTCTGTTCGGCCGTTCGCCGAATTTCGAACAATATGGGCCGTTCGCGCCACATTCGAGTGGCGCGTCACGGCCCATAATTCACTGCGTCATCGAAATGCATTGCTGGCTGAGGATTGGCCAAGCATGCACTATGACCCGCATGCTTGGCCAATCACAGCACCGTCAGTACAGAGAGCTATAATTGGCCAAAGGAAGGATGCCTTTGGCCAATCATGGCTCAGGGGAGTAGGTACACGCACCACACTATATAAGGCCGCCTGCGTGTTGGCCTTAGGAGTTGTGTGTATGTGTATATATATATATATATATATATATATATATTGTGAGGGGGTTAGCTCGGCAGCGGGTGTGTGTGACCCCCGGGATGGGCTCCCCACACAAAAACAGGCCCAGCAAACGGAGGTTGTGGTTTTCAAAATCAAAAAGGTGCGGTTTATTTTCTATTTACAGTGACAAAACACAGCAAAGCAAAAGAAACATAAATAAAATAAATCCTGGTCAACTTGACCTCTGAGTAAACATACAGGTTTCCTAACTAACAAGTGGGATCAGCCTAGTGCTGTCCTAGTCCCTAAGTCCCTGGTTTTAAATGTCCAAGCAAATAGCCACACAGGCTTTGTCTCACCGCACAGGGGTTCACTCTCCCTAGACAGTCCACACAGGTCTGGTTCCAGGCATGAGCTAACATCTAATGAAGCTGGGAGTTCTTATAGAGGCCTAAATGAGCTGACAAGCTTCAGCTGGTCTCATCAACTCCCTGTCTGCACGACGCCCCACACTCTCCCTAGAGGTATGAGTCATCCATGAGCCCACTAGCCTCAGCTGGGCTTATACAACTCTCCACCTAGTTGTATAAGTCGGCGTAAAGCCTGAATCTGGGCGAAATATATCTACCCCCCTGGATGCAACCAGGTGACTTTACCTTCCTGCTGTCACATACCCCCCCCTCTTGTTTTAACCTCAGGGTTGGAACACCAGCAATCAGGCATTCATGTACTCGAGACAAAGCATCCACATTCCCCATTTGAACGCCAGGGCGATGCTTTACTGTGAAGTTGAATTCCTGGAGGGCCAGGAACCACCTATTCACTCTTCTATTTGTTTCCTTGTTTTGAGCCATCCACTTTAACGGAGCGTGATCCGTAACCATGTCAAAGTGCCTACCTAGCAGGTAGTACCGAAGGGAATCTAGAGCCCACTTCACCGCTAAACACTCCTTTTCAACGGTGGCGTAATTTACCTCATGGGACTTCAACTTCCTGCTGAGGTAAATGACTGGGTGCTCTTCCCCGTTCCAGACCTGGGACAATACTGCTCCTAACCCCACATCTGACGCATCACTTTGTACGACAAAGTCTTTAGAGAAGTCGGGTGAGTACAACACTGGCTGGCTACATAAGGCTTGTTTCAAGAATTGGAATGCTGCCTCAGCCTCGGGGGTCCATTTAATCATGACCGACCCTTTCCCCTTCGTCAGGTTGGTTAGGGGCACAGCCTTAGAAGCAAAGTGGGGAATGAATCGCCGATAATACCCAGCGATTCCCAGAAAGGCTCGTACCTGCTTCTTGCTGTTGGGACGTGGCCAACTCTGGATGGCCTCGACTTTGTTGAGTTGGGGTTTTATTACTCCCCTCCCAATGGTGTACCCAAGATATTTGGCCTCCTCCTGCCCAATGGTACACTTCTTGGGGTTAGCCGTAAACCCCGCTTCCCGAACAGAGTCCAGGACTGCTTGCACTTTTGGCAGATGTGAGGCCCAATCTGTGCTATGGACAATTACGTCATCCAGGTAAGCCGCAGCATACTTCCGATGGGGCCTCAGCATCTGGTCCATTTTCCGCTGGAATGTGGCCGGCGCATTCTGTAACCCGAACGGCATTCTTTTATATTGGAACGCCCCGTCTGGGGTTACAAATGCGGTTTTCTCTTTGGCCGACTTGGCCAGGGGGATTTGCCAATACCCTTTTGTGAGGTCAAGAGTCGTCATGTATCGGGCTGTTCCCAGCCGGTCGATCAACTCATCTATACGTGGCATGGGGTAGGTGTCAAATTTTGTAACTTTGTTCAACTGACGAAAATTGTTACAAAAGCGCCAGCTCCCATCCGGTTTAGGCACCAACACAATGGGACTAGACCAATCACTTTGGGACTCCTCTATCACCCCTAAGTTCAGCATTTTCTGTACTTCCTCCCGTATTGCCTCCCGTCGGGCCTCTGGGATCCGATAGGGTTTTAACTTCACCCTTTCACCGGGCGGGGTAATGATGTCATGCTCTACCCCAGATGTTTGTCCCGGCAGCTCAGAGAATACCTCCTTGTTGCGAAGCACAAACTCCTTAACCTCCTGTTGTTGGGGTTGTGACAAGGTGGCTGCTATTCCAACCTCAGGAATCACGCAACCAGTTTGAG
The DNA here is from genome assembly GCA_029206835.1 of Rana muscosa. Classification (NCBI taxonomy): domain Eukaryota; kingdom Metazoa; phylum Chordata; class Amphibia; order Anura; family Ranidae; genus Rana; species Rana muscosa. The sequence goes on along the minus strand of CM055123.1, from coordinate 19,701,187 downwards.
CTGGTGACCAAGTGTCTGCGACTAGGGACTCTCTATCCCTCCAGGCTTTCAACAGATTAACGTGATAGATCTGTTCGGGCTTTCGCCTTCCTGGTTGTCTGACCTTGTAATTCACTTCGCTCACTTTTTCCATTATCTCATAGGGGCCTTGCCATTTGGCAAGGAATTTACTTTCAACCGTAGGGACAAGTACCAGTATCCTATCCCCCGGGGAAAAGGTACGGGTCTTGGCTCCACGGTTGTACACTCTCTGCTGTGCTAACTGCGCTTGGGCCAAATGTTCCTTCACGATGGGCATTACCTGTGCAATTCGGTCTTGCATCAGGGCGACATGCTCAATCACACTCCTGTGGGGAGAACTCTCACTTTCCCAAGTTTCCTTGGCAATATCCAACAGCCCTCTTGGGTGTCTCCCATACAGTAACTCAAAGGGGGAGAATCCCGTAGAGGATTGGGGCACCTCCCTAATAGCAAACATCAAATAAGGAAGTAGACAGTCCCAATCCTTTCCATCTCTATCCACCACTTTCTTCAACATTTGTTTTAGGGTTTTGTTGAATCTTTCAACCAGCCCATCGGTTTGGGGGTGATACACAGATGTACGCAATTGCGTCACTTTGAACAATTTACACAGCTCTTTCATAACCCGGGACATAAAGGGTGTACCTTGGTCCGTAAGCAGTTCTTTACAAATACCCACCCGGCTAAAAACAAGAGATAGCTCTTTGGCTATGGTTTTGGCCGAGGTATTTCTGAGAGGGATCGCTTCTGGATAACGGGTGGCATAGTCCATTATAACCAATATGTACTGGTGCCCCCTAGCGGACTTGATTATAGGACCTACCAAATCCATTGCGATTCTCTCAAACGGGACCTCAATGATGGGTAGAGGGACCAGCGGGCTACGGAAATGTGGCATCGGGGCCGACCTCTGACACACAGGGCAGGAGGAACAATAATTTTCTATGTCCTTCATCACCCCAGGCCAATAGAATCTCTGTAATACCCTCTCTCGGGTTTTCTCTGTCCCCAGATGACCTCCAAGAATGTGCCCATGGGCCAACTCCAACACCAACTTCCTGTAAGGTTTGGGCACCACAAGCTGCTCAACGGTTTCTTCTGCCCTTTTTGCCACCCGATACAGTAGGTCCTTCTCTACGCTGAAATATGGGTAAGTGCAGGTATTATCTGGGTTCACTAACTCGCCATCTATTTCCACTACGTTTTCCCGTGCCTTTATTAGGGCGGGGTCTTTTAACTGTTCTGTGGCAAAATTTTCCCTGTGAACCTCAAGATCAGAAAACTCCACAGACGGTAGGTTTTCGTCTGAGGAGGTGGGCTCCTCTCCAGTTTCTTGAGTCTCCCCTGCCAATACTGATAAGGGAAATTCCGGAGAGTCCTCACCACTCTCAGGGGAGTTCTGGCTATCACATTCCTGGTACATAGGGGCACCAGTGAGGGGCTCAGGATCATCCCACAGTTCCCAGAACTTCGGAAAATCCCTTCCCACAATGGCGTCATGCGGTAACTGAGATACTAAGCCCACTGGATGAGAGAGGGTACCTTTGGGGGTCTCGAAACACACTGTAGTCACTGGATACTCTCGGGTGTCCCCATGCACACAAATAACAGCTACCTTGCTATTCCCAGAGACCTCTGTTTTAACTAACTCAGCCTTTATCAGGGTCACAAGGCTACCTGAATCCAGCAATACCACAACATTTCTACCATTAACACACATTTTGCATAAATGTTTCTCAGTTCCTCGAATGGCAGTGCATGCGACTGTCGCACACAGCGACTGACGTCTGCCCGTCAGAAAGTCACACTGCATGGGTTCCTCCACAACCGGGCAATTGGCTGCAATATGTCCCGCTTGCCGGCAGCGGTAGCAAACGATCCTTCTTGCGGCCTCTTGAGCCGCTGATTTCCCAGGCTGTTCTCGCCAAACTTGGGGTAGAGCTCCCACCCTCTCACTCTCTCCACCCTCACCCCTTGGAATCCTCTTATCCGTCCCTGGGGATGGTCTGGTCTTAGGGTGGAAAGTCCGAGTGTCTCTGGAAGAGGCCGTCAGGTTCTCTGTAGCCAAGTATTTCTCCACACGATCCACAAGACCATCGGCCGTCTCTGGGTCTCCATGGCTTACCCACTTTTGGATGGCAGTAGGAAGAGCTCTCAAAAACCGATCCATTACAACACGTTCCACAATCTTTGGTGCGGACAAAGTCTCTGGCTGTAGCCACTTTCTGCTCAGGTGAATGAGATCATACATTTGAGACCTGGGGGGTTTTCCAAGCTGGAAAGTCCAGTTATGCACACGCTGAGCCCGGACAGCCTGGGTGACACCCAGCCTTGCCAAAATTTCAGCTTTTAGCATCACATAGTCTTTTGCTTGGTTAGGCTCTAGGTCATAGTAAGCTTTCTGCGATTCACCAGTTAACAGAGGAGCCACCAGTCCAGCCCACTGCTCCTCAGGCCATTTTTCTCTTTCAGCGGTCCTTTCAAATGTGGTCAAAAATACCTCTGGATCATCCTCTCCAGTCATTTTTGTCAATAAACGACTCACCCCAAAGGACGCGGTATTAGTGGGACGGCTTTCCTCACTGGTCTGCGGACGTTGCTGCATTACTGCTTCCATTTGTTGTAGTCTCTGCTCTTGCTTCTGTAACAGGTCTATGAAGCGGGCCTCAGATTGCTGCTGGGCTTGTTGCTGAGCTTCCAGACTCTGTTGGTGAGCTTGCTGCTGGGCTGCAAGGCTCTGTTGATGAGCTTGCTGCTGGGCTGCAAGGCTCCTTTGCAAACCTGCATTTGTCTGCTGTTGATTGGCATTTGCTAGAGCCAGCTGTTTCAGTATCTCCTCCATGCTGGCTTAAAAAAAACTGCCACTGGTTCTCCACCAACTGTGAGGGGGTTAGCTCGGCAGCGGGTGTGTGTGACCCCCGGGATGGGCTCCCCACACAAAAACAGGCCCAGCAAACGGAGGTTGTGGTTTTCAAAATCAAAAAGGTGCGGTTTATTTTCTATTTACAGTGACAAAACACAGCAAAGCAAAAGAAACATAAATAAAATAAATCCTGGTCAACTTGACCTCTGAGTAAACATACAGGTTTCCTAACTAACAACTGGGATCAGCCTAGTGCTGTCCTAGTCCCTAAGTCCCTGGTTTTAAATGTCCAAGCAAATAGCCACACAGGCTTTGTCTCACCGCACAGGGGTTCACTCTCCCTAGACAGTCCACACAGGTCTGGTTCCAGGCATGAGCTAACATCTAATGAAGCTGGGAGTTCTTATAGAGGCCTAAATGAGCTGACAAGCTTCAGCTGGTCTCATCAACTCCCTGTCTGCACGACGCCCCACACTCTCCCTAGAGGTATGAGTCATCCATGAGCCCACTTGCCTCAGCTGGGCTTATACAACTCTCCACCTAGTTGTATAAGTCGGCGTAAAGCCTGAATCTGGGCGAAATATATCTACCCCCCTGGATGCAACCAGGTGACTTTACCTTCCTGCTGTCACAATATATATATATATATATATATTGTAACGGCAACCCAAATACGAAGGGGGTTAACGCCTTTTCCTCTGTCCCCTCTCCTGGACACACATCCACTCGCTACCAATCTTCCACAGCCAAACGACCCCTTCCCATAGGAATTAATCCTTCTGAAGAAACGAGACGCACTCTGTATCCTTCTGGGGTAGAATGACTTTATTAAGAAACATTGTAACTTTCTTTCTCGTACATCACGGGACACAGAGCGACATAGTCATTACTAATGGGTTATATAGATACCGTCAGGTGCTGGCACTGGCAACTTCCAAAACCGGAAGTACCCTCCCCTATATAAGCCCCTCCCATCCGGGAGCACCTCAGTTTTTTGCCAGTGTCTAAGGTGTTGGCCAAGAAGAAACATGTGTTTTTCACGGAGCTTGCGTACAGGTTCTTTTGGGCCTCAGTAAGCTATTCCGGATCCGACCAAAAAAGCTTCATAGCTAAACGGTCGGTACCCGGGCCTTGCAGAGAAGAGCAAGGTTTTGCCTGTAATGCTTCTCTTAGGAGAGCTGGACCCTGGGATCCAGAGCTCTGGTCATACCCACGACCAAGATGTTTTCTGTGCAGGGTGCTATACAGGTCCAGGGGAGTGGAATCCTTGGGAACCCGGTCCCTGAAGGTTTGATTACAATGCCTGCCGTGATAGGTGAAGTTTGGGCTTCTGTGGACCAAACAGAGTCCTGCGGCGAGGAAAAGGTAAGTGGGGGCCCTCGGGAACTTGGTTCTATTGAGGGACCCCCAAGCCTATTTTGTCTTTCTGCCTGTTACCTAAGGTATTCCCGCTAATATTCTGTGTATGCCTGTTACTACTGAGAAAATGTAAAAATTTTAATAGTAGGCAAGAAAAAAAAAATGTAAGACCGCGGTACCTGTGTTAGACACTAGAGGCCGCTATGGTTCTTTTTTCTTGTAATGTGGATTTTTTTCTTCCAGAATCAAATCCAGGCAGTTGGTATGTTCTCTCCTGGGAAGCTGTCTCCTCTGCCCTGTTGCTGCGCTCATCCATCCCTGGGCCCTGCGGCAAAGGGACCCTGGCTCCCATCTAGCTCCTTGTTGTTTTCAAAAAAGGCGCCGAAGGCGCACGTGCCCGTGCGCGTGCGCGTGCACGCGCCTCTATTCATAGAGGTGATCTGGAAAAAGGGGCGGAGCGGGTGGATGACGCTCAGGTGTGCGCCGCGGCGCTACTACGCATGTGCGGGCGTCCAGCGTGTTTTAAAGCACATTATAGCTGGCTGTTGAAGTGCACAGACAGAGCTAGCAACAATATAAAGGCACACAGAGGCGGTTGATGCAGGCATCCCCTAGAAAGGCACTTTAGTAGACACCAACTGTGATATAGCAGCAATTGTGCTAGACTATTCTCAGTAAAAGTGGTGTATTACGGCTGGAATACCTCAGCTTTAGGCTTAGGAATATGCCGTCCAGAAGCTCCGGAACTGAATCTTCCAGGAAGCGAAGGGGGTCTCATCGGGCTCTGAGGATCTTGGGCATACTTCTGCTGCACCAGTCTCCCCTGAAGTTCAGAGGTAAGTGACCGTAGAGACCCCGCAGGGGTACTTGGTACTGTGGCTGTCCTCAGTTCACCTGCTCCTGTGTATGTAACAGAGGAGGTTTTTTCCTCAGCTCTGGGAAGATTAGAGAGAGATTGTCAACATTGATCGCTGCCTCCCTGTCAGGGAAAGCACGCCCGATCTCCGTCTCCTCCTTCAGAGTGCCTGTTAGCAGAGCAACAGTCCCATACAGGGATCGACCTGCCTGAAGGGGATCAGGATGAGGTTGATTCTGTTATAGAGGAATCAACAGTGGGGGAACCTTTTCTCAGCATCTCAAGCTGAAAGATTATGGGTTCAGTCTCTGACTAACATGGTCCGATCAGCATTTAAAAATGCACCTTGCGGAACCATCAACCACTACTGTATCCTCGTTGGGGTCGCTAGAAGCCCCCAGACTGTCTGTTCTTTTCCACTTCACCCTTTACTGAAAGGGCTTATTTACCAGGATTGGGAACGTCCTGAGAAAATATTTATTCCCCCAAGAGATTTCCGGTGGTCTATCCCATGGAGGATAAGTTCATCAAAAAAAAAAAAAAAAAAAATGGAAGGTCCCTACAGTGGACGCAGCCATCTCTTGTATGTATAAATCACTGACATGTCCAGTGGATAATGTCCAAATGTTCAAGAACCCAATAGATAAAAGATTGGAGTCCTTATGAAAGTCTGCTTCTTTCTACAGCAAGCTTGGTGACACAACCAGCAGTAGCAGCTATTGGGGTCTGCTAAGCAGTGAAGGATCAGTTGAAACAGGTCTTGAGGGACTTGACAGATCAGCAGGCTTTGCCCTAGCTGATCTACCTAGAGCCTTAGGCTTTGCGGTTGACGCCATAAAGGATTCAGTCCATCACGCCTCCCGCCTTACGCTGTCTATAGTACATATGCGTAGGCTTCTATGGCTCAAAAACTGGTCTGCTGAAGCTCCCTGTAAAGAATGGCTGGTTAGCGTCCCATTTCATGGTGAACGCTTATTCAGGGAAAACCTGGACAAATATATCCAGAAAATTTCCAGCGGTAAATACGCTCTTGCCGGTTAAAAACAGAGTTAGAGGTCCCTCTTTAAGAGGCCTGCTTCTCCAGTCCCTGAGGCATCGGCTGTGTAACAGTTCCGACGGCCTCCTCGGTCAATTCCCGGGGGTAAAAAACAGGGACAATAGCAGGGTAATGAGAAACCCTGGGTCAGGGGAGGTACAAAACCTCCCCCAAAGTTAAATTCATTGAGGGTTGCCCCCACTCAGTCGGGTGGGGGGAGGACTCCAGTTGTTCGCAAGAGACCTGGCGGGACACGATCAAGCAGATAGGTGCTCTCCGCGGTATGTTTGGGATACAGTTTGGAGTTAAAAGACTCTCCTCCTTCCCATTTTTGAGGTCAAACGTGCCAAGGGATCCCCGGAAGAGAGAGTCCCTCCTGTGGCACTAGAACAACTATTGCTCCAAGGAGTAATTATGGAGGTTCCCCTGGAAGAATGAGGGTTCGGGTTTTACTCAAACCTCTTTACAGTCCCGAAGCAAACGCGGACGGGAGGCCCATATTAATTCTAAAAGGGCTATACAAATTCCTGTATATCAGGACTTTCCGATGGAGTCGATCCGATCAGTGGCCACTACCCTACAAGGGGAGGATTGGTTAGCCGCGATCGACATCAAAGATGCTTATTTGCACATTCCCATCTTTCCAGTCCACCAAAAATTTCTACGCTTTGCAGTAGAAGGGCGCCATTTTCAGTTCAGAGCCTTACCCTTCGGTTTGGCCACAGCACCACGAGTGTTTACAAAAATTCTGGCCCTTTATTGGCCAATCTAAGAACACAAGGTGTAATGATAATGGCATATCTAGATGACTTGTTGCTGATAGACCACTCAGTGAAAAAACTAGAAGTGGTTGTTCACGAGACAATCAAGTATCTGGAATATCACGGTTGGATTATCAACCGAGACAAGTCAGCCCTAAAACCAGTCAAAAGTCTGGAATACTTGGGGCTAAGGTTGGATTCAGGCCAGAGAAAAATATTCTTGCCTCGAGGAAAGGTGTTGTCTTTGAAAGATTTGATCCACTTAGTGGGTACAAAAAAGACAGCCGTCCATACGCCTGTGCATGAGGCTGCTGGGAAAAATGGTGGCATCATTCGAAGCAGTACCCTACGGTCAATTCCATTCAAGGAATTTGCAAGGGGCCATACTGTCAGCCTGGAACAAAAAAGGTCAGGCCCTAGACTTACAATGTCCTTGTCCCCTTCCGTTCGCAAGAGCCTCCGTTGGTGGTTGGTTCCCCAGAATCTGGAAAAAGGGAAATCCTTCAGTCCGATTTCTTGGAAGGTGGTCACTACAGATGCCAGCCTTATAGGCTGGGGAGCTGTACTGGAGCAATAGTCTCTCCAGGGCAGATGGTCGGATGCAGAAAAGGCCCTGCCCATCAATCTCTTAGAGATACGAGAGCCCGGTATGCCCTAGTAGCATGGACATCCAAACTCCAAGGGTCCCCTGTCAGAATTCAATCAGACAATGCCACAGCAGTGGCATATATCAATCATCAGGGGGGCACCAGGAGTCGTGCAGCCCAGAGGGAAGTAAATTACATCCTGAAATGGGCAGAAAGATATGTCCCAGCCATATCTGCGGTATTCATTCCAGGAGTGGAGAATTGGAAGGCGGACTTTCTAAGTCGCCAGCAATTATGCCCAGAGGAAGGGTCCCTTCACCCCGAGGTTTTCTGGACAATATGTCAGCGGTGGGGAACATCGGATGTAGATTTTCTAGCATCCAGATTCAACGCAAAGGTGGACAGGTTTGTCTCTCGGACAAGGGATCCCCTAGCTTGCGGCTCGGTTGCCCTAGTGTTCCCTTGGGATCAGTTCAAGCTGATATATGCATTTCCACCGCCACAATTGTTACTTCGATTACTCCGCAGAATCAGGGTAGAAAAGAAACCAGTGATTCTGGTGGCTCCAGCGTGGCCCGAAGAGCGTGGTACGCGGAGATTGTAAAATATCAGTGGGGAGTCCTTGGACTCTCCCACGTCGTCCGGACCTGCTTTCGCAAGGACCGATATACCACCCTTCCTTACCAGCCCTAGGTTTGACGGCCTGGCTATTGAAGCCCACATTCTAAAAAAGAGAGGGCTCTCTAATTCTGTGGTATCTACCATGATCAATGCCAGGAAGCCGGTATCCAGGCAGATCTACTATAGAATCTGGAAGGCGTACATCGCCTGGTGTGAGGCCAAGAAATGGCATCCACGTAAATACGTAATAGGTAGGATTCTGGACTTCCTACAATGGGCTGTAGATAGGAAGCTTGCCTTGAGTACTATCAAGGGTCAGATTTCGGCCTTGTCAATATTTTTTCAAAGGCCCTTGGCTTCGCATTCACTAGTCAAAGCCTTTATACAAGGAGTGATGCGTATTAGTCCTCCGGTTAATATCCCCATATGTCCATGGGATCTAAACTTGGTTCTGTCGGTTCTACAGAAACAACCATTTGAACCATTACAGCATATTTCTTTGGTTCTTCTCACCAGGAAATTGATTTTTCTAGTAGCCATTTGTTCGGCTAAAAGAGTGTCGGAATTAGCAGCTATGTCCTGTAAGGAGCCATATCTGGTTATCCATAAGGACAGAGTAGTGTTACGTCCTCATCCAGCCTTTCTTCCTAAGGTGGTATCGAGGTTTCATTTGAACCAAGATGTGGTTCTTCCTTCTTTTTTCCCCAAACCTACTTCGGTAGAGGAAAAGTTATTGCATTCTTTGGATGTAGTAAGAGCAGTTAAAGCTTATCTAAAAGCCACTGCTCAGATTCGCAGAACGGATACTTTGTTTATTCTGCCGGAAGGCCCCAGAAAGGGTCAGGCAGCGTCAAAATCTACTTTGGCCAGGTGGATTCGACAGGTCATAATACAAGCCTATGGCTTGAGAAGGAGACCGCCTCCGTTCAAAGTTAGAGCGCACTCCACGAGAGCAGTTGGGACTTCATGGGCAGTGCATCACCAGGCCTCCCTGGCTCAAATCTGTAAGGCCGCAACATGGTCTTCAGTACACACGTTTACTAGGTTCTACCAGGTGGACGTTAGAAGTCAGGAGGATGTCGCCTTTGGGCGCAGTGTGTTGCAGGCCGCAAAAGATCCTCATGTCTGATAGCGCTCAGCTTATATATGGTGTATCCCCCCCCTCATTTGGCATTGCTTTAGGACATCCCATTAGTAATGACTATGTCGCTCTGTGTCCCGTGATGTACGAGAAAGAAAATAGGATTTTTATAACAGCTTACCTGTAAAATCCTTTTCTTGGAGTACATCACGGGACACAGAGCTCCCGCCCCTCTTTGGGGACACTTATTGCTTTGCTACAAAACTGAGGTGCTCCCGGATGGGAGGGGCTTATATAGGGGAGGGTACTTCCGGTTTTGGAAGTTGCCAGTGCCAGCACCTGACGGTATCTATATAACCCATTAGTAATGACTATGTCGCTCTGTGTCCCGTGATGTACTCCAAGAAAAGGATTTTACAGGTAAGCTGTTATAAAAATCCTATTTTTATATATATTCAATACTGCATTAGTTTAACATGAACAATGGCCCAGCTCCACCCACACATCACAAGACTCAACACATCATCCTGACGTCTGCTAGGCTTCAAAAGATCCCACACAATAGAATATAACGATCCCCAATACACATCTTATCACAAAGTGTTGGCAGCCAGTCTGTCTGCCGGATACCATACACACAGGCATACTTTAATTATCTCTATTCACACCAGGCCTTCCCAAGTCATAATGAACAATAGAATGCAAATCACCTTAGTTCCTCCCACAAAGGCAGGGGCTGGGGGTGATGACATTAGCATCTAACAGTAGGTGTCCCAACATCATGAAGGCGTCACTTTTCAATTACCCTGTTGAGGTCATAATCAAACAGTAAATAGTTCTTTGCAGCTATCCTGAGGAATATGGTGGATCAATATTACAGACCCAATCTAGATACAATGTATGTGCAGCATTGAATATGGCTATCACAGACCATATTGGGGTTTTCATTCACCCTGTGCCCCTAATAGAGACACAGGGTGGTTGACACATAAGAGGCATTGGGGGAGCTGAAGCAAGGGTATCTCATACTTTATAAGCGATTCTGAGTTCCCCGGGCCTTCCCGTTACATATATATATATATATATATATATATATATATATATATATATATATCTTGTAATAGTGTGGTACTCCACCAGTGTAGTGAACCAGAATTCTCAACTGGACGAGTTGAGGGGCTCCAGGGAGCTTATAATGTACAGAGGAAGCTGGCGTTTCGGTTTCCTCATTATTTAATAAAGTCCACTTTGGGACCTGGAGCCCGGGTATTTCGTAGAGATCCGGATGGGATGAAATCCCCAGTGACTGGTCAGGTGTGTGCTGGCCTATTTGTAGACACCTGATCATGGTTCTGGGCTCCACCCTCCCGAGGAGACCAGGCTTGCAAGGGAGAACCCAGAGTGTGCAGGTGTGCAGGTGTGCACTGGAATATCTAGAGAAGCTGGAGTAGCTAGAGAAGCTAGAGAGTGCAGGCTGCACTGTGAAACCCAGAGACCTGAGTCTGAGGTTGCTGACAGGAGTCAGGAGGGCTCCATGCGGGAGCCTGAGCAGTGGTGCTGCTGCTGAAGAGAGCCAGGCGGCTCGGTATTTTCATTTGCACTTTTGCATGTGTGAGCCAGGAGGCTGAACATACAACCATTTAATGTTGATGATGAAAACCCCCTGTGAGGGAAACCACATTTGTTTTCATTTCTGGAACTTTGTTTGATTTTCTTTAATAAAAGTGGGCCAACAAGCCCTCAAAAGGAAACATTTGTGTGGGACTGTTCTCGCTAGCGGGTGCTTGACTTGAGCCAACAACCCCCCAACATTACAAACTATATATATATATATATATATATATATATATATATACACACATTGTATTCAGTTTAGCTAGATCTCACTTCAGAGTGTTCCTGTTATTCTCGCTGCAGTATATTAAGTCAGTGTAGTGTATACTGGGCTCAGTGTGCACGTAAAGCTCACTGCAGACTATTGCTTTTCTATTACTGATAATACAAGCAGTTGATTTAGCTAACCTGCAGTTTCTTAAGTCAGTGTAGTGTATACTGGCCACAGTGTGCACGTAAAGCTCACCGCAGACTATTGCTTTTCTATTACTGATAATAGAGGCAGTTGATTAAGCTAACCTGCAGTATATTAAGTCAGTGTACTGTGTACTGCAGTGGTCCCCAACCTTTTTGGCACCGAGGACCGGCGTTGTGGAATAGAATCGTGCCAAGGCCCGGGGGGGTTGGGTTGTTATGTAGCTTTTCGCGGGCAGTTTGTCGGGGAAATGGCTGGTGTTAGCACCTCAATCATCACAGAACAATGGCTGATATGGTGTTGGGATGATTGAAGCGCGTTATTTCTGTCATTGCTTTGTAATATAAAATGAAATAGTTCAAACTCACCATAATGCAGAATCTGCCACCAGATGCGGTTTGTCACTTGCCACGTCGCCTTCCACCAGGTGTGGATTGTTGCTTGCCACGTCACCTGCCACCAGGTATGGATTGCCATGTCACCTGCCACCAGGTGTGGATTGCCACGTCGCCTGCCACCAGGTGTGGATTGTCACTTGCCACATTGCCTGCCACCAGGGGTGGATTGTCACTTGCCACGTCGCCTGCCACCAGGTGTGGATTGTCACTTGCCACAACACCTGCCACCAGGTGTGGATTGCCACGTCGCCTGCCACCAGGTGCGGATTGCCACTTGCCACATTGCCTGCCACCAGGTACGGATTGCCACGTCGCCTGCCACCAGGTGTGGATTGCCACGTCACCTGCCACCAGGTGTGGATTGCCACGTCACCTGCCACCAGGTGTGGATTGCTACTTGCCATGTCACCTGCCACCAGGTGTGGATTGCCACCTGCCACGGACGTGGTTTGCCACCTGCCAGTAGATTTTTTTGTCACCTGCCGTGGTGGCAGCACAGGCAGGTGAGGGAGAACAGCTGTAATGTGGGGCGGGCGGTGAGAGATGATCTCTCTGCTCCCGCGCCTCGCTGCAGTATAGAAGCCCCGCTGTGTGGGCGGAAGTGCGGCGTTCCAGGCGGGCGGCGAGAGATGATCTCATCTCTCTGCTCCCGTGCCTCACCGCAGTATAGGAGCCCCGCTGTGTGGGCGGAAGTGCCGCGTTCCGGGCGGGTGGCGAGAGATGATCTCATCTCTCTGCTCCCGCGCCTCACCGCAGCATAGGAGCCCCGCTGTGTGGGCGGAAGTGCCGTGATCCGGGCGGGCGGTGAGAGATGTCATCTCTCTGATTGCCCGCTGCCGCACCTCACACAGTGCAGCCTTCACGGCCCATCTGCAAATAGGCCACGGCCCGGCAGTGGGCCGCGGACCGGGGGTTGGGAAACCCTGGTGTACTGGCCACAGTGTGCAGCTAAAGCTGACTGCAGACAAGTCCTTGTGTACCTACCTATTACAATACATCAAATAAAGTATGTCTGGAAGGCCAACAAGGAGAGGCAGACACACACAGGCCAATAAAAGAGGGCAAGCAGGCTCTGTGTCTAGAGGCAACAGTGCTGGTCGTGGACACGGTGCATCCTCATCAGCACGTGGCCGTGGGGCACGCTTGTCCTTTTTTCCGGCAGCTGGCTGTGTTGAGCCGCAACATACTGAGGAGTTGGTAGAGTGGATGACCAAGCCGTCCTCGCCGTCCTGATCCTCCTCATCCTCTCTCACCCAGCCTCAGGGTACTTTGTCTGCCAAAGCGGCCTCTTCCCTCGGCTCAATGGCATCAGTCACTCCTTCCCTAGCCCCACCATGTCCTCCTGAGAAGTCCCCCGAACTGTTTGACCACAGTACAATGAATATGAAAGAATGGGATTTTTAACGGTGCATAGATATGAAAAAATATTAAATTTTACTTATCTTTAAAATATATAGATTTTAGAAAAATATATATATGAACATGTAATAAAATTAATTTCATCTATTTTACATCTGATAACAAAAATAGTATACAGACAAAAATAATCTCCACGTTTCGCCAATTTAACTGGCTTCTTCAGGAGTTTTTGTCAGGTATAACTGAAACATAAGATATACAGCATAAATATACAAAGAATATACACAAATAAATTGTCTTTATACAATAATCAAAACATACACAAACAAAAATGATACAGACAGAAAATCACATAACCGCATAGAAAATCAATAGTACCTGTATATAATAGATGAAATACATCGATTAGCTGAAGTTGAAGTCCGGGATACTATCAGAAGTGGAGTAGATAAGGTGACCACAGAGGAGATCCTATATAAGATGCAACACAGAGAAAACCATGTGCAAACGCTGGTGCATCTATGGGAGAGGAATGTTACTATAATGAATGGGCCAGAATATATAATTAAATTCTAATAAAAGGTCAATCAACAACTACCTGAAATTGCTTCAAAAAATCACTGAAGAATCAGAGTAATAGCCCCAAATATGCCGATAATGTTAGTTATAAAAGGAAAATTTTGATGTAAGAAAAAATCCTTCACCAACAGAAAAAAACACTAGTTTGATAACATAAATGAATCAATACCTGGAAGATCCGCCAGCTAAAGGAATTATAGAGCTGTAAAGAAACCAGGGATTAAACCAACCTGGTTGGGCATGGCCGACCCAAATAAGAATCTATAGTAATAGAAGGTAGATGGCAAATGGATTGTGGTCTCTAAATTGAAATACCTCAATATGATCGTTAACAGCAAGACATCTCTCCCGATAGCAGCAGCTATACCAATAAAGCCAAACAATTGGGCTTTATATAGCCCTCTCCTCCCACGCCAATAGGACGCCACAATTTGGCGCCAAATCTAGAGGCGGGAGGGCGCTTTCAGTTCCGGGTGTAAGGGAAGGCCACGACATTCGCCGGAAGTGACACGATCGGATACAAGAAAGACCGGAAGTGACGAAAAACCGGAAGCCAGGCGCCGGAAATTACGCTGTTTGTTAGTTTAGACATGAAGCTTGACAGATCTTGTCTGGAACCCGTCCAGACGACAAAAATGTCGTCGATAAATCAACGCCAAACAAGAACATGTGAAAAATGATCTTGAAATTCATCCCAAGAAAAAATCTCCCGCTCCCACCCCCCCAGGTACAGATTGGCGTACGATGGGGCACACTTGGTCCGCATCGCAACACCCTGTACCTGGAGGTAGTGGGAGAGGTTGAATACAAAGATACTATTCATCAAAATTAATAAAAGTAAATCCAAAATAAATTTGTTATATCGTGAAGCCCCAGGTCCACGTTCAGATAGGAAGCCCTCCACAACTCTGACCCCCCACTCATGGGGGATGGAGTTGTAGAGGGCCTCCACATCAATGGCCACTAGCCATGATCCCTCTGGTATACATAGACCATCAATAGACCTGAGAAAGTCTGCTGTGTCTTGTATATAGGAGCTAAGAGAGCCAACGTGTGGTCTGAGATGGTCATCCACAAGCTGGCTCGCCTGCTCTGTTAGGCAGCCATTTCCAGAAACAATCGGGCACCCCGGAGGGCGTTCCATGTTTTTGTGTACCTTAGGTAAGGCATATAGGGTTAGAAGTTCGGGTTTTTCCACCAAAAGAAATTCACATGTCTTCTTGTCCAATAAATTATCTTGAAACGCACGAGTGATAAGGAGACGAAATTTAGTCTCAGCATATTTCACCTGTGCAAATGGAATTGTACGGTACCAGTTGCAGTTCAGTAGGAGATCCATAACCATCTTTCTATAATTTTCTACATCCATCACAACAATGTTACCTCCTTTGTCCGAGGATTTTATAACAATGTGCTCATTTAATTTAAGGGACAGTAGAGCTTTGCGATGAGACGGCTTAAGATTGGATCTACCACTGAACTTTTTCCAACTGGTATTTTGTATTTCTTTAGTAATTTGTTGGGTGAATGCCCAAATATTAGGATTGCCTTGAAGTGTTGGAAAGGTTCTGGATTTGGGCTTATATGGGGGGTGGGAAAATTCTCTCAGTTGAATTGTCAACTACAGGACTGGCAGTGGCCTCTTCTAGAGGTTCATCAAAGGGATTACCCTCTTCCCAGAGGTCCATGAGATAATTTAAGGCCTTGATCTCGTTAATTGTTTTATGTTGCCAGATCTCTTCCTTTGAGGAATTGGATGGAGATTGCTGGTAATCTTTGTTATAGATAATTTTAAACATCAATTTCCTAGCGAATAAATTGACATCTTTAATGATTTCAAAGGCATCCACCTCTTGATCTGGACAGAAGGTCAGGCTGAGACTGAGAACCTCGGTCTGATCGACTGTCAAGGGGTGTGAAGATAAATTAATTACTTGGAGACGGATTTGGTCCCTTTCGGTGCAGCTGGAGGGTTGGGTGCTTTTCTGGTGTCCATAGTGGAGGGAGGTGAAAAGATGGGGGCAGTGCGAAGGTCCCCCAAAGTGGGGGGTTGTGAGTCCCCCAAAGAATTGGGAGTGGGTAAATTTACCTTAAGCAAGTAAAAATGCGCAAAATACCAGAGACTCAAATATCAAAACAATATGGCAGTAACTGAGTGTACATAGTGATTGGCACAACTAGTAGACTTAGATAAAAAGTTAGTTCTTAGCATGAAAAGTCCAAGGACTGGAGGTGAAGAGTATTTCAGGGGTTAAAGTTACGTTCCCAGGGCTGCCATCAAAGGGGAACAGAGACCATGTTCCAGTTCTGCAGGAAAAACACAAGGAAAGAGGCGCCTCTGGGTGTAGCAATATTAAAGCAATTTATTAGACAGTGAACAAAAGCCACTCACATTTTGTAGATAAAAACAGGCATGTAGAAATTCCCAATCAAGGGAAAGGAGGGATCATCAGATATGTCAGGCCACTTCTATTCCTGCTGGGGCGCTGGGTGCTATGGATTCACTCGCACCGCTGACAGATGGATAAGGAAGGCTTGTTTGCAGTGGAGGAGGAGATCCAAAGCGAGGCTTGGAGCGCGATGGTGTAGCAGGCGAGCGGTACTGACGTCACTGGAATGCAACGCGTTTCGTGGGGTACAGGCTGCGTGTGACGTGGCAGCCGCACTCCTTTGTCAAGCTCTAGTACCTCCTGTAACTCTTTACACACAGATTGTTGTGGCTGATTGTTAGGGCACTGGTTCTGAGAAAGATGTGTGTTTATGTTTATGTCTTCGTTGGTCTGTGAAAACTGATCTTGGAAACCATTCCTTTCTTTTTTACGAGTTCTGAAGGCAGCATCTCGTTTCTCTCTCTCTCTCTCTCTCTCTCTCTCTCTCTCTCTGAAGTGATTCTTCAGTGATTTTTTGAAGCAATTTCAGGTAATTGTTGATTGACCTTTTATTAGAATTGAATTATATATTCTGGCCCATTCATTATAGTAACATTCCTCTCCCATAGATGCACCAGTGTTTGCACATGGTTTTCTCTGTGTTGCATCTTATATAGCATCTCCTCTGTGGTCACCTTATCTACTCCACTTCTGATAGTATCCCGGACTTCAATTTCAGCTAATCGATCTATTTCATCTATTATATACAGGTACTATTGATTTTCTATGCGGTTATGTGATTTTCTGTCTGTATCATTTTTGTTTGTATGTTTTGATTATTGTATAAAGACAATTTATTTGTGTACATTCTTTGTATATTTATGCTGTATATCTTATGTTTCAGCTATACCTGACAAAAACTCCTGAAGAAGCCAGTTAAATTGGCGAAATGTCGAGATTATTTTTGTCTGTATACTATTTTTGTTATCAGATGTAAAATAGATGAAATGAATTTTATTACATGTTCATATATAGATTTTTCTAAAATCTATATATTTTAAAGATAACTAAAATTTAATATTTTTTCATATCTATTGTGTTTTCTTGCACCGTTAAAAATCCCATTCTTTCATATTCATTGTGCTTCATTTAAACGGGATGTGGTGCCATTTGATTTATAGATGTCAGACACTTTCTACTATTCTGTTTGACCACAGTGTTGGGTACATGCTGCAGGAAAATGCGCAGCGTTTTGAAGGCTCCGATGATGGTACCCAGCTTGAGGAAGGCAGTAAAGTGAGCCCAGAGAGAGGGGGTGCCCAAGAAGGACAGCAAACTGGCAGTCATGTTCCCCCAGCTGCAGCATACTGCCAGGTTTGCTACAGTGATGAGGAGGGAGGGGATGATGAGGTCACTGACTCTACGTGGGTGCCTGATAGGAGAGAGGAGGAGAAGAAAGCACATCTCCAACGAGGCAGGATGCCCTTCAGGGGCCAGCTTAAGGGCAGCACACCGACTGCATCACACCGCAGAGCTCCGCATTTGCAGGGCGCTGCTGTCTCTGCGCGTTATTCCAAAAGTTCTTTGGTGTGGGCCTTTTTTGAGACGTGTGCAGCAGATCGCACCTTTGCTATTTGCAACATATGTCTGAAGCGTATCTCGCGTGGCAAAACAGCAGCTGCTTAGGCACCACATGCTTGACCAGACATATGTCGACCTGCCATGCAGTCCGTTGGCAAGCGTACATAAAAGACCCACACCAAAGAAAAAACCTCTCCTTGCTCCTCATCAGCTGGGATCTCCAACCCCACTATACCTTTAGTCCTCTCAGAAACCTGCACTGAGAGGAATGAAGGTGTAGAACTTGGTGTGTCACTGCCAAGTACTTGCGGGCAATCTGCTATCGGTACACCAATGTCAGATTGTACCAGGCAAATTTCCCTGCCCCAGCTGCTGCACCGCCGAAAGAAGTTCGCTCCCAGCCATCCACATGCCCAGCGGTTGAATGCTAGCTTGGCTAAATTGCTAGCACTTCAACTGCTGCCTTTTCACTTGGTAGACTCTGCCCCCTTCCGTGAGTTTGTGGAATGTGCGGTTCCTCAGTGGCAGGTTCCCAAACGCCACTTTTTCTCAAGGAAGGCTATTCCGGCTCTCTACTGGCATGTGGAAGGCAATGTCTTGGCCTCGCTGGACAGGGCGGTCAGCGGTAAGGTGCATATTACCGCTGACTCATGGTCCAGCAGGCATGGACAGGGACGTTACCTATCTTTCACGGCGCATTGGGTGACTCTGTTGGCAGATGGGAAGGATGCAGGACAGGGTGCAGTAGTGTTGGAGGTTGTTCCACCACCACGCCTCCAAAATGCTACTGGTGGTGATTCTGACACACGTCTCTCCTCCACCCCCTCGTCTTCTTCTTCCTCCATGGCCTCTTCCTGTGCTGATTTGTCCTCGGAACCAGAGGTGCTCCGTAGGCGTTCAAGGGGCTACGCAAGTACTCAGGCAAAAAGATGCCAATGCGGTGCTTGAGCTGGTGTGCTTGGGGGACAGGAGCCACACTGGGGCAGAGATTCTGTCAGCTCTGCAGGGGCAGGCTGAGATGTGGTTGACGCCACGCCAGCTTAAGCCAGGAATGGTGGTTTGCGACAATGGCACCAACCTCCTCTCCACTCTCCGACCGAGATAACTGTCCCATGTGCCCTGTTTGTCTCACGTCCTTAACTTGGTGGTGCAGCGGTTCTTCGGCAGGTACCCGGGCTTACAGGATGTCCTGAGGCAGGCCAGGAAAGTCAATGTGCATTTCCACCAGTCATATAAGGCCGGTGCTTGGCTGGCTGACATCCAAAAGGAATTTAACCTGCCCAAGAACCGCCTAATCTGTGACATGCCCACCAGGTGGAACTCAACGTTGGCCATGCTGCAGCGGCTGCACACGTGGCAGAGGGCCATCAATGAGTATCTGTGCTAATATGGTACAAGGACAGGGTCAGAGGAGCTTGTTTTGTTTTTTTTTTTGCCACGCCAGTGGGTCATGATCAGGGATGCATGCACTGTCCTGTCATCATTTGAGGAGACCACAAGGATGGTGAGCAGTGACAGTGCATGCATCAGTGACACTGTCCCTCTTGTCCACCTGTTGGAGCACACGCTGCATGGAATAATGGACAGGGCACTTGAGGCAGAACAGGGGGAGGAAGAGGAGGACTTCCTTACCTCTCAAGGCCACCTTTATCCAGACAGTGTTCCTGCTGGCCCGCCGATCACACAGGAAGAGGACGAGGAGGAGGAGAAGGGGGAGGATTGTGTCAGCATGGAGGTGGAGCCTAGCACTCAGCAACAGTCTTCAAGGGATCAATTACAGTCCCAAGAAACCCATGGACTTGTACGTGGCTGGGAGGAGGTGGCTGCGTATCATGTCGTCCTTAGTGACCCAGAGGACTCCGGACTGAATGCCTCAGCAAACCTACGCTGTATGGCCTCCCTGATCCTGCAAAGCCTGCGGAAGGATCCTCGTATTCGTGGTATCAAGGAGAGGGATCATTACTGGCTGGCAACCCTCCTTGATCCACGTTACAAGGGTAAGGTTGCGGACCTTATCTTGCCGTCGCAGAGGGAGCAGAGGATGAAACATCTTCGGGAGGCCTTGCAGAAAGGTTTGTGCAACACGTTCCCAGAGCCTGGGAGGTTACAAATTCCTGGTCCTGGACAACGTGTTGCTGAGGCTTCGGTCAGTCACAGAAGGAGCGGTGGAGAAGGTGGCCGTCTGACCAATGCATTCAGACAATTTTTTAGTCCGCAGCCCCAAGGTATGATCGGTTCCTGTAACCATCGCCAGCGTCTGATTTACATGGTGCAGGAATACCTAGGGGCAAGATCAGACTTGGACTCCCACCAAAAATCCTCTGGGTTACTGGGTCTTGAGGATGGATCACTGGCCAGAGCTTGCACAGTATACAATTGAGGTACTGGCCTGTCCTGCATCCAGCGTTCTTTTGGAACACACATTCAGTGCTGCTGGAGGCTTTGTAACCGATCACAGGGTGCGCCTGTCCACCGACTCGGTCGATCGGCTGACCTTCATAAAAATGAATCAGTGTTGGATCACCACCAGCTACCTGATGCTGATCTAACCGAATCATTTTTTTTTTAATGTCAGATCCCTTCAAGACTGCCTATGCTGATGCTGAGTGACTATCCTGTTATGCTGAGTGACTATTCTCTTCCTCCTCAATGATCATGCTGATAGCTTGTAAGAACATTTTTGGTTCTGGCACTGCCACCAGTGGCTAAGGCCCAATTTTTCTGCCCCTGTTTAACAGGGGCTTGTAATTACAATTTTTGCTGTAATACTTTGCAGCAGGGCTCATTCCTGTGCTCCAACTAGACTATCTGTGAGGAGTTGCAGTGTTGTAGCACCAGCACCAGTGCCTAAGGCCCAATTTTTCAGCCCCTGTTTAACAGGGGCATGTAATTCAAATTTTTGATGCAATACTTTGCAGCAGGGCTCATTCCTGCACTCCTAATATTTCACAGCAGGGCCCATTCCTGCACCCACCAAGAGTAACTGTGAGGCCTTACAGTAGGGTTGCCACCTTTTCTTCAAGCCAAACCCGAACACTTCAGTAGCGCATGGCAAAAAATTTTTTTTGGTAGTACATTAAATTCATTGCCTCTGTACACAGCAATTTTTTATGTCTTATACACTATACATATAGTTTTGAGATTAAATAACATTTCTGGAGGGTATGATGGGGGCAGTATGTACTGGAGAAAAGTGCGGAGAGTATGATGGGGGCAGTATGTAAAGGAGAGGGGTGTGGAGGGTATGATGGGGGCAGTATGTACGGTAGAGGGGTGTGGAGGGTATTATGGGGGCAGTATGTAAAGGAGAGGGGTGTGGAGGGTATTTATGGGGCAGTATGTAAAGGAGAGGGGTGTGGAGGGGATGATGGGGGCAGTATGACTGGGAGAGGAGTGCAGAGGGTATGATGGGGGCAGTAAGTAAAGGAGAGGGGTGCGGAGGGAATGATGGGGGCAGTATGTACGGGAGAGGAGTGCGGAGAGCATGATGGGGGCAGTATGTACGGGAGAGGAGTGCGGAGGGGATGATGGGGGCAGTATGTATGGGAGAGGGGTGCGGAGGAGATTATGGGGGCAGTATGTACGGGAGAGGGGTGCGGAGGGGATGATGGGGGCAGTATGTACTGGAGAGGGGTGCGGAGGGGATGATGGGGGCAGTATGTACGGGAGAGGGGTGCGGAGGGGATGATGGGGGCAGTATGTACGGGAGAGGAGTGCGGAGGGGATGATGGGGGCAGTATGTACGGGAGAGGAGTGCGGAGGGGATGATGGGGGCAGTATGTACGGGAGAGGGGTGCGGAGGGGATGATGGGGGCAGTATGTACGGGAGAGGGGTGCGGAGGGGATGATGGGGGCAGTATGTACGGGAGAGGGGTGCGGAGGGGATGATGGGGGCAGTATGTATGGGAGAGGAGTGCGGAGGGGATGATGGGGGCAGTATGTACGGGAGAGGAGTGCGGAGGGGATGATGGGGGCAGTATGTACGGGAGAGGGGTGCGGAGGGGATGATGGGGGCAGTATGTACGGGAGAGGGGTGCGGAGGGGATGATGGGGGCAATATGTACGGGAGAGGAGTGTGGAGGGGATGATGGGGGCAGTATGTACGGGAGAGGGGTGCGGAGGGGATGATGGGGGCAGTATGTACGGGAGAGGGGTGCGGAGGGGATGATGGGGGCAATATGTACGGGAGAGGAGTGTGGAGGGGATGATGGGGGCAGTATGTACGGGAGAGGGGTGCGGAGGGGATGATGGGGGCAGTATGTATGGGAGAGGGGTGCGGAGGGGATAATGGGGGCAGTGTGTACGGGAGAGGGGTGCGGAGGGGATGATGGGGGCAGTATGTACGGGAGAGGGGTGCGGAGGGGATGATGGGGGCAGTATGTATGGGAGAGGAGTGCGGAGGGGATGATGGGGGCAGTATGTACGGGAGAGGAGTGCGGAGGTGATGATGGGGGCAGTATGTACGGGAGAGGGGTGCGGAGGGGATGATGGGGGCAGTATGTACGGGAGAGGAGTGCGGAGGTGATGATGGGGGCAGTATGTACGGGAGAGGAGTGCGGAGGGGATGATGGGGCAGTATGTACGGGAGAGGGGTGCGGAGGGGATGATGGGGGCAGTATGTACGGGAGAGGGGTGAGGAGGGGATGATGGGGGCAGTATGTACGGGAGAGGGGTGCGGAGGGGATGATGGGGGCAGTATGTACGGGAGAGGGGTGCGGAGGGGATGATGGGGGCAGTATGTGCGGGAGAGGGGTGCGGAGGGGATGATGGGGGCAGTATGTACGGGAGAGGGGTGCGGAGGGGATGATGGGGGCAGTATGTACGGGAGAGGGTTGCGGAGGGGATGATGGGGGCAGTATGTACGGGAGAGGGGTGCGGAGGGGATGATGGGGGCAGTATGTACGGGAGAGGGGTGCGGAGGGGATGATGGGGGCAGTATGTACGGGAGAGGGGTGCGGAGGGGATGATGGGGGCAGTATGTACGGGAGAGGAGTGCGGAGGTGATGATGGGGGCAGTATGTACGGGAGAGGAGTGCGGAGGGGATGATGGGGGCAGTATGTACGGGAGAGGGGTGCGGAGGGGATGATGGGGGCAGTATGTACGGGAGAGGGGTGCGGAGGGGATGATGGGGGCAGTATGTACGGGAGAGGGGTGCGGAGGTGATGATGGGGGCAGTATGTACGGGAGAGGGGACACTTTTTATGTACGACATAAAGGGACACTTTTTGGTTGCTATGGACAATCTCCAGTTTCCAGGCAGAAAGAACAGTTTTTAAAAGTGCATGCAAGGCACTGGACAGACAACTAGGGACAAAGGGGATGTGTAATTATTTGATACAGTACTGTAATCAGTAAGATTACAGTATACTGTATCTATCCTGTGTTTTTCACTTTTTTAATTTTGGCGCCAAACTCCGTCCCTGTGCGTCGCAACGTCGCAGGGAACAGAGCTCAGCACTTGGCAGTGTGAATCGAGCGAGACACGGCTCGCACACACTGTGGGGAGACATCGCAGGATCCAGGGAACAAGTAACTCTCCCTGGATACTGCGATGCAGCCCGAGTCTGGCTCGGGGTTACCGCTTTTGGTAGTAAAAACTCACCCCGAGCCTGACTCGGGATTACCGCTAGGGAGGTTAAGAACAAACCTACAGTCCATGTCTTGTTTGCACCGCCTGTATACTGCTGTTCAGAGTACATAGGGCCTGGGGGCCCAACGCCTTTCTTTTTTTTAATTTGGGTGCGGAGTTCCCCTTAATATCCATACAAGACCCAAAGGGGCTGGTAATGGGCTCGGGTGGGGGAGGGGGTACCCTGGGGGGGGGTACCCATGCCGTTTTTCTCAATGATTTTCATCCATATTGCCGGGACCAGACATTACATTAAAGCCGCAAGCAGTTTTAAATGACTTTTATTCCTTTAGAATTGTCATTTTGGGCAGGGACTGTTCTAAACACGGGAAACACGTGCCACTTTACAGGCCTACTATAGACACCCCCCAGGTACGATATTTAAAGGAATATTTCACTTTTATTTTTTCACTTTAAGCATTATTAAAATCACTGCTCCTGAAAAAACAGCCATTTTTAAAACTTTTTTTGCATTGATACATGTACCCTGGGGCAATAACTTGCATATTAGCCTTTAAAGTTTGCACTTTTGATTTCTCACGTTCGAGTCCAATAGACTTTAACGGGGTTCGAAAGTTCGCGCAAACTTTCAGTCCGCTCGCATGGTGCGAACCGAACCAGGGGGGTGTTCGGCTCATCCCTACTAAGGACATGGATTACTGGAACCATGTCCTGTGGTCTGACGAGACCAAAATAAACTTATTTGATTCAGATGGTGTCAAGCGTGTAAGGCGGCAACCAGGTGAGGAATACAAAGACAAGTGTGTCTTGCCTATAGTCAAGCATGGTGGTGGGAGTGTCCTGGTCTGGGACTGCATGAGTGCTCCCGGCACTGGGGAGCTACAGTTCATATAGGGAAGCATGAATGCCAACATGTACTGTGACATACTGAAGCAGAGCACGATCGCCTTGTTTCAGAGACTGGGCTGCAGGGCAGTATTCCAACATGATAACGATCCCAAACACGCCTCCAAGACGACCACTGCCTTGCTAAAGAAGCTGAGGGTAAAGGTGATGGACTGACCAAGCATGTCTTCAGACCTAAACCCTATTGAGCATCTGTGGGGCATCCTCAAACGGAAGGTGGGGGAGCTCAAGGTCTCTAACATCCACCAGCTCCGTAATGTCGTCATGGAGGAGTCAAAGAGGACTCCAGTGGCAACCTGTGAAGGTCTGGTGAACTCCATGCTCAAGAGAGTTAAGGCAGTGCTGGAAAATAATGGTGGCCACACAAAATATTGACACTTTAGGGGGCGCTATGTTCAAATTTAGGGGTTAGTCTGAGCCAATAGTTGGTCTCAGACTATTAATTTCCTAAAAAACTTGTTTCTGCTCTGGTGTGATATTGCCTGGCTGCAGTGTTCCCTGTTGCCTGTAGGTGGCACTGTCATCTCCGGCTCAGGTGGAACCACAGGGAGTATCGCAACACCATTGGGTGTCCTCTCTCGGCAGCTGTGCAGTGGGCGTGGTCAACCAACTGTGCATGCTGGGAGGGGATACTTAAGGGGCAGACGCCATTGAAAGGAGAGATCCAGGGGACCCCTTGGTCCTGTTCGGCACGTACCCCACCTTGGGTGGCCCTCATGGCCGAGGGTGCGTGCGTGTGTTTCGGTCTCGGGCACCTTTAGCCCGAGGCTGCATCACTGCAGGTAGGCCCAGCACCTTTGGCTGAGGCCTACACCCGAAGAGGAGTCCCAGGGTACTCAAGTGAGGGGTGACCCGCTCTGAAGGAGAGGAAGCCAGGGGAGGATCGGTCCCAAGGGGATTAGTGAAAGATTCGCTGTCTCGGGAGAGGCCTGGCTACCTGACAGAGGGAAGGATTCCTATCCGCCAAAAGCCTGGTAACGTGCCCCATTGGCACCTAAGGTCTTATTGTTACTAGGCCGGGATATTCGGGACTTAAGGATTCTGAGGTAGAGGATCTCCTGATCGTATCCCTTGGAAATTGCAAGTAGTTGTATCGTGCACCACACCGGCTGCTAGGACCGCTCTCAAGGGGACTATCTGGGTGAGCAAAAACCACTCAGACTTGAGTGGCGATGAGTGTTGCTTAAGTGTTGCGTGCCTGAACCTACCTCCCTGTTCATATTCTCTCATTCTAAATTTCCTGTCAAGTTCCTCAAGCAACGTATAAAAATAAACCTTTTTATTGGGGTTTAACCTACTGTGTGGACATTGGCCTTCTTAGAATAAAGAAAGAAAATAGACTTCTTCCTACACACTAGGGTGAAGACTCCAACGGAGAGAGGTAACTCGCTGCAGGACCCAAGAGAAAGAAATCAGCGGCCCATACTGTCTGAGGAGAGACATAGAGGTATCGCTACAGTTACAAAAATGTAAGGGGTGTACTCACTTTTGTGAGACACTATAAATTCTAAAAAAATTTGGGTTATTTGAAGTTTCTCAGGTATCCGAATCTCCAAATGAATTAGTAACATTTATTGAAATTTGTTTAATTTTGTTTCGTATATTCGTTTTCTAACTAATTCCAAATTTTAAGAACCATTCGAATTCGGATTGGTTGAAAAATGATCGACTGATTCGAATTCTGTGTGAAGAATAGCTGTTTTTTAAGGAGCGAGACAAGAAGCCGGCCACCACATTCTTAACAACTGATGAATCTTCAGCTGTCAGAGGGTGTTTCCCCCTGACAGCTGAAATGTAAACAAAATGCAAAACAAGACAATGAAAAATTCTGAACAAAACCAGCGTGGGGGTCCACCCCTCCCCAATCCATACCACGCCCTTCGGGTCTGGTATGGACTTCAAGGTGATCCCAATGCTAAATAAAAAAAGAAAAATGGCGTGGGGCCCCATAATCAGAACCTTATCCAAGCATGCAGCCCGGCAGGCAAGGAAAAGGGGGGACAAGCAAGCACCTCCCCCTCCTGAATCATAATACCAGGCCACATGACCTCAACATGGGGGGGTTCTCTGCCCGCCCCGCCCCAAAGAACCTTGTCCCCATGTTGATGGAGACGAGGGCCTCTTCCCCACAAGCTTGCCTGGTGGTTTTGGGGGTCTGCGGGGGGCTTATAGGAATCTGGATTCCTTCATTCAAAAATAAGGATAAAAAAATGTCCCCTGAAGTAGATCCATCATCAATCATGACGCTCGCAGCATTGTCGGACCCGAAATAAGAAAAAAAAACCTCCAGTCTGTCTGCGTGCTCCACCGTCTGACATTTCTTAAATAAGTAAGGGGCGGGGTCACTGATGATGTAATTGGGTGACCCCACCCCCTTGTGACATCATCGACCCACCAAGCCCTTATCGATGACATCACAAGGAGGCCCCATCCCTTAGCTATTTAAGATCCGTCAGACGGCAGAGCAGGCAGATGGCGGGAGCCTTCGACAAGACCGTATTTTTTTATTTTTCAGGTCCGGCGGTGAGGCGAGCAATATAATTGACGATGAATCTACTTCGGGGGAATTTTTTTTTTTTAAAGGACTTGTCAAAAACTTGTGTCTTTACTCACTTTTTACACTTTTTTGGTGAATGGTTAGGGGTAGGAGGCCCCAAATCCCAGCCCATACTTATTCACATAGGAAAGGGGCTGGGATTTAGGGCCTCCTTGTTAAAGGGGGCTTCCAGATTCCAGAAAGCCCTCTGCCCACAAACCCTCACAACCACTGTCTAGGGTTGTGGAGAAGAGGCCCTTGTCCCCATCAAAAAGGGTCAATGTGCTGGTCCCCTCCCTTTCCTGGCCTGCCAGGCTGCATGCTAGGATAAGGGTCTGGTATGGATTAACAACTGATGACTCATCAGCTGTCAACGGGATTCCCCACTGAATGCATACCAGGCCCTTTGGGTCTGTTATGGATTTTAAGGGGAACCCCATGCCAAAATAAAAAAAAAGGGCCTTCAAAATCATAATAGACCTGAAGGCCTGGTATGGATTGAGGGGGGACCCCACACTGTTTTTTATACAGAATTTTTCATTACCGGCATTCTTTTGTCTACATTTTAGCTGTCAGTGGGGAAGCTGCTTGCAACTGATGAGTCATCAGTTGTTAAGGACGCTTCTCAACCCACTCCTTAACAACCAGCTATTCTTCACACGGAATTCAAATTAGTCGATCATTTTTCAAAAGATCTGAATTCTAATCATTCAGAAAATTCGGAATTAATTAGAAAATGAATAAGCGAAACTAAATTAAATGAAACTAATTCTGAAACAAAGCAAAATAAGTAACATAACAAATCTGAAACAAAACAAAACAAATATGTCCGTTCTAATTATCAAAAATATGTAGGCATAAGACACATCACAAGTAGGGATGAGCCAAACACACCCCGGTTCGGTTCGCATCCAGAACATGCGAACGGACCGATAGTTTGCATATACTTTCGAACCCTGTTAAAGTCTATGGGACTCGAACGGGAGAAATCAAAAGTGCGAATTTTAAAGGCTAATATGCAAGTTATTGCCCCAGGGTACATGTATCAATGCAAAAAACTGTTTTAAAAACGGCCGTTTTTTCAGGAGCAGTGATTTTAATGATGCTTAAAGTGAAAAAATAAAAGTGAAATATTCCTTTAAATATCGTGCCTGGGGGGTGTCTATAGTATGCCTGTGAAGTGGCGCGTGTTTACCATGTTTATAACTGTCCCTGCACAAAATGACAATTCTAAAGGAATAAAAGTAATTTAAAACTGCTTGCGGCTTTAATGTAATGTCTGGTCCCGGCAATATGGATGAAAATCATTGAGAAAAAGGGCATGGGTACCCCCCCACCCCCCCCAGCCCATTACCAGCCCCTTTGGGTCTTGTATGGATATTAAGGGGAACCCCACACCCAAATTAAAAAAAGGAAAGGCGTGGGGCCCCCAGGCCCTATGTACTCTGAACAGCAGTATACAGGCGGAATATAAGTAGAATCTGTTTGAAATTTTGAACTGGTACATTTTTAAAAAATAGCTCCACCAAACAAATCTATTTTTAAGCTTTTTGGAAAACATAGGGAAGGGTTATCACCCCTGTAACATTTGTTTTGCTGTCTGTGCACCTGTTCAGAAGATTTAACCTCACTTTCTGTCCCAATGACAATTGGATTTTGTATTTTTTTTTTTTTTTTTTTAGGGAAACAAGGATTAGTGATAAAGCATCAGTGGAGAGGAGACACCTTTTTACAATATTAACTCTTACAGGAGAGAATTTCCCTTCCTAGGGGTAGATTTCCTCTCACTTCCTGTTTTCTCCCTCCGTTTGTAAGTAGGAGTCGTTTGAAAGTCGGATGTTTGAAAGTAGGGGCCTGCCCTATGTACTCTGCAGAAATTTGGGCCTTAGGTGTTGGTGTTGCCACAACACTGTAAGCCCTCACAGTTACTCTTGGTGGGCGCTGGAATGCCCTGCTGTGAACTTCTATATCAAGAATTGTAATTACATGCCATTGTTCAACAGTGACAGAAAAATTGGGCCTTTGGTGGTGGTGGTGCTGGTGCCACAACACTGTAAGTCCTCACAGTTACTCTTGGTGGGCGCTGGAACGGGCCCTGCTGTGAAATATTATATTGAGAATTGTAATTACATGCACCTGTTGGACAGGGGTAGAAAAATTGGGCCTTTGGTGGTCGTGGTGGTGTTGCCACAACACTGTAAGCCCTCACAGTTACTCTTGGTGGGCGCATGAATGGGCCCTGCTGTGAAATATTAGATCAAGAATTGTAATTACATGCCCCTGTTGAACAGGGGCAGAAAAATTGGGCCTTGGGCACTGGTGCTGGTGCCACAACACTGCAACCCCTCACAGATACTCTAGTTGGAGCGCAGGAATGAGCCCTGCTGCAAAAGTATTGCAGCAAAAAATTATAATTACACGCCCCTGTTAAACAGGGGCAGAAAAATTGGGCCTTAGCCACTGGTGGCGGTGCCCAGAACCAAACATGTTTTTACAAGCTATCAACATAAACAGGAGGAAGAGGATAGTCAGCATAACAGGATAGTCACTCAGCATCAGCATAGGCAGTCTTGAAGGGATTTCACATAAAAAAAAAAAATTATTCGGTTACATCAGCATCAGGTGCTTGGTAGCTGGTGATCCGAGACTGATTCATTTTTATGAAGGTCAGCTGATCGACCGAGTCGGTGGCCAGGCGCACCCTGTGATCGGTTACAAAGCCTCCAGCAGCACTGAATGTGCGTTCCAAAAGAATGCTGGATGCAGGACAGGCCAGTAGCTCAATTGCATACTGTGCAAGCTCTGGCCAGTGATCCATCCTCAAGACCCAGTCACCCAGAGGATTTTCGGTGGGAAAGGTGTCCAAGTCTGATCTTGCCCCTAGGTATTCCTGTACAATGTGAATCAGACGCTGGCGATGGTTGCTGGAACCGATCATACCTTGGGGCTGCGGACTAAAAAATTGTCTGAACGCATCAGTCATACGGCCACCTTCTCCACCGCTCCTTCTGTGACTGACCGAAGCCTCAGCAACATGTTGTCCAGGACCAGGAATTTGTAACCTCCCAGGCTCTGGAAATGCGTCGCACAAACCTTTCTGCAAGGCCTTCCGAAGATGTTTCATCCTCTGCTCCCTCTGCGACAGCTGGATAAGGTCCGCAACCTTACCCTTGTAACGTGGATCAAGGAGGGTTGCCAGCCAGTAATGATCCCTCTCCTTGATACCACGAATACGAGGATCCTTCCGCAGGCTTTGCAGGATCAGGGAGGCCATACAGCGTAGGTTTGCTCAGACATTCGTCCGAAGTCCTCTGGGTCACTAAGGAACGACATGATCCGCAGCCACCTCCACCCAGCCACGTACAAGTCCATGGGTTTCTTGGGACTGTAAATGATCCCTTGAAGACTGCTGCTGATGCTGAGTGCTAAGCTCCACCTCCATGCTGACACAATCCTCCTCCTCCTCGTCCTCTTCCTGTGTGATCGGTGGGCCAGCAGTAACACTGTCTGGATAAAGGGGGCCTTGAGAGGTAAGGAAGTCCTCCTCTTCCTCCCTCTGCTCTGCCTCAAGTGCCCTGTCCATTATTCCATGCAGCGTGTGCTCCAACAGTTGGACAAGAGGGGCAGTGTCACTGATGCATACACTGTCACTGCTCACCATCCTCGTGGCCTCCTCAAATGGTGACAGGACAGTGGATAAATCCCTGATCATGACACATTGGCATGGCAAAAAAAAAACAAGCTCCCCTGACCCTGTCCTGGTGCCATAGTCGCACAGGTACATATTGATGGCCCTCTGCTGCGTATGCAGCCGCTGCAGCATGGCCAACGTTGAGTTCCATCTGGTGGGCATGTAACAGATTATGCGGTTCTTGGGCAGGTTGTATTCCTTTTGGAGGTCAGCCAGCCGAGCACTGGCATTATATGACCAGCGGAAATGCTCACAGACTTTCCTGGCCTGCCTCAGGACATCCTGTAAGCCCAGGTACCTGCCCAAGAACCACTGCACCACCAAGTTAAGGACGTGAGCCAAACAGGGCACATGGGTCAGCTGTCCCTGTCGGAGGGCGGAGAGGAGGTTGGTGCCATTGTTGCAAACCACCATTCCTGGCTTAAGCTGGCGTGGCGTCAACCACCTCTGAGCCTGCCCCTGCAGAGCTGACAGAATCTCTGCCCCAGTGTGGTTCCTGTCCCCCAAGCACACCAGCTCAAGCACTGCATGGCATCTTTTTGCTTGCGTACTTGCGTAGCCCCTTGAACGCCTACGGAGCACCGCTGGTTCAGAGGACAAATCAGCAGAGAAAGAGGCCCTGGAGGAAGAAGAGGAGGGGGTGGAGGATAGAGGTGTGTCAGAATCACCACTAGTAGCATTTTGGAGGCATGGTGGCGGGACAACCTCCAACACTACTGCACCAACACTACTGCACCCTGTCCTGCATCCTTCCCAGCTGCCAGCAGAGTCACCCAGTGGGCCGTAAAAGATAGGTAACGTCCCTGTCCATACCTGCTGGACCATGAGTCAGTGGTAATATGCACCTTACCGCTGACCGCCCTGTCCAACGAGGCCAAGACATTGCCTTCCACATGCCAGTAGAGAGCCGGAATCGCCTTCCGTGAAAAAAAGTGGCGTTTGGGAACCTGCCACTGAGGTACCGCACATTCCACAAACTCCCGGAAGGGGGCAGAGTCTACCAACTGAAAAGGCAGCAGTTGAAGTGCTAGCAATTTAGCCGTGCTTGCAATTTAGCCAAGCTTGCATTCAACCGCTGGGCATGTGGATGGCTGGGAGCGAATTTCTTTCGGCGGTGCAGCAGCTGGGGCAGGGAAATTTGCCTGGTACAATCGGACGTTGGTGTACCGATAGCAGATTGCCTGAAAGTACTTGGCAGTGTCACACCTAATTCTACACCTTCATTCCGCTCAGTGCAGGTTTCTGAGAGGACTGAAGGTATAGTGGGGTTGGAGATCCCAGCTGATGAGGAGCAAGGAGAGGTCCGCTTTGTTCTTTGGTGTGGATCTTTTATGTACTGTTGCCAACGGACTGCAAGGCAGGTGGACATATGTCTAGTCAAGCATGTGGTGCCCAAACGGCTGATGTTTTGGCCACGCGAGATACGCTTCAGGCATATGTTGCAAACAGCAACGGTGCGATCTGCTGCACACGTCTCAAAAAAGGCTAACACCAAATAACTTTTGGAATAACGCACAGACAGCAGCGCCCTGCACATGCGGAGCTCTGCAGTGTGATGCAGTCGGTTGGCTGCCCTTAAGCTGGCCCCTGGAGGGCATCCTGCCTAGTTGGAGATGTGCCTCCTCCTCCTCCTCCTCCTCTCTCCTACCAGGCACCCGCATAGAGTCAGTGACCTCATCATCCCCTCCTCGTCACTGGAGCAAACCTGGCAGTATGCTGCAGCTGGGGGAACATGACTGCCAGTTTGCTGTCCTTCTTGGGCACCCCCTCTCTCTGGGCTCACGTTACTGCTTTCCTCAAGCTGGGTACCATCATCGGAGCCTTCAAAATGCTGCGCATCCTTCTGCAGCATGTTCCCAACACTGTGGTCAAACAGTTCAGGGGATTCCTCAGGACATGGTGGGGCTAGAGAAGGAGTGACTGATGCCATTGAGCCAATGTAAGAGGCCGCTTTGGCAGCTGCTTTGGCAGACAAAGTACCCTGAGCCTGGGTGAGAGAGGATGAGGATGGCTTGGTCATCCACTCTACCAACTCTTCTGCATGTTGCGGCTCAACGCGGCAAGCTGCCGAAAAAGAGGACAGTATACAGTACACTGACTTAATATACTGCAGCTTAGCTCAATCAACTGCCTGTCTGTATTATTAGGAAGAGAACAGGGATGGTCTGCAGTCAGCTTTACCTGCACACTGAGCCCAGTATACAGTACACTGACTTAAAGTGGTTGTAAACCCTCCTAAATTTTTTATTTTTTTTAACTAGCTGTAAGAGAAAGCCATAATGAGCTAATATGACTAGCATAATAGCTCATTATGCATCACTTACCTTAGATCGGGGCCCCCAAAGCCGTCCTCGTCTCCCTCTTCAGCCGCATCCATCGCTGCGGCGATAGCCGGAAGGTTACTTCCGGGTATCGCCACTCCAGCCAATCACAGCGCCGCTCCGGCGCTGTGATTGGCCGGAGCAGCGAAGACGTGACTCCGCGCATGCGCGCGTGAGCCGTCGAATTCGGCTACGTCGTCGAATGTTGCGACCTAGCCGAATTTGTGAATGGGGTTAACCACATGCGCATGCGCGTGACGTCAGCGTCATTTAAATGCAAATATCTCCTTAACCGTGTAGGTTAAGGAGATATTTCATGCACCTACAGGTAAGCCTTAATCTAGGGTTTACAACCACTTTAATATACTGCAGCGAGAATAACAGGAACACTTTGAAGTGAGATCTAGCTAAACTGAATACAGTGTGTATATATTGTGAGGGGGTTAACTCAAAAGCGGGTGTGTGTGACCCCCTGGATGGGTTCACCACACAAAAACAGGCACAGCAGACAGTGATAGGAGAAAACAAAAGGGTGCGGTTTTATTTGAACTATATACAGACAAAAAAATACAGCAAAAACAAAAGAAACAGGAAAATAAATCCTGGTCAACTTGACCGCTCACTACACACGTTGGTGTCCCTAACTAACAACTGGGTACAGCCTTGTGCTGTCCCAGTCCCTAGCTCCCTGCTTTTAGAAGTTCTTAGCAATAACCACACAGGCTTTGGCTCACCGCACAGAGATCACACTCCCCAGACTATCCACACAGATCTTGTTCCAGGTTGGAGCATCTCCCTTAGCATGCTGGGAGTTCTTGTAGAGGCCCTAATGAGCCCAATTACTTCAGCTGGGCTCATTAACTCTTCCCCTGCAAGACTCCCAGCACTCCACCTAGTGGTATAAATCGGCATAAAGCCTGAATCTAGGACATATATACGTTCCATCCTGGATGCAACCTGGTGATTTTACCTGCCTGCTGTCACAATATATATATATATATATATATATATATATATATATATATATATTAGGGCTGTGGAAATTAACTATTAATTCCTCGATTAATCGATACATTTTTTTGATCGATCAAAATTCTTTTGATCGGTATTCACCTCTCTGCCAGTTTTCAGGTCTTCAGGGAGTTCGGTCGGAGATCCGGTGACGTCACGGACACCAGCGGGGCTCTTGCCGTGTCCATCTGAGGGGCTCCTTTGCTGTGCCTTCATATCTGCATGCCGGCGGGACCTTACTATCTGCCACACGCAAGGGCTGTTACACTTCCCTCTATCACTTCCCTCTATCAACCTGGGATTCAACAGCTATCCACTGGGAGTTGTGATAGTTTCCTTCACAGGACATCTACATGCCGACGGACTGATGTTAACCCCTCCTCATCTGTATTCAGCAGTGGTATAGTTGTACACATTTTTATACCAGTATCATACTTAGCTACATGTTTTTATGACCGCTTTTGCTACCGTTTGGTATTACTCGCACCATTTTTACAGTTTATGTGGCTACATCGATTTTATCTCCAGTGCAATATTTATTTTGTTACCTACTTGAAGACTATAAAAGTTTTAATGCTATTCCCATCGAGCGCTGCCTTTGTGTGTTTTTTGTATCCTGCTATCCATTTTTCCAGTGGTTGGTAACTGCAATGGGAATCAGCCTGCAAGGAGATCAGCTAAAAGTAGTTGGAGCTGTATGTGCGTTATAATTAATCGAAATTAGTCGACTAATCAATAAAAAAAAAAAAAACGATGAATCGAACACCAAATTTTTAATCAGTAACAGCCCTATATATATATATATATATATATATACATATATATATATATATATATATATATATATATATATATTAGGGCTGTTACTGATTAAAATTTTTGTGTTCGATTAATCGATTTTTTTTTAAATCGATTAATCGACTTATTATCGATTAATTATAACGCACATACAGATCCAACTACTTTTAGCTGATCTCCTTGCAGGCTGATTCCCAGTGCAGCTACCAACCACTGGAAAAATGGATAGCAGGATAAAAAAACACACAAAGGCAGCGCTCGATGGGAATAGCATTAAAACTTTTATAGTCTTCAAGTAGGTAACAAAATAAATATTGCACTGGAGATAAAATAGATGTAGCTACATAAACTGTAAAAATGGTGCGAGTAATACCAAACGGTAGCAAAAGCAGTCATAAAAACATGTAGCTAAGTATGATACTGGTATAAAAATGTGTACAACTATACCACTGCTGAATCCAGATGAGGAGGGGTTAACATCAGTCCGTTGGCATGTAGATGTCCCGTGAAGGGAACTATCACAGCAAAGGAGCCCTTCAGATGGACACGGCAAGCCCCGCCGGTGTCCGTGACGTCACCGGATCTCCGACCTAACTCCCTGAAGACCCGGAAACCGGCGGAGAGGTGAGTACCAGGTTGATATAGGGAAGTGATAGAGGGAAGTGTAACAGCCCTTGCGTGTGGCAGATAGTAAGGTCCCGCCGGCATGCAGATATGAAGGCACAGCAAAGGAGCCCTTCAGATGGACACGGCAAGCCCCGCCGGTGTCCGTGACGTCACCGGATCTTCAACGGAACTCCCTGAAGACCCGGAAGCCGGCGGAGAGGTGAGTACCGATCAAAAGAATTTTGATCGATCAAAAAAAATTTATCGATTAATCGAGGAATTAATAGTTAAATTCCACAGCCCTAATATATATATATATATATATATATATATATATATATATATATATATACACAACTCCTGGGATGCATATATATACGAAATACACTGACTGCAGCTACCTGAATCGCCTGCCTGCTCTATCTAACTGAAATAAAATGACACTCTGACTCTCTCTCTATCTCTCTCAGACTCTCACAACACCGCAACACACTAAACAAAGCTGACACACAGGCGGCCTTATATAGTGTGGGGCGTGTACCTACTCCCCTGAGCCATGATTGGCCAAAGGCACCCTTCCTTTGGCCAATTATGGCTCTCTGTGCTGACGGTGCTGTGATTGGCCAAAGCATGCGGGTCATAGTGCATGCTTGGCCAATCATCAGCCAGCAATGCACTGCGATGACGCAGTGAATTATGGGCCATGACGCGCCACTCGAATTTGGCGCGAACGGCCCATAATGTTCAAAATTCGGCGAACGAGCGAACAGCCGATGTTCGACTCGAACATGAGTTCGACTCGAACACGAAGCTCATCCCTAATCACAAGACAATTATACAAAAAAATATTATTTAAAGCCAGAAGTGATTTTTTTACCACTAATATTCCAATATACTGGCTTTTGAAATTTACAAATGCAGCAATTTAGAAATTGGATGAAAGGCTTAGCACTCGGAAATATTTTTTGTAAGATAAATAGTGAATTATATATACATGTAGCGGGGTCCCCTTTAAGACTCTCAGGACTACCTTGCCCAGAATCCCTTTCGGCATGTTTCCACCCCAGAGACTCATGGGAGGGGTTATAAAAGGAGGAGGCGAGGCTGGGCTCGGCCTCTTTGGGACACGAGACTTCAGTGACTGATCCTCCTGTGCGGATGTGCCGGAGTGCAAGGCCTGAAGCCTGAGGCCTTGCGCAGCACCAAAGAGCCTTCCACCCCATTGCGAGCCTGGGTGGCATCTGACTTCGCTTGTCTACAACCTTGGTTGGATCGGGGACCCGATCGCTGGAGACACTGTGTGTGTGAGGACACAGTCGGTGGAAGTTCCCGGACTGGGATCGCGTCCGGAGGGGTGAGAGGGCGTATGCTCAGACCATATACTGTTGTTGCTAATGTGCCTATAGACTGCCGTGGCCCACAAGTTTATTTCTGATACTCTCACTGGAGATCCATATCAGAGCGGAACTTAGGCTGCATTCACACCTGAGCGTTTTGTAGCCTGAAGCCTGAAGCTACAAAACGCTAGAGGGGAAAAAATCCATTATTATTATCTATTACCCTTTTTTGTCGCGCGAATCGGGCAGATTGGGCGTTTTAGGATTCATATAATGTAATGGAAACGCCCGATTCAAGCGTCTAGCGCGACAACGAGCGTTCCGACGGGCGCAAATTCGCGCGACAAAACAATGGTAAAAACGACGGTAAAAACGCCCGATTCGCTACGCTCAGGTGTGAATGCAGCCTTAGAGTTCATGAAGTAACATGTTTAGTTCATCACAACCTTCCCATTGGATTACAAATGGTATTCTGTTAATGTGCACCACCTTTAAAGAATTGCCGGTGAAGAAACCATTATCCCCTATAGACTGAGTTTTAGATATCTGAGCCAGGCCTGGCCAGCTAGTTAGTTCATTTAGTTACTGCGTCACAGGGCGCCTAGTTAACGGTCGCCCACGCGGCGCACCTTTACTGTTCATTTTAAATGCATAGTATGTTATTGCTGCAGGGCTCTGCAATTTATTACCTGTGAACTGTTACCACTGTTAACCTTTCTTACCAAAAGCTTAAAGTAAATTTGATACCCTTTTCATTATTGTCTTGGTGTCTGGGTTTACTCATACAGTATAAGAAAATATATATTGCTGCCAATACTAACTGTTCCAGTAGGGGGTCGAGTACATTGCCGGGGGTTGGCGGAGCTGTTTTCAGGGCCCAAACTAAATCTGCGGCCTTCTTAGTTGAAGGTATCGCTACACGTGGGGGTTCTCGTCCGGGATCCTGATACAGCAATTAAACGCCAGAGGTGCCGTCATGGACCCGCAAGGAATAAGAGCGTGGTGCGAAGTGGCTAAGACAGACCCAAGCCAGTCAGTGGTCATCAACCTACCAGGGGAGGAATGGTCAATTGAAACGATAGAGGAGTTAATGAAGTCAGTGACCCCAGATCACACACCGTGGGTGATGGGAATAAAGTCAGACCCAGACATCTCATACCAGTATGCACTAGTGGAATACTTGGACGGGATGCCAGAGGCTTGTAAGCGCAACTGTGTACAGAGGCCAGATAATAGATCTTATAGGTTGGCGCACGCAATTAAGAAGGAGCCATCACCGATGGGATCACCGCAGGCTGCGGCCCGTACCCCACCTGAAAGAGGAGATAGGGCGACGCCCCCCGTGGCGCCTGCACCTGTCACTGCTATATCACCAGAACTGATAAATGCAATAGGGGATCTGCTGACCAAGTGTCAGAAGACAAGCACGGTCCATGTAGAGACTAGCTACCGGAGACTAAAGACATTCTCGGAGAAGCTCCCTGTCCCTGCAGGGGAAGAAGATTTTGACACCTGGGTGGAGCAGGCATTGCAGGCAGTAGAGGCATGGGAGGTGCCTGAAGCGCAGAAGAGGCAACGAGTGATAGAAAGCCTTAAAGGCGCAGCAGCAGCAGCAGTAAAAAGTTTTCGGTTTGGAAATGCAGATTGCACGGCTAAAGACTGTCTAGCCATGCTACAGGAAGAGTTTGGTCAATTGGAAAAGGTGACAGAGATGGTCTACCAATTTGAACATACTTTCCAACAACCGAAGTAGAAACTTTCGGAGTATGTTAGAAGACTGAACAGGTTGCTGTGCAAGATTGTGTTAACCTCCTTAGCGGTAATCCCGAGTCTGGCTCGGGGTGAGTTTTCAATGCTAAGAGCGGTAACCCCGAGCCAGACTCGGGCTGCATCGCAGTATCCAGGGGAAGTAACTTACCTTGTTTCCTGGATCCTGCGATGTCCTCCCGCAGTGTCTGCGAGCCGTGTCTCGCTCGATCCTCACTGCCGAGTGCCGAGCTCCGTTCCCTGCGACGTTGCGACTCACAGGGACAGAGTTCGGCGCCAAATTCAAAAAAGTAAACACATAGTATACATACAGTATACTGTAATCTTACAGATTACAGTACTGTATGTAATAATTACACACCCCCTTTGTCCCTAGTGGTCTGCCCAGTGTCCTGCATGCACTTTTATATAATAAAAACTTTTCTTTCTGCCTGGAAACTGGAGATTGTCCATAGCAACCAAAAAGTGTCCCTTTATGTCAAAAGTGG
Source organism: Rana muscosa (assembly GCA_029206835.1). Lineage (NCBI taxonomy): Eukaryota > Metazoa > Chordata > Amphibia > Anura > Ranidae > Rana > Rana muscosa. The sequence goes on along the minus strand of CM055123.1, from coordinate 19,662,635 downwards.
TTTTAGACCAGCTAGAAAACAGCGATAATAAATTAGAATCACTCGCAGAACTGAGCGATAGCGATTTGTGGGGAAATTCATCATCAAACAAAAAATCTAATGACAGCGACAATTCTGCAACTGAGCAAATTTCAGTGTTTTTTATTTGATTACATTATTGAATAATTTTTATTATAATTACATTACTATTTGTTATAATTATTTATAGTTATTTATTATATTCTAATTTATTATTTTGTGTTTCAAACTTTATCATACCCGGGATGTCTACTAGACTCTTGTTTGGTCAGGTTTAAGTAAGTAATTACTAAGAATCGCAGGCCTACAATACATAACACCAAATTTCCATGCAAAATAATTGTACCGCTTTTGGTACATAATTCCAGACAGAATCATACCGCCAGGGAGGTTAAAGAAGGGAATGAAGCCCCAAGATACAGATGCGGCAAGAATGAAACAAGTTTTAAAGGGAGCATTACGCTCGGATCCAGTCTGGCTGCACCTGAAGACCTCGGGAGGAGGAACGCTACTAACTTATGCTGACTTGATAAAAATCATCAGAGATGAGGAGGCACTACAACAGGACCAGCAAATGATTAAGGCAAATGTTGTACCCGCGCAGGTGCTAGTCAATCCAGTGATGACCCCTGAAAGAGACTCAGAGGTAGACACTCTAAAAGCTCAAATGTCCAAGGTGTTAGAGATGTTGACCTCTCTGATGGCAAAAGACACAGAGGGTCCCAAGAGAGAAGTACCAACGAAGGAATTATTCCCAATTGCCTCAGCACCCGCATCTTTACAAGAATGGGGAGATATAGTCTGCTTTAACTGTGGAGGAATTGGCCATATTGCAGCTACATGTTCCAGTCCCAAGAAGAAGAAACCAGACAACCGCAAGCCGGCAGGAAACTCCAGAGGGCCCCGGTGAAGGAGTCAACCGGGTGCCCACCACTTTCAGTGAGCTCCAAGCTGAATGCGAAGCAGAAGAAAAGAGGAGATAAAACACCTCAGAGGAAACGCAACATTCCTCAACAGAGATGTACCCCAGAAAAAGGGGGCAAGACCCCTCAGAAGGGACACAGCACTCCCCAGAGGGGGTACACACCTAAGAAGAATAATAGTATCCCTCAGCGGGTCCATACACCCATTGAAAGGAGGGAAATCAATGCATACCAGGCTCAAGAAAGATTAAAGTCCAAAGGGAATTGGATGAGAGAGAGTCCGAAAGGAAAGGGTCAGAAGAAGGCGACCCCTGTCAGACCATATCCGGAAAAGCTGGTAGGCCCATCTCCTATAGTGCCCATTCAAGTGGAGGGAGTCTACACCAGAGCCATCTTGGATACTGGGGCACAAGTGACCCTGTTATACCGAGATTTCTACGATAAGCACTTGAGTCACCTGCCCATCCAGAAGATAGAGGGACTAGAGATATGTGGGATTGGAACCCAGAATTTCCCCTACGATGGCTATCTGCCTGTCAAGATGATCTTTGACCCATCTGTGGCTGGAAAAGCCGAAGTGTTTGACACCCTGGCAGTTGTGTGCCCTCGGCCGCCAGGAGCCAACAAGAGTTCCCTTATAATAGGGACGAACACGGACCTGGTCCGAAGACTTCTGACCCCTCTAGTGAAAGAGAAGGGGTTAGCGGTCACCAAGATCCACCCCCATGCTGAAGACGGCTTACCAACGGCTGGTCCTAGAGCAAAAGACCCCTGGAGAGGGGATAGGGAAGGTGTGGAGACTTGGAAGAGAAGGGATAGTGTTGCAGCCCGGCGAAGTAACCTGTCTTAGAGCCACTGTGAAGCTTACTTGGGAGCAGCCTGGACCCTTTGTCATGTTGAAGTCCGACCCAAGGGAAGAGTCCCCCGGTCTGGAAGTGATACCAGAAGTGATTCCGCTGAAGGCCCTGAAGAAGGCCCATTGTAGAGTTCCAGTGAGTGTTAGGAACAATACAGATGGCCCCATGGAAATCCCAGCCAGGATGCTGCTGGGCCAGGTGAGCCCTGCTGCCCCTGTCAACTTGTCAGAAGTAAAGGGGGCGGGCGAAGGAGAAGATGCTTGGGAGAAGCTATCCATGGAAAACCTGAATCTGCCCAGGGCTTGGAAGGAGAGAGCCAAGGCCCAGTTGACCAGATGGGAGAAGATCTTCTCCAAAGATGAGTTCGATGTGGGGTGTGCAAGGAGTGCCACCCATCGGATCTGCCTCCAAGAAGATAAGCCCTTCAGAGAGAGGGTCAGGCAGGTCTCACTAGCGGATCTGGAGGATCTAAGGGAACAACTTGCAGAACTCAAAAGGACTGGTGTGATACGGGAGTCTAGAAGCCCCTATGCCTCCCCGATAGTGGTGGTCAGGAAGAAGAATGGATTGTTGAGGCTCTGTATCGACTACAGGACTCTTAACAGGAGAACCATACCCGACCAGTACACCACTCCGAGGATAGAGGATGCCCTACAGAGCTTGTCTGGGGCCAAGTGGTTCAGCGTTATGGATCTCAAGAGTGGGTACTATCAGATCCCTATGCACCCAGAAGACAAGGAGAAGACAGCTTTCATAACCCCAGTGGGGTTCTTTGAATTCGACCGGATGCCCCAAGGTCTGTCTGGAACCCCAGCTACTTTCCAACGTCTCATGGAGAAGACTGTAGGAGACATGAACCTTATTGAAGTCCTTGTATACCTGGACGATGTCATTGTCTTTGGAAGAACCCTGGAGGAACACGAGGAGAGGCTAGAAAAAGTTTTGAGGAGACTCAGTGAGGAGGGACTCAAACTTTCGCCTGAGAAGTGTCGGTTCTACCAGTCTTCTGTGAACTACCTGGGGCACATAATGTCTGAAGAAGGGGTGGCCACAGACCCTGAGAAATTGGAGGCAGTTACCTCCTGGCCACGACCCACCACAGTAACAGAACTCAGATCTTTCTTAGGGTTCTGCTCCTATTACAGGAGGTTTGTGGAGGGATTCGCCCGAATTGCTAGACCATTGAATGAACTGCTCAAGACTGAGGGAGAGGAGGATGACTCAGGGCCCAGGAAGCCGGGAGAATCCATCAGAGATCAGTGGAACCAGAAATGTGAAGAGGCCTTCCAAGCATTGAAGAAGAGCCTAACCACTGCTCCAGTTTTGGCCTACGCAGACCCAACCAAACCCTATGAACTACACGTAGATGCTAGTCATGACGGTCTGGGAGGAGTACTTTATCAAGAACACGAAGGGCAACTACGGCCTGTTGCCTACGTGAGCAGGAGCCTGACCCCCTCTGAGAAAAACTACCCCACTCACAAGCTGGAGTTCCTGGCCCTTAAGTGGGCGGTAGTAGACAAGCTCAAAGACTACCTGTATGGGGCGGAGTTCACTGTGAAGACCGACAACAACCCCCTGACCTACTTATTCACTATAGCAAAGCTGGACGCCACTGGACACAGGTGGCTGGCCGCATTGTCTGGATTCAATTTCAGCCTAAAATACAGGCCAGGGATTGGGAATCGAGATGCAGACGCTTTGTCCAGAAGATCACATGGTTCCACCCATGACATGGAAGACTGGACTCAAGTGGCACCAGACGGGGTGCGGGCCCTATGTCAGGGGGCTGAATTGCAAGCTAGAGGGGGCTCAAGGGCGAAAGAGATTGGGGACTCCTGTCATGGTAACTCCTAACAATACTGTGGAGTAACTAAACTGGAGGAAGACCATCTGCCAAAGCTGTCTAAGAAGGAACTAAGATGTGACCAATTAGAAGACCCCATGGGGAAATTAGTTCTGGAAGCCCTGGAGAATCAGGATCCAGACAGACTTCTGAGTCACTCCTCAAAGGAAGCTCGCCTGTTGAGGAAAGAGTGGGACAGGTTACAGGTGCATCAGGGAGTGGTCTACCGAAGGGGCCCCTCTGATGACCTGGAAGATAAATGGCAATTGTTTCTTCCGGAAAAACACAGAGAGACTGTTCTGATTGCCCTACATGACAATCATGGCCACTTAGGGGCGGAAAGAACCTTTCAACTTGTCATAAGTCGGTTCTATTGGCCCTGCATGAGGGCGGAAGTAGAAGAGTACTGCCATTCGTGTGCACACTGCATCCAGAGGAAGACTTTACCCCATCAAGCTGCCCCCATGGGCCATCTACAAAGTCAAGGCCCAATGGATCTGGTATGCATTGATTTCCTCTGCCTCGAACCCGATCTGAGTGGACTAGGAAATGTTCTGGTGATAACCGATCATTTCACCCGGTATGCCCAAGCTTTCCCAACCAAAGACCAGAAGGCTTCCACAGTAGCCAAGGTACTTATGGAGAAGTATTTTGTCCATTATGGGCTGCCCCAGCGACTTCATTCAGATCAAGGAAGGGACTTTGAGAGTCGACTGATCCGGAAACTCCTGGATTCATTGGGAATCAAGAAGACTCGAACTACACCTTACCACCCACAGGGGGATGCTCAGCCGGAGAGGTTTAACCGAACCTTGCTCAACATGTTGGGGACTCTGGAAAGTGAGAAGAAACAACATTGGAGCAAACACATAGCAGCTATAGTACATTCTTACAACTGCACCACCAGTGATGCTATGGGCTACTCCCCATATCGACTTATGTTTGGGAGAGAAGCGAGACTACCTGTAGACTTGGCCTTTGGCACCTCTTTAGACCATTCCTCAGCCACATCCCACAAAGGATATGTGGACAGGCTCAGACACAGCCTGAAAGTAGCCTATGAACCAGCTCAAGCGGCCTCAGATCAAAGGGGAGCTTGAAACAAAAGAAACTTCGACTTGAAGGTCCGGGTACAAGACCTACAGCCCGGGGATTGAGTACTGCTACGCAATCTGGGGGTCCCTGGAAAACACAAACTTGCACACAGATGGAGATCTGAACCCTATGTTATCTGTAGGAAGTTGCCGGGCCTACCTGTCTACAAGTTGAAGCCAGAAGGAAAGGTAGGCCCACTGAAGACGTGGCATCGAAACCACCTGCTCCCACTTGCTGAAGCAGTCAGGATACCTCCAGTGAGAGACTCCCCTGAACCAGTGTCTATTCTGGATACCCCCAGATCAAACACTCGGTCTCAGACCTCTCGGACTGAAGATATAGAAGCTTCTGAACTCAGTGGAGATGAAGGAGGAGAGCTTGACTGGCTGTGGCCTTCCCCAACTCAAGGGACTTCTGCTATAGATCTTCCAACTACTGAAGACACTACAGATACACAACTGAATGCAGAAGCCGTTGAATTCATCCCATATAGTCCTTCATTTGATTACTGGGAAGATGCCCGTGATGTTTACCCTGAACAGGACCCTAGAGACTCTATGTATCCCTCGGCTCCTGAAGCAGATGTTACAGAGCCTGCCGTGTTGCCTAAACCTGTTACAGAAGAAGAGCATGTGGCGCCAGAACCAGAAACCCCAAGGGAACAAAGGGCCCGCAGAGTCATAAGGCCTCCCAGAAAGTTGACCTACCCACAAATCGGGAAGAGCTCAGAAGATTCTGTGATCACTGCTAGGAGGAGTGTAGAGAATCCGGACCCCTCCACTGTACGTTTGGTAGAGGGCAACCCCCACTCACTCTCTGGCACAGTTAGGCAGGTCACTCAGGATAGTATGACCTGTGGCAAGGGGAATCCAACCCCTCGGTTTTGGTGGGAATTCCCTATGCCAACCTCTTATGCAATGTTGCCTGGGGTTGTACGCAGTGTATGCTAAGGTTTCTTTGGGGACCAAAGAATTTAAGTGGGGGGAGTGTGTAGCGGGGTCCCCTTTAAGACTCTCGGGACTACCTTGCCCAGAATCCCTTTCGGCATGTTTCCACCCCAGAGACTCATGGGAGGGGTTATAAAAGGAGGAGGCGAGGCTGGGCTCGGCCTCTTTGGGACACTAAACTTCAGTGACTGATCCTCCTGTGCGGATGTGCCGGAGTGCAGGGCCTGAAGCCTGAGGCCTTGCGCTGCACCAAAGAGCTTTCCACCCCACTGCGAGCCTGGGTGGCATCTGACTTCGCTTGTCTACAACCTTGGTTGGATCGGGGACCCGATCGCTGGAGACACTGTGTGTGTGAGGACACAGTCGGTGGAAGTTCCCGTTGGGATCGCGTCCGGAGGGGTGAGAGGGCGTATGCTCAGACCATATACTGTTGTTGCTAATGTGCCTATAGACTGCCGTGGCCCACAAGTTTATTTCTGATACTCTCACTGGAGATCCATATCAGAGCGGAACTTAGAGTTCATGAAGTAACGTGTTTAGTTCATCACAACCTTCCCATTGGATTACAAATGGTATTCTGTTTAATGTGCACCACCTTTAAAGAATTGCCGGTGAAGAAACCATCATCCCCTATAGACTGAGTTTTAGATATCTGAGCCAGGCCTGGCCAGCTAGTTAGTTCATTTAGTTACTGCGTCACAGGACGCCTAGTTAACGGTCGCCCACACGGCGCGCCTTTACTGTTCATTTTAAATGCATAGTATGTTATTGCTGCAGGGCTCTGCAATTTATTACCTGTGAACTGTTACCACTGTTAACCTTTCTTACCAAAAGCTTAAAGTAAATTTGATACCCTTTTCATTATTGTCTTGGTGTCTGGGTTTACTCATACAGTATAAGAAAATATATATTGCTGCCAATACTAACTGTGCCAGTAGGGGGTCGAGTACATTGCCGGGGGTTGGCGGAGCTGTTTTCAGGGCCCAAACTAAATCTGCGGCCTTCTTAGTTGAAGGTATCGCTACATACAACTATATAGATTTGACCAAAATGAGGAGGAAAGGAGGACTTTTTTCCAAATCAGGGACAGTCCCTCGAAATCAGAGACATTTGTGAGCTAAACCTAAGTTTTGTTCCATCTAAAGGAGCCCTGGGGATGCGCTGCCCCCTAAGCTTTGTCCCATCTAAAGGAGCCCCGGGGATGTGCTGCCCCTAAGCTTTATCTCATCTAAAGGAGCTCAGTGGATGCGCGGCCCCTAAGCTTTGTCCCATCTAAAAGAGCCCTGGGGATGCACTGCCCAATAGCTTTGTCCCATCTAAAGGAGCCCCGGAGATGCGCTCCCCCTAGGCTTTATCTCATCTAAAGGAGCCCTGGAGAATGCGCTGCCCCTAAGCTTTAGCTCATCTAAAGGAGCCCTGGGGATGTGCTGCCCCTAAGCTTTATCCCATCTAAAGGAGCCCCGGGGATGCGCTGCCCCTAAGCTTTGTCCCATCTATAGGAGCCCCAGAGATGCACCCCCCCCCCCCCTCAGGTTTTTCTCAACGTGATTTTTCGTGTTTCCTCTCAAGCCTGCCTTGCCTACACACTATCGTGGAAAAAAATGTTTGAGTAAAGCGCGGTGACGTACAACACGTACGACGGCACTATAAAGGGGAAGTTCCATTAGGATGGCGCCACCCTTCATGTTAGTAAAGTTTGTTGAGCGACGATTTGCGCTTTTCAGCCTCATGCTTTTCAGTCCGTTACAGCGTGAAGAATGTGCTATCTCCATTACGAACGCTAGTTTTACCAGAACGAGCGCTCCTGGCTCATACTTGATTCTGAGCATGTGCATTTTTTTTCACGTCGTTAAAGCCCACACACGGCCGTTTTTCATGACGAGAAAAACGGCGATGTAAAAAACGAGGTGAAAAATTAGAGCATGTTCCAATTTTTTCATGCCCGTTTTTCACGTCGTGAAAAATGCTCTGAAGCCCACACACGATCATTTTTAATGACCATTTAAAAAAAAATCATATTTCTCGTCATTAAAAACGGTCGTGGGTACGCGGCATTAGGGAGATTCACCCTCTCTATTAGTTCTGTTAACCGTTCTTACCGAAAGTGAAAGGAAAAATAATATCCCACCTACTTCTGTTAAAAAAATGTATCCCAAATTTTGGGCTGTCCTCAGAACAGAAATAGATGGGAAATCGTTCAATGGGGAAACCTGATCTGGTGACAATCTGGTATTCCCTCACTTTGGAGAGATTTAAGCCCCATACACACTATCAGTTTTCCTGCAGGTTTTTGTCTTCAGGTTTACCAAAACCATCTAATATGAGGTCAAACCTTAAGAGTTTCAATTTGTATGCAATCAGGCAGGCCCTTGCACTACATGGTTTTGGTAAACCTTAAGACAAAAACCTGCAGGAAAACTGATAGTGTGTATGGGGCTTCACTCTCACTTTTGGCTATGGGACAGGAAGTGAAGGTAAATCTCCCAAATTGGACACAGATGGCAAAAACCTGACAGGGGTTATAAACCTCCCTTACTCTATCCAAAAAAAAAAGTTTAAACCTTTTGTTTTACTTTTATGGCATGGAGATGGGCTCATTCAGATGGGTACTGAGACCCATCCTCCACGCTAATCTGCTTTTTGCTGTGTGTGCATCCACTTCAGAGCTGCCTGTATAGAAGATGCAGAAACAGTGGCACCTGCTTCTGTCCACATATCTGCTGTGTCTGCAGAGGACAGGTCTCGGCACCAGTCTGAATGAGCTCTAAGAATCATGCGTTTTTATGTTACATGATCTGTGAATGGTTTCATATTTTAACAGTGCATCTTTTTAAAGGTATACATTAGCTTTAGCACAAAAAACTGCCTGTGCAGATAAGGGAAGTCTGTAGATAACAACAAATTATGCAGCTCTGAACAAAGTTGAATAATGCCCTTGCTATAGGTGTAGGCCATTTTTTAGTTAGGCTTCAGGAGGTATGAAAATGGCCTACACCTATAGCAAGGGCATTATTAAACTTTGTTCAGAGCTGCACTGTTTATTGTTATCTATACATATATATGTGTAGCAAGGGATTGCTACTGGAAAGTTATCATCATTAAGTTATGTATTGTTTATTAGTAAAGGGTTTGGCTCCCTCTTGTGACCATTGAACGTTATTAGAATATTTATTTTCTGGTTAACAGAAGAACAGTGATGCTTTTTGGGATGGGTAGTTTAATGAGGAAGTGACTCTTATTGTGTAAATCAGTTTGGGAACTACAAACCCACAATGCCGAGTTGCGGACCCACAATACAAAACGTCACAGAACAGCCTGCTGGGTAGCCAGATAAAAGGACAAGGGTGGCCTGTGTTTGGCCTCTCTGGACACTATTCAACTGCCAGCAGGAGGTCTGTGTGTGACTGAGAGCAAGAGACTGCGTCCTACAGCAGTGAGCCGGATCATCTGCCTCAGAGGGATCCTTGGAGGACAGCCCTGCTAGTCAAGCAGGCGGATCGGCCTGCGCTTTAGAGCATTTGAAGCTGTTTTACCCGTCAGAGTGCCGGGACCGGCCACGCGGTGTGACGGCGCCATTTTCTCCCACAGAGGCACCAGCAAGTGAAGCTCCGGATACAGTGTACCAGTATGCTGAGGACCGATAGCGGTGAGAGGGCATTTGCCCATTAAAGTAGTTGACTGAGATATTGATAGGTGATTTTCCTGCTATCCATACTGTCGCTGACACTTGTAGTCCCACGGATGGGTATCTATTGCATCTAAGTGTTTCTACAGCCGAATGCTCAGATTTAGCATTTATTTTATAAGAAGATTAATCACCTCACATTCTTCAGTTATTTCTTATTTCCTTATTACATTGGATTACAATTAAGAGCACGACCTTACACCTCAGGACAACTAAGCTAGCTGAAGAAAAGACTGGAACAGAAGAAACTGTCATCACTTGTGTTTTACTGGGTTGTACATTTACAGTTAAGGTCACACTGAACTGCACTCTAGAGGGAGCCATTTAGTAACATAAGATTGAAGCATATACTGTGATTAGTGATGAGCCGAACACCCCCGGGTTCGGTTCGCACCAGAACCCGCGAACGGACCGAAAGTTCGCACGAACTTTAGAACCCTATTAAATACAATGGATGCGAACGTTCGAAATCTAAAGTGCTAATTATAACGACTATTATGCATGTTATTGTCCTAAAAAGGGTTCGGGAACCCGGGTTCTGCACCAGGGGACATGTATCAATGCAAAAAGAAGTTTTAAAAACGGGCGTTTTTCGGGAGCAGTCATTTTAATGATGCATAAAGTGAAAAAAAAAAGTCAAATATTCCTTTAAATATCGTACCTGGGGGGTGTCTAAAGTATGCCTGTGAAGTGCCATGTGTTTCCTGTGTATAGAACTGTCCCTGCACAAAATTACATTTCTAAAGGAAAAAAAGCCATTTAAAACTGCTTGCGGCTTTAATGTAATGTCTGGTCCCGGCAATATGGATGAAAATCTTTAAGAAAAATGGCATGGCTACCCCATCACACCCCCCCCCCCCTACCCCAGCCCATTACCAGCCCCTTCGGGGCTTGTATGGATATTAAGGGGAACCCCGCACACAAAATAAAAAAGGCCCTATATACTCTGAACACCCGTATACAGGCGGTGCATACAAGACAGGGACTGTAGGTTTGTTCTTATGTAGAATCTGTTTGTAATTTTGAACAGGTACATTGTTTAAGTGTAGCTCCAGACAAAAAATCTATTTTTAAGCTTTTTGGAAAACACAGGGAAGGGTTATCACCCCTGTAACATTTGTTTTGCTGTCTGTGCAGTGTGCACCTGTTCAGAACAGTTCACCTCACTTTCCGTCCTAATGACAAATGTTTTTTGAAAATTTGGGGTTTTTATTGAAACAAGAATTGGTGATAAAGCATCAGTGGAGAGGAGACACTTTTTTTCCCATATTAACTCTTACAGGAGAGAATTTGCCTTCCTAGGGGTAGATTTCCTCTCACTTCCTGTTGTATCCTTCCGTTTGCAAGGAGGAGTCGTTTGTAAGTTGGATGTTTGAAAGTAGGGGCCTGCCGTATATACTCAGCTGAAATTTGCCCCTTACATGTTAGTGTTGCCACAACACTGTGAGCCCTCACAGTTACTCTTGGTGGGCGCATGAATGGGCCCTGCTGTGAATTATTAGATCAAGAATTGTAATTGCATGCCCCTGTTGAACAGGGGCTGAAAAATTGGGCCTTTGGTGGTGGTGTTGACACAACACTGTAAGGCCTCACAGTTACTCTTGGTGGGCACAGGAATGGGCCCTGCTGTGAATTATTAGATCAAGAATTGTAATTACATGCCCCTGTTAAACAGGGGCAGAAAAATTGGGCCTTAGCCACTGGTGGCGGCACCCAGAAACAAAAATGTTCTTCCAAGCTATCATCATCAATCGGATCATTGAGGAGGAGGAGGATAGTCAGTCAACATAACAGGACAGTCTCTCAGCATCAGCATCAGTCTTAAAGGGATGTGACATTTAAAAATAAATTAGTCTGTTATATCAGCTTCAGGTGTTTGGTAGCTGGTGGTGATCCAAGACTGGTTCATCTTTATGAAGGTCAGTTGATCAACCGAGTCGGTGGACAGGCGCACACTGTGATCCGTGACAAATCCTCCAGCAGCACTGAATGTGCGTTCTGAAAGAACGCTGGATGCAGGACAGGCCAGAAGCTCAATTGCATACTGCGCAAGCTCTGGCCAGTGATCCATCCTCAAGACCCAGTAAGCCAGAGGATTTTCAGTGGGGAAGGTGTCCAAGTCTGACCTTGCCCCTAGGTATTCCTGCACCATGTATATCAGACGCTGGCGATGGTTGCTGGAACCGATCATACCTTGGGGCTGCGGACTAAAGAATTGTCTGAACGCATCGGTCAGACGGCCACCTTCCCCACCGCTCCTTCTTTGACTGACCGAAGCCTCAGCAACTCGTTGTCCAGGACCAGGAGTTTCTAACCTCTGGGAACGCGTTGCACAGACCTTTCTGCAAGGCCTCCTGGAGTTGTCTCATCCTCTGCTCCCTCTGCGACGGTAAGATAAGGTCCGCAACCTTACCCTTGTACCGTGGCTCAAGGAGAGTGGCCAGCCAGTAATGGTCCCTCTCCTTGATCCGAAGAATACGAGGATCCTTCCGCAGACTTTGCAGGATCAGGGAGGCCATGCAGCGTAGGTTAGCTGAGGCATTCGGTCCGGAGTCCTCTGGGTCACTAAGGACATGATCCGCAGCCACCTCCTCCCAGCCACGTACAAGTCCACTGGTTTCTTGGGACTGTAAATCATCCCTAAAAGACTGCTGCTGATGATGCTGAGTGCCAGACTCCACCTCCATGCTGACACAATCCTTCTCCTTCTCCTTCTCCTCCTCCTCCTCCTCCTCCTCCTCCTCCTGTGCGATGGGTGGGACAGAAGGAACACTGTCTGGGTAAAGGGGGCCTTGAGAGGCATGGAAGTCCTCCTCTTCCTGCCTCTGTTCTGCCTCAAGTGCCCTGTCCATTATTCCACGCAGCGTATATTCCAAGGTGGACAAGAGGTACAGTGTCACTGATGCATGCACTGTCACTGCTCACCATCCTCGTGGCCTCCTCAAATGGTGCCAGGACAGTGCATGCATCCCTGATCATGCCCCACTGGTGTGGTGAAAAAAAACCGAGCTCCCCTGACCCTGTCCTGGTGCCGTAGTCGCACAGGTACTCATTGATGGCCCTCTGCTGCGTGTGCAGCCGCTGCAGCATGGCCAACGTTGAGTTCCACCTGGTGGGCATGTCACATATAAGGCGGTTCTTGGGCAGGTTCAACTCCTTTTGCAGCTCAGCCAGGCGAGCACTGGCATTATAAGATCTGCGGAAATGCACACAGACTTTCCTGGGCTGCCTCAGGACATCCTGTAAGCCTGGGTACCTGCCCAAGAACCGCTGCACCACCAGGTTAAAGACGTGAGCCACACAGGGCACATGGGTCAGTTGTCCCTGTCGGAGGGCGGAGAGGAGGTTGGTGCCATTGTCGCAAACCACCATTCCTGGCTTAACCTGGCGTGGCGTCAACCACCTCTCGGCCTGCCCCTGCAGAGCAGACAGAACCTCTGCCCCAGTGTAGCTCCTGTCCCCCAAACACACCAGCGCAAGCACGGCATGGCATCTTTTTGCCTGCGTACTTGCGTAGCCCCTTGAACGCCTACGGAGCACCGCTGGTTCCGAGGACAAAGCACAGGAAGAGGCCATGGAGGAAGAAGAAGAGGAGGGGGTGGAGGAGAGAGGTGTGTCACAACCAGTAGTAGCATTTTGGAGGCGTGTCGGCGGAACAACCTCCAACACTACTGCACCTTGTCCTGCATCCTTCCCAGCTGCCAAAAGAGTGACCCAATGGGCCGTGAAAGAAAGGTAACGTCCCTGTCCATGCCTGCTGGACCATGAGTCAGCGGTAATATGCACCTTACCGCTGACCGCCCTGTCCAGTGAGGCCAAGACATTGCCTTCCACATGCCGGTAGAGTGCCGGAATCGCCTTCCGTGAGAAAAAGTGGCGTTTGGGAACCTGCCACTGAGGAACCGCACATTGCACAAATTCACGGAAGGGGGCAGAGTCTACCAACTGAAAAGGCAGCAGTTGAAGCGCTAGCAATTTAGCCAAGCTAGCATTCAACCGCTGGGCATGTGGATGGCTGGGAGTGAACTTCTTTCGATGGTCCAGCAGCTGGGGCAGGGAAATTTGCCTGCTAGAATCGGACGTCGGTGTACTGCTAGCAGAGTGCCCGCAAGTACTTGGCTGTGACACACCTAATTCTACACCTTCATTCCTCTCAGTGCAGGTTTCAGAGAGGACTGAAGGTATAGTGGGGTTGGAGATCCCAGCTGATGCGGTGCAAGGAGAGGTCCGCTTTGTTCTTTGGTGTGGGTCTTTAAGGTAGGCTTGCCAACGAGCTGCATGGCAGTTCAACATATGTCTGGTCAAGCATGTGGTGCCCAAGCAGGTGATGTTTTGGCCACGCGATATACGCTTGAGACATATGTTGCAAACAGCAGCTGTGCGATCTGATGCACTCAACTCAAAAAAGGCCCACACCAAAGAACTTTTTGAATAACGGGCAGAGGCAGCGCCCTGCACAGGCGGAGCTCTGCGGTGTGATTCCGTCGGTGTGCTGCCCTTACGCTGGCCCCCCGAGGGCATCCTGCCTCGTTGGAGATGTGCCTCCTCCTCATCCTCCTCCTCCTCTCTCCTATTAGGCACCCACGTGGAGTCAGTGACCTCATCATCCCCTCCCTCCTCATCACTGGAGCCAATCTGGCAGTATGCTGCAGCTGCTGGAACATGACTGCCAGATTGGTGTCCTTCTTGAGCATCCCCCCTCTCTGCTCTCACGCTACTGCCTTCCTCTAGCTGGGTATCATCATCAGACCCTTCGAAACGCTGGGCATCCTCCTGGAGCATGTACCCAACACTGTGTTCAAACAGTTCGCGGGACTCCTCAGGAGGACATGGTTGGTCTAGGGAAGGAGTGACTGATGATGACATTGATAGGGAAGAGGACGCTTTGGCAGCTGCTTTGCCAGTACCCTGAGCCTGGGTGAGAGAGGATGAGGAGGGCTTGGTCATCCACTCTACCAAGTCTTCGGCATGATGCGGCTCAACACGTCCAGCTGCCGAAAAGAAGGACAAGCGTGTCCCATGGCCACGTGCTGATGGCGATGCACCGCGTCCACGACCAGCACGGTTGTCTCTAGACACAGAGCCTGCTTGCCCTCTTTTATTGGCTCCTGACTGTCTGCCTCTCCTTGTTTGCCTTCCAGACATTCTAATGGCCTGCAGGGAGATGGGAAAACCAGCAATAAGGCCTAGCTTCAGGAGTATATTTTGCAGGAATCACACTACGCCTGCTGTAAGTGCTGCAAATGCCTGTTGGTGTAACACACCAGGAAAACACAGCAATACAGGTTAACTTCAGGTGTATAATGTGCAGGAGGCACACTCCGCCCGCTGTAAGTGCTGCAAATGCCTGTTGGTGTAACACACCAGGAAAACACAGCAATACAGGCTAACTTCAGGTGTATAATGTGCAGGAGGCACACTCCGCCCGTTGTAAGTGCTGCAAATGCCTGTTGGTGTAACACACCAGGAAAACACAGCAATACGGGCTAACTTCAGGTGTATAATGTGCAGGAGGCACACTCCGCCCGCTGTAAGTGCTGCAAATGCCTGTTGGTGTAACACACCAGGAAAACACAGCAGTACAGGCTAACTTCAGGTGTAATATGATCAGGAGGCACACTCCACCCGCTGTAAGTGCTGCAAATGCCTGTTGGTGTAACACACCAGGAAAACACAGCAATACGGGCTAACTTCAGGTGTATAATGTGCAGGAGGCACACTCCACCCGCTGTAAGTGCTGCAAATGCCTGTTGGTGTAACACACCAGGAAAACACAGCAATATGGGCTAACTTCAGGTGTAATATGATCAGGAGGCACACTCCGCCCGCTGTAAGTGCTGCAAATGCCGGTTGGTGTAACACACCAGGAAAACACAGCAATACAGGCTAACTTCAGGTGTATAATGTGCAGGAGGCACACTCCGCCCGTTGTAAGTGCTGCAAATGCCTGTTGGTGTAACACACCAGGAAAATACAGCAATATGGGCTAACTTCAGGTGTATAATGTGCAGGAGGCATACTCCACCCGCTGTAAGTGCTGCAAATGCCTGTTGGTGTAACACACCAGGAAAACATAGCAATACGGGCTAACTTCAGGTGTAATATGATCAGGAGGCACACTCCGCCTGCTGTAAGTGCTGCAAATGCCTGTTGGTGTAACACACCAGGAAAACACAGCAATACGGGCTAACTTCAGGTGTATAATGTGCAGGAGGCACACTCCGCCCGCTGTAAGTGCTGCAAATGCCTGTTGGTGTAACACACATGGAAAATACAGCAATACGGGCTAACTTCAGGTGTATAATGTGCAGGAGGCTTAGCAACAATGACACTGACACTGTCCCCTGCCTATCCTTCTCTCTCCCTGCACACAAGGTTTAGCAAAGAATGTGACACTGACACTGTCCCCTGCCTATCCTTCTCTCTCCCTGCACACAAGGTTTAGCAAAGAATATGACACTGTGACACTCTCCCTGCCTATCCTTCTCTCTACCTACACACAAGAATAGCACAATGACACTGTCCCTGCCTATCCTTCTCTTTCCCTGCGCAGGAACACACTACACAAGGCCGCCGCGCTGGCGGCCTTTTATAGTGTGGGGCGTGTGCTAAACCCCCTGAGCTATAATTGGCCACAGGCAACCTGTCAACAGTGACACCTGTGGCCTGTGACAACAGTGACACCTACTGGCAACAGTGGGAAATGCGCACAAACAGCCAAAGCTGGAACAGAAACCAACAATTTACATAATCACTCTGAGCTATTTACAGCTCAGATACCCCTAAATTTACAGAATAGCACCTGTTTAAAAGTAGCAGGGTGCCCACCATCCAGGTACAGCCTTCAATTGAGGTATGCCTCTTGGGTCTGGCAGACAATCTAGCCCCAAGGAGAGCGACTCGGGCTCTGTTGACGATTCTCATATATTACGCCAGGAAACTGATAGTGTTATCATGGAAAAAGCCCAATCCGCCCACTGTGTCAGCATGGAAGGGGGTGGTGAATAGAGCTGTACCGCTGTACAAAGCTACGTATGCTAGTATGGGCGCACCACAGAAATTTGATAAAGTATGGGGTGGTTGGATGAATAGTGAACTTACGGTGGCGGATTGAGTGGCACCCATTCTAAATGCACTTGCAGTAAGAGTTGATTATGGTTGTGATTATGAGACATTTCCAAACATCATATGACTGTGATTCAGTTAAAGTGACTTTATAACTGTATTATTCCTGTTAATGGGTGGGGGTCTGGAGGGAGGGAGAGGGAGCCAATGCTGAAGATTTGTATTTAGTTTGTGTTTGGCCCATTGGGTCTGTTTGTTTTGTCAAAACTATAAATAAAACTTAAAAAAATAAATAAAAAAAAAGTAGCAGGGTGCTACACATTTACCGTATGTATATGTATGTGTATATATATATATATATATATACACACACACACACATACACACAGTGGGTACGGAAAGTATTCAGACCCCCTTAAAATTTTCACTCTTTGTTATATTGCAGCCATTTGCTAAATTCATTTAAGTTCATTTTTTTCCTCATTAATGTACACACAGCACCCCATATTGACAGAAAAACACACAATTGTTGAAATTTTTGCAGATTTATTAAAAAAGAAATATCTTCATTTATTCCCCAGTCCAATTGTGTGTCCCTTTGCATTTTTATGTAATGTTAGTTTCCATTGGCTAGAGATCTCATTGTGTGTTTGTTGAGGCATTGATTGGACTGACACCATCGCACGGCTGATTGGTTGGAATTTGGCGGACTTTTTGATGGTATGTGTGCCATGTGCTACTACCTGTCACTTCCTGGTTTTATTGATTTGAACCAGGAAGGGCTTGTTCCCTGTGCTAGGATTGGTCCCCCACGGGGAAGCACTATCATGATTTGGTCATGTGATTGTTGTTTGTCCAATCAGAATGCCCGCCTTTATGAAATGTTGTTCCATTGATGGGTCATTGATTATGACTCCCATAACTTTTACTATATATATATATGGCAATTTGGGGGAGCAGGTTAATGCCCCTGTAGACGTCCTGTTAGGAACGAAACGCGTCGGGCTATGCATTTTGCTTCCCATGTTGTCTTTTAATATATGAACTGTGATCACTTTTTATCTTTGTATGTTGGTGTTTTTCTGATTAAAAACCCAATTTTTTTGACCTACACCATTAGAGCCCCCTATTTTTTTCTTCTCTTTGCATGAAATCGGTGTGGAAAAGTTTTTTCAGTTTTCTCCAGTTGGTCCTTCTACAATACCCTTGTCGGGGTATTTTCCATTTAAGTTTGATTGTTTCCCATCGTCCGGTTGAATACCGGGATCCAGAGTGCCAGCCTTCTGGTGGGATCTCCAGCCTTGGGGGTATTGGAGACCCGAGAAGTACTGCATTCATCAGTTCCACCCAGGATTGAAGACATCCGATCGTCTAGCCGGTATACCTCTACATTCATCAGAGATCCGGGGACGTTCCTGTGGAGCAGCCGTTGGAGATACTCTCAAGCTCGATTGATCCGCTGTCGTATGACATTCGGGTCCAACGTTTCTGGTAAGCACACATGAATGTCACCATCCACGTGAAGAATTGTGCCAGAAGTTTTACATCCATTCCTTGTTATTTACCCACTGTTTTGGACACTCTTAATTTTTTTTTTGTTTTTGTTTATTATTGTGGACATTTTATATATATTGGGTAGGGCGTTCAGCCTGCCCCTTCTCACTTTTTTGTGTGTTTCCATTTATGGTCACATTTGAGTTACAGTCCAGTTTGTACTGGTCTATATGTAGCGCTGTACTATTACCTTCCACTTTGTTTGAATTTGTCACATTCCAGCACAGCTGCTTCACCTCCCTCTATAGAGTTGTTATTATTTATGTGTTTTTTGGGTAGCGCATTTATTTCTTTTTATCACTATTAAAAAAGAAAAACTGAAATATCACATGGTCCTAAGTATTCAGACCCTTTGCTCAGTATTTAGTAGAAGCACCCCTTTGATCTAATACAGCCATGAGTCTTTTTGGGAAAGATGCAACAAGTTTTTCACACCTGGATTTGGGGATCCTCTGCCATTCCTCCTTGCAGATCCTCTCCAGTTCTGTCAGGTTGAATGGTAAACATTGGTGGACAGCCATTTTTAGGTCTCTCCAGAGATGCTCAATTGGGTTTAAGTCAGGGCTCTGGCTGCGCCATTCAAGAACAGTCACGGAGTTGTTGTGAAGCCACTCCTTCGTTATTTTAGCTGTGTGCTTATGGTCATTGTCTTGTTGGAAGGTAAACCTTCGGCCCAGTCTGAGGTCCTGAGCACTCTGGAGAAGGTTTTCATCCAGGATATCCCTGTACTTGGCCTCATTCATCTTTCTCTCGATTGCAACCAGTCGTCCTGTCCCTGCAGCTGAAAAACACCCCCACAGCATGATGCTGCCCCCACCATGCTTCACTGTTGGGACTGTATTGGACAGGTGATGAGCAGTGCCTGGTTTTCTCCACACATACCGCTTAGAATTAAGACCAAAAAGTTCTATCTTGGTCTCATCAGACCAGAGAATCTTATTTCTCACCATTTTGGAGTCCTTCGTTTGTTTTTTAGCAAACTCCATGCGGGCTATCATGTGTCTTGCACTGAGGAGAGGCTTTTGTCGGGCCACTCTGCCATAAAGCCCTGACTGGTGGAGGGCTGCAGTGATGGTTAACTTTCTACAACTTTCTCCCATCTCCCGACTGCATCTCTGGAGCTCAGCCACAGTGATCTTTGGGTTCTTCTTTACCTCTCTCACAAAGGCTTTCTCCCCCAATAGCTCAGTTTGGCCTGACGTCCAGCTCTAGGAAGGGTTCTGGTCGTCCCAAACGTCTTCCATTTAAGGATTATGGAGGTCACTGTGCTCTTAGGAACCTTAAGTGCAGCAGAATTTTTTTTGTAACCATGGCCAGATCTGTGCCTTGCCACAATTCTGTCTCTGAGCTCTTCAGGCAGTTCCTTTTGACCTCATGATTCTCATTTGCTCTGACATGCACTGTGAGCTGTAAGGTCTTATATAGACAGGTGTGTGGCTTTCCTAATCAAGTCCAATCAGTATAATCACACACAGCTGGACTCAAATGAAGGTGTAGAACCATCTCAAGGATGATCAGAAGAAATGGACAGCACCTGAGTTAAATATATGAGTGTCACAGCAAAGGGTCTAAATACTTAGGACCATGTGATATTTCAGTTTTTCTTTTTTAATAAATCTGCAAAAATGTCAACAATTCTGTGTTTTTCTGTCAATATGGGGTGCTGTGTGTACATTAATGAGGAAAACAATAACTTAAATGATCTTTGCAAATGGCTGCAATATAACAAAGAGTGAAAAATTTAAGGGGGTCTGAATACCTTCCGTACCCACTGTGTGTATATGTGTGTATATATATATATATATATATATATATATATATATATATATATATATATACTGTAAATAATAAGTATTGAACAGGTCATCATTTTTCTAGGTTCATTTCTAAAGGT
This sequence comes from Rana muscosa, assembly GCA_029206835.1. Taxonomy (NCBI): domain Eukaryota; kingdom Metazoa; phylum Chordata; class Amphibia; order Anura; family Ranidae; genus Rana; species Rana muscosa. Next base: position 19,642,751 of record CM055123.1, on the reverse strand, counting down.
GCTATTGTCATGGAATTTGCACCACGTCGGTAACAACCCATGCAATAAATGCATACAAAGAAACCAAACAAATACGTTCAGAAATTAAGTTATGTGTAATAAAATGGAATGACAGAGAGAAAAAGTATTGAACATGCTAATTGAAATTTTGATTTAATACTTCGTACAAAATCTTTTGTTGGTAATGACAGCTTCAAGACGCCTCCTGTATGAAGAAACTAGTCGCAAGCATTGCTCAGGTGTGATTTTGGCCAATTCCTCTACACAAATCTTCAAAGGTTCCGTGGGCCTCTTCTATGAACTCTGATCTTTAGTTCTTTCCATAGATTATCTATTGGATTCAAGTCAGCTGATTGACTGGGCCATTCTAGCAGCTTTTATTTTTCTTTCTTTGAAACCAATTGAGAGTTTCCTTGGCTTTGTGTTTGGGATAATTGCCTTGCTGAAATGTCCACCCTCATTTCATCTTCATCATCCTAATAGATAGCAGCAGATTTTTATCAAGAATGTCTTGGTACAATTTTCCATTCATCCTTCCTTCAACGATATGAAGTTTGCCAAGTACCGTATGCTGGAAAACAGCCCCACGCCAAATTTTTACTGTTGGTATGGTGTTTTTGTGGTGATGTGCAGTGCCATTTTACCTCCAAACATGGTGTGTATTATGGCATCCAAAGTGTTAAAATTTGGCCTCATCTAACCAGAATATATTCTCCCAGTATTTCACAGGCTTGTCTAAATGTTGTGCAGCAAACTTTAAACAAGCTTCAACATGCTTTTTCTATAGCAATGGAGTCTTGCGTGGTGAGCGTGCATACATGCCATGGCGGTTGAGCACATTATTTATTGTTTTCTTGTAAAAATTTTACCTCCTATTTCCAGGCCTTTCTGAAGCTCTCCAAAAGTGGTCTTTGGCTCTTGGACAACTCTTCTGATAATTATTTTCACTCCTCTGTCAGAAATCTTGTGAGCAGCACCAGGTCATGGCCCGTTTATAGTGAAATTATATTCTGTGCACTTCTGGATTATGGCCCCAACCAATGCCATCAGTAAGTTTTGCAACAATAAGGTCTTGAGAGAGCCCTTTGCTTTTACCCATCATGAGATCTTAATTGTGTGACACCTTGCTTTCCATGCCTTTTTTGCACCTTCCTTTCTTTATATGTTCAATACTTTTTCCATGTGTCATTCCATTTTTTTTACACATAACTTAAATTCTGAACTTATTTGTTTTGGTTTCTTTGTATGTATGGATTGCATGGGTTTTTATCGACATGCGGTGAAATATTTCATGTCAATAGCACCTTTAGAAATATAATTACCTAAAAAAAAAAGTGACGTGTTCAATACTTATTTTACCTGCTGTATACTGTATATTCTATGCTGATTACTAAACTTTACATATTGCTGTTTACTTTTTTAGTGTATCTTCTAACTTGATATCCATTTTCCATTGTCTCTGCTCCAGGTTTAGAGAAAACCTCTGGGGTAAAGTTAAACGCGCTAGTAATTACTCTATCAGGAATGGCCACTGTGGTTACTCAGTAACACTAAATATCTACATGGGGAGAATTGACAATTACAAGAGGCTTAATACACAAGATTTCTAACCCCATAGTAAGCAAAAGTAACTTTGCTAAACTTTAACTGTAACATGATTCATTATTAAAATGAATAAACGCCCATATTTTTTAAAACATCTCTGGCTAAGTCTGCTCATTCATTATTTAGAGAGCTGTTAATGGTGGACAAATATTTCAGTTTTTAGTGAGTTTGAAATTGAATCCTGTAACAGCTTCTGCTATCCATTGAAGAGTCTGCTGGTGAGAATTCCTCCTGGTGATATGTGTCTCCACCACCTCCACAAGACTGTAATAAAAATAGGCTTTTTTGCTCACCGTAAAATCCTTTTCTCTGAGTTCATCGACCAACACAGCTTCTCTATTGACATAGTGGGTATTATCCGTTAATTAGGAGTGACTAGGCAGAAAACTTGTAAAAAGTGTTGCATCACACCTTCTACAGTACCGCCCAGGGGGCAGACCCTCCGGCATATCCCCCCACTCTGCATCTCGCAGATCAGTTTGTCAAAAGCAGTACAAACTCAAAAAGGAGGGGTGGGTGCTGTGTCGGTCCATGAACTCAGAGAAAAGGATTTTACGGTAAGCAAAAAATCCTATTTACTCTTTCGTTCATGGGCCAACACAGTTTCTCTATTGACAGTGGGACATCCCAAAGCAGTGTCAAAGAAAAAAACGAGGGGTGGTAACAGCATAAAAGTAAACTTCACCCCAAACACAAAACAGCACTCCTCCAACGGGGGAGTTGCAACTCTAAACAGCCGCCTGCAAAACTTTGCGGCCGAAAGAGGCATCCGAAGATGCACACACATCAACTTGTAAAGTTTAGTGAAAGTGTGAATGGACGAGCATTTCGCCTCCTTACACACCTGGTGAAAACAGACGCTTGATGCTCTCAGAGCTCGGACAGCGTCCAAAAATTACAACCTCGTTTCCTTAGGATTCGACGGATGAGGACACAAGGATGGCAGTACAATGTCTTCCTAGATGGAAGGTCAAACGACCCTAGAAAGAAGAAGGCTGCGAGCGCAGCACCACCTTTCTTTGTGGAAGATCAGATAAGGAGCCTTGCATGACAAGGCTGCCGGCTCAGAAAACCATCTAACTGATGTAAACCAAGAGGCATCTTTTGCCCTGGTCGACTGCGCCGGGAAAGAGGTGCCTGACCCTTCATGTCGTAAGCCTGATCACAATATGTCGGATCCACCTCGAGATGGTGGCCGACGAAACCGCTGGGCCCTACTAGGGACCAGCCACTGAAACAAACAGTGAGCCTGGACTCCGGAATGGAGCAGTGCTAGACAAGCATTCTCTCAGAGTTTGGACAATGTCCAAAAGAATTCCACGTCATCTCCTTAGGATTCGACAGCTGAGGACACAAGGATGGCAGTACAATGTCTTCCTTGAGATGGAAGGTCGAACACGACCTTAGGAAGAAACGAAGGCTGCGGACACAGCACCACCTTATCCTTGTGGAAGATCAGATAAGGAGCCTTGCCCTTATACTTGTGGAAGATCAGATAGGGAGGCTTGTATGACAAGGCTGCCCGCTCAGAAAATATATATAATAATACAGCGCCAACCCTGTGTGGTGAAAAAAGGAGCAGCCAAACACAAAATCAGACAGGATATAAAATGCACATAAATAAATACAGTGTGGCGCTGTGAGAAAAGTGGAGAGTCCCACTTTATATATACCATGTAATAGTAATATAATGAATAAACGTGAATAGTATCAAAAAATCTTGAAAATTATTGATATTATATCTGTATCAACAAAAGAAGTGATGAAACAGTGATAACCTAAGAAAACACAACAGCAATGAAGTCAGTGTATCTTGAAGTGCACTAAAACAAAAAAACAATCAAAATAAACTAATTGTGACCCAAAAGATATTTCAGCATAGAGTCCAATGTAGATATATGAGTGAAAACCAATGCTTATGGGACTTCACAGGCGAGTATCAAGTCTTAAGCGAATATAAATCATACATAAAGTTCATAAGGCGATATCCAACATAGAGCTTGCATCAACAATGGATAAACACGGAAAAGGTGGATGTGTCTGAAGATCTGTGCAGATATGTGAGATATATAACATCACTCGGGAGTGCCTTCACCTTGGGCCAATGGGGGAGAAATGAATACTCTTACCAGACAGAGTGGACCCAGCTCACCATATAGCGGTGAGTCGATAAGGCTTTGTCCACTCTATGGACCCAGGGAGCAATAAGGATCTGCAACACACCTCCACTCTTGTGCTGACAGCACCGATCGTCCGTGTATGAAAGCTCAGGAACAAGGGGATACTGATAGAGCATTCTCACTGTCCGATCGGTCACGGTCTGCAGTCTCTGATGCATCAGAATCCGGGCCATGAGCCATAGCTCGGCCTGGTTCTGCATCAGAATTATCCCTGGAAGATTGCAGGGGACGGGGGCGTTTACTACCCCCCGTGTTCCCGTGTGCTGCGTCCATCCTGGCAACAGACCTAGCGTCCACAGATACATCAGGGGCACCAGCTGCCAAATCAGGTGTTACAGGGGAAAAAAATGTCTGCTTCAGACACCCTGCTGACCCACGCGCTGACACCCACAGGGCTCCAGGTAAGGTATCAGTAGGCCACCCACCTAGCTGATACAGACATGCAGGTTCTCCCAGAGGACTCACCACCCTTGGAACGGTACCGCTATGCTGCCGTGTGCTGCGCCTGTGATGCTATCCCATCGCTGCTGTGTCAGTCTGATTCTTTATCAGCGCTTCCTTCTGAATCTTTTGCCAGTGCAAATGCACCCTAGAGGCCGGAGACTATCGCAAAATGGCCGCCAAGCGGCTGTATGGAAACACTGTGGGCCCTAAGAAAATGGCCGCCGAGCCGAATATAGAGGAAAAAGCGGCCGTGGGCCACAAAAAGATATACATACAGCGTGAATCCTAGGAAACATGGCCGCCGAACAGTCGATAGAGGCCAAAGCGGGTGTGAACCACAAGAAAATGGCGCAGAGCGGTGATATATACATATAGGCGCGAAACCACAAGAAAATGGCCGCCGGACAGTCACTAGAGGCCGAAACAGGCATGGACCACCGCAAAATGACTGCCGACAGCATGGAGGGGAAAAGCACACACAGGTAAGCAGAAAATGACATCTTTTAAATGACAGCTACAGTCAGCCCTGCTCCAGATGGAACCCCTTAGATGACCCACAGCACCCAGCAACCTTAGCTCAAAGCCCAGGGAGGAGGAAGGCAGGGAGAGAGGAAAGAAAGGGGCCACAACCACTTACTTGGTCTCTCCAGGAATGTCCAGCCAAGTCACCCTGCCAAAGCAGAGGAGCTACTTACCCTTCCTGCTGGAAGACATTCCACAACAGATCATCATCCGCGCACGGAAGGTGACTGTCGGCCAGGCATGCTGTGATTGGACCCTAGGGAACACTGCCAAAGTTAAAAAAGCTATAAACTATAAGAAAAGAGCTTTTAAAAAATATAAAAATGAGGGAACACTAGTGTCATTTAAATGTTACAAATGTAGCGGGGTGATCCCCTTTAATACAGAGAGACTACATCTCCCAGTACATCTTGCAGCACCCAGGGTACATTGCTCCGGAACAGAGACTGCTGGGGCAGACTTTATAAAGGGAAGGTGGAGTTTGTTCTGCCTCTTTTGGACACCCCCTCTCCTAGCAAGAGGATCTCTGTGCTGAACTGCTGTATGCACAAGGCCTGAAGCCTGGGCCTTGTGCTCTTTTCCAAAGAGCCCCTTTGCCAGCCTAGCAGAGCCTTAGAGACATCTTCTCCTCCTTGCTGCAGTACACCAGAAGGATTGAAGACTTGGATATCGGTGGATTCCTGTTCCTAGACGAATCGGCGGAGGAAACGGACTTGGACTTGTCCGGGTGGTGAGAGCTGTTTAAAGACAGATACTTTATCTTTACTATTCGTTGGGATTACAAAGTTGTTCTTTAAGTGCACCACCGAAAGATTGCTAGCGAATATTGTTTCACTGAACTTCCATTTAGATCAGTCAGGCCTGACTGCATAGGTAGACATTACTGGGTGTTAGTCTACCCATGAGGGGAAGTAGCTGAAAAAGGGCAGCGCTAGAGTTGCATAGCAATACCTTATTATTCTGATTACTCTGTTTATCTTTATTACTGTTTATTGCAGGGATCTGCAACTTGTTATACTGTTGTTTATTACTTGCCCATTAGCCTCAGTAAAATATCTGGGTCAAGTACATTGGTGTCAGTTTCACTTACTTTAATAGAAGTTTTAAAGTATATCACTGTGTGTGTTTGCCAAAAGACTGCGTCACCTAGAGTTGCGGTCACGCGGTCCTATCTCCCCTTACTAGCTGTGCCACGGGAGGTAGAGCTGATTGCCAGGGCTTGACAGCGGTGCACTACAGGGCCCAAAACAAAACCAGTGGCTCTCTTAACTGGGGGTAGCGCTACACAAAGAATATAACAGGATATGTAAAAAGGAAATCAAGGATGCAAAAATTCAAAATGAACGACAGATTGCAAAAGATAGTAGGACAAACCCCAAAAAATTCTTCAAATATATTAATAGTAAAAAGGTCAGGTCTGAGCATGTAGGCCCTTTACAAAATAATCTAGAGTGGGTGACTGGGGACAAAGAGAAGGCTAATTTATTAAATACTTTCTTCAGCTCTGTGTATACAATGGAGCATGGGGGAGATCATGTCCAAAATGGGGGTGGTAGTGACACGGCTCAAAAGTGATGTGGTCCAGAAATATTTAGATGGAATAAAGGTGGATAAAGCACCTGGACCAGATGGCATACACCAGAGATATGCAATTAGCGGACCTCCAGCTGTTGCAGAACTACAATTCCCATGAGGCATAGCAAGACTCTGACAGCCACAAAGATGACACCCAGAGACAGAGGCATGATGGGACTTGTAGTTTTGCAACAGCTGGAGGTCCGCTAATTGCATATCCCTGGCATACACCCATGGATCCTAAAAGAATTGAGCTCTGTAATTTCAAAGCCATTGTATTTAATTTTTAGGGACTCATTAATGACAGGAATAGTACCACTGGATTGGCGCAGGGCCAATGTGGTGCCTATATTTAAAAAGGGAATTAAGTATTTACCAAGTAACTATAGACCTGTTAGTTTAACTTCCATAGTTGGGAAGATACTGGAGAGATTAATAAAAGACCACATAGATGAGTTCTTGCTGGAAAAAAACTATTTAAGCAACAGACAGCATGGATTCATGAAAGACAGAAGTTGTCAGACAAACCTGATTTCTTTTTATGAAGAGGTAAGTAAAACCTTGGACAGAGGTGTGGCTGTGGACGTGGTATACTTGGATTTTGCAAAAGCGTTCGATACAGTTCCCCACACACGGCTCATGTGCAAGGTAAAGTTTACAGGATTGGAAATATCAGTTTGTAAATGGATAGAAAACTGGCTAAAAGACAGAATTCAGAGAGTAGTGGTTAATGATTCTTACTCTGAATGGTCTAAGGTTATCAGTGGTGTACCCCAAGGTTCAGTGCTGGGACCGTTATTTTTAATATCTTTATAAATGATATTGGGTCTGAGATCAAAAGTAACATTTCTGTCTTTGCAGATGACACCAAGCTATGCAGTGGAATAACGTCCTTACAGGATGTCTCCAATTTACAAGCCAACCTCAATGCTCTGTCTAATTGGGCGACTATGTGGCAGATGAGGTTTAATGTTGATAAATGTAAAGTTATGCACTTGGGGGCTAAGAATATGAATGCATCATACATACTAGGGGGAGTACAACTGGGGGGATCTGTAGTGGAGAAGGATCTGGGGGTTTTGGTAGATCATAAGCTCAATAATGGCATGCAATGCCAAGCTGCGGTTTCCAAAGCGAGCAAAGTCCTTTCTTGTATTAAGAGATGTATGGTCTCCAGAGAGAGAGATATCATTTTGCCCCTGTTCAAATCATTAGTAAGACCTCATCTGGAATATGCAGTTCAGTTTTGGGCCCCAGTTCTCAAAAAGGATATTGGGGAACTGGAGAAAGTGCAGAGAAGGGCAACCAACAGTGGCGGTGCGTCCATAGAGGGCGCCGGAGCGCCGCCCCCTCTCGCTCCCGCACCGCCACTGAAAGACAATACACAGATTCATGCATTGCATGAATCTGTGTATTGTCGCCGCTGCCGCGCTGCCCACTATTCATATGGCCGGCTTCCTGGTGAGCGCCGGCCATATGAATTAGAGCGGTGGCCGGCGGTGGGTGTGACTTGGAAGTGTCTATCAGAGCCAGCGGCTCTGATAGGCTTTCCGAATACAGCTCTCACACTGTAATCGGCTTCCAAAAACTCCTCCTAGGTACGCACGGGGGTGCGTTCCTTGGAGTACAGTCACAGGCGGTTCAGCCAATCAGGTTCACCGGATCTGGTTACCGGTAACCTGATTGGCTGAAGCGACATCGAGGGCGGGAGAACACATCGAGGACGGCGCGGACCGAGGAAGGTAAGTGCAGGGGAGGGGAACTGGCTGCATTTGGGGGGAACTGGCTGTATATATATGGGGACAAACTGGTTGTATATGGGGGCACACTGGCTATATATGGGGGCAAACTGGCTGTATATGGGGGCAAACTGGCTGTATATGGGGGACACACTGGCTGTATATGGGGGACACACTGGCTGTATATGGGGGACACACTGGTTGTATATGGGGGACACACTGGCTGTATATAGGGGACACACTGGCTGTATATGGGGGCAAACTGGCTGTATATGGGGGCAAACTGGCTGTATATGGGGGCACACTGGCTATATATGGGGGCACACTGGCTGTATATGGGGGCACACTGGCTGTATATGGGGACAAACTGGCTATATATATGGGGACAAACTGGTTGTATATGGGGGCACACTGGCTATATATGGGGACACACTGGCTGTATATGGGGGACACACTGGCTGTATATGGGGGACACACTGGCTGTATATGGGGGACACACTGGCTGTATATGGCGGCACACTGGCTGTATATGGCGGCACACTGGCTATATATGGGGGCAAACTGGCTGTATATGGGGGGCAAACTGGCTGTATATGGGGGCAAACTGGCTGTATATGGGGGCAAACTGGCTGTATATGGGGGCACACTGGCTGTATATGGGGACAAACTGGCTATATATATATATGAGGACAAACTGGTTGTATATGGGGGCACACTGGCTATATATGGGGACACACTGGCTGTATATGGGGGACACACTGGCTGTATATGGCGGACACACTGGCTGTATATGGCGGCACACTGGCTATATATGGGGGCACACTGGCTGTATATGGGGGCACACTGGCTGTATATGGGAGCACACTGGCTGTATATGGGAGCACACTGGCTGTATATGGGGGCACACTGGCTGTATATATATATGGGGGCACACTGGCTGTATATGGGGGCACACTGGCTGTATATGGGGACAAACTGGCTGTATATGGAAACAAACTGGCTGTATTTGAGGGGGCAAACTGGTGGCGTTTGGGCACAGTGGCTGCGTTTAATGGGCACAGTGGCGGCAATTGATTTTTTTTTTTTTCAGTTTGTTTGCGCCCCCCCAAAAATTTTGAGCACCAGCCGCCACTGGCAACCAAACTGATAAGAGGCATGGAGGAGCTCAGCTATCAGGAAAGATTAGAGGAACTGAATTTATTCACTCTTGAGAAGAGGAGATTAAGGGGGGATATGATCAACATGTACAAATATATAAGGGGTCCATATAGTAAACTTGGTGTTGAGTTATTCACTTTTCGGTCAACACAAAGGACAAGGGGACACTCTTTGCGTCTAGAGGAAAAGAGATTTCACCTCCAAATACGGAGGGGTTTCTTCACAGTAAGAGCTGTGAAAGTGTGGAATGGACACCCTGCAGAGGTGGTTATGGCCAGCTCATTAGATTGCTTTAAGAAGGGCCTGGATTCTTTCTTGATATAACTGGGTACTGACATTTATAGGTAAAGTTGATCCGGGGAATATCTGATTGCCTCTCGGGGGATTAGGAAGGAATTTTTTCCCCTGCTGTAGCAAATTGGATCATGCTCTGCTGGGGTTTTTTGCCTTCCTCTGGATAAACAGTGGGTATAGAATTGGGTATATGGGATTGTACTATATTTATTTAATTTTTTTATTAGTTTTTTATGGTTGAACTGGATGGATTTGTGTCTTTTTTCAACCTGACTAACTATATAACTATGTAACTATGACCTGGGGCGCGACGCTCACCGGACAGGCTGCTGCGACTCGGCCGTAAGGTCAGCCGAAGCTGAGTGGTCCGATGCAGGCCCTGGAGCGTAGGCTCACCAGCCACCCGTAGAGCGAAGGGTATGTTGTTGAAAACCCAGCGTGTAGCTAGGGTCGGCACACGCTCGATGGCCGAACTGGGGGGACTAGTTGTGGGCGTTTGGCAACATAATCTTTGTTAAAGTTTATAAGAGAAACTCTGTAGTAGTTTCTACTTGGCATCCCTGAAAGATAGAGGACACCATAATTTCATTTTTGAAGGATGAAATTGCAGTTTTGTGAAAGGTGGTTGTTGAATTGAGTCTAATTGTTTCTGCTTGTGAATCAACTACCCAGATGAATGTGTTTTGATATGTGGATATTCAAAGGTGTCATATTCAAAGACTGACATGTTGTTAAAGTGACTTTGTCACTGAAATGTGAATAAAAGGGTTCCTGGTAAAGAACTTGCCCATTCTGTGCTGAGGCTTCCTGAAGAAACCAAAATTTCGGGGAGTGTGGATCTCCCAGTTCTCCTCTGTACTTGGTGGCTGCTCCTGTTTCTCAGCAGAAGTAACCTATGAGTGCAGCAGGGGATCAATCTCCTGACTTTACCTTACACATTAGCTGTGTGTGGGTAACTGTGTCAAACACTTTTGCAAAATCTAAATATACTGTATCCACAGTCACTCCTTTGTCTAAAGTTTTGCTTACCTCCTCATAACAATTATCCCAATTTGTTTGACAACTTCTGTCAGTGGTGGCCCATGCACTAGGGGCACTGCCCCCCCATCCATGCGTCTGGCCCCCTGATCTACATGCAGGGCGCCGAACCATGGATACCAATTGGGGGGGGGGGGGTTTGAAGCACATGATTAGAACCAGAGGCTCTTATAGGCTTCAAAAAAGAATGGGGTCGGGGCGCAGAGCACTTCGCTCCAAGCCTACATAGTTGTGTGACAATAGCGAATTAATATTCGCTATTATCACACTGGTTCTCCTCCTGACCAATCGCGAAGTGGGTCTTGAGAAACACGGTTCTCAGTCCCATCGCCTCCTCCTCCTCCTTCACTTATCAGAGTCAAATCATTGCCGTTCCAGGGGGACGATCTCGAAGGCTCTGCCTCGGACGCCCACTCCCGCTGTCAGCCATCGGGGATCGGATCTGAGCCAGCGATCGGGGCAGGAGCTCGGGCTGTGTGTGCTGATCTCAGGTGCCAGAGGCAGTGGATCCCCTTCAGCAGACAGCCGCAGAGGAGAGGTGAGTGAACCATGTACACTAAGTGAGCCGGTGACGTCTTTCATGAAACTATGCTGTCTATTGCTTATTTTTTTTTTTTTTATTCTAGCAGAAACTCAACTGTATTTTCTTTGGGGATGTGGGGTCTACTTGGCAGGGCTCACCCGTCCTCAAGCTGACATCAGCTATGCCCACGCCACTGCTCAGTCTGCTTTTCTGTGCTTTCTGAAAAGTTCTTATAAGCACAGCTGGTGATACAGAGCCTCTACCACTTTTGTGAGTGTACTAAAACCTGCACAGCAGAGGCTTAGGCCTCGTACACACGACCGATTTTCTCGTCGTAAAAAACACGTCGTTTTTTTCGACGAGATTCTTGTTAAGCTTGTCGATTTTCTCGTCAAGCTTTCTATGCGTACACACTGTCATTTCCCAATTTCCTCGTGGTTCTCTGCGCTCACGTCCAGCACGTACGACGGCACTATAAAGGGGAAGATCTTTTTTCTTGGCGCCACCCCTTGGGCTGCTTTTGCTGATCTCGTGTTACCGTGTGTGAAGTAAAAGTTTGGGAAGAGACGATTCGCACTTTTCAGTCTTCGTGCTTTCAGTTCGTTTTAGCGTGACGAATGTGCTATCTCCTTTACGAAGGCTTGTTTTACCAGAAGATGCGCTCCCGTCTCATAGTTGCTTGTGAGCATGCGCGCTTTTGGAAGAGTCGTAAAAGCATACACACGAACCATTTTCTCGTCACAAAACAGGCCGACGAGAAACACGACGAGGAAATCTGGACTCCTGACGAGAAAATAGAGAGCAGGTTCTCTATTTTCTTGTCGAGATTCTCGTCAAGTTTCTCGTCGTAAAACCATACACACGAACGTTTTTCTAGACAAAAAAACTCTCGCGGCACTTTTCTTGACTGTTTACGACGAGAAAATCGGTCGTGTGTACGAGGCCTTAGATAAAAAAAATTTACTGGTGGGGTTGAGAAGAAAAATTATGACCATAGCTAAAAAGTGGGCATAATCAATAAAGTGGGTGTTGTTTTACTGTGTATGGTTGTAGTGTGCCACCTTTTCCCCTTTGTTATGATTTAGACAGAATATTGCCTGTTGGTACGCTGAAGAGATTGTGGTAGTATTTGGTATCAGGGCCAGCAATATCCTCAGCGAATGTTGGCAATTAGTGAAATTGTGGTAGAATAGTTTGTCTCACTATTCACAGAGCAGAAGCAAGTTGTATTGAGTGTACTGCAATTCTCTTTTCACCTGTGTTCACAACAGATCTTCGTTTTATTTAACCAAAATTCCAATTAGCAGAATGCTCTTGAGTTCTAGGAAAAAGTGTGAAATTAAACAAAAAGAATGCTGGAGAATTACTGTACAGATACTCCTCGTTTAATGACTTACCTGTTTAACGATCACTCGGACTTACGACCAACTCTCTCCACACAAATGACGTGCTGTACATCATTGTATTGTACAGTAAAGAATTTAAAAAAAAATCTGTACTTGTGCAAATTAAAACAAAGTTATTGGGCTGGAGTTTTGTGTTAGACCTTTTTTTCACAACACAGTACAGTAGTTAAGAATGCTTAAAATATTAATTACTTGTGCCTTCTCGTTTTAACAAATAATTTGTTTAATGACCTGGTCTTTGGAACCTGGTCGTTAAGTGATGAGTACCTGTAATGTCCTTTAGAGTAACCTTTGCCTGTTACACTGCTTCACAATATAAGATAACTGCACCAAGTGTCAAAGGGTTAGGAAAATTGTCTAACCTTAACATGGACAAAAGCCTCGTACACACGGCCGAAAATCTCGTCAAGAAAAAACACGTCGTTTTTCTTGACGAGATTCTTGGACAAGAAACTTGTCCCGGCCGAGTGTACACACGCTCGATTCAAAGAATCCGCGGTTCTTTGAATGGAGCGAACGCGGTGACGTCATCGACTACGACGAGCGTGCGCTCGTCACATTCGATGCCGTCGCCGCCATCTTGCTACACCCTATCTATGCCTAGGAAGCTACCGCGCATGCGTCAAATTCATTTCGAGCATGCGCAGGCTTCCTGGAGGACAGGTAAGTGTACACACACACAATTTTCTCGTCGAGAAACATGCTGACGAGAATCTCAACGAGAAAATAGAGACCAGGTTCTCTATATTTCTCGTCGAGATTCTTGTCGGTTTTCTTGACGAGAAACCATACACACGAACGATTTTCTCGGCAAGAAAGCTATCTCGCCAGTTTTCTTGTCGTTTCTTGCCGAGAAACTCGTTCGTGTGTACGAGGCTTAACATGCAGAACAGTGTTGAGATTTCCTCTTCCTTTACTTCTCTGGTTTCCTTTCTTTGAATTTATGTTTGTAGCTTGAGCCCAGTGACCATGGGATGCCTTTCTCTTCTTTTGCCAAGCCAGGCAGCAGAGTAAAATGTGGCAGCGACAAAAGTGGGTAGGGTCACACCAGGGACTTTGGGAGTCCACCGGCAGCTAGGGCTTCTTATAACCGATATCTGCACCCATCTATTGACATTCACAGATAGGAGCAAAAACAACTGACAGCATATACTCTGGGGGGTGGGGTGATTTTGGACCCCCCCCCGTATCAAGATCCTAGATACACAAAAGTTGGTAGCAGGGAGAACACTGCTTACCCAGTGGGGCCCAGGTAGGTTGCCTATACCCCCCCCTATTGACAGCAGCATTTAAACCCTTCTATATACAGTAAATTGACCACCACTGATATAAGCACTTATGCTTCGACTCTTTAACCCCTTGCAGGCCGACCGCCGCACGCTGATGTACGTCGGCAGAATGGCACGGCTGGGCATATTGGTGTACAGGTACGTCCCCTTTAATATGCACAGCCGTGGGTCGTGCGCGCCGCCGGCGGAGCGCTCACAACCCGGTCGTGTACTAAGTGACCACACCCACAGGAGCCGCGGACCCGATCGCCGCCGGTGTCCCGCGATCGGGTCACAGAGCTGAAGAACGGGGAGAGGCAAGTGTAAACAAACCTCTCCCCGTGCTTCCTAGTGAGCCTGTCACTGATCGTCTGTTCCCTGTCATAGGGAACGACGATCAGTGGCGTCACATGCCAAGCCATGCCCCCCCTACAGTAAGAATCACACATAAGGGTCACACTTAACCCCTTTAGCGCCCCCTACAGGTTAACCCCTAAACTGCCAGTGTAATTTTCACAGTAATCAGTGCATTTTTATAGCACTGATCGCTGTAAAAATGACAATTGTCCCAAAATAGTGTCAAAAGGGTCCGATGTGTCCGCCATAATGTGGCAGTTATGATAAAAAAAAAAAGAATCGCTGATCGCCGCCATTACTATTAAAAAAAAAATATTAATAAAAATGCCATAAAACTATCCCCTATTTTGTAGACGCTATAACTTTTGCGCAAACCAATCAATAAATGCTTATTGCGATTTTTTTTACCAAAAATATGTGAAAAATATGTATCGGCCTAAACTGAGGAAAAAAAAATTATATATTTTTGGGGGATATTTATTATAGCAAAAAGTAAAAAATATTGCATTTTTTTCAAAATTGTAGCTCTATTTTTGTTTATAGCGCAAAAAATCAAAACCGCAGAGGTGATCAAATACCACCAAAAGAAATCTCTATTTGTGGGGAAAAAAAGGACGTCAATTTTGTTTGGGAGCCACGTCGCACGACCGCGCAATTGTCAGTTAAAGCGACGCAGTGCTGAATCGCAAAAAGGGGCCTGGTCCTTTAGCATTAAAATGGTCCGGGGCTTAAGTGATTAATACAAGTGTAGTGCTACCCCCAGTTAAGAGAGCCGCTGGTTTTCAGTTAGTTCAGGCCCTGTATACAGCACCGCCAAACCCTGGCAATCTACTCAACCCTCTATGGCACAGTTAGTCTAGGGAATGTTTCCTTCATATAATTCTATACCTGGTTATACACAATCTCACAGCAGGATAGGCAGTTAATATGCAATGATAAACACTGAGTCAGGATTGGTAAACTATATCTGATTTACTTAGGTATAAAGGTATAGGTTAAACATAACACATAGCATACATGCAGAGCCCTGCAGCAATAAACCTACTAATAGTGATAGTGCAGAGTGATCACACGCCGCGTGCAGCTATCTTCTCTATGCGCAATGTGGCGCAACAACAAAGTTTTAAACCCCTGGTCAGGCCTGACTCAGATAAAGCTCAGTCTCTGTGAAAACAACTCTTGGCATGCAGATAAACGGTGGTGCACATTCAGGAACAGTATTTGTAATCCATAAACAGTTAATAAAAGAGGAACACTTCACCAGAGACTACACAACTCAGTTCAGCCACTAGTCTCTGGCGGGATAATAACTACAGCACGATGGGCCAAGGCAGTCACTAGGCCTAAACAAAGTACAAGCTAAATAAGTGAGCAGATGCTCGCTCACCCCTCCGGACACCATCCCAGTCCGGGACTTCCACCACTGTGTTTCCACACACAGTGCCTGCAACGATCAGGTCTCTGGTCCAGGTGATGTCAGCAACTCAAAGAAGTCAGGTGTCACCCAGGCTCAGCAGTGGGGTGGAAGGCTCTTTGGGAGGTATGCAAGGCCTAGGCCTCGGGCCTTGCACTGCAACAGATACACACAGGGAGTCCCCTTGATTGCAGCGCGGTGTCGAAAAGAGGCAGAGCTTAGCCTCACCCTTTCCTTTTATAGCCCCACCCATGAGTCTCTGCGGTGGCCAAATGCACCCTGGGTGCCAAGCGGGGTTCTGGGTAATGTAGTCCATAGGGCCTTAAAGGAGACCCCGCTACACACTCCCCCCACTTAAACTCTTTGGTCCCCAAAGATAACTATTAACAAACACTACGCACAACATTTGATAAAGCGGTGTATGATGTCGGTAGAGGAAGTTTCCACCAAAAACGAGAGGGTGAACTTCCTTGCCCACAGGTCACACTGTCATAAGCGACCTGCCTAACTGTGCCAGAGAGTGAGTTGGGGTTGCCCTCCACTAAATGAACAGTGGAGGGATCAGGGTTTTCCACACTCCTCCTGGCAGTGACCACAGTGTCTTCTGAGCTCTCCCCCATTTGTGGGTAAGTCAATCTTTGGGGAGGCCTTATGGTCCTTCTCATCCTTTGTTCTCTTGGAATGTCTGGTTCAGATACTGCAGGTTCCTCTCTGGGAACAGACTTGGGGGTTTCCACTGGTTCTGGAGCACTTGACTCAGGAGCAGGGAGATACATGGAGTCTCTTGGATCTTCCTCTGAGAGTGAGTCACAGGCATTTTCCCAAGAATCTGGTAAGGGACTGGACGGGATGAACTCAGTAGCTTCTGCATTCAGTGTACTGTCTATGGTGTCTTCAGTAGGTGGAAGATCTATAGCATAAGTTTCTGGGGCCTAGGAAGGCCATAGCCATTCAAGTTCCTCTCCCTCTTCTTCACTTAGTTCAGAGACATCTGTTTCCTCAGCTCGAGGGTTTTGGGAGCGAGTGTTTGGCTTGGGAGTATCCAAGATGGAAGTTGGCTCAGGGGAATCCCTCGCAGGGGGTATCCGAACTGCTTCGGCAAGTGGGAGTAAGTGATTCCGATGCCAAGTCTTTAATGGACCCACCTTTCCTTCCGGCTTTAGCTTGTAGACAGGTAGGCCCGGCAGCTTCTTGCTATTTAACATAGGGTTCAGGCCTCCACCGGTCTGCAAGCTTGTGTTTTCCAGGGATCCCCAGATTCCAGAGCAGCACTCTGTCCCCAGGTTGTAGATCTTGAATCCGGATTTTCAGGTCAATGTTTTTCTTTTTGCGGGCTCCCCTTTGATCTGAGGCTGCTTGGGCCTGCTCATAGGCCAACTTTAAACTGTGTCTAAGCCTGTCTACATACCCTTTGTGGGAAGTGACTGAGGAATGGTCTATAGGAGGTGCCAAAGGCCAGGTCTACGGGTAGTCTTGCTTCTCTCCCAAACATGAGTCAATAGGGGGAGTACCCTGTTGCATCACTTGTGGTACTGTTAGGCCTCATGCCCACTGGCGTTTTTACAGATGCGTTTTTTGCAGCTTAAAAACGCCTGTCCATGTTATTGTAAATATTTTTTTTTTTTTTTTCTT